>PVHT021183629.1:9580792-9675584 GCA_004024745.2 Catagonus wagneri | reverse complement strand
ATGTCCATCGACAGATGACTGGATTAGGAAGATGTGGTATATATACAAGATGGAATACTATTCAGCCATAAAAAAGGATAAAATAATGTCATTTGCAGCAACGTGGATGGAATTAGAAACCCTCATACTGAGTGAAGCAAGTCAGAAGGAGAAAGACAGATGTCATATGAAATCTCTTATAACTGGAGTCTAAAACACTACACAAATGAACATCTCAACAGAAAAGAAAATCACGAACTTGGGGAACAGACTTGTGGTTGCCAAGGGGGCAGGGGAGGGGTGGGAGGGAATGGGGATAACTAGTGCTTTAATGATGGAATAGCAAGGAGCTCCAACTGTATTGCACGGGGAACTATATCTAATTACATGTGACAAATCCATATATGTACATGTAATCGGGTCACCACATGGTGCAGTTGGAAAATCTGACAGAAATCTGTAAACCAGCTATAATGCAAAAATAAAAAGAAAAAAAAATAAAACATGTCTCATGAAGGTTCTCTCTTACTCCGTTATCAGTGCAGTGAGTTTTCTGACATTTAATCTAGCACTTAAGTTTTCTCACATATAGTTTAACTCTGAGTTTTTTGATACAGTTGGAGTTGTGGCTTGCGAAGGATATATATAATCACTGCATTCAAAGTTGATCCCCAGTATGAATTCAGATTTGAAATTGTACTGTTATTACTGTGTAAATTACCCCAAAACTCAAAAGCTTAAACCAACACTTAGTACATTTCTGAGGTTCAGGAGTCTGGGAATGGCTTAGCTGGGTAGATCTGGTTCAGGTTCTCTTGTGATGTTTCATTCAAGGTATCAGATGGTGTAGGTGATTGAGCTTCTAAGCTTATTCACATGATCGCTGGTAAACCTTAGCTCCTCTAGTTGCTGGCTGGACTTCAGTTCCTCACTGTGAGACTACTACAGGTCTACTCACAATATGACAATTTGCTCTTCAGAAGCAAGAGAATATAGGAGGATATACCTAAGAGAAAAGAAACCAATCTTCTATAACCTCATCTTGTACTTAATATAACTTCACTTCTGCTGTTTGCTATTGGTCACATAAGACCAATCTTGGTAGGAGTTCCCGTCATGGTGCAGCGGAAACGAATCTGACTGGGTACCGTGAGGTTGCCTTGCTCAGTGGGTGAAGGATCTGGCGTTGCTGTGAGCTGTGGTGTAAGCCAGTGGCTGTAGCTCCGATTAGACCCCTAGACTGGGAACCTCCACATGCCACAGGTGCGGCCCTAAAATGATAAGACAAAACAACAACAACAAAGGGATCACATGAAGATATGAATACAATGAGCAAAAATTATTGGAAGCCATTTTGGAGGCTATCATTTAATAAGCAAGTGTGATTTGTGGCTGATGGCCTTTCCACACTCAGTATACAAGTCTCTCTCCAGTATCAAATTCTGGTGTACACTGAGCTACAACTCCTAGGAAAGGCTTTTCTACAGTCACTCCATTCATATGGCTTCTTACCAATGTGAATTTACTGTAAGTCAGTGAATCAAGAATAACCTATAGAAAACGGCCTTTTCAAACTTAACACATTCATTAGTCTCTCTCTGACTTGGAAGAATTTCCCAGTTAGTATGCTTCTCTCCAGTATAAATTTTCTGAGGTTCAATTTTAACTTCTAAATGAAAACCTGCTCACATTCAGCACATATAATTTCTCTTAGATATGAACAGACAGGTATACTGACTGGAGAACGAGGTCTTTCCTACTTCATTCACCATGGCTATTATGTTCTCAACCCTTCCACAGGAGCCTGAAAGTAGTTGGGCTACCTTTAAGTTCCAATCAGAGTTGCTGAAAGAGGCTGGCTAGTTTCAGTAAAGGATCCTAGAAAATTTTCAACTGAGAACTCAGATTTTTGTTTCCTTATTTTTAAAGATACCAAAGGATTCGGCTCTGTCAGAAATTTTCAGCTTAATTTTTTTTGCCTAAGCTTCTACATTTAATAAATATCTCAACAGTAAGATTGGCTATTCTTTCGAATCTCCAATTTTGAAACCCCAGCCCAATGCAATCACTAAAAGCACAGTTGGTTTCTTTTTTCCTTAACATGGACCTCTGCCTGGGCCAAATCCAGATCCCAAGACTGTGCCCTGATTCTGCAAAGGAATTCACGATTAAAAAAAAATTTCTGATCTTCCACTAACCTATGAATAGTTCTCCCCTCTGCAGGAATGAGTCTATTTTAGACTCAAATCATTTCCACATCACAATGATATGTTAAAAATTATGATCTTTGGAAGTTATCTAGTGGTAGAAAAATGAAAATGGTGGCTTTGGAAAATCCAGGGTGTATAAAGTTAGAAAACTAAAAAAATTCTGCAATATAAATTATACTCCCTTTCCTCTGGTTCTTTTGCCCTATTCCCTTTATTATCCATTTCCATTGTTTGATAGAAACTTTTTATTCACAAAAAAGTTGAGGGAAAAGGAATTGTAAACAACTTAACTTTCTAGGACCTAACACTAAAAATTTCCTAATATGCCCAGATCTGCACCATTAAAAAACTTAGTTTTGACTAGCTTATTACAATGTATGATTATAAATTGTTCAGTAACTACCACCCATTCTACATAATAATATAAAGTTATGAATTTAAATTTGAATGCCAAGGTTTTTTCCTATGTAGTTAACCCTACCATATGAAATTTTTCTCCTGGAAACTCCATTTTGTCTTCCCTAGATGGACTAGTAGAAGCACATACTGGGAATAAATCTTGAGCAATGTGTATAGTTGGATAGTTTCTGGATAGTTGATTCTTAGAAAGTTCTGGGAAATTCTGATGTATGAAAATCTACGCTATATAAACAAAAACACTCAAAAGGCCAAACTTGAAAGGTTATTTTTACCTGAAGGAGCTTGTTTGAACCTAAGTATGAATTTGTTACGATTTGCCATCTATAAGCCCCGTATAGCACTTAAATACAGACTAAAAACAACAAAAAAAGATTTCAGAAGCAAAGATGTAAACTTTGAAGAGATCATCATTAAATGATGGTCACATATTTCTAAACCCATCACGGACATGGTCTTGATTTAGGGTTATCACTTTGAAGATATTAATCACTTTATTACTACATAACGATTTATGTATTTTTTTTTTAGGGCTTCACCTGAGGCATATGGAGGTTCCCCGGCTAGGGGCTCCCAGCTACAGCAACACCAGATCTGAGCTGCTATGCAACCTACATATGTCACAGCTCATGGCAATGCCAGATCCTTAACTCAATGACTGGGGCCAGGGGTCAAACCTGCATCTTCAGAGATGCTGACTAGTCAGATTTGTTTCCCCTGAGCCACAATAGGAACTCCTATAACAACTTATTTAAATATTCACTATATGGTAGTGATTAATACATAGTGTGTGGAGATGAAATTACTGCCCTCGAAAATATTACTTTTAATTGTTACACTTAAGAATAGCAGCTTGGCTCACTGTGGAGGCATGGGTTCAATCCCTGGCCCAGTGCAGTGGGTTAAAGGATCCAGCATTGCTGCATGGGTGGTTTAGGTCTCAGCTGCGACTCAGATTCAGTCCCTGACCTGGGAACTTCCATATGTCTCAGGTGTAGCCATTAAAAAAAAAAAAAAAATTAAGTTCTGATGTATAAAATTATATCATCATTCCTATCTTCTACATGCAATGTTTTAATAAATTATTATGATCTTTCAAAATAACTATCACAACTAAAAAAAGATTATTCCCTTTGGGAAAAAACGTAGTTAAGAAAAGAAGGCAACTATCATCATCCTTTTGCAAAATTTTACTTTGACCTATGTCACTTTGAGTTACTCTATCACACATTATTCAACATGAATAAAATTTGGAAGATCTAATTTTACTAAACATCTAAGGAAGAGAACATCAACTAAGCCCTGTGGCCCAAATCCAGTCTGCTGCCTCTTTTTTATAAACAAAGTTTTACTGGGATGTAGTCATGCTCACTTATTTCTATACTGTTCATGGCTATTTTTGTACCACAGTAGCAGAGTTTAGTAATACCCAGGATTGTATGGCCTACAAAGTGTAAGACATTCACTGTCTGTCCTTTCAACAAAAAAGTTTGCTCATCATGAAAATAGTTTTTTTTTTTTTGGTCTTTGTCATTTCTCAGGGCCGCACTCACGGCATGTGGAGGTTCCCAGGCTAGGGGTCTAATCGGAGCTGTAGCTGCCGGCCTACACCACAGCCACAGCAACATGGGATCCAAGCTGTGTCTGCAACATACACCACAGCTCATGGCAACGCCAGATCGTTAACCCGCTGAGCAAGGCCAGGGATCGAACCCACAACCTCATGGTCCCTAGTCGGATTCCTTAACCACTGAGCCACGACGGGAACTCCCTGGAAACAGTTATTTAAATGGATTTTAAAGTAACTTACAGCAGTCATTTTATGATAAAGAATTGGATAAAACAGTTTTGAGTTTATATATGTTTTTACAAAGTACATGGCTGGAAACGGTTTTTCTCTATAAACCAAAACTGTACCTTAGTGTGCCAAGAAAGATGAAAAATTTGGAAACAAAATTTCAAGATTGAAACGGTATCTAAGACAATGTTTTCTTAGCTAGAGTTATGGAAAATCTTTTGACCTGCACATTTGAAATAACCCAAGTCTTATGCAAATAACTAAATAATCCTAAGAACATTCATTCTAATTTTAGTTATCATTTTAAGGTATTAAATATAAGTTGGTTTCATTGAACACCTATGAAGACATTTATCTGGATAAAATTAAACACCAAGAATCTAGAAATAAAGGAAAATAAGAGATCCAAATTTGATACTGATAAGACAGTTTAGTAACTGGAGAGACCTAAGCAATACTAAATAATTATGACAAAATACTTGGTTCAAGATCATAAGAAAATGATCCAGTGAGTACAGGTACACAATTAAAATTTGGATGAAGATTTTCCTTGTGGCGCAATGGGTTATGAATCTGGCGTTATCACTGCAGTGGCTCGAGAGAACTTCCGCATGCCATGGGTGCAGCCAAAAAATAGAAACGACGACAACAAAAATCTAATTTGGACGAATTAGTGAGGCAATTAATAAAGAGGTCAACTGCTAAACCAGTATCACTTACACTGGTATAAGATTTAATACAAAATAGAAACAAATCTGAAAAATACATTTTAGGGAATCTTAACTAAATAGAAGACAAACTATTAAGAACAAGAGAGTCATTGTTATTAAACTGTTCATAATAATTATCAATTGAGGCAAATAAAGTTGAACAGAAAATCTATACTATAGGAATACACAAGTAATAATTGTTTCTAAACTACAAATTCTTTGACAACTACTTTCAGCAGAAATGCACGTATTACAGGTATTGACACTCTTCTAACTATGAGTTAACTATGAGTAAAAATAACTAAACCAGAACTGCCAGCACTGGATTAATTTCAAGGTTTATAATTTTATACATTAAACTTAACTATAACTGAAATCTTACCTTGACTAGTTTTTCAGAATCATTCCTACTCCCTGAAAAATTTCTACACGAGACTAATATTGAACACTTTAAGTTTTAAACACTTCGAGAACTGTGGATCCCTCCCACCCAGCCCCATACTAGAGAGACAAAATATTTTAAGGGTTGAAAAAAGAAATCCTACTCATAGGATGATGATGAGGTTCAGCTGAATAGTGAATATTCAATACTCCCAAAGTTCATTAGTTAGATTTTAACTGCTTTAAAAAAATCTTGGTATTTGGAAAATATCTAATGATTGGAATATTGGATATGAGATGTTATTAATGCCTGCAGAGTCTTCTCAATTACACACAGATGCTACCATACAAAATCAATTTTGAATAGTTCCTTCCCCTATTAAATCTGAGAAAATTTTATTTTCAGACATTTGATAAATTAAAAGGTTGCTGAGAACTTCAAGAGTTCAAATTCAATACAAACTTTTAAATGTCCCATAAGTTTTGAAACAAATCAAAAACTGTTCAGCCTAAGAATTAATTAAGAATTAAGAATTAATTAAGAATTAAGAATTAATTAAAAGGACTAAATTCAAGATAAACACATACAATGGTTCAGGTCAAACCGACCTCACCAGATCCATAAAATCTGACAATATATACCCATAAAGTTTTACTTAATGTTCATAAACCATAAAGAGAACAAAGAAGTTATATTCTTCAGTGTTAGCATCTCTGCTACAAACTAGAACAGGCTTCAAAATAGCTCCTGTGGCTCAAAAGAATGTCTAGCCACAGTTCAAAATTTAGATTCAGATAACATCTGAGTCTTAAATATCTGTGCAATCTTTTATTCTAAACATTTAAAAATTAAATTTTCATCTGTATCTATACACCCAGAATAAATTCTGGATCTCCTCTCACAGTACAGTAAAAGCTCAATAACACACTAATAAAACTTTCATCATATTGATGTAATTTTTTTAAAAATCCTATTTCACAAAGAATTAGTTCATTTTTACCAAAGAGATGGTAAAATTAGAGGCAACTGTGACTTAAAATTACACAGCTTCTTGTGTTTTATTCATAGCATTCTTTGTTCAGAAGAAGCTTCACTGATATTTAATTTACTGCAGCATCCTGTTGGTGAAGCACAAAGTTACATTAATTATAAACAAAGAAACAAAGTACTTCTGACTTTTTAAAATTATATATATATATTTATATCCAGTTGACAAATAGCATCACAATTTTTACTGTATAAAAAACTAAAAATCACCATGGAAGCTAAGGCCTAAGTTCTTATTCCAATTGTTCCCTTTGTTACTATCTAATAGATATTAGAAACTAAATTCCAGTACCTCAAAAAAAAAAGGTCTACATTATTTACATACAGTATGGAAAATAAAAGCTGCTTTTTGGCTAAGTTAGATTACTGTTACATTATTTACACTATAAATATGAGTGGGGAAGAAAGTACTACTAACAAATACCATTTCAAATGAAAACATATTATGCCTGGAATTTTGTTCTAAAATTAATCGTATATCCTAATAAGTATCTGTTGAATAAGATATGACTTCCCATAAACCTACTGAAAATTTGAAACAGAGTTCCACTATGCTTCTGAATATTGTTAATCTAGATACCATTAAGTATAATATTGTAATAACTACAAGCAATGAAGCTTAAATGAAACGATGGCAACATGTGTGTAGAGGGAATTTTATTTAAAACTGTAAAAGAGAATGCCTTTATGTTTACCCATAATTATGAGACTATCTAATATTCTTTTCATCCTTTAAGAAGTCTCTTATATGATAGGTCCCTAAACAGTAAAACCTTCCAGTAACTTACCAGAAAAAATTTTAATTATATTACTTTGCTTTTAGAGTTATTTTTCTAATATTTAAAAACATATCTAAACCCTTGGCAAAAACAAACACAATCAATTCAGTGTTAACAGACTGAGCTTTAAACCGTACTTTAATTTTCAATTAACTGCAACCTAATGGTTAATTGAAGCAAAAGTAGAATTTTAAATGACCCACTCTGAAGCTTTTCAAATAAACTTTAGAATGCATAGAAAAGTGGATAATTTTGGAGAAAGTGTAAAGCAGTAAATATGGAAAATGATAAATGCTAGTTTTAGTAACAAAGGTGGTACTAACTGCACATGAACGTTAAATTAACACAGTATAAAAGAGAATGGCTTAAATAAACTGGAATTCACATATTACAATAGCAAAGTTAAGACCGAATGAACTGAAGACACGAACAGTTCTGAAAATTGTCTTTTCAGCCTTCTTCTAAAAGAAATAGTCAGGCTTTTTTCCTGTACATAGTTTTGAGCTTTGTCTATACCATATATAGAAAAATAAATTCTTTAGCAATCTAGAAACAGTTTATAAAACTCTTAAAGTTTAATTTTCTTTGCCAGACATGCCAATGTTAAACTGACAGCTATAAATTAAAGCTATATTGACAATAGGTATAAGTAATATAGAACAAGTTACGAATACTACATTTACCGGATTTTTCTTTTTAAAAATTACTGTACTTTCTTAATTCCTGTGTGCTTTGCAATAGGAATAATAGGGACTTTGTTTTCTTAGAAAAGATAATAACATGTAAGAGTATAACACAAATAAGATAATTTATAATATACATGTACTTCAACAGCAGCCTGGTTCATGTCAACATCTTGATTCTGAAGTTAAAATTAGAAGTACAATACCTAGGACATAACAGTTGGGAAAGACAATATTTATTTTAGGAAAAAAAATGGAGGAAGTCAAACTCTTAAGAGCCTCAAATCTCAAAATCATCTATTTACTATAGTACATATAAGACAACCTTAAAATTGCAGTATGAATGAAGATTACAACATGGACCAAAGAATTTTCTTTACTACACAAAATATAACCTAGCAACAAAAAACAAGCCATTTTTTTTCCTTTCTGGAGAAAAAAACGGCATGGTTTGATAATGAACAAATTTTGAATAGAGCCTAACAAAATTTACCTATGCCACTAATTCTGAAAATTTTATCCATTAATTTAACGTTCTGGTTGTAATTTCACTGACAAAATATTTAATCCCCAAAGCAGCAGTCATTTACAGCAAATCTGGTACCAACATTAAGGAAAAAAACTGGCTTAAAAAAATGGTGGAAAAGCCATTTTGGATTTTAGTACAACGTATCACAGAAAAGAATATGAATACAAGTTTGCAACTTTATATATACATACTCCAAAGAGGCTGTCAGTACCCAAAGTATTTTTATTGCTATATTAGCAATGCATTTTTGGATATGGTTTTAAGGGCCACATAAAAATAGATTCAAGGGACAGATTAAATTGAAGTCCTAGATTAAACTGTTTGGTTTAAAGAATTTTCTACAACAAATTTCATGTTTATGTATGAAAAGTTATATAACCTTATATGAAAATGTCATGAAGTATTTTCTACACTACTAAATGTATTTCCCAAGAGGGAAAAAAATTAAAATATCTAAAATATATTAGATTAAGATTACAAGACCATAATAGATCTTTTGAACATGCATCTGTTTACAGAATTAACAGTATACAAGATGTTTGTTTCATTATGGACTATAAAGAAATGAGTTGGTGACAATTATCCTTTGCACAACATTATCAACTCACTTTAGCCACAAGCATGTCCTTGGTATGTGTGTATAAGAAATGTTCATTTACCCCCATCAAATAATCCATAGGTTTACTTAGAAGATGAAGGTGCAGAAAAGTTAAGTATATTTTTCCTTCTTTCAAACAACATCCCAAGCATGGCATAAGTAGCCTGAAATTAAAAAATACTTAACTGGGATTTTAGTTATCTACACAGACTGCTAAAAGTAAATTAAGTTGCTCAAATTAGCACATCATATCACAAAACCAGCCATAAAGCAGGCTGAAAAGCATTAAATGTTTCATATATGTGAGTTTTAAATCATTTACTTTCTATAGAAAAATTTTATTCACAATATAATGTGACAGAAAATGCCACAGGAATGATATACTGATTGCAATAAGGTTGCATGCAACAGCAGCTTTGTATTTTATAGCTATTTTTGTTTATAAAAATTAAACCTCTCCAGTCATGCTTATCACATGGTCTTAGATTTGCAATGTAAATGAATAAGGAATACCATATATTTCAAAGAGAAAATGTCTCATCATTTTGAATGTGAATTACCTGTAAGAAACATGAAGTATACTACTGAACCCTGAAACATGCATGTCTAGATTTGCTTTCTGTCCCATTTCAGGTTGTCTGCAATCACTTCCAACTTATATAATACCAAGAGGATCCGTCTGTAGCTGTGGCTGTATCAGCTGAGGTTGCAATGGCGGTGGTAACTGAAGCGGTACCATTGGTTCCACCAATTGTCCTGGGTTTGAAGGTGGTGGAGGAGCCACAGTGTTTGCAGTTTCCACAATTTCTCCATTGTAAAAGAAAAACTGACACTGTTGAATGAATGTTTCAACAACAGACTGATGGATCTTGGTGGTAGACAGAAACTCTCGATTTTCAAAATCAGGTCTCATCAAAGTTGGCCAAAAACAGATGGATAAGTTGTCTGCTGTCATTAGGTTGACTTTATTTTGCTGACTAACCCTGAAATTATAAGAAAACCAATTAGAAAAGAGTCAAAATTCACTGCAATTAAAGAATCCAAGAGCTATATATATTATTTTAGATGATTTGGTTTTACCTTTTGTTAATCTTAACTTCAAATTTAAAACTTTTTCTTCTTGTGTATTCCATGTTCAACTACATTCTAATAACAGAAGACAGCAGAATCCATTCCTTATGAGAATCAAAGACGGTCTTTACTTTGGAAAAATAATATTCTCTAACTGGAAGACTTTTCAACTTTCAAAAACAATTAATTTTCTAGTACTCCAAAAAACAATCTTTCCAATCATTAAGTACCTGTACATTGTTACAAATTTTATTTCAATGACAACAGTTCAGAGAAGCACACATTCATATGATTTAACAATAAATAATTTACCAATGAATATACACTATTAATTATTTTACATCTAGGCCTTTAAAAATATGTGAGCAAGCACTACCATCACTGCCTGTAATAACCAAGAAATATAAGAAGAAAATCTTGAATTATAATTTAAATTGTTAAATTGGGAGGAAATAAGTATTTTATCCAACCCTCTCTTTAACACATAAAGAAACAGCCCAGCACGCAAGGTAGGAGGAAAATCTTACACTTAATTTTACATATCAAAAATTTTAAATCTAAACCAAAAGACCCCCAAAACACAGTTGTTGTTCATCTGAGGTAAAATATGTGCTCTAAAAACATGTGTTTTGTCACAGAAGTTATTAGTATTTGTTGAGACTAAATGACAATATTCAGAATAAAATCAATCTTTTGTTAAAACTTAGCATACGGTGGGGCCCAGTCAGGTATGTCTATGTGGTAGTCCAGGATAAATTCTGAAAATACCTACAAATTTGAAATGCACGAGTATGGGCTTCAAGTCTAACTGTTGAGTCTAAAAGTACAAAGGAAAGGTACCAAAACAGTTAAATGAGGGTTATCACAGAAGGCTTCCTTGAAGAGGTAATGTATGAGTTGACTCAAGGGTGTTGAGACAATGGTAAAGAAGAATAATTCAGTCAAAACTGGTTCTCATATACTACAAAGCTACAGTAATCAAAACAGTATGGTACTGGCATAAAAACAGACATAGAGAGCCTCCCCAAAAAACCCATACACTTACAGTCAATTAATCTTTAATAAAAGAGGCAAGAATATACAATAGAGAAAAAAATAGTCTCTTCAGAAGTGGTACTGGGAAAGCTGGACAGCCACATAAAAATCAATGAAGTTATTAGAACACTCCCTCACAATACACTCAAAATAGCTTAAAGACATAAATATAAAATATGACACTATCAAACTTCTAGAAAGGAACACAGGCAAAACATTCTTTGACATAAATTGTACCAATGTTTCTCAGGTCATTCTTCCAAGGCAATAGAAATAAAAGCAAAAATAAACAAGTGGGACCTAACTTATCAGCTTTTGCACAGGAAAATAAACCATAAACAAAACGCAAGACAACATATAGAATGGGAGAAAATATTTACAAATGATGAGACCAACAAGAGATTAATTTCTAAATATACAAATAGCTCATACATCTCAATATCAAAAAAAACCCCACCAATCAAAAAATGAGTACAAGATCTAAAGAGACATTTCTCCACATAAAACACAGATGTCCAATAGGCACATGAAAAGATGCTCAAAATTACTAATTATTAAATACAAATCAAAACTACAAAGAGGTATCACCTCACACCAATGAGAATGAGCATCACCAAAAAGTCTGCAAATAATAAACACCAAAGAGGGTGTGAAGAAAAGGGACCCCTCCCCTTCACTGTTGGTGGGAATGTAAATCAGTGCAGCCACTGTGGAGGACAGTATGGAGGTTCCTTAAAAACTAAAAATAGATGCCATTATGATTTCACAATCCCACTTCTGGGCATATACCCAGAAACGACAAAAGCTCTTGGTCTGAAAAGATATAGGTACCCCAATGTTTTACGGCAGCATGAAAGCAACCTAAGCGTCTATCAACAGATGAATGGATAAAGATATGGTATACACACACACACACATACACAATGGAATACTACCCAGCCATAAAAAAGAACAAAATAATCCACTTGCAACAACATGGATGCACCTAGAGATTATCATACTAAGGGAAGTTAAGTCAGAAAGATATTTACCATACATCATTTATACATGGAATCTATAAAAATTATACAAATGAACTTATATATAAAACAGAAGAAGACACAGACATAGACAATAAACTATGGTTACCAGAAAAGAAAGGATGGGGAGGGATAAATTAGGGGTTTGGGATTAACAAATACACACTACTGCATTAAAACCGATAAACAACAAGGTCTTACTGTATAGCACAGGGAACCATATTCAATATCTTGTAATAACCTACAATGCAAAAGAATCTGAAAAACAAAGTATGTATGTGTGTGTGTGCATATATATATGGGAATCACTTTGCTATACACTTGAAACTAACACAACATTGTAAATCAAACAATTCAATAAACCCCCCCCCCCCAGTATATATCAGAATCTTCTGGAGGGCCTGTTAAAACACAGATTGATAATTATGTCTGGGGTGGGTGGGGCCCAAGAATCTGCCTTTCTAACAAGTTTCCAGGTGATACTGATGCTGCTAGTTTGAGGACTGAATTCTGAGGAAGACTGAGCAGTCAAATTAAGATGTAATAAGGAACTAGGCACAAATTGGTATTTTTAGTTAAGTGCTATTAGTTTAATACAGTGGCACCTGGTGTGTGCATGGTAGAAAGGAAAGGAGATTTAACTAAGTTAGAACTAGACCACTTACTGTTAAACAGTATGGATTTTGGCCTTCAGAATAAAATTAATTTGACACAGTAACTTACTGGATATGGAAGATGAAGGAGAATATTACCAAAGAACAACTCCATGGATTAACCTTGCAACTTGTCAACTATCCATTATATACTTATTTATGATTTATTTCCTACACTAGAATATAAGTTTCATGAAATTTGTGACTATTTTATTCACTGCTTTGTCTCTGTAATACTTATAAGAATACCTAGCACAAGGAGTATATCCATTACAAGCTATTGGAACATTTCTTTTAAAATTTAAGTCTGATGATATTATTTCTCTGTACTACTCTCTAGGCGGCTCCCCATATCATTCAGAGTAACAATCATGCAATGCTTTTTTCACTGACCAAGTCTTGCTCCCAATCCTCACCCTATAAAAGTCAGTAGAACTCAACAGTGCACATAGTGACATACACAAAAGCAATCTCCTTGTCAGTAAAACATTTTTAGGACCAAAGCTAGTCAATACGTATACTCTGAGTAGTACTGTTTTATCTTTCACTCTGCTCAAATCACATATGCCTGCCTCTTTTGCTGTTCCTCAACACAACTATGCTGGGATAGCACTGTGCTCTTCCCTTTGTCCCTTTTCCCTATTGTTTTTTGTTGTTGTTTGTTTTTTAATTTTGCCACACCTGTGGCATGTGGAAGTTCCTGGGTTAGGGACTGAACCTGTACCACAGCAGTGACTCAAGCCACAGCAGTGACAATGCCGGATCCTTAACCTGCTGTACCACCAGGGAACTTTTTTTGGAAGGTCCCTATTGTTTTTAATGAAGTCCAATTCTTATTTCAGCACTAAAATCAGGTCAGACAGAAATACATTCATGCATCATTCCTACTCTCCATATTGGGTAAGGTCTCCTGTAGTACCCTGTCCACATCTATTAAATAATGAGTCACTTGTATGATAACTCTTCCATTTTTTTTAAGGGCCGCACCTGCGACATATGGAAGTTACCAGGCTAAGGGTTGACTGTGAGCTGCAGGTGAGGCCTGTACCACAGCCATGGCAACACTGGATCTGAGCTGCATTTGCAACCTATGCTGTAGCTTGTGGCAACACAAGACCCTTAACCCACTGAGAGAGGCCGGAGATCAAACAGCATTCTCACAGAGACAATGTCAGGTTCCTTAACCCGCTTTGCCACAACAGGAGCTCTGTGTACAATAATTTTTAAAAAAGGAAATTCCACTAATTATACCGTAATACTATGTATATTGGTATTTTCTCAGGGACAGAAACCTCAGAAATGGGTTACTGGAAGTTCTAATATAATTTTATGCTACTACACAGATAGCGACAACACAACTTTAAACACTGGTTATTAATTTCTCTTTTAAGAGGTACAGACTGAAATGTATTTAGTATATACACTGACGTTGTTAGTTAAAAAAAAAAAAAACCTCAGTTTAATAAAATCTCAGTAGGAAACATGAAGGGTGCACTTTTGAAAAAATTAGTACAAATACTAGTAATTCTATTCAACCTCAATAATAATTTTGCAAGGTATTATTCTCAAGTTTATAGTTAAGAAAATCAAGACTTAGGAAAGGTAAGGCCCAAAAACCACAGAACTAAAAATGTTTCAAAACCAAGCCTATTAAAAAAAAAACATAAAAAACCCACCCAAGCCCCTTTTAATTCCATAGTCTCGATCTTTATGTTATTATACAATATTAATATTGCCTTTCATTTAACAAATGGCATTGGAAAGAACATCTTTTTAGAAAAAAGCATAAACTTGAAGCTTAATGTACTTAAGGCTTTTGATATAGGATTAATGTCCTGCATTTCGGGAATAATCAAGGTGGACAGTAATGTGAATTCAAGTTTCTAATGAAATTTCACTATGAGCACTATCTAAACAAAACAAGCAAGATACACAAAAGAAACACAGTATGAAAAAAAAGCAATTAAACCTCTTTTGGGGGTGGTGGTGGTGCGTGCCAGCAGCATGTGGAATTTCCTGGGCCAGGGAGCAAAACCAAGCCATAGGAGGAACCCAAGAAGCTGCAGTGACAACGCCAGATCCTTAAGCTACTGTGCTTGGAGAACTCCTAAACCTGTTAATAAGACTTGCATTCTAGCCATAAGATGTGTCACTTGGACATATGATTTCTCTCTTTAAAACTCTATTTTTCCAACATCAAATAGGATGATTTATTTGGTTAATTATCTAAATGTCCTTTCATAACTAAAATTCTAAGATTTCTAGAGAAGAGAATTGCTAAAGAACAGGAGTGATCAAAGAAATGTACTCACCACACTTAATTTATATAATCATTATGTGTACAAAAGTCAAATACTTTTCTTTCAACAAGTTGATGAAAAATCTATTTTAAAAATCCAGAAAAAATAATTCAGAGAACCAAAACTGAACTAAATGTTTAAATTAGTTTGTCTCTCTTTCTCTTACAGTTACCCAGTTTATGAAGTTGCAGGTTTGAATTCTGTAGTGCATTTTATTTGCAAAAATGAAAAATAAAATACCTGTTTAGATGTGTTATTATGTATCGGAATACGTCATAGTTAACAGGATGAAATTTCTTAACAATTTCTTTTAGAGCATGAAGACGTTCTGTTTTATCCGGTATTTCTGTAAAATTAAAGTAGTGAGGAATCGGTGTGAAACTCATACAAAATATCAGTAAAGCTTCTTGTTATGCTCAATGTATGAGATAATCAAGACTGTATGAAGCATATTAGGAGAGGTAAATAAAAACCAAGAAAATGTTCTAAAGAACCTGTTAATAAATACATTATCACCTATTACAATAGCCTTTTCACAAGTACAGCTAATAAGTGAAGAGCAAAAGTCACTTGGGGACGGTAAAATGGGAAACAGTACATTAGTATTTTCTTAAAGCAATTTATGTAACTAGATAATGATTTAGAATTAATAAATTACTCATAGATCTGCCAGGCTCTTAATAATCATGCTACAGTAGAGAGTAAATATTTCAGGCTTTGTGAAAAGTTTAATTGCTCAACCCTGAAGGTGCTGCACAAAAGCAGTCATAGATAATATGTTAACAGGTGTGACTGTGTTCCAATACAACTTTAAAAGTCTGAATTTTCATATAATTTTAACACGCCATAAAATTTTTTTTCTTTTAATTTTTTTCAACCATTTAAAAATGTTAAAAACCATTCTTAGCTTGCAAGCCTTCCAGAAACTGGTAGAAAGTTGAATTTGGCCTGTAGACCATAAGTTTGCCAACAACTGATTTTAAAGTATCATTGTATACTTATTTACTTATTTTATTTTTCTTTTTTACGGCCACACATGCAGTATACGGAAGTTCTTGGGCCAGGGGTCCAATAGGATCTGCAGCTGCAGCCTACACCACAGCCACAGCAACCCTGGATCTGAGCCACATCTGTGACCTATGCCACAGCTTACCAGCAACGCCAGATCCTTAACCACTGAGTCACAAGGGGAACATTACCGTATCTTATAATCGATTTTGCTTATCAAACATCTTTCTTCACAAGCAATACAAGCATTTAACTCAGTTACTTTCCAAATTTATGCAAATTATGAAAACAGGATAAATGAAATGTGGTTCTGCTGTAAATGGGAGAGAAGGGAGTGCTTTATTGCTTATCCATTTTATTCTTCCAAAATAACAATGGGCTTTCTGGAGGATGCAAACCTGTATACCAACTAACTGTAGTAACACAACGATGTACTGACAAAATTCTCATTTGCCACCGATTACTTTTTAATCAGCCCTCCAAACTTTCCAAAGTAAGAAAGTTCTGAGGCTACTGTTTATGGTCGAGAAGTAAGAAGTAAGAAAATTTAAGCTATCAACTGAACTATTCCCAGTTTACATATGAGAGTATATATAAGGGAATGGTATCTTGTGGCAATATACTGAAGTGACTTTTAATAAAAAGAAAATTAACTGAGAACTTTAACAATCAGACTTATAACAAAGCAGTCTCATTTTAAAAAGCCTGAAGACTTGAAGTTCCCATTGTGGCTCAGTGTTAACGAGTCCGACTAGGAACCATGAGGTTTTGCAGGTTCGATCCCTGGCCTTGCTCATTGGGTTAAGGATCCGGCATTGCCATGGCTGTGGCGAGGGCCGGCAGCCACAGCTCCTGTTAGACCCCTAGCCTGGGAACCTCCATATGCCGCGGGTGTGGCCCTAGATAAGGCAAAAAGACAAAAAAAAAAAAAAAAAGCTTGAAGACTTATAATCGAAAGGAGGTGTTAAAGAGAATTATTTAGAAACTACATTAATTTTAGCCATTTAGAACAGAAAGTGGATTAAGCACTGTGTTACACTTGATATTGAAACAAAACTTTTGACTTGTTTTCCAGAAAAAAATAATATTTGGTTAATAGAAACACAGGGATGAATGATGATGCCATAGCAGGAATCAATACTAAACAAGTACCCATTTTCCTGTCTTATTTTTTCAAAAATTGAATTAAGACCTGAGGCCAAATTTGACCTTTTTTTAAACTGAAGCACATTATAGATATATTCACTTAAAGAAATTTTTCTTGCAATGCTTTTGAGTTTGAATTAAAAACACAAATCTCAAACTTCTAGTACAACGATTTAACTTATAGGAGCACCTTGTCACAAGGGAGGCTAGCTAACTGTTTACTTAAAGAAAATAGCTTTAAAAATCATCCCAGAAGCTAAGTTTTTATTAGTTATACATTCTAGCACATGACCAATTTTAACACATAGAAATCAATGCACAAAATCCACTATCATTCCTCTGGAAAAACAAGAGGCTTACACTTACTTGCTGCTTCCAATAGATCTGGGTGAAGAGAATACGGAATTAAAGGATCTGGAAGATCTGCAAAGAAAGCTTTAAGAGCTCCAGCTACAGCATTTACTGTTACTTCCATTGATACTAGGCTGATATTATGATCTAGAAGACAAAAACAAAACTAAAATTTATCATCTATATAATAAAATTAATTACAGAAGAAGTAAGTTAAATAGGTACTTGTAGATTCAAAGACATTTAAGGGCTCTGATCAATCACATTTCTTTACAGGCTAATCCACCCCTACCTCATTGTTTTTGTGGAGTCTTTTTTGGCCACGCCCACAGCATGTGTTCAGTTCCTGGGCCAGGGACTGAACCCAAGCTGCTGCAGTGACCATGCCAAATCCTTAACCTGCTACAACACAAGAGAACCAAGCAAGAATCATTTTTTGTTACAATAAAAAATACTATTAGGCTTACTAGTACATGAACAATATTAGTTTTTACTTAAATCTCTTTCTCTTTTTTAAAAATCTTTCCTCTTTTAAGACATCTTGTTTATATAAACTACTTAAAAGAGACTATAAATAAATAGACAAAAGATAGGAATCATGCATATAAATTCATTTCAACGTTTTGATGTACACAAACTTTTAAATATAAAACAGTTTAAACACTTACCAGTGAATTCTGACTTAAAAATTAAGAATGGAACTTAATAAAGGTATATCACAAGGTTAATCTGCTATTTAAAAAGGGACATTTTCAGAGTTCCCGTCGTGGTGCAGCGGTTAATGAATCCCACTAGGAACCATGAGGTTGCGGGTTTGATCCCTGGCCTTGTTCAGTGGGCTCATTGCCATGAGCTGTGGTGTAGGTTGCAGATGCAGCTCAGATCTGGCATTGCTGTAGCTGTGGCGCAGGCTGGCAGCTGTAGCTCCGATTTGACCCCTAGCCTGGGAACCTCATATGCCACGGATGAGGCCCTAAAAAGCAAAAAGAAAAAAAAAGTGATTTTCCTTATTATGAATATAATGAATACTTATGATGGAAAACACATACTTACAAAAATGGCAAAACTTATCCTCACCACCCAGAAATAATCGTTTACACTTTAGCATGTTTCCTTTCAACCCTTGTTTGCTCATTAAAGAAATAAAATACAGGAGTTCCTGTAGTGGCTCAGCATTAATGAACATGACTAGCATCCATGAAGATGTGGGTTCGATCCCTGGCCTTATTCAGTGGGTTAAGGATCCAGTATTTCCATGAGCGGTGGGGTAGGTCACAGACACAGCTCGGATTCTTCCTTGCTGTGGCTCTGGCATAGGCCAGTGGCTACAGCTCTGATTGGATCCCTAGTCTGGGAACCTCCATATGCCACAGGTGCAGCCCTAAAAAGCCACCCCCCCAAAAGAAAACAAAAAACCCCCCCCCAAAAAACAAAGACAAATCATATATAGATTTTATTTATATTGGATTTCACTTCTAAGACATTAGCCAACATTATTAAAGCAACTTTTAAAAACTTTTTTGGGGCAGCCAGGTAACAACTGACGTTTTACCATTTCAACACAATAAATCTTTATTTTATATGGCTACCTAGTATTCTACTTATGAACATGAGTGGTGCCCCCACTTTTAAAAAAAAATCACAAACAATGCTGCAATAAGTATCTTGGTATGCTTACACAAGGACTTCTGTAACATGTATATTTACAAATGGAATTTCCTCAGCAAAACTGACTTAAACGCCCACAACCAACAGTATACAATATAATTGCTTGCCTACACCCTAGGGACAATCTTTCGCACTCTAATAATAAAATAAATATAATCTATAATCCATAATGGAAAGGAATATTAAAAAAACAATGTATATACGTATATAACTAAATAACTTTGTTGTAGAGCAGAAATTAGCATAACACTAAATTAACTATACTTCAATTTAAAATAAAGTTTTGCTTAAAAAATTTTTAAATACAATCTTTTGTTTTAATTTTTATTTCTTTATCACTGATAGAGGCTGAGCATATTTTCATATGTTTGCTGGCTGCTTCCTTCTGATATGAATTGCTTACCTGAGAAAAAGAATTCCACAGCCACTTAAAGTTTACAGTTTGTCTCCTGATTTTGTTTGCTTTATTCATTGTTTTACACATAAGATTTACATTTTTAGGCAACCCAGTTTATCATCTTGTTCATGCTTCTAGGTTTCACATCAAGTTTAGGACTCTCCCTATTCCAAGATTATAAATACATTCACTCATTTTTCTTCCTAGTACTTACAGTTTTTTTTTGACTTTTTGCATTTAATACTTTGATCTCATACAGAATTTACTTTAATACGAGCAGGGAATTCAGATTTGTTTTTTATTTCTAATGGTTAGTTAGCTGGCCCAATATCATGAGTAGAAAAAAAAAATTAAATTGAATCTTTAATTAAGTACCATCTCTAATATTACAAAGGTGATATGTCAAAACTCAATTTATTGGAGTTTCCGTCCTGGCGCAGCAGCAATGAATCTGACTAGGAACCATGAGGTTGCAGGTTTGATCCCTGGCCTCACTCAGTGGGTTAAGGATCTGATATTGCTGTGAGCTGTAGTGTAGGTGGCAGACGCGGCTTGGATCCCGCGTTGCTGTGGCTGTGGTGTAGGCCCGCAGCTGTAACTCCGATTCGACCCCTAGCCTGGGAACCTCCACATGCCGCAGGTGCAGCCCTAAAATGACCAACTCAATTTATTGCTTTTCAAATTCTGGCAATGGATTTATTGCTCTCTTGTTTCTTTTTCTTTCCTTCTTTCTTTTGGCCCTGCCCATGGTGTGTGGAAATGTGGGTCTAGGGATCAAAACCATGCCACAGCAGTGACCTGAACTGATGAGCTGATGCAGTGACACCAGATCCTTAACCTGGTGTACCACAAAGGAACTCTGCTCTCTTGTTTCTTGATTCTGATATCTATTCCATTAAATACATCTAATTCTACTTCATAACTCCCCCCCCCCCACGTCCATACGCTTTGGAGGTTTTCATATGAAATTCCAAAAAAGAAAACAAAACGATAATTTTATTTTATGTAATTATCTTCTTACCTTGATCAAACTGCTTTTGAATATTATCTTGATCAGTTTTGTTCCCACTAACACGGTAGAGTCCTTCAGTACATAATCCTAAAAAAATTCAGAAACAGACCTTTAAATCTGCATATGTAGTTATAACAAATATAACTAACTTTATGAACATATTAGGGGCTTACAAAATATGATGGTAAAAACTTTTAATAAAACATTTTTGAGAATTTCACTTAAAATAAGTTCTTAACGAACTATTTTATAGTTTTAAACCATGTGGCTACCCAGTTCCAAGCAAAATGAGAAAAAACACATTTCTCCTTATTTCTTCCACATACACCAAAAATTTCCTGACAGCAATATATTAAAAAAAAAAAAAATCAAAAGACAGAAAAGTATAGAGGTGAACTGCAGAGCAACCAGAACAATATGACAGTGCGTTCCTTGGGTTTTCTTTTTGCCTCTTATATATCCTGGACTAGGCAATAAAGAAGCCTACAAATCCAGAAACACCAGTGAGCAAAAACACTCAACACAACAGCTCTCTCTAGTGAAAGGATTGGGAAAAGTGCTGCCTAGCAAGCAATAACTTTTTGCTATTCCAGTCAAACACCATGGAACCCACACCTCCTCATTCATATCAGTGGCAACCAAGTAAGAAGACTAGAATTCCATCTCTGCCAGCAGTAACAAAGGTGCCCTTTGTGCTCTGTATAGTGTCAACAGGATCAAAGTGAAGAGCTTGGACTTCTACTACACCTTGAGGTAAGAGGCACCCCTTGGTTGTCAACAGAGGCTGGTAGAGATCAAGTACAAAGGGGAGCCTACCCTCATCTACACCCCTGCTCCTTTTGTGCTTTTCAGAGCCGCACCTGCAGCATACAGAAATTCCCAGGCTAGGGTTCAAGTTGGAGCCGCAGCTGCTGGCTACAGCCACAGCAGTGAGGGATCCAAGCCATGTCTGTGACCTACATCACAGCTCATGGCAATGCTGGATCCTTACCCACTGAGCAAGGCCAGGGATTGAATGAGCATCCCTCATGGATACTAGTCAGGTTTGTTACTGCTGAGCCACAATGGAAACTCCCACCTCCCACTTTCAGGTAATGAGGCAGCATTCCTCCTGGGCTGCAGCAGGTCAAAGGAAGCCTGCTAAAAGAGATTTAAATAAGATACAGTTTTACAGCATAGTATCCAAAATGCCCAGAATACAATAAGAATAAAACTATAATCATTCATCATACCAAGAACCAAGAAAATCTCAACTTGAATGAGAAAAGACTATTAACAGACACCAGATGCCAGTTATGGAACTATCTGACAAAGATTTTAGAGCATTCATCATAAAATACTTCAAAAAACAATTATAAACACATTTGAAACAGAAATATAAGGATACAACTAAATGGAAATTTTAGAACTAAAAAATACAGTACTGGAAACAACAAATTCAGTGAATGAGATCAATAGTAGAGACGACAGGGTAGTAAGTGAACCTGAAGCAAATCATTAGAAATTATTCAACCCAAAGAATATAAAGAAATCAGACCAAAAATTAAAGAGCCTCAGGATGTTGCAGGACAATAACAAAAGAAAGAGACTCAATTTGATAAGGTATTATCAAATGCCTTCTGATCATAAGGAGAAAAAAAAAATCAATAGAAAAGTATGTTTTGTCTGAATTATTCCTAGACCAATGTCAAGGCCTTTGCATGGGACAATATATTAATTCCTTCTAATTTTCATTAGATTAACATTTTATTTTATGATATTCTATTTTGCAAATATCTTTATGAATGAAGCTATGAAAGGGGAACAAAGTATATTTCATCCTGGTGGGAAAAATCAATATTCAAAAATTCATGAACATGTAGTAAAATAAAATCCACTGACGAAAGTTTCACCAGATCAAAGTTATTAAAAGCTAAGTTTGAACTTTAGAGAAGAACTATGGCAGAGACCACTAAATAATCGAAATTATTGTCATTTACAGTGGGACAAAATGACTTTCTATCTTAACAGATACAATGAGGATACAATTATCACTTTGGTGATATTTCTAACAAAAATGCATAATTTGAATCTAATAATGAAGAAACAGGAACTTATAAATTGTAAAGGAGAAAGAAAAGGTTTATTTGTATACTAAAACGCCAACCAATAAACATATGAAATATAAGCGATTTAAAAATTCATCAATAGAAGCTCAGACTAGCAGCTGAAAGTCTGATGATAATCTCAAAGTAAAAAAAGAAAAAAAAGAGGCTGAGCAACTCTCCTGAATTAAAAGTGTTAAAAAGACATGATTACTAAATTCAGCACAGCTATATTAGATCCTGGACTATCCCTCTAATAAAGTATTTAAAATGTTGAAAATATCAACAATGCTGATGAGATTAAGAAACCTTGACATAGTGATAAATTTATTTGCTAAAGGAAAATTATAAGGTGCTTAATCATCCTTGCTAAAAAATCTTATCTTGTCTTCATATAACTCATATCTTGAGTTATACGGAAAACAAAACAAAACACCTCAATGATCTAGATGTGAATTATCCATGCTTAACTTAGACTTCAGTCACCCAAAGTAACTATCCTGGGCCCCCAAGTAATAAACGCATTAGAAATCTAACTCAATATTCTAAACTATATTTAAAATAAACTTTTAACCAAGTATCATCAACTTTTTTTTCTTTTATTAGAAAGCTAACTAAACCTTATACTCCAAAGAACTCTGATATCTGAAGTTCTAAAATAATCTAAATTCTATTTGGGTTGTTAATAGACACAAAAGAAGAGTTTCAATGAACTCATAAAACAGGTTACAAAGGATAAAGGAGAAGTAAGGTGTGCAGAAAATCCACAAATTAGATAAATATGTCCATGGGAGGTGGCATCAGCAAAAGAGACATAGAAAGGAAGTTTGGGGCAGAAAGGAAGTTTGGGGCTTAGTTCCCCCACAAAAGACACCAGTGAGTAGTCCAAAGTGTCAGAATCAACTTTTGCTGAATTTTGGCATCTAATATTTTTTAAAAAAATCACAATTATAAGGCTGAGTGAAACAAAAATATTACAAACAAAAAGGCTCACCAGTAAAGGCGTACATACAGTAAAGGTAGGAAATCATCCACAAACAAATATGCTACCAAACCCATAAATCGTGAGAAGAGGAGGGTACAAAATGCAGGATACTGGCGATGCACTTGCAATTAAGAGACCAACAATCTGAAATAATCTTGTTTGTGTATGGGCTCAGATTATCAAAACTTCACAGTAAATGCAGACCAAAATTCTACGATACACAAATAAGAAAAACCCATCCAAACACAACACTAAAGACAGTCATCGAACCACAACAAAAGAGAACAAGGGAAGAAAAAAGACCAACAAAAAGAAAACCAAAACAATGAATAAAACAGCAACAAGAACATACATATCAGTAATTACCTTAAATGTAAATGGACTAAATGCCCCAAGCAAAAGACATAGACTAGCTGAATGGATATAAAAACAAGACCCATATATATGTTGTCTTCAAGAGACCTACTTCACTTCTAGGGACACACACAAACTGAAAGTGAGAGGATGGAAGAAAATATTCCATGAAAGGAGAAATCAAAAGAAAGCCAGAGCGGCAATACTCACATCAGACAAAATAGACCTTAAAATAAAGACTGTTACAAGAGGCAAAGAAGGTCATTATATAATGATTGAAGGATCAGCCCAAGAAGCTACAACAAATGTAAATATACATGCACCCAACATAGGAGTACTTCAATATATAAGGCAGCTGGTCACATCCTTAAAAGGAAAAACTGACAATAATAGGATAACAGTGGGGGACTGTAACGCCCCACTCACAGCAACTGACAGATCATCCAGACAGAAAATCAACAAGGAAACACAGGCCTTAAATGAGTCATTAGATCAAATGGATTTAATAGACATTTATAGAATATTCCACCCAAAAGCAGCAGAAAACACATTCTTCCCAGTGCACATGGAACATTCTCTAGGCTAGATCACATTCTGGGCAATCAAGCCTCAGTAAATTTAAGAAAACTGAAATTGAATCAAGCGTCTTTCCTGACAACAACACTTTAAGACTAGAAATCAACAAGAAAAAAAACCCTGCAAAAATACAAACACTTGGAGACTAAACAACATGCTACTAACCAACCAATGGATCACTATCTAGAAGCAAATGACAACAAAGACAAAACAGTCCAAAACCTATGGGAAGCAACAAAATAAGTTTAAGAAGGAAGTTTAGAGCATACAAAGCCCATCTTCTGACACAGGAAAGATCTCATATAAAAAACCTAATTTTGCACCTAAAGCAACTAGAAAAAAGAAAAGACAATACCCAAAGTTAGCAGAAAAGAAAGAAATCAGAGTAGAAAATCAAGAGTAGAAATCAATGAAACCGAAACAAAGAATACGACAGACCAAGATCAATGAAACTAGAACTGGTTCTTTCAAAAGATCAACAAAATTGATAAACCCTTAGCCAGACTCAATCTCTGAGAGAGAACTCAATTTAATAAAATTAGAAATGAAAAACAAGTTACAATGGACATCACAGAAGTATAAAGGATCTTAAGAGACTTGTACAAGCCACTATACACCAATAAAACGGACAACCTCGAAGAAACAAATTCTTAGAAAGGTACAATCTTCCAACACTAAACCAGGAAGAGATTTTAAAAATGAATAGACCAATCACAAGTAATGAAACTGAAACCGATTAAAAAACTGTCAACAAACAAAAGTCCAGGACCAGATGGCTTCACAGGCGAATTCTATCAAAAATTTAGAGAAGAGTTAACATCTATCCATCTAAAACTATTCCAAAAACTGCAAAGGAAGGAACACTCCTAAACTCATTCTATGAGGCCACCATCACCCTGACACCAAAACCAGACACGGATACCACAAAAAAAGAAAATTACAGGTGAATATTACTGATGAACACAGATACAAAAATCCTCAACAGAGTACTAGCAATCTGAATCCTGCAATACACTAAACGGATTGTACGTCATGATCAAGTGGGATTTATCCCAGGGATGCAAGGATTTTTCAATATCTGCAAACTAATGAGTGTGATACACCACTTAATAATCTGAAGAATAAAAACCATATGATCCTCTGAATAGATGCAGAAAAAGCTTTTGACAAAATACCACACCCATTTCTGATAAAAGCCCTTCAGAAAGTGGGCATAGAGAGAACCTACCTCAGCAAAACAAAAGGCCATATATGACAAATCCAAAGCTAACATCACTCTCAATGGCAAGAAACTGAAAGAATTCCTGTTAAGATCAGGAACAAGACAGGATGTCCGCTTTTGCCACTACTATTCAACACAGTTTTGGAAACCCTAGCCATGGCAATCAGAGAAGAAAAAGAAATAAAAGGAATCCAAATTAGAAAGGAAGAAGTAACACTATCATTGCTCGCAGATAACATGATACTATACCTAGAAAATTCTAAAGACGCTGCCAGAAAACTTATTAGAGCTCATCAATGAATTCAGTAAAGTTGTTGGATACAAAATTAATACACAGAAATCAACTGCATTTCTATATACTAACAAAAAAAAGATCAGAAAGGGAAATTAGGGGAAAAAATTATATTACTGTCACATCGAAAACAATGAAATACCTAGGAATAAACCTACCTAAAGAGACAAAAGATCTGTACTCTGAAAACTATAAGATGCTGATGAAAGAAATCAAAGATGAAAACAAACAGATGCAAAGATATACCATGCTCTTGGACTGGAATAATCAATTTTGTCAAAATGACTATACTACCCAAGCCAATCTAGCAGTTCAATATAATCCCTATCCAATTACCAATGGCATTTTTTACAGAACTAGAACAAAATATCTCAAAGTTTGTTTGGAAGCACAAAAAACCATGAATAGCCAAAGCAACTCTAAGAATGAAAAACAGAGCCAGAGAAACTAGGCTCCCTGACTTCAGACTATGCTGCAAAGCTACAGCCATCAAAACAGCATGGTACCGGCATAACAACTAAATGTACATATTGGTACAGGATAGAAAGCCCAGAATTAAACCCACACACATTGAGTCAACTTATCTATGACAAAGGAGGCAAGAAAATACAATGAAGAAAAAAAAAAAAAAAAAACCCAGCCCCTTCAATAAGTGATGCTGGGAAAACTGGAGAGCTACATCCAAAAGAATGAAATTAGAACATTCTCTAACACCACAAACAGAAATAAATTCAAAAGGGATTAAAGACCTAAATGTAAGACCAGATACTATAAAACTCTTAGAGGGAAAAAGGCTGAACACTCTGACATAAACCACAGCAATATCTTCTCAGATCCACCTCCTACAGGAATGAAAATAAAAATAAAAACAAACAAATGGGACCTAACTTAAAAGTTTTTGCACAGCAAAGGAAACTCTGAACAAAATGAAAAGACAACCCATAGAATGGGAGAAAATATCTGCAAATGAAGTGACTGACAAGGGATCTAGCTCCAAAATATGTAAGCACCTCCTGCAGCTCAATACCAAAATATCCCGAACAACTCATCAAAAAATGGGCAGAAGATCTAAACAAATAATTAATTATTAGAGAAATGCAAATCAAAACTACTGAGGTACCACCTTACACCAGCCACAATGGCCATCATCAAAAAGTCTACAAATAGTAAATGCTAGAGAGGGTGTGGAGAAAAGGGAATCCTGTTAAACTGTTGGTGAGAACGTACACTGGGTGCAACCACTATGGAAAACAGTACGAAGATTACTCAAAAAACTAAAAAATTACCACGTGATCCAGCAATCACAATCCTGGGCATCTATCAGGAGGAAACCATGACTCAAAAAGATACATGTACCCCAATGTTCACTGCAGCACTGTTTACAATAGCCAAGACATGGAAGCAACCTATATGTCTATTGACAGGAGTGGATAAAGATGTGGTATATATAAACAATGGAAAATTACTCAGCCATAAAAAGGAATGAAATTATGACATTTGCAGCAACATGCATGGATGCAGAAATTATCATGCTAAGTGAAGTTAGTGAGAGAGTGAGACCTAAACATCATATGCTATCACTTATATGTGGAATTGGTTTTGGACAGAAATGCTGTAGAATTGGGATTTGATGATGGTTGTACAACTATAAATATAATAACTTTACTGAATTCAAATAAATAAATAAATAATGTGTATGTATAGAAAGATGCTCCTAACAAAAAAATAAAGGAGGGAGTTCCCATCGTGGCTCAGTGGTTAATGAATCCAACTAGGAACCATGAGGTTGTGGGTTTGATCCCTCGCCTTGCTCAGTGGGTTAAGGATCCGGCGTTGCCATGAGCTGTGGTGTAGGTTGCAGATGCAGCTCGGATCCCGCGTTGCTGTGGTGAACGCTGGCAGCTACAGCTCCTGTTAGACCCCTAGCCTGGGAACCTCCATATGCCGTGGGTGCAGCCCTAGATAAGACAAAAAGACAAAAATAAATAAATAAATAAATAATAAAGGAGGAGTTCCTGTGGTGGGTCTATGGGTTAAGATCTGGACACAGTGTCCATGAGGATGCAGGTTCACTCCCTAGTCTCACCCAGTGGGTTAAGGATCTGGCATTGCTGCAAGCTGCAACATACCTGGCCAATATGGTTTGGTTCCGGTGTTGCTGTGGTTGTGGCACAGGCTGGCAGTTGTAGCTCCAATGTGACCTCTAGCCTGGGACCTTCCATAAGCCACAGGTATGGCATTAACAAAATAAAAAACAAGGAAATTCCATATGTTGCAGGTACGGCCTTAAAAAGAAAAAAAAAAAGAGTGGAGGGAAATTAAGATATTCTTAGATAAACTAATGCTGAAGGAATTCACCAAAAGTAGACATGTCCTACAAGAAATGCCAAAGGAAGTCTTCCAGGTTGAAATGAAAGAGTGTCAGTAACCTGAAGTGATATAAAAAAAATAAACAAAATTAAAGGTAGTTACATTGGTAAATATACAAGCCAGTAGTAGTATTACATTTTTGATTTGTAATATTTCTTTTTGTCCCTGCATGATTTATAAGAAATGCATTAAACAATAATTATAAACCTATGTTAATAGGCACATGTATAAAGATGGAACTGTCTGATGATAAAAGCGTAGGAGAAAAAGCTATAAAGAAATTTTTCTAAACTACTGAAACAATTTTAAGGAAAATCTGACTAATATAAAATCAAAATGTTAATTGTATCTTTTAGGGTAATGACTAAGAAAATAATTTTAAAATCTACAGGAGAAAAAAACAAGAACGGAACATGAAAGTTACACTAGAAAAAAAATTTAAAAAGAAAGCAGTAATAGAACTACATGACAAGTATACTACAAGACATGCACTATATAGCTTCAAAACCACAAATATGCTGACTGTAAAAGATGGAAAAATATATCCCGTGCAAATAGTAATAACCAATACCTGGCTGGTTACCCTAAAATCAGAATTAATACTTTAAGACAAAAATTGCTTCAAGAAACAATGATTTGAGGGGCATTGTGCATTAGTGACAGGGTGAGCCTCAAATACATCAAGCAAAAACGGACAGAATTGAAGGGAGAAAGAGTTCAATTGTAACAGTTGGAGACTTTAATACACCACCTCAATAATGGAAAGAGCAACTAGAAAGATGACCAAGGAAACAGAAAACCTGAACACTATAAACGAACCAGACAAATACACAGCACTCAACAACACAACACACATTCTTCTAAATGCACACTGAACATGCTCCAGGACAGACTAGCTGTTAGGTCACAAAACAAGTCCAAATAAATTTAAAAGTTATGAAATAACACAAAGTATGTTTTCTGACCACCAAAGAATGAAACCAGGGATTAGGAACAAAAGGAAAATCCATAAATATGTGCAAATTAAATGCACTCAACCTGTGAATGGATCAGAAAAGAAACAAGTGAAATTAGAAAACACTTTAAGATGAATAAAAAGAAAGCCACATCCCCAAGCCTACTGGATGCAAGAATAGTGATGAGAGGAAAATCTGTAGCTGTA
This sequence comes from Catagonus wagneri, assembly GCA_004024745.2. Taxonomy (NCBI): domain Eukaryota; kingdom Metazoa; phylum Chordata; class Mammalia; order Artiodactyla; family Tayassuidae; genus Catagonus; species Catagonus wagneri. Next base: position 9,645,747 of record PVHT021183629.1, on the reverse strand, counting down.
AAACTCTACATTAAAAATTAAGAAAACCCTGGAGTTCCTGCTGTGGCTCAGCAGTAAAGAACCAGACTAGTATCCATGAGGACTCAGGTTTGATCCCTGGCCCCACTGAGTGGGTTAAGGATCCGGCATTTCTGTGACCTGTGGTATAGGATGCAGACACGGCTTGGATCTTTCAGTGCTGTGGCATAGGTTGGCAGCTACAGCCTGGGAACCTCCATATGCTGGGGTGCAGCCCTAAAAAAGCAAAAGAAAAAAAAATTAAGAAAATCTCAATCATAAGGTTAGGCTACCCTTCATGAAACAGCTAAATTCAAAGGTAATGGAACCACGGAAATAATCAAAAAAATGGATATGAACAAAACAGAACGTAGAAAACAGAATCAAGCAAGATGGCTGCTTTTGTCACTTCTAATACACGTTGTTCTGGAGTTCTAGCTAGATTAGGCAAAAGAAAAGGAATCTGAAATGTGAAAGAAAACTTAGTCCCAACTGCCAATGACATTACTTACTAAATACAAGGGCTGACACTGTAAAACTCTTAGAAGAAAAACACAGGAGTAAATTTTCATAGGATTTGGCAATGAATTCTTAGATATGGCACCAACACATGAGAAACAAAAAATACATTACATTTCAATAAAATTCAAAACTTTTGTGCATCAAAGGACATTATCAAGAAAGACAATCTATATATGATGGGAGAAAATAATCATTTATCTGATAAGGACCTTGTACCCAAATATATAAAGAACTCTCACAACCAAACAAGAAAAAGACAAACACAAAGAAGAATCTGGCAAAAGACTTGAAAAGACATTTGTCCAAAAAAGATATACAAATGGACAATAAGCACACAAAAATGCTCAGCATCATTAGTCATCGTGCAAATGCAAACCAAAATCATGATGAGGTATCATCTCCATACCCACTAATGATGCCTATAATCAAAAAATGGAAAACAAGTATTGGTGAGAATGTGGAGAAACGGAACTCAAACATTGTTGATGGGAATGTAAAATGGTACAATCTCTTTTTCAAAGAGTTAAAAAATACTCCTAGCCATATATTGTAAAGAACTCAAAACAGGTATTCCAGTAAATACCTGTACATAACAAAGGTTATAGAAACACTATTCACAATAGCCAGAAAGTATAAATAACCCAAATATCCATCAGTGGGTCAAAGGAAAAACAAAACTGGTATATCCACACAATGCAATGTTACTCTGCCATAAAAAGGTATGAAGCACTGATAAACACTATGATGTGGATTTACCTCAAAAACATTATGTTAAACAAAAGATCCAGACATAAAAGGTCATATTTTGATTTCAGTTGTATGAAACAACCAGAACAAGAAAATATATAGACATAAAAGGCAGACGGGTCGTTGCCAATACTATGGGAAGACGAATAAGGAGTAAGTGACTGCTTAATGGCTACAGGATTTCTTTTTAGGGTGATGAAATATTCTGGAACTAAACAGAGGTGTTGGTTATACAACATTATCAATACACTAGAAGCCGATGAACTGTATAGTTTAAAATGGTTAATTATATGTTATGTGATTTTCAACCTCAAGAAAATTTTTTAAGCTAATGTGGTTGGGCATAAAAAGAGCAAGAACTGGTAGTATATAAGCTTAGTCAAGCCAGATGCTACAGAATTAAAAGTTCATTCTTGTAGCTTAATATAAATATAAAAACCAAAGAAAGGAATATGGGTAAATAGTAGTACCAAGGCAAAAATCATGTTTTAAGAAAAGTGAACAGTGCGATATGCATTAAAACAGTGAACATGATCCACATTAATTATCAAAAAATTTAAATAATGTGATTATTTGGCCATGTTAAATGAAGAATTAACTAGCCAGTATGCTGTTGTACTCGTCAGAGTCTCTCTTCTGGAAATTTGGAATTGGGATTCAAAGACATCTGGTTAGGCTCAGTATACAGTTAAAAAAACAGATACAAAAATCTAGTATCTGTGAACAGACAAGGTGAGCCTAGAGAGAGAAAAAGACATAGAAAAACAGAGGTTGCAACACTACCTGAGTTCTTGTCCACTGGGAGTTTAGATGCCCCTGGCTTCTCTAAGATACACTTCACTCCAATTAAGTACATTAAGTTTGCGTTTAGCTTACTGCAACCAAAATAATTTAGATTTCAAAAGATTTAATTCCTAGCCTATGGAATTTAGATTTTTTTTTTAACCCTAAATATTCAATACTTTTATGGAGAAGAGACATGTGGGAGCAGGGAGACAACTGGATAGATAACATTAAAAGTATAAATGTGATGTAATAGATCTTAATATGGTAGTGACACTGGAAAATAGATGTAAAAAAATACTCGAAGAGCAAGGCTTAACAATTAATGTATGCGGGCACAACGTGTAAAAAAAAGGAGTCAGATTAATGGAAATACCTTTTCTGTTTAACTGGGACAAAGAAACTGGCATTATCCAAAATAGGAAAATCACGAGAAAGAAAGGCTTGGGAAAAGATGAAGTGAATTTCAATCTGAAATACAAGAAAACAGCGGGGATAAATAAAGACCTGGGAGTCATTTTCATGAATGTGATGGCCCAGGCTCCAAACCAAATATAAAACAAAATATGCACAAATGAGATGAAAACTGTGTGTCACGGCTATAACTTGTTGAAATTAATTTAAAATGTACTTAGTAGATGCAAAAGAGATATAAACACATGGAGACATATTATTATGTGTTTTGCTCTGAAAGAGGATGTCATGCTCCTTAGTAACTATGTGTTGCATACTAGAATATGCACATGTTAGATATAAAATATACTGTCCCTTATATTACCCAGTATACTGTTCAACAGGTCAGTGATTTTGAGCTTTAAAACATGAACGCAAGCAGAATGGAGTCAGATTTTTTATATGCTAAAAAGCAGCTTATAAATCCAGACAGACATTATAAGAAAACTATAGACCATGTCTCTTACAAGAACACAGACACAAAAAAATTCTCAACAAAGTATTAGCAAATCAAATATTTAAATGTATAAAAGGTATTAAATACTATGATCAAGTGTGACTTACCCCAGATATACAAAGATGTTTCAATATTGAGAAGTCTAATGATGGTAATCGATTACATTAAAAAATAATCAGATGATTATATCAAAAGATGTAGAAAAAGCATTTGACAAAAGCCAGCATTCACTCATGATAAAAAAATCTCAGCAAAGTAGGAATAGAGAGGAACTTCCTTAATTTGATTTAAAGGCTATCTACAAAGAACCTCTCCCAAACATCATACTTAATAGTGACAAAATCGATGGTTTCCCACCAAGATTAGATACAAGGCTAGGATGCCCCATCTCTCTACATCTTTCAACATCTGGTTTAAAGTACTGGAAGTTCTTGTACTTGCTAAAGCAATAAAGTAAGAAAAACAAATCTACAAACACCTTCTACAGCTCAATACCAAAAAAACTAAAACTAACAACCCCATCAAAAAATGGGCGGAAGATCTAAACAGACAATTCTCCAAAGACATACGGGCCAAAACACACATGAAAATATGTTGAACATCACTCATTATTAGAGAAATGCAAATCAAAACCACTATGAGGTACCACCTTACACCAGCCAGAATGGCCATCATCAGAAAGTCTACAAACAATAAGTGCTGGAGAGGGTGTAGAGAAAAAGGATCCCTATTACACTGTTGGTGGGAATGCAAATTGGTACAATCACTGTGGAAACCAGTACGGAGATTCCTTAGAAAACTAAAAATAGAATTACTCCAGTGTTCATTGTAGTACTCTATACAATAGCCAAGTCACGGAAACAACCTAAATGCCCATCGACAGAGGAGTGGATAGGGAAGATCTGGTACATATACACAATGGAATATTACTCAGCCATTAAAAGGAACGAAATAACAACATTTATAGCAACATGGATGGACCTAGAAATTACCATGCGAAGTGAAACCAGTCAGACAATGAGATACCAACATCAAATGCTACCATTTACATGTGGACACTCAAAAAAGGACACAACGAACTTTGCAGAACAGATACTGACTCACAGACTTTGGAAAACCTATGGTTTCCAAATGAGACAAGTTGGGGGGTGGGGAGATGCACTGAGGGTTTGGGATGGAAATGCTATAAAATTGAGTTGTGATGATTTTTGTACACCTATAATTACAATAAAATTCATTAAGTAATGGGAAAAAAAAGAAATCAAAAGCAAACAGATTAGGAAAGAAGATCTAACATTATTTTTCACAGATGACATGACTGTTTATGTAGAAAAACAATCTGCCAAAAAAAAACCTGGAACTAATACAACGTTGCAAACTATAAGGTTAATATACAAAAGTCAACTGCTTCCCTTATATACTAAGGAACAAGTGGAACCCCCCCCTTCTTGTTTTTAGGGTCACGCCCGTGGCATATGGAAGTTCCTGGGCTAGGGGTCAAATTGGAGCTGCAGCTGCCAGGCTACATCACAGGGATAGCAACACTGGATCTGAGCTGCATCTGCGACCTACGTTGCAGCAACACTGGATCCTTAGCCCACTAAGCAAGGCCAGGGATCGAACCTGCATCCTCATGGATGCTAGTCAGGTTCTTAACCCACCGAGCCACTAAAGGAATTCCTGGGAACAAGTGAACTCTGAAATTAAAAAACACAATACCGGAGCTCAGTGGTTAACGAATCCGACTAAGAACCATAAGGTTGGGGGTTTGATCCCTGGCCTTGCTCAGTGGGTTAAGGATCCGGCGCTGCCGTGAGCTGTGGTGTAGGTTGCAGACGTGGCTCGGATCCCATGTCACTGAGGCTGTGGTGAAGGCTGGCAGCTACAGCTCCTGTTAGACCCCTAGCCTGGGAACCTCCATATGCCGTGGGTGCAGCTCTAGATAAAAGGCAAAAAGACAAAAAAATAAAAATAAAAAAAACAAAAAACACAATACCATTTATTAGCATGGTCCAAAAATGAAATACTTAAGTCTAACAAATACGCACAAAATCTATATGCGAAAAACTACAAAACTGATGAATAAAGTCAAAGCACTAAATACAACTGATACCTGCACAATATGGTAGTTAATCTGCATATAATTTATAGTCAGCCCTCTGTATCCGCCGTTGCTCCACATCCACAGATTCAACCAACCATGGATTGTGTGTACTACTGAAAAATACCCAGGTATAAGTGGACCCACAGAGTTCAAACCCACGTTCTTCAAGGGTCAACTAGAGAGATATACCATGTTCATGGATAGGAAGATAAAGTACTGTCAAGATGTCAGTTCTTCCTAACTTGATCCACAGATTCAATGCAACCCCAATCAAATTCCCAGGGAAGTATTTTATGCATATCAGCAAACTGATTCTTAAGTTTCATATAACAAGGATAAGACTTAAAGCCAACACAATATTTAAAAAGAAAAAAGTTGGAAGATCGATGCTGGCTGACTTTAAGATTACTATAAAGTAATTAAGACAATATAATATTGAGGGAAAAACAGGCAAATAAATAAATGGAAAAGAATAGAGAGCACAGAAATAAACACCAGTAAGAGTCAACTGATCTTTAACAAAGGAACCAAGGCAGTAAGAACAGCAGTGCAAAGCTAGTCTCTTCAACAAATGGTGCTAGAAAACTGGACACAGACCTTCACCTTTGACAAAAATGAACTCAAAATGCATCACAGGCTTAAATGTAAAATGGAGAACTATAAAACTCCTAGAAGACAACACAACAGAAAACCTAAATGACCTTGGTTATGGTGATGCCTTTTTATTTTAATTAGTTTATTTTATGTGTGTGCGAATTTCTCTCTCCTTTTTTTTTTATTTTTTGACTGCCTGTGGCATATGGAGTTTCTAGACCAGGGATCAGATCAAATCTCTGGGGACTGAACCTGCATCCCTGCCTGCACTACAGAGATGCTGCCAATCTTGCCATACCACAGCAGAAAGTCCGGTGATGTCTTTTTAGATATGACACCAAAGAGAAAATCCATGAAAAAACTGATAAGGTAGACTTCATTAAAATTTAAAACTTCAACTCTGCAGAAAACAATGTCAAGAGAACTAAAAGACAAGCCACAAACTGGGATAAAATATTTACAAAACACATATCTGATAAAGAACAGTTATCCAAAATATACCAAGAATGCTTAAAGCTCAGTAATAAGAAAACAACTTCATTGCAGAACAGGCCAAATACCTCAACAGATACCTTATCAAGGAAGATACACAGATGGCAAATAAGCATATAAAAAGATGCTCCACACCATATGAATTACAAGTTAAAACAACAAGATATCACTATTAGAATGGACAAAATCCAGAACACTCACAACAGTAACTGCTGATGAGGATGTGGAGAACAAAAGGAACTCTCATTCACTGCTGGCAGAAATGCAAAATGGTACAGACACTTTGGAAGCAGCTTGGTGATTTCTCAACAAAAGTAAACATACTTTCAACATACCATCCAGCAATCACATCGTTATTTACCCAAAGGAATTGCAAACTTAGGTAGGTCTACACAAAAATTTGCACACGGATGATGTTCGTGCAGCACTTATTTTATAGCTACAGCTATACTTACAACTGCCCAAACTTGGAAGCACACAGGTTGTTGTCCAGTAGGTGAATGGATAACTGAACTGCGGTACATCCAAACAATGGAATATTATTCAATGCCAAAAAACAAATGAGCTATTAAGCCATGAAAAGACATGGAGGCAACTTAAAAGCATATTACTAAATGAAAGAAGCCAATCTGAGAAGGGTACATACTATATGATTCCAATTTTATGACACCATGGAAAAGGCAAAACTATGAAGACAATAAAAAGATAAGTGGTTCCCAGGGACAGGGGAGGTGGGGAGAGATGAATAGGTGATCACAGATTTTTAGGGTAGTTTAAATACTCCATATGTTATCATCACAATGTAAAACTTTTTTAAAATGATATAACTTAATGGCTCAGCATAATACAGATCATTAATACAAATTTAAATTATTAAAAAGTCACACCACAGCACAAATGCCTCCATTTTCTCATCATTTGCAATGTTCATGCATTCTTTGTATTTGTAGGGAAAAACAATAAATGGTAATTCTAGTTTGGAAAATAAGGACTTAAAGAGATATCATCAATGTATAACTAATGTCACAAGGTCACACACTCAGGGTTATTAAAAAGACTGGTTTTGTTTGTTTTAGTGCCGCAACTGAGGCATATGTAAATTCTCAGGCTAGGGGTTCTGCTGAAGGCCTAGGACACAGCCACGCCAAGACTGGATCCAAGCCACATCTTGGACCTCTGCCACAGCTTACAGATCCTTAAACCACTGAGCGGCCAGGGATCCAGCCCACATCCTTCCAGACTCTATGTCTGTTTTTAACCCACTGAGCAACAACAGGAACTCCACGTTCATTTTTTAAAACATTAATTAAATACATATTTAATCATATCTATCAATCACTGCTTTAGGAACTAGGGGGTCCCTACTCTCTTAGAGATTATGGTCTAAAGGCTGTGGTGTTTAAAAAAAAAAAAAAAGCATTAGCTGTAAGCCAATGACCACTATTTCAATAAGGATATATTCTTGTTAACAGACGAAAATATATTTCAAAGCTAGAAAACACAAACGGTAATATTAATACACTAGAAAACCTTAAGGAATTTCTGCTAGACATAGGCATACTAAAATTATCTGAAGAAATGCTGTAAGGGCTAATTTATAATTCCTCCTTGTTAGATCAAAAATAGGTCATACTTGGACCATTAAATTGAGATGTCAATGATATCAACTCTTAGAACTTATCTGACACTGTTAAGGTTATTGAAAGTCTAGGATTTCAAAAGTAACATAAAAGGTCCTTTAGGAAATTATACCATGTGAGTCCTAGTGTGAGGCATTAAGGATAGATACATCAGCCCAGTATACAATTCCAACAAAAAATGTTTAACTTGATTCTGACCAGGAATCAAACAAAATTTAGAAACATTTTGAAAAACAGAGCTAGCTTAGAATTTTCAAAAAAAATTGTGTCAGGAAAATATCTATAAGGCTAGGGAACTATTCTAGATTAAAGAAAAGTAAAGGAACATTAAAAGAAATATAGTGCATGATCCTCAATTGGATCTTGAATTTAAAGAACAAAAAAGCTGTAAGAGAGCGTTACTGGGACAAGGAAGAAAATCTGATTATAAATAAAGTATTAAATAAGATTTCTCAATATTTTATTTCCCCAAAGGTGGTATTTATATTTTTGTCACGTGGGGAAAAAGTCCTTGTTTTTAGGAGATACATGCTAAGACTTAGGAGTGAAGTATCATGATGATATCTGCAACTTTCATCAAATGGTCTGGTAGAAATGTGGCAAAAACCAAACCAAACCAAACCAAACCAAACAACCCAAACTAGTGTATCTAGGTGAAAAGTATATGGATGCTCAATCATTCTACTGCAATATTTCTGATGGTTCAAAAATATTCAAAATGTGAATAAAGAAAAAACTGGTAATTTTAAAAAGAGGTAGGAGAAGTTCCCATCATGGCTCAATGGTAATGAGCCTGCCTAGGATCCACAGGATGCCAGTTTGATCCCTGGCCCAGTGAGTTAAAGGATCCAGCGTTACTGTGAACTGTGGTGAAGGTCGCAAACATAGCTCGGATCTGCTGTTGCTATGGCTGGGGTGCAGGCCGGCAACAGCTGTAGCTGATTTGAACCCTAGCCTGGGAACTTTCATATGCCACACCTGCGGCCCTAAAAAGCAAAAAAATAAAAAAAAACTAACAAAAAGAAAGGAGTTTCTTGTGGTGCAGTGGGTTAAGGATCCAGTGTTGTCACTGTAGTGGCTCAGGTCCCTGCTGTGGCACAGGTTCAATCCCTGGCCTGCGAACTTCAATATGCCATGAGCATGGCCAAAAAATATTTAGAAAAAGAACAAGAAAGAAAAAACCTTTTATTTTATTTTTTTGGTCTTTTGTCATCTTATGGCCACACCCATGGCATGTGGAGGTTCCCAGGCTAGGAGTCTAATACGAGCTACAGCTGCTGACCTATGCCACAGCCACACAGCAATGTGGGATCCAAGCCGTGTCTGAGACCTACACCATAGCTCACGGCAACGCCGGATCCTTAACCCACTGAGTGAGGCCAGGGATTGAACCCACAACCTCTTGGTTCCTAGTCAGATTCATTTCCGCTGAGGCACGACGGGAACTCCAAGAAAAAATCTTTTTAAGGAGCAAGAAAAAAAAATGGCTAGGGAAATATGGAATGATTACTTCAAATTTGTGGTTACATATTTAATGTGAAACGCATGGTTTATGTTTTTCTACAGCTACAATCCACTTTCTGGTCCAACCACAGAGTAGGCAGGGAGTTAGTTTAGCCAAAGTTGAGGTTTTCCCAAGACAATAACATGGTGGGGGTTTAAGAGTTATGCAAAGGAATGGATATAAAAATGGACTAAGAAACACAGGTAGGACACTGAAGGACAGAAGATATAAATGAAATTTAGTAAAAAAGTGGCAGAATAATGTAAATGAGTAGTTCTCCAAAAAAAGCAAGTGCGAATGCTGAAGTTTAAATAAAACCAGTTATACTGACTTTTATTTTAGCAATAAAACAAAGATTCATTCACCCACTTCAATTATTTCAGCCATCACTGGTGTGTTGGAACAGCACATAAATTTTAGACCAAAATTTAAAGAGCTTAATGAGACATTAATCCCTCTAACAGTCCTACCAGAAAAACAACCTCTAAGCTAGCTTTTAGAGATAATCTATTTCATTATACGTCATTTGTAAGAGTGCGGGCATTCCAGATTAGCTACATCTACATGCAAAGACAAATTTTAGGAAATACAAATTAAAAAATTCCTCATCTATCTGGAACTTGGTCATCTGATCACCTATCAGAACTGAAAAAAGGAAATAGCCAAAAAGATGTTATAAAGCCCTTGCCACGTATTATTCCTTTTACAGGAGGAATACCTTTGTTTTTCCACAGATTCCATTTAACCTTATCAAAACCACAATTTAAACTAATTATGCCATATGTTTCTCCAACTCACAGATTAGAAGTTGCAAATGGGAAAAACAAAATAAGATTATAAACAGCAGGAGGTATACTATCAACAATGCAGGAAGTTGAAAAACTATAAAATCTAGAAAAAAATTTAGAAAGTCTCTACATAGGAATGCCTCAAAAGACACTGAAGATAGCACAATTTTGAAATCAGAGAAAACTCTCATTAAAATATTATTGTAAAGTATAAAAGGAAGAAACACTTCCATACTCATTCTTAGGTTGGTATCACCCTGATACCAGAGCCACGTGAAGATACCGAAAGAAAACAATAGACCAATATTCTTTATGAATACAACTGCAAGAATCTTCAATAAAGTGAGTGAATGCAAGAGCATTAAAAAGACTATACAACACGAGCGAGACTTTTTCCCCAGGAATGCAAAAATGGTTCACCATAGAAAAAAAAAAAAAAAAAATCAGTGCAACTTACATTAATAGAATGAAAGAAAAAACAAAAACAGACAAACATACGAGTCCAGAGACTTTCACACGCCATGCATGCAGCCAAACCCCGCCCCCACAGCACAAAAAACCAAAAACATGATTGTCTTAAATGACATAGAAAAGTCATTTCACAAAATTCAACACCCATTCATGACAAAAAATACTCGATAAAGCAGGAATGAAAGGCTTTTGTGAGTTGAACTTATCTTCCAAAAAGGTATGTTTAAGTCCTAACTGCCAGTACCTCAGGGGACCTTATTTGGAAACAGGGTTATTAGAGATGTAATTAGCTAAGATGAAGATGAAGTTATACTGGAGTGGGGTGAGTCCTTAACCCAAAACTCCTGCCTTTTTAAAGACAAAGACATAGGGAGAATTTCAAAGGCCAAGGAATGCTAAGGACTGACAGCCACCACCAGAGGCCAGAAAGAGGCAAGGAAGAATTTTAGCCAGAGTTTCAGAGGGAGCGTAACCTAGCTGACATTCTAATTTCATACTTCCACCATTTAGACTGGTAGCAAATAAATTTCTGTTCTTTTCAGCTACCCAGTTTGTGGGACTTTGTTATGGCAGCCCCAGAAAACTAATACAGATGAGAACTTCAACATGATAAAGAGCATTTAGGAAAAACTCAGAGGTAAAATGATAATGTTGAAAGAATGAAAGCAATTCTCTAAAATAAAGAATAAGCCAATGATTCCTGCTTTCACCATTGTTGCTCAACACTGCATCGGAAGTTCAGGTCAGAGCAAGACAAAGAAATGAAAGGAATCCAAATTTGAAAGAAGTAAAAGCTATCCCTATTCACAACAGGCATGACCTAATATATGCAGAAAATCCCCCCAAAATACACACATACACCAAAAGAACTAATAAGCTAATTTAAAAAGTCAGCACAGTTACAGGACAAAAGGTCACACAAAAATCAGTTCTGTATAGCAAAAACATTCAGAAAATGAAATTACAAAAATAATTCCACCAATATCTACATATGATTATATATAAAACAGATAGCCAACAAGGACCTACTGTATAGCACAGGGAACTATATTCAATATTTTGTAATAACCCATAGGGAAAAGAATCTATAAAAGGAAAATAGTTCCATATACAAGAGCATTCAAAACAACATACTTAGGAATAAACTTAGCCATGAAGGTGCAAGACCTGTACGATGAAAACTATAAAGCAGTTGCTCAGAGAAATTAAAGTAAACCTAAATAAATGGAAAAATATCCAGTGTTCATGGATGAAAAGACCTAATACTGTTAAGACGGCAATATTACCAAAGTGATCCACAGATCAAAATGCAATCCTTATCAAAAAGGAACAGGATGTCTAGAATTCACACACATACACACACACACACACGCATGCATATAGAATATGACAAGTGTTGATGAGGATGTGGACAAATCTGAACCCTTATACACTGCTGGTAGAAATGATAATAGAGAAAACGCTCTGACATTTCCTCAGAACGGCAATACAGCCTACCACTTCACTCTTAAGTATGGACCCAAAAGAATTGAAGACAAGTACTCAAATATTCATACGTGAATGTTCATGATAGCACCGTTCACAGAAATCAAAGGGTAGAAACAAACCAAATGTCCACCAAGCGAACAAGTGTCTATAAAACAAAATGTATATATCCATACACTGACACATGCCACAATAGAGGTAAACACCCAGAACATTATGTCAAGTGACAGAAGTTGGACAAAAAGTCACCCATTGTATGATTCTATTTGTATGAACTATCCCAAATAAGTTAATCCAGACAGACAGAAAGTAGATTTATGGTAACCAGAAGCTGGAGCAAGGGAAGAAGAAGGAAGGGAATAACCACTTACTGGGTGCAGACTTATTTGGGGTGATGAAAATCTTTAAACTAGATGAAGTGGTGGTTGTACAACAAAGTGAATGTACTAAATGTCACTGAACTGTACATTTTAAAATGGTTAACTTTATATGAATTTCATCTGAAAAAAGTATTCTTCATCACCTAACTTCTGTACAAAGCTGATATCCATGATTCCTTCTTATTAAAAATTTTCTTCTTAGTGTTTCAGGGCTCTACTCTTTTGTATATATTATTTATATTTGTGATCTTTTCATCTCACTCTCTATGTTCACCCTGAAATATATCCGTACATAACTTACATTAATATCTATACAATGACAATTTCACAAATCTTAATACCAAATCATTTTCCAAAGATCCACACCATACATTCAACTGAGTCTTAAAATTTTATATGGATATATCACAGGCACCATAAGATTTAACATGTACCTAATATGAATCTACTATCAAACTGTCAAATCTGCTTTTTGTAATATGATTTCTATTTTCATTAATGGCGCACCACCTACAATCACTGTAATACAGAAATGTGAAAGGCATTTTTGAGACTGTTTCAATACCTATCCTAAATAGTTCCTAAGAGAGGTCTATTGGTTCCCTTTCTTTTCAATCTCTCTCCTCAACGTTTTCTGTCTACTTAAACTTCACAAGGGTCATTTCCCAACTGGAATTTAACACAACTTATTATACAGTAATATTATAAAAACTGCTCTGGGGACATCTAATTGTACCATAAAGGATGAACCCTTATGGAAATTGTTCTCTTATAGTAAACAACTAAAAACTGTAAAGTATATAGGAAACAGTTTTCAAACACTCAACAACAAGTAGCTCAAAACTGATTGATAAGGAAAAAGAAACAAATGAATTAAACTGTCTGAATACACCAATTCACTGCCTAGAAACAGATTTTAGACAGCAATGCAGAGAGGTGGAATCAAAATGGTTTACTGAGAATATGGAGACAGGAGTTCTCCTGTGAGGTAGAGAACCAAAGAGAGAGAGAGAGAAAAATACAAAGAAAGAAGTCAGAGATATGCAAAAAAGACCCTAGAGTCTTTGGCTGAATACATTTCACCCATGTGAGAAGAAACTTCCTGAAGCCAGAAGCTGAGCAAAGTTCAAGTTCTATTCTCAAAAGATATTTTATTAGGCAGGGAACTGCAGCAAGGCCTCATAATTTAATGTAGGTTTAAATAAATCCTTGAATAAAAACTAATCTGGATCTGCCAAATTAAACTTAACAAGCCTAGGAAAGACCAAAGTGATACATAAAATGCTTAACACATGACAAAACAAATTTGAAATTCTTTAAAGGAACACTAGAAAATCCACAATCTAAAGATGAAAAAATTCAGTGTATGATGTCAGAGTTTCTGTTATGGCTCAGAGGGTTAAGGACCCAATATTGTCTGTAAGGATGCGGGTCTGATCCCTGGATTCACTCAGTGGGTTAAGGATCTGGCATTGCTGCAAGCTGCAGCGTAGGTCGAAGATGTAGCTCAGATCCAGTGTTGCTGTGGCTATCTGGTAGGTAGTAGCTGTGGCTCTGATTCGACCCCTAGCTTGGGACTTCCATATGCCACAAGTGGCACTGTAAAAAAAAAAACAAACGAATAACGCATTATTGTCAAATCAAAACTGCCAAAGAAACAAAAAAATACAAGCCATAATCAGGAGAAAAGCCAAGAGAAAAATAAACAGACCTAGAAGGAAAATACGACAGAATTAGTAAAACAAGGATCTTAAAAGAGCTGTTATAAATCATATAATTATAACTCAAAGATATAAAAGATCAAAAACAAATAAAAAAGAGATTTAAACAGAACATCTATATCTGACCATACTGGAGGAAAAAAAAAAATCAGTGAACTAGAAGATACACAGTCTAGATGAAATGAAACACAGAAAGAAAAAAAGGTCCAGCAAAATAAAGTCTCTGTAAGCTATGGGACAATTCCAAGATGGCTAACACACATATAATTGGAGCACATAAGCAGAGGCATGGGAAATAGGACAACAGGAAAAAAATTTCCAAATGGCCCCAAACTTGAAAATTATAAACTAAAGATCTAAGAGGCTCCAGAAATCTCAAGCAGAAGTTTTTGTTTGTTTTTTTTTTGTTTGTTTTTCTTTTTGTCTTTTTCTAGGGCCGCAGCTGCGGCATATGGAGGTTCCCAGGCTAGGGGTCTAATCAGAGCTGTAGACGCCAGCCTACGCCATGGCCACAGCAACGCGGGGTCCAAGCCACATCTGCAATCTACACCACAGCTCACGGCAATGCTGGATCCTTAATCCACTGAGCGATGCCAGGAATCGAACCTGCAACCTCATGATTTCTAGTTGGATTCGTTAACCACTGGGCCACAACGGGAACTCCTCAAGCATAAGTTTTTGTGTTTTTTTTTTAAACACATTTTTGACGCAATTGCTAAAAAATCAGAGAGAATAATCTTAAAAGGAGCTGGGAATTGAGGGAGAAAGGGGAACACAACAAAGACAGAGGAATACTGGCAAGTATAACAGCAGATTTTTTCCTTGATATCATACAGAAGAGAAAAGCAGTCTTTAAAAAATTGAAAGAAAAAAAAATCCTTCAATACCCTAGAATTATCAGAACAGCAAAGGTGGAAGTATACACTTCTCAATCTAAAATCTGTTTTTACAAATCAGGAGGCATAACTCTCCCAGACTTCACCCAATATTACACAGCTACAGTAATCAAGACAGTGTGGTACTGGTACAAAAACAGATATACAGATCAACGGAACAGAACTGAGCCCAGAAATAAACCCAGACACCTATGGTCAATTAATCTTCGACAAAGGAGGCAAAAATACGAAACAGGGAAGACAGTCTCTTCAGCAAGTGATGCTAGGAAAACTGGATAGCTGCATGTAAATCAATGAAACTAGAATACACTCTCACACCATGCCCAAAAATAAACTCATAACAGCTTAAAGACTTAAACATAAGACATGACACCATAAAACTCCTAGAAGAGAACATAGGCAAAACATTCTCTGACATAACTACAAATGTTTTCTTAGGTCAGTCTCCCAAGGCAATAGAAATAAAAACAAAAATACGGGATCTAATCAAACTGACAAGCTTTTGCACAGCAAAGGAAACCATAAAAAAACAAAAACAAAAATCGAAAGATAACCTACAGAATGGGAAAAAATAGCTGCAAATGATGCAAACCGACAAGGGCTCAATCTCCAAAATATATTAACAACTCACACAACGTGACAGCAAAATAAACCCAAACAACCTAATCCAAAAAAAATGGGCAGAGAACTTGAATAGACACTTCTTCAAAGAAGACATACAGATGGCCAACAGGCACATGAAAAGATGCTCAACATCGCTAATAATTAGAGAAATGCAAATCTAAACTACAATGAGGTACTACTTTACACCTGTCAGAATGGCTATCATTAATAAGTCTACAAATAACAAGTGTTGAAAAAGGTATAGAAAAAATTCTCACTTGGTGAGAATTTGTTTGGTACAAGCACTATGGAAAAGAGTATGGAGGATATACCTTGTTCTTGCATTGGAAGAATCAATATTGCCAAAACGACTATACAACTGAAGGCAATCTACAGACGCAGTGCATTTCTCACAGAACTAGAATAAAAAATTTTTTAAATTTGTATGGAAACACAAAAGACCTTGAATAGCCAAAGCAATCCTGAGGGGAAAACCGAGCTAGAGGAATCGGGTACCCTGACTTCAGACTGTATTGCAAAGTTTGTCATTAAAATGGTACAACATTGGCAAAACAAAAGAAAATAAACAAACGAAACCAAAACCTAAAAACAAAAAAAATAGAAAAGTGGATCAATGGAACAGGACAGAAAACCCAGAAATAAACCCACATAGCTATGGTCAATTAACCTATGACAAAAGAGGTAAGAATATACAATAGAGAAAAGACAGTCTCTTCAATAAGTGATACTGGGGAACTGGACAGCTACATCCAAAAGAATGAAATTAGAACATTCTCTAACACCATACACGAAATAAACTCAAAATGGATTAATGACCTAAATGTATGACCAGATACTATAAAATTCTTAGAAGAAAACAAAGGCAGAACACTTGCTGACATAAGTTGTGGCAGTATCTTTCCGGATCCACCTCCTAGAATGAAAATAAAACAGAAATAAACAGAGGGGAAAAATAAACAAATGCACAGCAAAGGAAATCATAAAGACAACCCACAGAATGCGAGAAAATCTTTGAAAACAAAGCAACTGACAAAGGATTAATCTCCAAAATATACAAACAGCTCATACAACTTAATATCAAAAAAAAAACGACCCAATCAAAAAATAAAAAGATCTCAATAGACATTTCTCTAAAGACATATAGATGGCCAACAAGCACATGAAAGATGTTCATCATCGCTAATAACCAGAGAAATGCAAATCAAAACTACAATAAGGGGAGTTCCCTTCGTGGCTCAGTGGTTAACGAATACGACTAAGAACCATGAGGTTGCGGGTTCGATCCTTGGCCTTGCTCAGTGGGTTAAGGATCCGGCGTTGCCGTGAGCTGTGGTGTAGGTTGCAGACGCGGCTCGGATCCTGCGTTGCTGTAGCTGTGACAAAGGCCGGCAGCTACAGCTCCTGTTAGAGCCCTAGCCTGGGAACCTCCATATGCCACAGGTGCAGCTCTAGATAAAGGCAAAAAGACAAAAAAAAAAAAAAAAAAAAAAACTACAATAAGGTATCACCTCACACTGGTCAAATGGTCATACTCAAAAAGTCTATAAACAATAAATCCTAGAGAGAGTGTAGAGAAAAACGAATCCTCCTACACTGTTGGTGGGAATGCAAATTGGTACAACCACTAAGGAGAACAGTATGGAGATTCCTAAAGAACTAAAAATAAGAGTTGCCATTATGATCCAGCAATCCCACTCTTGCACATACATCTGGAGAATACCACAATTGCATATTTCTAGTGAAAATGTAGTATGTTGCAGCCACTTGGAAGACAGTTTGGTAAATTCCTCAAACAGCTAAACACAGAGTTACCATACTTAGTTAAAAGAGTTACCATACAACCTAGAAGTTCCATTCCTAGGTGAGTGAAAATGTGTCCACACAAAACTAGCAGAAGGATTTTCACAGCAGCAATATTTACAATAGTCAAAAAGTGGCAAACAATACAAATGTCCATCAATGGTAAATTATTCAACAATAAAAATAAATGAAGTACTTATACATGCTATGCAATGGATAAGCTTCAAAAACACAGTTAAAAAAGGTTAATAAGTCATAAAGAACAGAACAGGTAAATCTACAGAGACAGAAAGTTAAAGGGCTCGGGGATGGATGTGGAGAAGAGGGAGTGACTGCTTAACAGTTGGGGTTTATTTTGGGGGTAATGAAAATGCTCTAAAATTAAATGTGCCAATGGCTGAACAATTCTGTGAATATACAAATACACCACTGGACTGCACAACTAAAATGAGTAAACTGTAGGGTATGTGAATCATATTTTAATAAAGCTATTTTCTATAACCTAAGTAAATATCTTTCAAAAATACAGATAATTACCTATTTAAAACAAAAATTATAAACATATACTGTGATGTTTAAAACATACTGAAATGTACAAAAACAGAATTACGGATAGGAGAGTTAAATGTACTGTTCCAAGTTTCTTAAACTACACATTATGGTGATACAATGTTGTCTGAAAATCAACTGTCATTAAAGATGTATACCGAAATTCTATATTACCACTAAAATTTCCTAACAGATAAATGTAACTAATGACCTGATACTGGAGTTAGAATATAAAATATTCAGTTAATCCAAAAGAATGTAGGAAAAGAAGAAAAAAGGGAATAATGGTCACATGAAACAAAGAGAAAATAAAAACAAGATGGCACATTTAAAAATCAATTATAATTACATTAAAATCTAATGAACACTCCACATAAAACAAGTGGATTGTCAGATCCAGATATGCTTTCCAGAAGAAACTGCATTAAATATAAACATACAAATAAGGAGTTCCTGGCATGGCACAGTGGTTAATGAATCCAACTAGGAACCATGATGTTGCAGTGTAGGCTGGCGGCTACAGATCCGATTAGACCCCTAGCCTGGGAACCTCCACATGCTGTGGGTGTGGCCCTAAAATGACAGAAGGCAAAAAAAAAAAAAAGAAAAAATACAAATAAAAGTTAAAAGATAAAAAGAGATACACAGACACCACTCAAAAAAAAAATACTATTGGCTATACTAATTTTAGACAAAGAAGGCTTCAGAAAAAGAATGCTTCATAATGATAAGAGGTCAGTTCATAAAGAAGACATAATTCTAAATGTATGCACAACTAAAAGAATTTTAATATCATGAGGCAAAAACTACAGAACACAGAATTCTCAATCATGATTACGGATTCTTACATTACCCTTTAATTTTTAAAAAAGTCAACAAGAAAATCGGTAGGGATAAACAAGTCTTGATCAATATTCTCAAAGAACTTAACATGACATTTATAGAACCCTTCACCCAACAGCTTAATAAACATTCTGCTCAAGGCCTCACGGAACATTCCTCAAAACAGACCACATTCTGGGCTTTAAGTAACAGATCTAAATAAACTCATAATGAAATCAAACTTTTTTTCAATTGCAGGAGAATTAAACTAAAAGTAAGTAAAGGAAAGATATCTGGAAAATGCTTAGAAATAAAACTTTTAATAAGCAATGAGTTAAATAAAGTCAAAAGGGAAATTACACTGAATTGAATGGAAATGGAAACAATATATTAACATCAGTGGCATGCAGCCAAAATAATGTTTAGAGGAAAAATTTAAACACTAAACATAATAGTAGAAGGCTGGTGAAAATCATTAATCTAGGCTTCTACTTTAAGAAACTATAATGAAACAAAATGAAAGCAGAAAGGAAAGATAAAAGTAGAATTCAACGAATTTAGAAATGGACAAAAAAGAGGAAAATCAGTAAAACCAAAAGTTGGTTCTTTGAAAAGATTAATAAAATATATAAACCTCTAGCAAGAGGAAAAAAAGAGACAAATTAGTAATGCCAAAAACAAAATAGAAGACAGATGCTACAGGTATTAAAAGTACGGTAAGGAATTTTTATAAACAACCTTATGCCAGTTTGAGTGAAACGGACAACTCCTCAAAAGACACAATCAATCAATGCTTATTGCAGAAATCAAAAACCTATATAGCCCTGTATGCACTAAAGGAATTTAATCTATACATAAAAAAAAAAAAAAACCTCCTCACAAACAAAATTCCAGGTCCAAATAGTTTCACTGGTGAATTCTACCAAAACTGAATAAAGAAATATCACCATTCTATACAAACTTTTCCAGGAAATAAACTCAGTCTATGATGCCACCTTTACTCTGATACCAAAACCAGATAAAGACATTGCAACAAACAATAGACCACTATTCCTAAGAGTGCAGAAATCCTTAACATTTTAGCAAAATGGATCCAGCAACATATAAAAAGGATAAAACATTACCAGCAAGTGGTGTTTACCCCAGGAATGTAAGGTTAGTTTAACACTGAAAGATCAATTCATATAATTCACCATATAAACAGGCTCTAAAAAGAATCCTATGATCACATGAACAGAAGCAGAAAAACCACTTGACAAAATCAACACCCATTTGTATAAAAATGCAGCAAACTAAGAATAGAAGGATACTTCTCAATCTGATAAAGAACATCTATGAAAAACCAATAGCTAACATCATATCTGATGAAAGACTAAATATTTTTTGAGGTGATGAAAATGTTCTTGGTTGCAGTGGCACTTACATGACTATAGTTCTCAAAATTCATACTGTATAATTAAAACTGGCAGCTTCTATTGTACGTAAATTATAACAATAAAGCTATTTTAAAAACTATCACAATATTTTCTTCAGGGTTGTTTAAAAAAAGTTTAGTCCTTTAAAAAAAGCGTTATGTTTCAAGCTGAACCTTAAATATGGAGATTACTGCTCCAGTCCCTATCAAGAATTTGATACTGAATTCTTAAGCAACTGGGAACTTCTCCTAAAACTGATTAACATTTATCAGTATTAAATCATACAATTACCCCAACAAAATAACTAGCTTTAATCTTTTATATAATAACTATTCTTAGCAGCTTTTGGTACATAAGTATACTACTAATAAAGCACTTAAATATGTAAACTACCGGTCAGTTGACTGAAATAATTTAATTCAATTGGTACTAAGAACTGCACTAGAATATTGTTTTATCTTACACTTGGAATTTACTCATTTTCCTCAAGGAAATCACTCAACCACCAGAAACCTATTCGAGAAATGTGAATTTTTAATTATAAAAATAAATATAGAAAATGGAATCTATTATTACATTTTTGTTATTTTCTAATCACTAAAGACGTCTTCTTGAATTGCCCAATAATACACATAAGGCTTAATTACATTACTAGAGAAAATGAGATTTCTTTAAGCTCAAAGCAGGTAGCTAACATTATAAGAACCTTTGCATTTCTACTACACTGAAGATAGAACTATAGAAAGAAATTTGCCTAATATGTCATTGAAAGGAAAACAAATGATTATGAGCTGAAGGGAGAAGAGAAACTCTATTTCAACTATAACACAAGTAGATAACATTCTACTCCTTTACTAAAATTTAAAGTCAGCACTTCTCATCAGTCAGCACATATAGAAATTAGCTGACAGTCAAGATTAAAGGGTATGGCTAATATACACCTAAATTAAAATGAGCTTAATTTCTTAGATAGGACATGGGTATCCTAACTTGTTTATTTTTATCAACGTTTGATTATTAAAGGAGATCAATGAGAATAAATAAAGTTTAAATTGGCTCATGCTTTCAAATCAGTAAATTTTGTACTCCATTCAAATCACTCATGTTTCACGGTTAACTTGAGTTCATTTAAAATGCACACAGATAAGTAGATAAAAACCCTCCAGAAAGTGGGCACAGAGGGAACCTACCTCAACATAATAAACGCCGTATATGACAAACCCAGAGCTAACTAACATCATTCTTAATGGGGAAAAGCTGAAAGAATTCCTGCTAAGATCAGGAACAAGACAAGGATGTCTGCTCTTGCCACTACTATTCAACATGGTTTTGGAAGTCCTAGCCACAGCAATCAGAGGAAAAAAAAAGGAAATAAAAGGAATCCAAAACAGAAAGGAAGAAGTAAAATATCATTATTTGCAGATAATATGATACCATACCTAGAAAATCCTAAAGACACTATCAGAAAACTGTTAGATCTCATCAATAAATTTGGTAAAGTGCAGGACACAAAATTAATACACAGAAATCAACTGCAGTTCTATATACTAACAAAAAAAATCAGAAAGAAAAATTAGGGAAACAATTCCATTTACCATCACATCAAAAAGAATAAAATACCTAGGAATAAACCTACCTAAAGAGATAAAAAGACCTGTACTCTGAAATCTCTAAGACCCTGATGAAAGAAATCAAAGATGACACAAAACAGATGGAAAGATCTATCATGCTCTTGGCTTAGAAGAATCAATATTGTCAAAATGACTATACTACCCAAGCCAATCTACGGATTCAACTCAATCCCTACTCAATTACCAATGGCACTTTTCACAGAACTAGAACAAAATATTTTAAAGTTTGTTTGGAGGCACAAAATCCTAGAATAGCCAAAGCCATTCTGAGAAAGAAAAATGCAGCTGGAGGAATCAGACCCCCTGACTTCAGACTATACTACAAAGCTACAGTCAAAAAGAAGTAGTATGGTACTGGCACAAGAACAGAAATACAGATCAGTGGAAAAAGGACAGAAAGCCCAGAATTAAACCCACACACCTACAGTTGACAAAGGGGGCAAGAATAAACACATGGAGAAAAGAGAGACCCTTCAATAATTGTGCTGGGAAAACTGGACAGCTACATGTAAAAGAATGAAGTTAGAACACTCCCTAACACCATACATAAAAATAAACTCAAAATGTATTAAAGACCTAAATTTAAGATCGGATACTATAAAACTCTTAGAGGAAAACACAGGCTGAACACTCTCTGACATAAAACCACAGCAATATTTTCTCAGATCCGCCTCTTAGAGAAATGAATGACGAGAAAAATAAAAATAAACAAATTGGACCTAATTAAACTTAAACCTTTCTGCACAGAAAAGGAAACCCTAAACAAAACAAAAAGACAACCCACAAAATGGAAGAAAGTATTTGCAAATGAAGAATTGACAAGGGATTAACCTCCAAAATACATAAACACCTCCTGCAGCTCAATACCAAAAAAAAAAACCCATCAAAAAAAAGGGCAGATCTAAGCAGACAATTCTCTAAAGAAGACATACAAATGGCCAAAAAACACATGAAAAGATGTTCAACATCACTCATTATGACAGAAATGCAAATCAAAACTACTATGAGGTACCACCTTACACTGGCCAGAACGGCCATCATCAAAAAGTCTACAAATAATAAATGTCAGGTGTGGAGAAAAGAGAACCTTATTACACTGTTGGTGGGGATGTAATCTGGTACAACCACTGCTGAAAACAATACGGAGAGTCCTCAGAAAAATTAAAAATAGAATTACCATTTGATCCAGCAATCCCACTCCTGAGTATCTATCCAGAGAAAACCATGACTCAAAAAGATACATGTACTCCAATATTCATTGTAGCACTATATACAACAGCCAAGACAAGGAAACAATCTAAATGTCCATAGAAAGAGGAGTGGATACAAAAGATGTGGTACATATACACAATGGAATATTACTCAGCCATTAAAAGAAGAAATACCGGCATTTGTAGCAAGCAGCATGGATGGACCTAGAAATTATCATGCTAAGTGAAGTCAGTCAGACAGCGAGACACCAACATCGTATGCTGTCACTTACACATGGAATCAAAAAAAAACGACACAATGAACTTCTTTGGAGAACAGATAATGACTCACAGACTTTGTAAAACTATGGTTTCCAAACAAGACAGGTTGAGGGGTGGGGGGATGTGCTGGGGGTTTGTGATGGACATGCTATTAAATTGGGTCATGATGATCACTGTACAACTATAAATGTAATAAAATTCATTGAGTAGTTAAAAAAATAAAAAGGTGTAAACTAATCATATTGATAATTACATTAAATGTGAATCGGTTGAGCACAAATCAGGAGCAGTACAAGAAATCTATGGGATAATACAAAGGAGGCCAATCTAGCATAACAGGGATTCCAGAAGGAGAAGAAAAAGAAAAGGGGATTGACCATATATTTGAAGAAATTATGTCTGAAAACTCTCCAAATCTAAAGAAAACATATCAAGATACAGGAAGCCCAAAGGACCCCAAACAAGCTGAACTCAAACAGGCCCACATCAAGACATATTCTGCAACAGAAACACTACAGGCCAGAAGATAGATATATTCAAAGTTTTAAAAGGGAAAAATTTGCAGCCTGGAATACTCCAGCCAGCCGAACATCATTTAAAATAGAAGGAGAAATAAAGAATTTCTCCAAACAACAAAAACCTAAAAGAACAGAGCAAACCTAAACCCATTCTAAAATAAATATTCAAAGGGCTTCTCTAAATAAAAAAGAAAGAAATAGGATGAAAGAAATCAAAACTGGAAAGCAATCACTAAAATAAGTCAGTATACAGATCTAAAGGGAAAAAATCGATTGTAAAAGTGACAATAAACACATGGAACAGCAAAAAAGACAAACAAGGACTTCAAAATCATAGAATGTAAGGAAGGAAAGTAAGAAAATCTAGACTTTTTTTTTTTTTTTTAAAGAAAGTGTTTGAGCCTAATATGACTACCAGGCTAAAGCAAGCAGATATAGGAAGGGTTAACACATTTGAAAAACAGGGCAACCACAAAATTGAAACCAAACATTACATTCATAAAAACTCAAAAGAAAAGGGCACAAGCATAAAATAAAAGGAATTCACCCAAGCAAAAAAAAAAAAAAAAAAAAAAAAAAAAAAAAAAAAAAAAAAAAAAAAAAAAAAAAAAAAAAAAAAAAAAAAAAACAAAGGAGAAACACAGAACACAACTGGAAAACAAAGTTTAAAATGGCAACAAATACATATTTATCAATAATTACCTTAAATGTCAATGGACTGAAAGCTCCAATCAAAAGAGTGGCAGATTGGGTAAAAAAGCAAGAGCCTACAATATGCTGTCTCTAAGAGACTTACCTTAGGGCAAAGGACACACAAGTGAGGGGAAGGGAAAAAGATAATTCACGCAAATGGGCAAGACAGGAGAGGAGTTGCAATACTCACATCAGACAAAACAGACTTTAAAATAAAGGCCATAAAGAAAGACAAAGGACACTATTTAATGGTAAAAGGATCCATTCAAGAAGAGGATATTACAATCATCAATATATATATGCCCCTAATATTGGTGCACCCAGATACATACAACAAATACTAATGGTCATAAAAGGAAAAACTGATGGGAATACAATAATAGCAGGACATTTTTAACACCCCACTCACATCAATGGAAAGAAAAGAAATTTTCTATAAAGAAAATCATTTAGGCAACAGAGATCCTAAAGGACACAGTAGAAAAGTTAGACTTCCTTGACATTTTCCGAACATTACATCCAAAAAAATCAGAATATAGATTCTTTTCAAGTGCACATGGAACATTCTCAAGGACTGACTACATAAAACTGACTACATGGAGACTAAGCAGCATGTTACTAAAAAAAAAACAAAAAAAACTAATGGTCAATTAGGAAATCAGAAAGAAAATTAAAAAATACCTCAAGACAAATGACAATGAGGACACAACCACTCAAAATCTATGGGAGGCCACAAAAGCAGTTCTTAGAGTGATGTTCATAGCGATACAGGCCTTCCTCAAAAAAGAAAAATCTCAAACCGACAACTTAAACCACCACCTAAATGAATTAGAAAATGAAAAACAAGCAAAACCTGATGTCAGCAGAAGCAAGGAATCAAAGATCAGAGAGGAAATAAAATAAAATAGAAATTCAAAAATCAGAAAAAAAATCAATAAAACCAAGAGCTGGTTCTTTGAAAGGGTAAACCAAATTGACAAACCTCTGGCCAGACTCACCAAGAAGAGGAGAGAAAAAACCCAAATAAACAAAATAAGAAATGAAAAAGAAGAAATCTCAATAGATACTATAGAAATATAAAACACCACAAGAGAATACAATGAAAAATTAAATGCCAACAAATTCGACAATCTAGAAGTAATGGACAACTTTCTAGAGGCTCATGGCCCATCATCAAAACTGAATCAAGAAAGAGATCAGCTGAACGACCGGTCACTAGAAATGAAATTGAATATGTAATAAAAACACTCCCTACAAATAGAAGTCCAGGATCAGATGGCTTCACAGGCAAATTCTACCAAACATACAAAGAAGAACTCCTGGGCATCTTTCTTAAACTTTTTTCTAAAGGTCGAAGAAAGAACTCCCAAAGACATTCTATGAAGCCACCATCACCCTAATACCGACACCAAAGATACTACCAAAAAAAGAAAATTATAGGGCAGGATCTTTGATGAATATAGATGCAAAGATTCTCAACAAAAGTTTAGCCAACCAAACTCAAGAACATATAAAAAAGATGATATACCACAACCATGTGGGATTCATCCCAGGTTCACAAGGATGGTTCAACATATGCAAATCAATCAAGGTCATACAACACATTAACAAAAGAAAAGTCAAAAACCACATGATCACCTCAATAGATGCAGAAAAACATCTGCCAAAGTCCAAAATTCATTCATGATAAAAACTCTTATCAAAGTGGGTACAGAAGGAACATACCTTAACATAATAAAAGCCATTTATGACAAACCCAAGCCAATATAATACTCAATGGAGAAAGGCTGAAAGCCTTGCCGCTAAAATCTGGAACAAGACAAGGATATCCACTCTCACTTCTATTCAACATAGTACTGGAAGTCCTAGCCACAGCAATCAGAAAAAAAAAAAGAAATAAAAGGCATCCAAATTGGAAGAGATGAGGTAAAATTGTCATTCTATGCAGATGACGTGATACTATATATAGAAAACCCTAAGGACTCCACACCAAAACTACTCTAAGTGATCAATAAATTCAGCAAAGTAGCAGGATACAAGATTAGCATTCAGAAATTGGCTGCATTTCTGTATACTAACAATGAAATATTAGAAAAGGAATATAAAAATATCTTTTAAAAATCACACACACAAAAATTAAATACCTAGGAATAAATCTGATCAAGGAGGTGAAAGACCTATAGGCTGAGAACTACGAAGCCTTAATCAAAGAAATTAAAGAGGATTCAAAGAAATGGAAAGATATTCCATGCTCCTGGGTTGGAAGAATTAATATCGTAAAAATGCCTACAGTACCCAAAGCAATCTACAGATCCAAAGCAATCCCTATCAAACTACTCATGACATTTTTCACAGAACAAAAACAAATAATCCAAAACTTTATATGGAACCATAAACGACCCAGAATTGCCAAAGCAATCCAGAGGAACAAAACCAAGCAAGAGTCATAACTCTCCCAGACTTCAGGCAATATTACAAAGAGACAGGAAGCAAGACAGTGTGGTACTGGTACCAAAACAAACATACAGACCAATGGAACAGAACAGAGAACCCAGAAATAAACCCAGACACCTACGGTCAATTAATCTTCGACAAAAGAGGCAAGAACATAAAATGGGAAAAAAGTCTCTTCAGCAAGTGGTGCTGGGAAAACTGGACAGTCACGTGTAAATCAATGAAACTGGAACATATCCTCACACCATGCACAAAAATAAACTCAAAATAGCTTAAATACTTAAACATAAGACAAGACACCATCAAACGCTTAGAAGAGAACATAGACAAAACATTCTCCGACATCAACCTTACAAATGTTTTCTCAGGTCTCCTAAGGGAACAGAAATAAAAGCAAAAATAAACCAGTGGGACCTAATCACACTGACAAGCTTTTGCACAGCAAAGGAAACCATCAAAAAAAAAAAAAAAGACAACTTACAGAATAGGAGAAAATAGTTTCAAACAGTGAAACTGACAAGGGCTTAATCTTTAAAATATAAAAACAACTTACACAACTCAACAGCAAAAAAAGCCAACAACCCAATGGAAAAATGGGCAAGAGACCTGAATAGACATTTCTCCAAAGAAGATATACAGATGGCCAACAGGCACATGAAAAAATGCTCAACATCACTGATTATTAGAGAAATGCAAATCAAAACTACTATGAGGTACCATTCACACCAGTCAGAATGGTCATCATTAACAAGTCAACAAATAACAAATGCTGGAGAGGGTGTGGAGAAAAGGGTACCTGCCCTCACTGTCGGTGGGAATGTAAACTGGTATGACCACTATGGAAAACAGTATGGAGGCACCTCAGAAAACTAAATATAGAACTACCATATGACGATCCAGCATTCCCACTTCTGGGCTTATATAGGGCCAAAACTTTCCTTGAAAAAGACACATGCACCTATATGTTCATTGCAGCACTATTCACAATAGCCAAGATATGGAAACAACCTAAATGTCCATCAACAGATTAATGGATTAAGAAGATACGGTATATATACACAATGGAATACTACTCAGCTATAAAAAGGAACAAATTAATGCCGTTTACAGCAACACGGATGGAACCAGAGACTCTCATTCTAAGTGAAGTAAGTCAGAAAGAGAAAGACAAATAAAATATGGTACGACTTATATCTGGAACCTAATATACGGCACAAATGAACCTTTCCACAGAAAACAAACTCATGGACTTGGAGAACAAACTTGTGGTTGGTTGCCAGGGGGGAGGGAGTGGGATGGACTGGGAGCTTGGGGTTAATAGATGCAAACTTGCATCTGGAGTGGCTAACAATGAGATCCTGCTGTATAATTCAGGCAACTGTATCCAGTTACTTGTGATGGAACATGATGGAGGGTAATATATAATGTATGACTTGGCTACTCTGCTGTATAGTAAAAACTGACAGAATACTGTAAATCAACTATATTGGCAAAAAATATAACTCAACCATATAAAGCATATTGAATTTGTGCTGCTGAAAAAACAGTATCACAAACAAGCTACCTCTTACATATTTATAAATATTGCTATGAATTTTAAAAAGAAAATTTCATGTACAAAATGAGTCTAAAAAATAGTACTAGATATAAAATGTGAAAACATTTAAATCATGGCTATAAATAATATCTATGATTAAACAGTAGTATAATTTGTTAACTGAGTTACTCTAAATTCCAGAATAAGGTAAGTTTTAACACTTTAGCAGCATTTGACTTAGCCATCTATTAAAGAATAAAAAGACATCCGACAAAAGCATTACTGACTATAACAAAATGTCTTTCAAATATCAGATGGTTATACATGAGAATTAATACTCAATATGATCAATTCTAATGACAATACACCTTTCAAATTTTAGTTTGAATCAGGAACATTTGACAAACTGTTGGTGTAGCAAAAGTGAAATTTTAAATCAAATCTCTTGCAATCATACATCTATCCTACCTGTATCTTCAATAAATTCCACACATTTTTCAACAAATAGTGGTATGGGCTTCTCAGCTGTAACCAGATCTTGGAGGGGCATCCCAAAGTAATTACTTTCCCAATTTCTACGTGTTGGTGGATTGAAGTTCTTAGTTTTCTTTTTCTGCTATAAGAAAACATATTCAAGTTAAAACTATTAAAATTAATTTCCTTCAGAATAACAACAGTATTAAGCAATGTAAATACACATTTTGTATCAAAAGAAATATCTGAAAGTCACATCCAACCTAAATTTCAATCAATATGGGATTCATTAAATCAGTTCTGCTAGACGCAGGAACTTAAGCAATGGAAAGAAACAAAAGTGCACAGAGAAAAAATGGCTGAAAAGAAGAAATTGTTCCCTTCGGAAAATAACAGAAAACTAAGCAGAGACAGGGAAATTAGAAAAGACCATTTTTCAATGACAATGAAAAGGAGAAGCTAGAAGTAAGCGATGTTCAATTCACAGTTTAAGTGTGATCTTTTAATTGGTGTTTGTTAACTTGGTCTCCAGGGCAGTTCCAAGTGAGGTTTTTGTGGATAGCTGTATTAGCTACAATCAAATATCAGATGGTTATACATGAGAATTAATACTCAATACAATTAAGTATTATATACTTAATACTATGTATTAAGCATTTACTGATTCCCAATAGGATTAAGCATTTACTTAATACGTATCAATAATTAAATGGTTTTAATTATTGATTATATAACAAAGCTAAGAAACTCCATGAACTTTTAGTCCCATTATTTGTTCTTTCTCGCATTTTCTTTCTTCCACTGACTCTATTTCTTACACATTAAGATAATTTCCCTAAGGGACAAAACATTTTCATAATAGTACAAAACAAAATTAAGAATTTTCAGAGTTTAATTTCAATCTTGCATTGGGAGAAAATCGGTTTTTAACCAAAAAGCGAACATTTCAAACCCTAAGGAAATACTGCCTCGAATTCAACCCTTAAGGAGATCTGAGTCTCTGTCTTCCTCAGGAGGGTGTAGTAAGCAACTCCACAGATGATTCTATTGTGTACCCTTAGTTGAGAATCTCTAAAATATAAGATGTTTTCTAAAATTCAAAGATGTCTGAGCACTTTTGCTCTTTTGATAGCCTCGTTTCTTTTTCAGTCTAATTTTACCTACAAACTTTTATTTTCTCTGCTATAAATCACGAACTTATTTATATTTGTCACAAGTACCATTACTGACTTACAAATTAGATAAAAACATTTCTAATCCGAGAAGTATGTGTGAGGGCAGGGGAGGGAGCACAGGCAGAGCATCCAATGCCTAAAGCAACAGTCCTCATTTTTAACTTCTCATTCTTTCTGGAGGAGTCACTCCTTTGGATGGAGAAACTTCTTTCAAGTTTGAAGTTATGCAAATTGATACCCCGCATAATCAATTAAGTCCTTCCTTCATTTCAATTTTAGGTTGCTCTACCTAGCATGCTTCCAGAGCTCATGAAATTCAACCTTTTAAATCTTCATATATTATCACTCTCCGGTGCTACAGACTACATAAACACTGGTATGTACAGATTACACACAATATAAGCAGGTGTCAGGAATGCTGTCCACAAAACACTGGAGTATCTGATGTGGCTTAAGACACAGCCCAGGGTGTCAAGTAGTGTGGATGCTTCTACTCCTTGAAGGATATTTCTACTACCACCACCAACAAAACAATAACGTGTAAAGAAGTAGAAATGAAGAGACTGTAACTTCAAAGCTGTGGTAGGGATACAAGAGCACTAAGCTGCCTTCCAGCCTGCAAACTGCTAGCTGTATCATCTGATTAGAAAAGCGAAAACTGAGGAAAAGAAGAATGATTTTATTTAGAGATAAAACAGTGGTGGAAAAGTTTACACTTAATAAAAACAGCAATGCGTAGCTTATGGCAGGAGCAACAGGAATAAAGTATCTTAATTTGCAATGCCACCTAAAGAACACAAAGTTGTAAAAAACATACGTCAGATAGTACTAACTGTTCCAATTACCTCTTAAGAAATTCTCTTGGAGTTCTCATCATGGCTCAGCGGACACAAATCCAACTAGGAACCATGAGGTTGCAGGTTCGATCCCTGGCCTCACTCAGTGGGTTAAGGATCCAGGTTGCCGTGAGCTGCAGTGTAGGCCGCAGATGTGGCATGGATCTACCGTTGCTGTGGCTGTGGTGTAGGCCAGTGGCTATAGCTCCAATTAGACCCTTAGGCCTGAGAAACTCCGTATGCTGCGAGTGTGGCCCTAAAAAGGCAAAAAAAAAAAAAAAAAATCTCTTATTGAATGAAATAATGCCGTTTGCAACACCATGGATGCAACTAGAGAGTCTCGTATTAAATGAGGTCAGAAAGACAAATACCATATATTATCACGTATATGTGGAATCTAAAATATGGCATAAATGAACCTATTTACAGAACCTAAACAGACTCACAGACATGAGACCAGATGTGTGGTCACCAAGTGAGAGGGGGAGGGAGTGGCATGGGCTGGGAATTTGGGGTTAGTAGATGCAAACTATTACATTTAGACTGTATAAGCAATGAGGTCTTGATGTATGGCACATGAAACTATATCCAATCATCTGTGATGGAACATAATGGAAGATGATAAGAGAAAAAGAATGTATATATATGTGTGTGTGTATATATATATATATACACACACACACACACATATATGTTATGACTGGGTCACTTTGCTGTACAACAGAAGTTGTGGCAAAACACTGTAAATCCACTACACTTAAATTAAAAAAAAAAGTTACCATATGATCCAGCAATCCCACTCCTGGGCATATATCCAGACAAAACTATAATTCAAGAAGATACATGCACCCCTATGTTCATAGCAGCACTATTTACACAGAACAAGACATGGAAACAACCTAAATGTCCATCGACAGATGAATGGCTACAGAAGATGTGGTACATATATACAATGGACTACTACTCAGCTGTGAAAAAGAATGAAATAATGCCATATGCAACAACATGTACAGAACTAGATATTACCATACTAAGTGAACTAATTCAGAAAGAGAAAGACAAAATACTCTAGGACAGTTACATGTGGAATCTAAAATATGATACAAATGAACCTATCTACAAACAGAAACAGAATCACTAACAAAGGGAAAGCTTTTAGTTGCTAAGGGGGAAGTAGTTGGGTGAGGGATGGAGTGGGAGGTTGGGGTTAGCAGATGAAAGCTAATATACATGCCCGGGATAAACAATAAAGTCCTTCTGTATAGCACAGAGAACTATATTCAATGTTCTATGATAAATCACAACAAAAAATATTTTAAAAATATACATATATATGTATAACTGAATTACTTTGCTGTACAGCAGAAATTAACGGAATGTTGTAAATCAATTTTACTTCAATTTAAAAAAAGTGGCCCCATGGAAAAAATTATCCTTTTAATATTACCCTTTAGGAACTAATCTAAACTCTCAGATGACTCTGAAATCATTCCACTCTTACCCTTGGGGTCATGGACAAGAAGAAAAAGGGAACCGTAAACTTTATCTAGGAAGCCCTGAAAACTTTACTGAAATTTGAGGGAGTGGAGACAGGGAAGCAAAATAATGTAGATTCTCTGGCTTATGTTCAGGGACTATCCCTCAAAGTTCATCAAGTTACAAGGGCAAGTTATTTAATTCTGCAGTGAAACTGAGATTCAGCACTAGTAACCTCAGGTAATGAAAGGCTAAGTGGCTTAGAGTATGGGATTTCTGGCAAATTCTAAAGAGATAATTTACATAATTTACTAACAAAACTTCCCTAACAGGTCAAGTTATATATACTGGAGGAAAAAAGAAAAAAAAATAGCTTATGTGACTATCAACTCTCAAAAGAAAATTCTTAAACACAAGAAACACTTTGGGGTGTTTTTTAAAAACGTGAATTTTGGGAGTTCCCATTGTGGCTCAGTGGTAACAAATCCGACCAGTATGCATGAGGACATGGGTTCAGTTCCTGGCCTTGTTCAATGGGTTAAGGATCTGGCGTTGCCATAGCTGTGGCAGATGTGGTTGCAGATGCAATTCAGATCCGATGTTGCTGTGGCTGTGGTGTAGGCTGGCCGCTGTAGCTCCGATTCAAGAGTTTTTTTTTTTTTTTCTTTTCTTTTGCCTTTTCTAGGGCTGCACTCGTGGCATATGGAGGTTCCCAGGCTAGGGGTCGAATCAGAGCTGTAGCCGCCGGCCTACACCACAGCCACGCCAGATCTGAGCCGCATCTGCAACCTACACCACAGCTCACGGCAACGCCGGATCCTTAATCCACTGAGCGATGCCAGGGATCGAACCCGCAACCTCATGGTTCTTAGCTGGATTCATTAACCACTGAGCCACAACGGGAACTCCTGTAGCTCCGATTCAAACCCTAGCCTGGGAACTTCCAGGTACCGTGGATGTGGCCCTAAAAAAAAAAAGTGAATTTTGAGGAGTTGTCACTGAGGCACAATGGGATCAGCAGCATCTGTCGAGCACTGAGACACAGGTTTGATCCCCAGCCCAGTGGGATAAGGATCTGGTGTTGCCACATCTGTGGCATGGGTCACAAATGTGGCTTGGATCTGATCCCTGGCCCAGTAACTCTATATGCCTTGGGGCAGATAAAAAAGAGGGGGGAAACAGTGAATTTTGAGAAATTCTACATAATTCTAATATAAACCCCTTGGTTAAGAGTCACTAATCTATAGCTACAAATTTATACCAATTCAAAATAATGTGTATAATTTAAAATTTATTTCATAAACTAAACTAAGGCTAGATGGTTACAACTGCTATAAAATGCCATCAAGGTTCTCCAAAATCAAGAAAAAGATGAGTATGGTTGTTTGGTTATTCATATCTACTGCTTTTGATGACATTAATCGGAAGTGGCAACCCCCAATTAAATAACTGTGCCAGAGAGAAAACATGATCTGATTTATAATCCGACTTTTGATTCATTATTACATTTATATATATCTGAATTTCTGCTAAGTGCAAATACCTGTGGTCTTTTTTTCCAACCACTTAGGCAAATCTCATGTCTGTAAAAGCATATTCAGTAAAATAATCATTCCTTTTCACAAATAATATAAATAGTGTTATCGATTAGTGTCCAGCAGATATTAACAACTATCATTTGCATAAGTAAAGAGGACCAGGAAAGGATATACAAATAGTTCTTTATAGAATTTGATCTTCCGCTTCAGTAAGATCAGCAACACAACAGAGAACATCTTAGCAACAACCTCAAAACACAATACCTCAATTACTTCATTTGTAACCAACAAACTGAAGAAACTTAAATAGCAAAAAACAATTGAGTAGGCTTTCAAAGAACAAATCCAGGAAACAAATTTTGGACTTTCTCTATTCTCTTAAATTTAAGATGGAATTCCTGAAATAAAAGACTACTGAAATGAGACAACCAGAGGCAAAATGTAGAGAAAGTGAAAGAAAAAACATTAAAAAACCGAAAACCTCTTTAGTAAAAGACTTCATATAATTGAAAAGATCAGAATAAACTACAAAAGATCATCAGAGTTCTCCTTTCTACTCTATCATTTCTTTTATTTTTCTTTAGGTCTTTCTAGGGCCACACCTGCGGAAGAGGAGTTCCCAGGCTAGGAGTCAAACCGGAACTACAGCTGCCAGCCTATACCACAGCCACAGCAATGCCAGATACTTAACCCACTGAGCCAGGCCAGGGATAGAACCCACGTCCTTACGGATACTAGTCGAGTTAGTTACTGCTGAGCCACGATGGGAACTCCCTGTATCATTTCTATGACATACTTCAAAAAATACTTTTGCTCCATTTTATAAAGTTTCGATCTTCCTCTCCTTGCTAGCTAGAGCTCCATAATGCTACTTGCTTTTGCAGATAATTCTGCATAAGTCTTCTCCACTAGCTGTCTACTATTTCTCCCTTTCGATTCCCTCTTATACATACTCAAATCAGCCTATCACTCTCAACATCCCACTAAATCCGCTATTATGGTAAGTAATGATTGTTTTGAAATAGTCAGTTCTCAGCTCTTATGTTACTTGACCTTTCTTTCAGCAGTCACTCTTCTTTAGTGGACTGCAGTCACCTCTATTATCTCACTTGCTCTCCCCTTATTAGTCTATTTAATAATGAACTCTCCTCACCAACCTCGTAATACTCTAAGTACCCCAGGCCTCAGGCCCTGATTGTGTTTTTTTCCTCAATATCTATAACCACCCTCTTTGGTAATGTTATCCACATGCTGATAACTCAAATTAATACTTTAAATATTAATATCAGTTCATCTCTTTCTTCTAAATTAGACTCATTTGAAATATTCTACTTCACACCTTCACTTAAATGTCTATGACATATTTCTTAACACGAGCAAAATTGATCTCCTGATGATTTCCTTAAAATGTGCTGTTTTCAGCCCGCTGGGGCTTGGCTGCTAGCAATTTCATCCTTTCAGTTGCTCAGGCTAAAATCTTGGGATCATCTTTGATCCCTCTTTTTTTCTCTCACACTCTACTTCCAAATGTATGAGATTCAGAATCTAACAACTTAACCATCTTCACTGTTAATTCATTGGTCCATATAGCTATTACCATTTTATATCTCTAGATTACTATGCTGACTGTTCAATCAATCCTCGCTGCTTCTATCATCATCCCCTACAGACCACTCTCAATAAAGCAGCCAGAACGATACAAGCTTGCGTGCCTTGAATCTGCCTCTTTATAGTCTGACCTCATTTACCTCTACTTTGTACATTATTTTACTCCCTTCCTCCAGCTACCTGGCTTATTTGCTTTTTTAATATGTAAGGTATGCTCCTAATCTAGGACTTTTTTCATTGGCTCTTCCCTTTACCTTCTCAATGAGGCCTACACTTACTATTAAAAATTATAATCTTACAGTCTGTCTTCCCCTAACTCCTGCCAGTAATTTCAATCCCTCTTACACTGCTTTCCCTACACCCAACACTATATAATTTTCTCATGTATTATTTTCATCATTATTTTGGTGGAGCATCACTACAGTTTAAGCTGCACACCAAGGCAGCTATTACTATCTACTATGTTCATCAACATATTCCAATGACCTGGAATACCACTCGTGAAAAAGGAAGAAGTACAAAGATAGTTGAGGTCTCTTCTGAAATAATGAACTTAATTTGTGGATTAAATGATCTTACCATGTACCAGGAAAGAGAAAGAACAAATAGGAGTAAACCATCAAGTTACAGGCATACGCTGCTGAACTCAGTAAGCTTCAAAAATCCTAAAAGCATCTAGGCAGAAGAAACTGATAATCAACAACGGAAGGAAAATATCAGGCTAGCCTCAAAGTTCTCAAGAAAACTAGAAAGCCAGAAGACTCTTCTATAGAAATATTCATGGGAAAAAGATTTGTCAAGGACTCTTTGCCTAGCCAGTATGTCATTCACATGTGTATAACAAGCAACTCTAGATTTTTAAGCTCTAAAGTATTTATATGATTAATATTTAAAGTACAGCATCCTCAAACCCAAGGCCCTAAACATATAATGAAACATCATCAATAATAACTCATATTTGGAAAAATAAGAATAAACACTGTATATTTTTAAACACAAAACTAATTCTAAGTTACAACGGTGTAGCTATTAAATAGAATATAATCTACAATTCTGTGGGTCAAGCTACAAAAATGTAAAAATAATAGACCAGAACCAGAAGCTTCAACCTACCCTAAAAGGAAGGCACGGGCAGGGGGAAGAGACTAAAAGATAATGTAATTATACTAATGCACAACAGAGTATCATGATATATTTTGAAGGAGTAAGGATGATAAACTGAAATAGGGATTTAATACAAATTTAAAGATAAAAATAAGCAGCTCACAAACTAACAGTTTCTTTATTTTCCTTTTTTTTTGGCTGATGAAGTATCCACCAAGTAGCAACAAATTATAGCAGAAATATGTACCTCTATGCAAACAGAGTAAGAAATTTTAGTTCTTATCAGATCAAGTATACCAAAATTAAAGATAAATTAAGACAGGTGACTTTAATAGATTTACACATACTGATTGTATACTAAGTGTAAGTATAAGGTAAACAGTGTAATCCCACTTCCATCAAAATAAATTATTTAATATAACAGCAAACATTAAAAAACAAATACCAAACTATTGACAATGATCCTCTGGGTTTATAGGAGGGTATAGAAGGAAAGAGAAAGAAAAGTCTGGAGAGAGGTTACACAGAATTTTCACTGTAAGTCACACATTTTCTTTTGTAAAGAAAATAGTTTTTCTTTTCAAGATAGATTACTTGTGGTAATCAGAAAAAAGATTTTTAAAATTATACTGATAATATATAAATTTTAATCCTTATCTTTTCAAAAAGGAAAGAGCTGGGAAATCAATCCCCACCCTCATCCCCTGACTTCCAATTTGAGTTTTCTCTAGTTCCTATATACTCTGTCCCATACTCAAAGAGATTCTCGACATATTACAAAGTTGAGAAGTTCTGCAAATAAAGAAGCCCATGTATCTTAATAAGCACTACCTACCCTATCTATTCCTAATGTCCTCAACCCACATTTCATTGAAAAAGACTCATAGGAACCCCTTTATCTTCAGTTACACCTCTAACTGAAGATAACACACACATACATACTCTCTCTCACACACATATATATCCCTACCCTGATTCACCTTTTCCTTCCTATAATAACTGAAGTATCCCGTGTTCTTATAGCTAAAATTGCCTCCCGTCCTCTTTATAGCATCAGTATATCCTTCTACTGGGTCACTGTTATGAATATACAAATATTCTCTATTATCTCTCATTTTTAAAAACAAACATGGAAACAAAACCCTCCTTCGACTTCACAATGAACAGTTATGCCCCAACTCTTGCTCCATTTCACAGAAAAACTTCTTCAGGATGTCATCTACATCTACTGTCTCTACTTTTCACATCCCATTCACTCTTCACACTACTTCCAACTAGTTTTCTCTCCCATTCCACTAATCTGCTTGTTAAGATGAGATACTTCTACCCTATCAAATCAAAAAGCAACTTTTCACTGTTCTTGGGCTCTCAGCAACATTTTTTCTTGACTACTTCCCCCTTAAACACTTTGTCTCTTGACTCCCATGTCACTACTTTTTACTATTTTTCTTCCTTTCTCACCAGATACCTTTTTCAGTTTCAACTGCCAATAACTTTTCCTAGTCTACTCAAACTCAGTTCTGAGTCCTCCTTTCATCTCTAGCTATTCTCTGTCCTTATGTGAATTTAATCCCATAGCTTTAATTCCTTTATATTTTGATAACTGTTCCTCTGAATAACGGATTCACACATCTTTTATGCTTCTACTGGGATGTCAATAGAGACATTTTAAACAAAACATAAAAGCACAAAACAGATGTCTTGATTCCCCCTGCTCTGAAACTTTTTACCCTTAGTCTTCTTCACTATCTCAGTAAACCTAAATCTATCCAGGTGCTTAAACTGTAATTCTAGGAGTCAGCCTTGATTTTTCCCTTTCTTTCCACAGTGAATGCATGAGAAGCCCTGTTGGTATGACTTCCAAAATATCCTGGAAACTGTCCAATTTTCCTTTTTGGTACCTGCATCTTGACACACTATCTAGCACATGATGGGTATTCAGTCAACACTGACAGAAACAAAAAAAATTATAAATGGGAACTAAGGAAAACCTTTACCATATAAGATTTCTGCTAATAAATATACAAAGTACTGTTAGTTTATTTACTACTTGTGCAAACAGTTTCATTATACCTAATTCTTTATTCCTATGAGGGTCATACCTAAGC
Source organism: Catagonus wagneri (assembly GCA_004024745.2). Taxonomy (NCBI): domain Eukaryota; kingdom Metazoa; phylum Chordata; class Mammalia; order Artiodactyla; family Tayassuidae; genus Catagonus; species Catagonus wagneri. The sequence goes on along the minus strand of PVHT021183629.1, from coordinate 9,606,879 downwards.
TTAAGCATCCAAACCTAATAAAATCAGCATTCACATAAAATAATGATTCTTACCACAAAATTACAGGAAGAATTAAACAACTCTATGTGAATTCACTTAAATATAAAGTACTGTACTTTCAACAGTGTATAAGACTGGGCACTTGCTATGTGCATAATATTCTGCTAGGTATTGTGCAGGATAGGACACACAAAGTACACATGTGAAAAACTACATTGAATACACACAGTGGGTACAAGCAAACATGGGGGCATCTGTCAATACCCTATTTGTGATATTATAATAGTTTTGCAAGATGTAACCTTTGCGGGAAGCTGGGCAAAGGGTGCATGATATTTCTCTGCATTATTTCTTACAACAGTATGTCAATCTACAATTTTCTCAAATTAACAGATTTTTAAATAAAAAGGTCAATGCGATAATTCAAGCAAGAAGTTATGATAACCTCAACTAAGACTGTGACAATGAAATGGAAACATGTTTTACAACAGAATAAAAATCAACCAAGTAAGGTTAACAGCAACAGCAAGTAGCTTTGGCTCATAGTAGCTCCTTCCTGAAAATACATTCTAACTCAATCATGGTGAGCATAAGGAAGTAATCGCTATGAACTGTGAGGACAAGCTTGCCTCTCCTAGTGGGCAGGTAGAAACATTCCTTGTATGACTAATTTCTTGAATCTCCTAAGAATTTCCTTAAAGACCACTTTTGGCTATACAGAGTTTCTCAACTTCAGTATTACTGACATTTTGACATTAGCAGCATCCCTGGCCTCTATCCAACAGATATCAGTAGAAACCCACCACCCCAGTTATGACGGCCAAAAATGTCTCCAGGCATTGCCAGATGCTCCCAGCAGGTCAAAACTGACCCTTGGTGAGAATCATTGTGTTAGGCTAATAAAAACAAGGACTAAGAACTCATGTTTGGAAGATGGCTACAGACACAGCCCTGGGAAGCCTGAGACTTCAACTTAAAAAAGTCAATACATGCTGCACAGCAAAGGAAACCCTAAACAAAACGAAAAGACAACCCACAGAATGGGACAAAATATTTGCAAATGAATCAACTGACAAGGGATTAATCTCCAAAATTTACAAACACCTCATACAACTCAATACCAAAAAACAAACAACCCCATCAAAAAATGGGCAGAGGATCCAGGCAGACAGTTCTCCAAAGAAGACATGCAGATGGCAAATAAACACATGAAAAGATGTTCAACATCGCTCCTCATTAGAGAAATGCAAATCAAAACCACTATGAGGTACCACCTTACACCAGCCAGAATGGCCATCATCAGAAAGTTTACAAACAATAAGTACTGGAGAGGGTGTGGAGAAAAAGGATCCCTATTACACTGTTGGTGGAAATGCAAATTGGTACAACCTCTGTGGAAAACAGTATGGAGATTCCTCAGAAAACTCAAAATAGAATTACCATTTGATCCAGCAATCCCACTCCTGGGCATCTATCCAGAGGAAGCCATGACTCGAAAAGACACGTGTACTCCAGTGTTCATTGCAGCACTCTATGCAATAGCCAGGTCATAGAAACAACCTAAATGCCCATCCACAGAGGAGTGGATAGGGAAGATATGGTACATACACACAATGGAATGTTACTCAGCCATTAAAAGGGACAAATTACCAACATTTATAGCAACATGGATGGACTTAGAAATTATCATGCAAAGTGAAATCAGTCAGACAATTAGACAGCAACACCCAATGCTACCGCTTACATGTGGAAACTAAAAAGACAAATGAACCTCTTTGCAGAACAGACAATGACTCACAGACTTTGGAAAACCTTGGTTTTTCAAATAAGACAATCTGGGGACTGGGGGGATGCACTGTGGGTTTGTGTCACAAAAAATATCAAATTGACTTGTGATGATTTATGTACACCTATAATTGAAATAAAATCCATTAAGTTAAAAAAAAAAAACACAGGAGTTCACATTGTAGCTCAGCAGTAAGGAACCTGACTAGCATCCATGAGGATGTGGGTTCAATCCTTGGCCTTGATCAGTGGGTTAAGGATCCAGTGTTGCTGTGAGCTGTGGTGTGGGTCACAGCAGACACGGCTCGGATCCTGCATTATTGTGGCTATGGTGTAGGCTGGCAGCTACAGCCCTGATTTGACCCCTAGTCTGGGAACCCCCATATGCCTCCATATGTCACAGGTGCAGCCCTAAAAAGCAAAAAAACAAAAACAAAAAGCAGTCCTCCTTTCACTGAGGTTTCTTCTTTACAGAGTCATATGAAGTCCTACTGAGGACTCTTTCCACACATCAGCTGAGATGACATTATAGAGCTAAAAGTCATAAAACTACACCTGCAGTAGAAATAACTCTTCAAGGGTTAAGGGACAAATAGTAGTATATAGAAATTTTGGAGCACATAAAATTGACAACCCCATAAACTCACCTATAAGTTTTGGAATAGTTACAACTGCCCACTGATACAAAATTAGAGCAATTCTATGTTATACAAGTGCCTCCTAAAACTATTAACTAAATATATTTTAACAATTACAATGAAGGTACTGCAGAAATAAGAGCAACTTCAGTAATTCGGGCTACACATCTAATATGCTGCTATGAAAGTAAAGAAAAAACACAAAGTTTGAACAGAAAGCCATACTGAAGACATTTTACATTTGCTTTTAAATTAGTGAAAACAAGCATATCAATGACACAATCATTTAAATTGTCTTATTAGAACACATCAATCAAAATATACTTTAAAAACTATCTCATTATATTTCACTCTGAATCTGAAAAGTAATAAATCATACTTCAACCAATAGCACAGAACAAATCCAAAGAAATAGCAAACAGCAAAATACAGGCAGAAATACTCACATTATATATCCACATTTAGACCATAAATTAATGTTGCAAGTACCAGAAATGCTATTAAAGAAACCAATTTTCAACTTCATAAGAACTTTTAGAAACACCTTAGAACTATTCAGTTAGAACATATTTATATTTAGCCATTAGCCAGTATGAAAGCAACAGAAATAGTTACAAAATACACCTCAGTAAATGCTTTCCAAGTGAAATGATAGGAAAGAACCAGAAGTTTTACTAACCTTGATGAAATACAAAATGTTTAATCTTAAACCAAATCAAATTTACTTGGCTAAATTTCTGACAGCAGAGCCATGACCAAATCCTACACCCTTAGCTTTTGGACAGTGTTCAGGCACAGCAGGCATTCAATAAGATGCTTGTTGACTAAAATGACAGTTTCCTTGAGTCAAAATAAATATGATTATTAAAACACACACACACACACGGTTCTATTACTATTACAAAAACCAAGTTGAGAGTTCCCTGGTGATCTAGTGGTTAGGGCTTGGTACTTTCACTACTGTGGCCTTAGTTCAATTCCTGGTCTGATAACTGAGAACCTACATAAAGCTGCTGTATGGCCATGGCCATAAAAAGAAAAAAAAAAAAGGAAAAGAAAAAGAAAGGAAGAAAGGTAATATGACAACTGCTTAAGGGTAAATCTAATAAAAAATGTAAAGATAGCTACACTAAAAATCTTAAGGAAAAAAAAAAAGGCCATACACTCATAATGAGTTCAAATTATCACAGTACAACACTATTTTAGGCCATAGAGAAATATAAACAAGATAGAAATCTTGCCTGCAGTAGATATCGTGGTTTTCATCCCTTCGAAATTATCCTAATTTGGGGGAAGCCAACTTCACCCAGAGGTCCAAAGGCTCAGGCCTACATTCAATTGCATAATTCTATTCCCCTAGCTAGAGTTTACAGATTAGGAATGAATAGAGGACCCACCTCAATACAATGAGATTGGAAAACATGCTGGCTGAGGAGTCTGGGAAAGCATTTTCTCATATTTCTGTTACAGAAGTAACCTTTACTCTCTCCCCTAAGGAAGTGTCTGCAAGAAATCTAACCAAGGTATTCCCCCCAAATTAGGCAAAAAATAGAAAATGTACAACCGGCAAGCAGTTCAGGTCGTTTGTTAAACGACCTTATTAAACAAAGTGCAAAACTACTCTATCTGATTTTTCTAGAGTAAGCTTTTTAAGTACCCAATCTTTACTTAGCCATAACTCTTTTAAGAACTTAAATTTCTCTCAGATGTGAACAGTAACAGTCAAATAAATGACTCTCAAGAGATAAAGTGACATACACTAAAAATAAAAATTAAACTTACCCTATAACTTATACATTCCGATATAGACAAACAGCAGTTGAACCCAGACATATTTTCATAAATTTCATTACTTTTATATCTGGAATGGACAATTTATAGATCTAGAGTAAATTCCAGTACCACTCTTGGGCTGACAATATTGGGCTGACAGTATTTTCAAAACACATTTTACCTAACAAAGTCCATGAGGTTCTAGAAGTCAGAAGTCAAATAATTCTAACCATAAGATTTACTATACTCTAAAGGACCTACCATATTAATGCCTTTGTATCAATTCACTATTACTAATACTAAATTTACATCTTGTGACTCACTATACACCTATAAATATCTCTTCGGTTTTTTAAAGAAAACATACCTTACTCTTCCCTAAACAGGCTCCAAACCCTAGTATAATAACTAAAGAAGCAGAATCTTCTAAGACATGATCTGATAGAAGGTTTAGTAAGAAGGGGAAAAATGTAGGGAAAATAATATGGACTGGAAAAAACACTGGGAATAAATTAGGTCTCTGCAGGTATTAATATAATAAGGATAAAAAGATTCATGAACTAGAAACAAGAGAAGAAAACAATTTTTTTTTTTTTTTGTCTTTTTGCCTTTTCTAGGGTCGCACTCGCAGCATATGGAGGTTCCCAGGCTAGGGGTCTAATAGGAGCTGTAGCCACCAGCCTACACGACAGCCACAGCAATGCGGGATCCGAGCCTCGTCTGCAACCTACACCACAGCTCATGGCAAGACCGGATCCTTAACCCACTGAGTAAGGCCAGGGATCGAACCCGCAACCTCATGGTTCCCAGTCAAATTCGTTAACCACTGAGCCACGATGGGAACTCCAACTTTTAAAGAAAGGTAAAAATGAAAAATCAGAATATCAGCTTATTCTAAATGCATTGTAAAATTCACCAAATATTTTACTCTTTACTATCTAAATCAAGCTGACAACACTGAAAAGGATACTGAAGAAAAAACAAACTAGCTTAAACAAAGGTATACAACACTTCATTGAATGGATGTGTTAAAAAACGGCAATTTTATCAATACAACTAAAATTTTCTCATTCAGTTTATTCTTTTAAACACTGTATTTCAAGCACCTGCAGGTTATGAAATCAATTCAGTCGGTCACAGTCAATTCCTCTTTTTTCACTGTAATGGACCAGAAAATCAAATGAACTTATAGTTAAGTATTGTTTTGTAGTAGATTTCCTTTACATAGAAATACTTATGTATATAATGGGTTATGATTTAAGAAAATAATCCTGATAGTTGCAAATCAAAAATGTCTTAGAGGTTTTGTTCTCACAACTAACACTAAACTCATTTTGGGGTACAGAACAAAAGACAACTAAACATAACATCTTCTCTGATTGGCAGGAATGAACGACAACTAAAGCCTACTTTAAGAGAAACAGATATCTGAGCTTTCCTTAGATGCCACTAATGGCCAAAAGTTTTGATTTTCCCGGTGTCAAGAACTCTGATAGTCTAGGAATATTTTCCTAGACTGTGGTTCATTCTCATGTTGGAATCAAAGAAAAGGTTAAAAAAAAAGAAGTTTAGAGAGAAGGAAAAAAAAAGGCAGACTCAGGACCTCGGGAGTATTTAATTTAAAAATGAGTGAGGAAATTAATCCTAATGGGATAAAGGACTATTCTGAAATACAGCCAGAGAATACTGGGATATTTCAGGCCTGAAGCACACTATAATAGCATTTATTGAGCACTGCTATATATCAGGAACTTGAACACACTGTTCCAATTTCTGCTACAATTCCAAGAGAAATATTGTAATTCCTAATTTACAGTGAGAGAATCAGCTAAGAAAGGGTAAATGCCCTATTCTTTGCCTCCTTACTTTTAAGAATCATCTCTGCTACCTGGCCATTCAACACTGACTGACAGTTCTTCAATGCTGTATTAGGGACTCCTCTGTATTCACTCCCTAGGTCATTTGATCTATTTCCATCTCTTCACTGTGTTCTAAATATATCTCTCCAACTTGTATCTGTTCTTTGAAGACCCATATCTAACTGCCAATTTGCCATCTCTACTGAATTCTAGAAGTTTTAATTTCCATTCCCCAACTCCAAACCTGGCAAATTTCCAATGCTCTGTGTCAGTAACAGTGTCATCACTGATGAAGCTGCAGAAGCTAGAAACCAAAAAGATACCTTTCTCATCATCGTTACCCTACCCCCCAAATGCAATAATATGATGTAAGCATCTCTCAAATCCATCCCATTCTATCCACTGCCAACATTCTCCCACCCCACTCTGACTACTTAAAACTTTTAATATGATTCACTTAGACTACTGAAATATGCCTACTGGTCTTCTGTTATCACTCAACCCATACTTCACAACGAAATCAAGTAATTTCAAATCCATTCACACTGTAATTTCAATTTACTTTTAGGCTAAATAACAATTCCTAATACTGCTAAAAAGATCCGAGTCTAGTCCCCACTCTCAAGTTTCTACTTACACTATTCTCTCTTGCAGATCAGGCGTCAGCAACCTATGGTCTAACGAGGAGCAATCCAGCCTGCTGCCTGTTTTTGAAAATAGCCATACTCATTCATCTATGTATTGTCCATGGCTGCTTTTGCATTGCAACAACAGAACTGAGAAGTTACAATAAAGGCTGTATTACCTTCAAAGCCTAAAATATTTACTATCTGTCTCTTATCAAAAGTTTGCCAACACTTGGCCGTAGACCAATGACTAGCCAGTGACCTCCTTTAAGAAAATACCATGTTCCTTCTTACCACATGCACATCCTATTCATTCAGCAGCAAACATTCTTCCGTTCACCCAACCACTCTCCTAGATAAGTCCTACTCATTTATCAAATTTGACAAAATGACACGTCTCAGGGAAGGCTTTACTCACTCTTAGACCAATATATCCCAATTCAGATTAGCCACATTTCAAGTGTTCAATAGTTTCATGTGGATTGGAAGGACAGCTCCAAGTCAGAGGTTGCATGTTTGGGAGTTTTCTGTTTGATTTTCCTGGTCAAGGTCCATGTCTCTGTATCTATATCTCATTGTCTTAAATACTAAAGTTTTACATTATCTGATAGAATAAGAGTATATATCATCGCCACTCCATCTCTGCCTTCTTCAGAAGTGTCCTGGCTATTCTATATTTGGATTTACTCTTTATTCTTCCATATTTGTATTAGAATGAATGTGACACTTCGAATGAAACCACACTGAATCTAGAGATCTGTCTGAAGAGCAGTAACTTCTTTATGATAAGATATATTCATGGCTAGGAAAGCAACAGCTCCCCATTTATTTAGGTCTTCTTTTAATGTCTTATGTTTAAAATTTTATACTTTTTTACACAGAGCTTTGCACATGATGTTATAATTACTCTAAAGCACTTGATAATCTGCCGTGCTTTTGTAAATTATGTCTTCTCTGATTATCTTTTTTTAGTTGTTTATAGGTGATATATAGAGATGCAAATGACTTTTGATTATTGATCTAATATGGAGCTATTTTGCTAACTTTTTTGTTAATACTAATAATTTATCTGTAGCTCTTTTTTGGCTTTTACATACACAATCATATCATCAACTAATAATGACAATTTTTGTTTTCTCCTTTCCAATACCCAAGCTTTGATTTTTTTTCACCTTATTGCTTTAACTAAAATCTCTATATAATACTGACTAGAAGTAGTGACGGTGTATACATTTTGTCTTATTCCTGGGTGAAAAGGGAATTCGGGAGCTCCTGTTGTGGCTCTGCGGTAATGAACCTGACTAGTAATCATGAAGATGTGGGTTCAATCCCTGGCTTCACTCAGTGGGTTAAGGATCTGGCGTTGCCACGAGCTGTGGTGTAGGTCCCAGATATGGTTCAGATCCTGCCTTGCTGTCGTTGGCAGCTGCATCTCTGATTCAACCCCCTAGGGAAACTGCATATGCAGCATGTGCAACCCTAAAAAAAAGAGAGAGAAAGAAAGAAAGGAAGGAAGGAAGGAAGAAGAGGGAATTCATTTCCCTAATTAAGATGACGTCTATTGTAGATTTTAATTATTTGCATATTTATAGATGTCTTTTTCCAAGTAAGTTCTCTCCTTCATTATTTAGTAGCTTTCTCATGAATTAATTAAATTTTATCAAGTGATTTTTATACACTGTTGGATTTTTCTTTTTTGCTATTATATACCCATAATCCCTTATGTAAAACTCTCCATATATTTCAGAATTCAGAAAATTTCAGTCATTACCCATACTGTACAGTACAAAAAAAAAAAAAGTCTGTTAAGTAACCCCAACAAACTGTGGGTCAGTAATACTTGCAATGACTTATATGGATATTCACTCTAGAACAAACAAACAGTGATTAGAAGCAGCCTTAAACATCAGTTCAAATCAGGTTTTCCTACTAAGAACAGGGTAAATCGGGTTATGCTGCCAAGTTCTAAAAAAACTTTTGGTTTTCAGAGGTTATTGGATTTCAAAATTGCAGTCAAGGGTCCCTGGATCTGTATTCTATTTAGGATTTTTGCATACATACTCATAAGCAAAATAAGACTATAATTTTCCTTTCTTATATTATCCTTGACTGGTTCTGTTAAGAATAGATGACTTCAAAGAATGAATTAAAGTATGTATTCTCCTATTCTTTTCATTTTCTGGATTTTAGAACATTGGATTGATCTGTTCCTTAAAAAGTCCTATAAAATTACCTGGGCCTGGTGTTTTTGTGGCAAGATGTAACTACTACTGCATAATTTATTTAAAAGCCACAGGATTATTCTAAGCTTTCTTGTCTAGGTAAATTATATTCTTTTAGCAGTTTAACTCTTTTAACTTTCAAATTTGTCTACATAAAATTGTTATTATCTTATTAATCTGATCTATCTTAATTATATTTCCCTTCTCATTCTCAGTGTTTATTTACACCTCTTTTTATCATCAATCTTGCCAGATGCTTGTTTTGTCTATTTTCCTAGTCTTCTCAAATAATAATCTTTCAGCTCTGCTGATTTCTCAGTTGGTCTTTGTACCTCTATCACTTTATAACTGAATGTGACAACCTACAGAATGGGAGAAAATATTTGCAAATACTGCAACAGAGAAGGGCTTAATCTCCAAAATACACAAGTCACACAACTCAACAAAAAAATAAACAATCCAATCGAAAAATGGGCAGAAGATCTAAAAAGGCATTATCTCCAGAGAAGACATACAAATAGACATTTCTCCAAAGATGACATACGGATGACTAGTAGGCACATGAAAAGACACTCAACATCACTAATTATTAGAGAAATGCAAATCAAAACTACTATAAGGTACCAACTCACACCAGTCAGAATGGCCACTGTTAGAAAGTTTACAAATAACAAATGCTGGAGAGGGTGTGGAGGAGAAAAGGGAACCCTCCACTGTTGGTGGGAATATAAGCTGGTACAACCATTATAGAAAGCAGTATGAAGGTTCCTCAGAAAATTAAAAATAGAATTCCCATATGATCCAGCAATCCCACTTCTGGGCTTATATAGGGCCAGAGCTTTGCTTGAAAAAGACACATGCACCCATATGTTCATTGCAGCACTATTCACAATAGCCAAGACATGGAAATAACCTAAATGTCCATCAACGGATGAATGGATTAAGAAGATGTGATACATGCAAAGCCACAGTAATCAAGACAATATGGTACTGGTACCAAAACAAACATACAGATCAATGGAACAGAACAGAGAATCCAGAAATAAACCCAGACACCTACGGTCAATTAATTTTCAACAAAAGAGGCAATAACATAAAATGGGGAAAAGACAGTCTCTTCAACAAGTGGTGCTGGGAAAACTGGACAATCACATGTAAATCAATAAAACTGGAACATATCCTCACACCATGCACAAAAATAAACTCAAAATAGCTTAAATACTTAAACATGAGACAAGACACCATCAAACTCTTAGAAGAGAACATAGGCAAAACATTTTCTGACATCAACATTACAAATGTTTTCTCAGGTCTCCTAAGAGAACAGAAATAAAAGCAAAAATAAACCAGTGGGACCTAATCACACTGACAAGCTTTTGCACAGCAAAGGAAACCATCAAAAAAAAAGACAACTTACAGAACAGGAGAAAATAGTTTCAAACGATACAATTGACAAGGGCTTAATCTTTAAAATATACAAACAACTTATACAACTCAACAGAAAAAAGCCAACAACCCAATGGAAAAGTGGGCAAAAGACCTGAATAGACATTTCTCCAAAGAAGATATACAGATAGCCAACAGGCACAAGAGAAAATGTTCAACATCACTGATTATTAGAGAAATGCAAATCAAAACTACTATGAGGTACCTACCACCTCACACTAGTCAGAATACTCATCATTAACAAGTCAACAAATAACAAATGCTGGAAAGGGTGTGGAGAAAAGGGTACCTGCCCCCACTGTTGGTGGGAATATAAATTGGTATGACCACTATGGAAAACAGTATGGAGGCACCTCAGAAAACTAAATATAGAACTACCATATGACCCAGTGATCCCCACTCCTAGGCATATATCCAGACAAAACTTTCCTTGAAAAAGACATATGCACCCATATGTTCACTGCAGCACTATTCACAATAGCCAAGATATGGAAACAACCTAAATGTCCATCAACAGATTAATGGCTGAAGAAGATATGGTATATATATACAATGGAATACTACTCAGCTATAAAAAAGAACAAATTAATGCCGTTTACAGCAACATGTATGGAACTAGAGACACTCATACTAAGTTAAGTAAGCCAGAAAGAGAAAGACAAATACCATATGATATCACTTATATCTGGAATCTAATATATGGCACAAATGAACCTTTCCACAGCAAAGAAAATCAGACATGGAGAACAGACTTGTGGTTGCCAAGGGGGAGGGGGCAGGAGTGGGATGGATTGGGAATTTGGGGTTAACAGATGCAAACTACTGCCTTTAGAATGGATAAGAATTGAGATCCTGCTTTATAGCACTGGGAACTGTATCTAGTCACTTATGATGGAGCATGATAATGTGAGAAAAAAGAATGTATACGTGTATGTGTGACTGGGTCACCTTGCTGTACAACAGAAAACTGACAGAACACTGCAAACCAGCTATAAAGGAAAAAAATAAAAATCATTATAAAATTAAAAAAAGAATTTTTTTATCCTGCACCACAGTTTGAAACTGCTGATCTAGACTAAAAGTTCAATCTTGAATTTTCACTCTGATTCAGATATAGAAAAAATCTGAAGACTACATTTTAAAATTCTGCAACATTTCCCTTTATAGGCTATGCTTTCTAGTCTGTACTTTTTCAAAATTAAAATTCTAGAATTTTCCAATCTTAAAAAAAAAAAAGATGTGGTACATATATGCAATGGAATACTACTCAGTCATAAAAGGGAACAAAATAATGCCATTCACAGCAACATGGATGCAATCAGAGATTATCATACCAAGTGAAATAAGTCAGAACGATAAAGACAAGTACCATATGATATCATTTATATGTGGAATCTAAACTATGGTACAAAGAACCTATCTGCAAATCAGAAACAGACTCACAGCCATAAAGAACAGACTTGTGGTTGCTAAGGGGGAAGAGGGTAGAAGTGCGATGGACTGGGAATTTGGAGTTAGTAGATGCAAACTACTACATTTAGAATGGATAAACAAGGTCCTACTGCAGAGCGCTGGAACTATATCCAATCTCCTGGGATAGACCACAATGGAAAAGAATGTAAAAAAAGAATGCATACATATGCATAACCACATCACTTTGCTGACACTAGAAACTGGCACAACACTGTAAATCAACTAAGTTTTAATTAAAAAAAATTAAAAAACCCAAATATCAGTCTTCTAGCTAGACTACCTGATGCCAGGCTCCTTCCTACCAGGAACCTGAGGTCCAACACAATTTCCTTATGCTTAGGCTCTACTTCTGAATTTAAACTAGCTCTTCAGTTTAGTAGCCTCTTTAGAAACACAGTGATATTTCAAGATATCCTGAAAAGGGACAGTTCCCTACCATAACTTGTTTAGCCCCAATTCAATGCCTCTATACAAATGATTTTCCCCACCTAAAACAGCTTTTCTCCTTCCTAAAAACCAATCAAAATACTCAAAACTGATGATTTACCTTTTTCATGAGATTTTGGGAAACTAACCCTATGGTGATCTCTCATCTTGTATTTCCTTTATATTTGAACAAAATAGTGTACACAAAATAGTGTACACTTTTTTATTTAACTAATTTACCACATGCCAAGCACGATTCTAAATAATACAAACTTATTTCCTATAGCAGCCCTGGGAAGTATGATTATCTTCAATTTCCTAGAAGGGGGTACAAGGAGGTTACATAGCTACAGAGGTAGTAAGCTGATTCAAATCCTAGCAAGCCCTCTCTAGACCAGGCGCTCTTAGCTATTACACTCTGCTTTCTTAAATTGCTCTAGTAGGACTTTTCTAACCCTGACCAATCACAGGGTACTGTTCTCTGAAACTAACATTTAAGCTTTCTAAAGGATGCGAATGTTCCATTTTTTATATCCTTCAACAGCTTTTTCTACAGACTTAAGCATTTAGCAGGTTTTTAGTGAATGCCTACTGAACTGAAATAGAAGACAACTTATTACTTAAGTCCAGCTTACACCATGAAAATAATTTTTGGGCAAACTAAGCTACACTTAAATGCTCCAGCCTTCCTATAATGCTTAAAGGAAAAATACCACGGGAAACTATTAAATAAATGATTACCCTTGGAGAGACCAAGGCATTTCACTGTTCATACACAAATAAAATGCCCTAAAATATAACTGCAGCACAAAACAGTATCTATGAAACTGCACTGTACCGACGTTTCATCTTTTTAAGATCAGAGGTCCATTTAAGTGACTCCAGATTAAAAAATTACTTTTGGATCTAAAATATTTCTCCAAAGAATTTTCTTAGGTTCAAATATCATAGCATATGAATCTAAAATCTCAATCGCTTTTATACAGGCATATCTTGGAGATACTGTGGGTTCAGTCCCAGAACACTGCAATAAAGCAAACTATAGAAATTAAGTGAATCACATGAATTTTGTGGTTTCCCAGTACCTGTAAAAGTTATGTGTACACTATACTATAGTCTATTAAAGTGTGCAAAAGCATTGTTTAAAAAAAACAATGTATGTCCCTTAATTAAAAAATATTTATCACTAAAATATGCTAACCATCATCTGAACCTTCAGCAAGTTGCAATCTTTTTGCAACAGTAACATCAAAAATCACTGATCACCATAACAAACAGCAAAAATTAAAATGTTGGGAATACTTCAAGAGTTGCCAAAATATAACACAGAGACAAGAAGTAAACAAATGCTAGTGGAAAAATGGTGCTGGTGAAGACTTGCTTGTCCAAAGTTGCCACAGATCTTCAATTTTTTTTTTTTAAAAGGCAGTATCTGAGAGGTACAATAAAGCAAAGTGCAATAAAACAAAGTATGCTCATATATCAAATTAATACTGTGAAACTGGTAAGTCAGAAGGGAAAAAGAGATGCTTAGACAAACAGAAAAAATGAAATCTCTATATGTGAGTTTCTGTGGAGAAGACACATATTCACACCTAGAACTTTTATGCTGAAGAATATGAAGTCAAACTTGTACTCCAAGTAAGATAAAGCACAAGTAAACAAAATGCAGTAAGACAAGTGACAAAAATTAATCTGCCCTCACAAAATATTCGGAAAAATTTTAAAAGCTGTTAACTATATTTACTAACATAAAGCTTAAGTTCCCAATGATGTCAAATCCATTACCTTTAAAAAAATTAAAAGTCAAAAGCAAACATCTTTACAAACATTACTAACCATAAATTAAACTCACCTTTTTATCTTCTTTTACTTTGTGGGTTTTCTTCTTCAATTTCTTATCATCTAACTCCTGGTCTGAAGTGATTGCAGGATTATCAATACCACCTTTCCAAGTTTCAACAGGAGAGAGAAGTGGATCTTCTTCACTTCCACGATGTCTTCCTTTTCTCTTTGTTTTAGAAGTGGGGAAAGCCTCATCATCACTTGCATCTGAATGTGTTCTTCTATAGTATGACTTGGCTTTACTAAACAGGGTCTTAGATTTATACTTGTACTTTGAAGGCCTCCGTTCCCCATGACTTTTTGAGGTTCTATCAGAAAATCCATTTTCTTCGTCTCCTTGGGTGTTATTTACAAATGAGTTTTGAATTTTAATAATGCGATTCTGGCTATCATCTGGGACAACATATATCTCATCAGAATAGCCCTTTTGTTTGAAAATTGTGTCAATGGGTTCCGAATAGTTATCGGAAGGATCCATATCTTCAGGATGTGCCAAAGGCACCCGGGAAATCTGTTTTCTTGGATTTTTACCAATACCAGCTTCAATTGTTTTTAAAAGGTTTGGATCCAATTTTTTCACATTTGTCTTAGGTACAACTGGTTTAGGTTTAATAGGTGGAGGCACTTTATGGTTGCGTTCATGGTCATGACAGTTTGGGGTGCTGTGAATAGGATATTCATTTCCTTCCAAATCTAATCTGTATCTGGAACGGTCACTAGGTGTTGGAAGCAACTGCACATCATCCCCAATTGGACTATAAGGAGGTGGTGCTTCTGTATCATCATCTGAATCAGGGTAGTTGTTATAGGGAAAACAGTCTCTGGGAGATGGTAGGAAAACATCTTCACTTTGATGGGTTGATTCCCTTGTATTATCAGATAAATAGGAATTTTCTATCATATTTTTTTTCTCTAGAACATCACTGAAAAACAGCGTAAAGACCTCAGTTTGCCGATGATACTGAGATAAAGAATACAGTGCTGTAAATTTAGCAGTGATCTCAGTTGCAATGTGTTCTCCTTCAGTCATTAACTCCTTGATGGCCTCATTTTCAAAAAAGTCAGCTTGGCTGTCAGTAACTGCCACCAGTTGTACAGGAATGGTGTCCTGAACTTCTGAGAGAAATGCTCGAAGCATTCCCATTGATGCTTTTCGTTTGGCAGAATAAACTAATATATACCCATGAACCAGTTCATCTTTCCTTACTCCAATTGAGGAATGGTATGATAATATTGTGATCTGTATTCGTCTCCTTTTTTCACCAATGATTTTATCAAGCATTAGGGAATTATTCTGTCCAGCTTGAGCAGCACTACAAGAATGAGAATCAAGGAAGGGTGAAAGAATAAGATCCACACTAAATGGATCACCACACATGGAACACATGACAATTCTCAAGTCAGCTTCTGATACATCCTTATTGGTGGGAACTGGGCTTACCACATCTAAATTATGTTTAATTGATTCTAATACACCTCTTAGAGCTTGCTTTATTTGGGTTTCATTAAATTTACGAGGATATGTACCAGCAGGTACATCTACAAAAGGACACTGTAATTTGTTTGCCAACTGTTGCCCTTGGTGTCTGAGAATTGGTAGATTCTTGCTAATAGAATCTCTCTGATTAGCAAGAATTAATGTAAATGGAAGGTTAGCCATATACTTATCTTTTCTGATCTGAGAAGCTTCAGTTCTTATTTTTCCAATAAATTCCCCAATAAAATTCAGTGACTCAATGGAATTAAATACACAGAAGCACCCATGTGGTTTAAAGGCAGCAGTCCACAACTGACTTAAAAAGTAAGGCGACTTGGCATCAACTGGCCGAAGATCGAGTTCATAAATTTTTCCATCTAAGGCATACTCATCATCAGTGGATTGTGTCCTTATTTCATTTGCTAGTTCTTGGGCAAGGCCATCCTTCCCTAAAATGAAAAGGTTAACTTTATCTATACTGGTACTATCATGATACAAACGTAAGCGGCCATGATCCAACTGCAGAAGACTACTAGCAAGTAACTGTTCCACTTTAATGTCTGTACAGTTTTGACCACTAAGACATGTTTCTTTAGTAGGATGATAAACAAATCCTATATGTTTAAGTAGAAGAGATTCCCTATCAGGTGCAAGTTTCTGTAAAGCTTTATATCTAGGTTCTTCACTCAAAACTGTATGAATTTCACTCATTTTATCTGAACTAGGTGTTGCATTAAGATCTAAATCATAAAAAAGTTCAGAATGCTCAAAAAGCATTTCCTGAAACTCTTCTTTGGCTTTTTCAACTATTTCTCGCTGATGCCTACCATACACCTCTTTACTATCAGTCTCAGTGATATACTTGAAGGCTTCATCCTCCATAACAAAGCACATAACTTCTTCCCAGGGTTGCCCAGGTGAAATGAACTGAATTTTCTCCAAGGTCTTCTTGAATTTTTCCTTCATTTCTACCCTCCTCTTCTCCGATATCAGATGTTGTACATGGTTCTGATAGACTTTTTCAGCTTCTAAAGTGCTCAGGAGGTCAAATGGGATCCGTCTATCATTAACTTTGTCTATATGGTCAGTTTCATCCCAGGGTGTTTTTTCTAGCACCACAAAGCATAACTGAAAATCTGCTCTCTTTTCCATTAACTTCAAAGCTTCTGACCAATTCAAATGTTCAATCTCTTCTAGATTTGGCAAAAGAGTGTTAAAAGCTCTTGGTAAAGTGTTTATATATTCTTCTCTCCTTTTTCTTATATGTTCCTGTTTAAGTTGCTCTATATGTTTTGAGAATGTATTTCTGGCCTTTCTTGTTCCCTCTAAGTTGATGTATTCTTCATAATCAGGATGATTTTTTAATTTGTTACTAACAGTTTTCCAAGTTGCATGATAATCTCTCACAGTTTGCACAAGTTTTTCAAACTTATCTGTTGCTGTGACAACAAGTTGTCTCTGTGTTTTATAAGCATCCAGATAGGGAATAATTTTAGGCTTGCCACGAGTTTTATCCAACATTTGTACCAGTGCAGTGAAACATGTCTCAATGTTGACATTAAACCTTGCTGATGTTTCCACTACAAGAAGGTTCTTTTTGTTTGAAGCAAATGCCTGAACTTCTCTCAGATAATGATCCACACATTCATCACATTTAGTTGCTGCTATTATTACAGGTTTTTTCGATTTTGAGAGTTGGACAAAAAGGTTATTCACAAATTTAAGTTGATCATCAAACTTCCTATTGCATCCCTGACTTACGTCAATGCACAATAAAAATCCATCTACACTGAGCTTCCCTTCAGGCATTTGCTTCTGTTCAAAGTCCTGCTCCAAGCCTAGCTGATCAGTGCAAATATACATTAGCTTTTCTGCTGACTGCAATTTAGAAGCAGCTGCACGTTTTATATATGGTTGCAAATTCGTACTCCGATGAGGCAAGAAAGTCTGGTCATCAATGAACTCAGTCTGTTCAATGACATGAATTCTGCATTCTACTCCATCTTCACCACTCTGTGTTATGTCACCCCAATACAGAAAATGATCATTGTTTACTACTCGTCCTCCAAAGTCAATGGTGCTAAGCACAGAAGTATGCTCTGGATAATATTCATCTGCTTTTGAGCGTACAAATCTATTGCACAAACAAGACTTTCCAACTCCACAGTTACCTTTGTCTTTTTCAGTCCCAGAGAGTCCAACTACACTGATAGTATAGGATGGGGGGCGAGGTTCTTTGTTTTTTGCCATCATAACTCTCTTGTCATGTCTCTATATTCATAAAGATAACCAGATATACTTCTCATTCTGAAAATAAAATAATCTCAAAATACAGATCCCAAATTTCAGAACTATATTTGGTTCTTTGTATTTCCCTCATTTCTGTGCAGAAAGGTCTTCAAGATTGTATGGATCATCTTCCTGGAAAGAGGAGAAAAAGGACAAATCTTAATCATGAATTAACACGTTGAATTATGTACATACTAAAAATGCTCATAACAAAGCACTTGGCAGTTAACAATGCTACATTATTTTAAGAAATCACCAAAGACAGTTTATGATTTACTTTTACAAATGAAAGATGACCTCAAAACTTAACGCAAATCCAACAAGTAAAACAACTAAACACAGATTTTAATGTGATCTCACAAACTTTAAAATAAACCCCTATTAACCAAATGTACATTTTGTTTCTACTCCTTCTTATGAGTTTGAGGAAACAACTAGTCCTCTCCCTTCCCTCAATTTTCCTGCCTTCTCTGACTAGAGGCTATTTTTGATGGTAACTAAAACACAATAGTTGCCTTAACAACTCCCTTTCAATTTTAAAAACCCATCTGCTTTCTATAACATGGTTCCTCAAAACTTGTTTCCTAAAAGATAATTCCATATGAATTTAGCAAAATTTTAGAATTTAAAAAAGTTTCAGTAAGTTTCAACACACTCCTGTGAAATCTATCAAATTTTATAACCAAAACCAATTAGAGATATCCATATACTTAAATAAATAGAAATAAATGAACAATTAAGAAAAATAATGACAGAGTTTAATTAGATCAATGCTTCGCAAACTATCTAAAGTAAAGGATCAATTTCATTTCCTTAACTGCAAGTCAGTTTTTAAAAACATTATGGAAGTTCCCATTGTGGCCCCGTGGAAACAAATCTGACTAGTATCCATGAGGACTTGGGTTCAATCCCTGGCCTCGCTCAGTGGGTCAGGGATATGGCATTGCTGTGAGCTGTGGTGTACGTAGCAGATGTGGCTCAGATTCTGTGTTGCTGTTGCTGTGGCTGTGGCATAGGCCAGCAGCTGCAGCTCTAAATAGACCCCTAGCCTGGGAACTTCCATATGCTGAAGGTGCAGTCCTAAAAAGCAAAATAAATAAATAGATAAATAAATAAAGATTACACATTTAAGACAATGTTTTAGAATTATTTGATACACCAGCAACACCAAACAACCTCTAAGAATTGCAAATAATTTAATTTAGGTTATTTGTGTGGAAGCAATGAGTCAGACTCTTATAAAGGTTTTATTTAGCGATTCTTCACATTCTTTTGAGGTTGAATTAAAAGCAATTCATCGTTTCTACCACATAAAAATTTCACAAGGAAAATATCCAGTCATGTACATCAACATACGTGAATATTATCTTCAATCCAGACAAAAATAAGAGAATATAAAGACCATGAGGAAAAAAATAAAAGTAAAAAAAAAAACAAAACCCACTACCTGCCCCATATAAACAGCTTTTCCTCTACCCTCAAAACTGCAAGTAAACATCTATTAAGATTATACTCCAAATTTCCATACTAACAACTAATGGTAAAGAGATATTGTTCTTATAACTTAAAACTATGACTAATATTTCTAGTATAATATTTAAAAATAAAATTTCAGATTTATAAATTGTTTTAAGTTTATTCTATCAGCCTCAACCAAACATTAACAATATCAGAGCATGATATTGTGAGAATAAGAACGTATATATGGGGAGTTCCCTTCGTGGCTCAGTGGTTAGTGAATCCGACTAAGAACCATGAGGTTGCGGGTTCGATCCCTGGCCTTGCTCAGTGGGTTAAGGATCTGGCGTTGCCGTGAGCTGTGGTGTAGGTTGCAGATGCGGCTGGGATCCCGCGTTGCTGTGGCTGTGGCAAAGGCCGGCAGCTACAGCTCCTGTTAGACCCCTAGCCTGGGAACCTCCATATGCCGCGAGTGTGGCTCTAGATTAAAAAAAAAAAAAAAAAAAAAAAAGAACGTATATATGCATGTGTGACTGGGTCACCTTGCTGTACAGTAGAAAATTGACAGAACACTAAACCAGCTATAATGGAAAAAGATAAAAATCATTTTAAAAAGTTTTTAGCAATATCAGCCATCTGATAATTCAAACAAGATACTCTGCTGGCCTAAGCCAGTCACAGCCACAGGAGATCCGCGCCGCATCTGTGACCTACACCATAGTTCGCTGCAATGCTAGATACCCAACCCACTGATCAAGGCCAGGGTCTGAACCCACATCCTCATGGATACTAGTCAGATTCATTTCCAATGCACCACAATGGGAACTATTCGGCTTATTTTTACAATAAATAAAATACGACCTTGTTAAGAAGCAAAATTAGCAGAAAACCATGGGTAAATAGAACTGATTTCAAATTCCACTCATATTACTTACTAGTTTGATAACAGTAAAGCCCTAACCCTCTTGAAACATGGTTCTCCCATCTATAAAATGGGGCTGATGGGAGTTCCCTTTGTGGCTCAGTGGTTAACAAACCCGACTAGGATCTATGAGGATGTGGGTTCAATCCCCGACCTTGCTCAGTGGGTTAAGGATCTGGTGTTGCTGTGGCTTGGTGTAGGCCAGCAGCTACAGCTCTGATTTGACACCTAGCCTGGGAATGTCCACACGCCACAGGTGAGGCCCTAAAAAGCAAAAAAAAAAAAAAAAAAAAGAAAACTACACAAAATTCTTTTCTGCCTATCTACACAAAATTTTTTTTTAATGTTAAATGCCTAGCAAACAGAAAATGATTAATAAATATTAATTCTGCGGTTGCTTTTTTTTCCTTTTTAAGGCTGCACCCATGGCATATGAAGGTTCCCAGGCTAGGGGTCGGGTCAGAGCTACAGCTGCCAGCCTGCACCACAGCCAGAACAACACAGGATCCAAGCAGCTCACAGCAATACCAGATCCTTAACCCACTGAGGAAGGCCAGGGATTGAACTCGCAACCTCATGGTTACTAGTCAGATTCATTGCCGCTGCACCACAAAGGGAACTCCTTAGCTCTGTTTTTTAAATTTGATTCTTAGAAACAAGGAAGCTGTTGAAGATTTATAAAAAATGATGTAATCAGACTGGTGACTTAAAGGTATTTGTCTGGGAGCAAGATATATAATAACTAGCAGTGTAAGAAATTAAGGCAGTACCACACAATCCTGTTAACTCTTATTAAGTTTTTAAAAATCGTAATGTGATCAAACTGTATATTTTCACTTAGCACTAAGATTAACATTCTTTACCTAAACTGCATAAGAGAACAATTAAACTACTTTATGGATATTTACAAAAAAGAAAAACACAGTGAACTAACTGGATAACAAAATTGTAACAATGACAAAAAGAGAAATCAGTTTGTGAAAACAGCAGTTATCCATAACAACTAAGAAAAAAACTGAAAACATAGTAGAATGCAAAGTCTATCCTTCTACCTTACTAGACAAGCAAAAAAACTGCAAAAGATGTCCTTTTAAATGCACATCAAAAGAAAACAAAACTAGTCATTACTTTGGGTAATTTTTACATTAAACAGTACAAAACACTGGAACTACACATAGGTCTTTATTATCTTCAATAAACAAACATCTATTCTGAAAACTAAGAGTAGTTCAAAGAAGAGTTAAGACTATCCCCTGCTCTGCAGCTCAAGACACAAAGTTATTAACAGAAATGTCAACAATTCAATGTCATATGGACCTGAAATTACAGAAAATTTTCAACTACAAGTCTAATCCTTGTCATAAGAGCCACATTCTTCACTAATATTTTTTACATGTACTTATCCAAACACATAAAAAGTTTAATTTCTGTTCTCCTAGAGAATAAAAAAGACTGAGATACTTCTCTAACTAAAGTTAAAAAGAGTAGAAATAAAAACACAACTACAAAATGAATTTTTATAATTGCAGAAAGAAAAAGGCCTTAAAAGTAAAGGAATATGAGTGGAGGCATGAAGTCATCACCCTTTCATTGAGCATTGAAAACCTGAAGACTTTTCATCTAACAGAGAAATAAAACAATATATTGAGCATAATTTTAATACAGAGGCCTCAATAATCCTAATTAATTTGTTAGTGGCAGTTACTACATTATAAATACTAAAATGTAAAGTAAAACTAAGGTAGTTTTGGAGTTCTCATTGTGGCTCAGTGGGTTCCGACATAGTGTCCGCGAGGATGCAGGTTCAATCCTTGGCCTCGCACAGTGAGTTAAGGATCTGGCGTTGCCACAAGCCGTGCTGTAGGTTGCAGATGTGGCCTGGATCTGGCGTTGCCAGAGCTGTGGTGTAGATTGGCAGCTGAAGCTCCAATTCGACCCCTAGCCCAGGAACTTCCATATGCCACAGGTGGGGCCTTTAAAAAAAATAAAAAGGTAGCTCTGTGTGACATTTATGGTTTCCGCACCAAATTCACAGTAAACTACCAATTTAGACACAGTGAGGAACCTCCATGTCCTTTCTAACAATGCTCTCATGCAGACTACCTGTTGGTATTTTGAAGTCAGATCCACAACTTATGTCATGAATCACCATATAGTGATTTTCACATTCTGGTGGGAAAATTCTTTCACATATCGGTGGGGAAAGAAGAATGCTGGGCAAATAGTTGCTCTCTCCTTCCAACTCTTCATCAGAGCAGTGCCTTCTTCATCTTATTTATAGGTTTACTTAACTCAGAAACTTTAGTTTAAAAGGGTTTTCAGGAGTTCCCTGGGGTTAAGAATCTGAAGTTGTCACTGCTGTGGCTCTGGTTACTACTGTGGCATGGGTTTGATCCCTAGCCTGGGAACTTCCACATGCCACGGATGCAGTCAAAAAAAAAAAAAGTGTTTTCAGATTTTAAACAGTTTGAGAAATCCTAGACTAGAAAAAATTGTCATTACCTTGTCCTCAGAAAGATTTTGCCATTTGTTTGGGTGAATATGGCATTACCACCTCATGGGACAAAGACAGCTCTCATGAGATTGGCTGTAACAGGTTATAAGGAAATTTACTTTCAGACACTTGGATAGTTTATACATACATTAATTATTCACTGGCCCTCAATATCCAAGTCAAAATTGCCCTCCATTAGCTAACCAATGTAGTTTTTCTTCTGTGCTGAGAAAAAAAGAATGCCTTCTGTTTTTTGTGTGTGTTCCCACTAATATACTGATGGCCAAAGTCTACATATGGCTGTTTGATCTGATTTGAAAATTCCTTTCAAATATGTTTAATGATAATATAAGACTATGTCAATTCATACATATCCCTCTTATTTTTGATATAGCCTTATTTTCATATAACTTATTTTCTCATAACATCTAATACCATGCTTATTTTTGCTCAAGAAACCAAGACAAAAGCAACAACGACCTATGCAAAGTTATAGGGTCATGACGAGTCTCTTAATGACAAATCTTAAGCATTAGTGCTGTTTTTAATAGTTTGCAACACAGTTTCTCGTTTTGCCTTTAAGATTATCTTATAAACAAAATTTTACTCCAAGAAACATTTACATTAAGTATCATTACAGAAATTAATGACTATAATTTTGAATGGAATTATCCTACAATTGCAGAAATGAAGCAGCTATCTCCACAACTAAGTTTTCTAAGATATTTAAAGCCATTCAAACTTAACACGCTCCTTTCAGTTGAGTTTTAATAACATGAAATGGCTTTCTGCAAAAAAAAAGTAAGAAAAAATTTTAAGTTCTACAAAGACTACAAAGAAACTGCAAAGATTCTTAGTAATTCTGGATTTAAACTAATTTTCTTTGTTTTGTATCTTTTCACTAACTGCTGCACTCATTAATAAAAGATATACTTTTAAAAATACTTTATACTTTTAAGTTACTATACTGTGTCAAGAAATTCCTGACAGCCTATCTTCAAAATACATCCAGAATTTATCGCTTTTCACGTTTATTGCTATAACTCTGATCTCATTCCACTGTCATCTCTGGCTCTGGATTATTCCAAAGGCTTCTTTCTAAACTAATTTCTCTGCTTCCACTCCTGCTCCCATTCCTCACTCTGTTCACAGAGCAGCCAGAATATTCCTTCTAAAACATAAGTCAGTGTCTCCCCTTCTTTTGATCAAAACTCTCCAGTGGCTCCTAAAAGTAAAAGAGCCATGTCCTTTCAAAGGCTTACCACAAAATCTACCTTTCCAACACCTACTCTACAACCTACCCTCAGTTTAAAATCTGAAAACTATTCTCTCCATTCTCATTCTATTTCAGTCACAGTGAGCAACACTGAACTGTTGCTCAACAAGCTAAACATATTCCTATCTTTGCACTTACTTTTCCTAATACTCTCCAAACTCCCCCTTGCTTATTCTTTATCCTAACTTACTAAACGACTTACTTCTACATTGTCATTTACTCTATCCGTCTCCCCACTCCATTCCAGATCTAATACAGATATAAAAAGGTACAAATCTGTTTATTCTATCATCATATCCCAAGAACCTAGAAAAGTTACTCAATAAGTGCATGAATCCTAATAAATATTAAAGTCAAATGTTCTTAATTCTCTGGTTATAAAAAAGTAAAGCGCTTAGGTTTATTAATTAAGCACTGTGATTCATTAATCTAAAAGATTTTCTAAAGCTATTTATGGAGGAAATATACATATTATTCAAGGATCCCAAAATTTTTTCTCAAAAATTAAGTCATCAGAATAAAGACTAGTGGAGTTTCCGTCATGGCTCAGTGGTTAACAAATCCGACTAGGAACCATGAGGTTGCGGGTTCGATCCCTGGCCTTGCGCAATGGGTTAAGGATCCGTGAGCTGTGGTGTACGTCGCAAACGCAGCTCGGATCCCGCGTTGCTGTGGCTGTGGCATAGGCCGGCGGCTACAGCTCCTGTTAGACCCCTAGCCTGGGAACCTCCACATGCCGCGGGTGCGGCCATAGATAAGACCAAAAAAAAAAAAAAGGAAGACTAGTTATGATCCATGAGTGAACAGGCATGCCTTGGAGGTACTGCAGGTTTGGTTCCAGACCTCTGCAAAAAAGTAAATATCACAATAAAGGTATTCACATGAATGTTTTGGTTTTTCAGTGCATATGAAACTTATGTTTACACAATACTGTAATCTATTAAGTGTGCAGTACTATTATGTCTAAAAAATGTATGTAACTTAATTAAAAGTAATGCTATTGGACTTGTTCTACACAGGTTTGCCAAACAACTTACAATATGTAAAAAAAAACACAGTATGCGGTATGCCTGTATTCAGCCAGAATCATCTAATTTTAATTTTTGACACAAAATTTTTAAAATCACAAATACTTCTTATAGGAATTACATTTCAAAGACCTATTACACAGAAGCAGCAGCTCTATAATTACATGCTCCATCTTCTCTAAGTCAAATAAAGATAACATCCCTTAAACAGAACACAGACCCAAGCCCAAAGATTATCATATATTCCACAATCTTAGGAAAACTTACTTAGAATAGTTTGAGAATAAAAATATCAACTGTATACTAAAAGATAAATATGGCTTAATATTGTCTTAAAATGTTACTTAATGTTGTTAATCAATGACAAATTTATGCTGTAAAAAATTAGAAGAGGAAATGAAAAAGCCATTTTAACATTTAAGAGATAGTTAAGTAATTAAATATTAACACCTGTAGGAGAGTCAATCATATTCTGTATTTTCTTTGACCAAGTCTGTATCACATAAGCACACACTCTTAAGGTTGAAAGAACACTAAAATCATCATTCCTATGAATTAGTCTTTATGGCTATTGGTAGGATTCAGGGTAAATTGTTAGGATGGAGGGTTTTTTTTTTTATTTTTATTTTTTTTATTTTTTACCATACTCCTGGCACTCAGATCAGTCCCTGACACACAACTGATGCTCAATATGTGATGAATGAATCAATCAATCTCCAGTCTCAGATCCTAAACCACTGGACAATCTTGAAGTCACATTTGTAGTCACAATTAACAAAAATCACAGACTATTATAGGTCCATAAGGTCTAGCATGGCAAAATATTCTAATATTAAAAAGTCCAGGAGTTTCCGTCGTGGCGCAGTGGTTAACGAATCCGACTAAGAACCATGAGGTTGCGGGTTCGATCCCTGCCCTTGCTCAGTGGGTTAACGATCCGGCGTTGCCGTGAGCTGTGGTGTAGGTTGCAGACGCGGCTCGGATCCTGCGTTGCTGTGGCTGCGGCGCAGGCCAGTGGCCACAGCTCCGATTAGACCCCTAGCCTGGGAA
>PVHT021183629.1:9510349-9580692 GCA_004024745.2 Catagonus wagneri | reverse complement strand
GTCCAATTTTCCCCAAGGCCTTTAGTATGCTCATTAACGAAAATTATGGGTTTATAAATGTTAAACCTCAAGGATACTTCCAGAAGAGTCTCAGCAGGCAATACTCTGGGAGCTCCCCAAACCCTTCTCAGCAAAGATAATTCTTTTACTCATTTTTATCTTTTGATATTTCAAGTCTTTATTGTTTGAAAAAGTTTCACTGCAGAAAACATCTGAAAAGCAATGACATAAACTATTCCCAAACAGATTAACTGCCTATCCTATATTTAATCCACGTTTTCCTCTAACAATATGTTGTATCTGAGGACCCAGTGTGAAAGTTATTCTAAACTCTTCCTAGTCCATTTCCTTATTCTGTGGTGAAAACAGAAGAACCAAAGGTCACTTCATTTACCTTTGTCAACAACCGATTAACTATTTACTGTGCCTAGCTACTATTTGCTCAGCTTTATGCCAAAGGTATTGAGGATACAAAGGTATGTACAGGGAAGTCCACTAGACCAGGCTTATGAATATGTTCCTTTTCAGGGTCTGAGTCCTTTCTATTCATTTTGGAGAACTGAAAAGTGGAGGAAAGGGCATAATTTGACATTGATTATAGTCACGCTATACAAGAGATGAAACATTATTTTCATTATACAAACTACATTAGGTAAAGTTTAACAATTTTTTTTAATTATGGGAACATTAAGAGATCAAATAAGTCTCAGGAAGGGGTATAGACTAAAAAGGAGGTATGGATTTTTTTTTTAAAGGCTGAAAAGCACTTTCCCTACTATTTTAAAGAAGCTTTTTATATAATACCATAGATAAGGAGACAAAGGCAATGTGCTCTACTAAGGAACTGATAAATGCAATAGGAATTCAAAGAAATGAAAGATCAGTACAAGCTGGAATAGGTCAGGGCTAGGAACACTTTTTCTGTAAAAGGCCAGACAGTAAATATTACAGTCGTAAACAATACTTACATAAATGATCACAGTTATTTATGGACAATGAAACTGAATTTCATAAAATTTTCACCTATTTCAAAATATTCTTTTGTTTCCTCAGTCATTTCAAAATGTAAAAAGCCATTTTAACACAAAAACAGGCAGCAGCCTGGATCTGGCCCAGAGGCTACAATTTGCAGACCCCTGTCATAGATCAAAGGACCTGGGTAAACTGACAAATAGATGGAATTTGGATAAAAAGAAGTTCTTCCTGGCATGTGATTAGAGTTAAGTGGTTGAGCAGAGTTAACATGTTAGAAAGTAGAGACTGTTATAGGAATTAGATCCTGCACTGAGCAGTAAGAGGTCATTATAGATTAGGAGAGGAATACAAAATTGGATTTGGTGGGACACAATGCCCAAGAGATGGACAAATCGTAGAGGTCTGAAAGCACCTGAACTATCACAGAATGGAAAAGAGCAATCCAAGACAAGAGTGTGGTGGCTGGCTGCTAGTCAAGGTTTCTTAGAGAAAAACTAATCAGTCTCAGCAACAGATGGTGCTATCACTTGAGTTTCAGGTGACAGTATTACCAAGACAAATGAAAATACAGAAGTGAAGTGAGGCAAAGTCAAGATTAATACATCAATTTCAAGATCATAAACTTTAGAAACTTATTTAAGAGACCGTTTGATTTAATACACTTTATAACAAGCATCCAAAGAGTTAAAAACTTAAGTTAGAGAAAAGAATAGAAATCTGGATCTTTGAGTTCCCCAGATCATAGGAACGTTAACTTACAATCTTCTCTAAATAGTCAACCAAAGTAAAAATAAAAAAAGTAAAAGAGATTATTTTAAAGACAAGTATAGAAAGAAACAAAATACAGGATCACAATCAACAGGAAGAAAATGAATCAACTACATACCCTATCAGAAGCCAAAGAATGAGGTTTTCCAAGGCTGTTTGACAGCACCAAATACAGTAATGAGGATAGTCATGCAAACGTAATTTATTTCCCCACTACTCCTTCTGTTAACTTTGTGTTAATACCTCCCTCCAAATCCTTCAAATTTGGCTCACAATGTACAAACTGATGCTCTTAGATTTTCACCTTGCATTTTCCCCTCACTTGTCAGTTTACCCACACTTCCCAGTGCTTCTGGTCCAAAGTGTCATTAGCTAAAAATTTTTATCCCAATCCTATGCAACTTCCAAATGGTATCTCCTTTAATAAATTTCCTTACCTCAATTTTTTAATCAGAACGTACTGCCTTATTTGTGACTCTTCTACTCTGTCTTTAACTGGCATTTCACTATTTCTAAACTGTCAAGCTCACGCCTCACGAAAGCTGCAAGCTCTTTTAAGGGAGAAATATTTAATATTCCCTTGATCACTCACAGTGCCTAAGTGCTCAATAAAATATTGGTCAGAGATTTAAAAAAAAATAGGCGAAATCTATATGAAGCTAGAAAAATGAAAATTCACTTTTCCATCAACTCTTCATGATGAAAAGCTTGAGAATCTAACCCAATGGCACACATTAATCATATTTTAAATATACAAAGTTATGCATAAAATTTTCCCAAGTAACAGTTCTAAGACGCAAAACACACAGACATAACCAAACATTAACAAACCTATTTTATCTGACTGCAAACCTAAGGTACTATGGAGAGCCAATCTCCAAAATACAGTGGGAAAAAAAAAAAGAAAAAACTTTTCTGTCTCTCTTACAGTCCTCCTATTTGCAGTCAAAGTATCTAAATTCAAATGCTTTTTCTGTAAAGGTTCCCCAAAGAGGCCCTGACAGAAACAGTGGTTTTCTTTTCTGCATCTCTTAGTGCTTGCAACTATTTACTCCTAGATAGTTAACTACCTCTTCATCACTAACTCATCTTGGTATCTATCCCCAAGTGCTAAACAAAGGTAATCTGAATTAATGAATAACAAACTGGAGGTTTTCAAAAAAAAATTTTAATGAAAATGATTTCCTTTTTCAAAAGAATTCTTATATTTAAGCATAATACATTTAACAGACCAAAATAAAAGCTGCCTGGTGAGGTATCAAAGGAAGTCTCAAGATATTCAGCAAAAAATCAATAAGGAATCCAAAGCACAGAATTTGAAAACAAATTAAAGTTCATACTTAAAATTCTTACCCCAAAACTATTTTTCTTAATTTCTACTGTAGTTTTTCCCAGTTTGATAAAATTATCAACAACCCTCACTTAAACAAATAGGAGTCTGATTCTTCAAGTCACCAAATTATGGATCATTTATAAAGTTTCTTCACAGTTCTTTAAAAATCCAAATTCCCTTGGTGTACTGCAAATGTACCTTACAAACATCTTTTAGGAACATAAGCATTACTGAAATAGAACACTACATAACTCTTAAGTTAACTATATTATCTGCACACTTTCTTGGTGTGCAAAGAAAAAAATCAGCCCAAATAAACAGTTTAAAAAATAATATCTATGGAAACTGAAGTTGTGACAATTAAAACATTCTGTAGCTACCAAGGAAATCTCTATTAGGTCAGTTCATATTTAAAACGTGAATACTAAAGACAACGCTTAAGTCCTAATGATGAAGTAGGTTTAGTACCGTCTTCTTGACAAATTACTTTTTCTTCAACTTAAAAAAGTGAGTTACAAAACTATTACTCTAAGCTGTACCAAACTTCAATTCCAAAAAAGAATGCAAATACAAACTGTATTTCTTAAAAAATCATAAATCTCAAGGTCAAAATAATTTTCACAGAAAAAGTGTACAGATTCAAATCTGCCTTTCAAACAGAAGAAAAGGGGTTGCAAAGATTTAGATATTTCAATACATTTGGATAGACACCATATGACAATTAAAATACTAATTTTGGAATACAACTTCTAAATCGCTAAAGTGATTTAAAAGGGGAAGGGAGGCTAAAAAGCTGATAAAGGTATCAGAATTCTGTGACAATTCTTTCCAGTATCAAAATGTAACACACTCCGTTTCCCAATACCCTTATAATTAAAGTACAAAGAATGGTAAAACAAGACATGTTATAGTGGGTTAAAAAAAAAAAAACGTAGCCTACACATGACAACCAATTGGTTTGTTATCTAGTCATCTGTATCACTCTGATTTTTTTCTTTAAGTCGACCAGATCATCAGTGCTGTTTCTTGAAAGTTAAATCCATAGGTATACCCAGCTTTTCAATCATGTACGTCTAGCCATATACTCCCAGGTCTATGCAAGTTTTTGGTGACCTGCATTTACCACTCTCCTCCTGATACAAGAAATGTGGGTCAATCACAAAGAATAGATGAAATAGCCAAAAATGAGAGAGCAATTTAAAATGGAAGCAAAATCTTACTCTGGAAATTGTCTAGGAGGTTACCTATATGGTGAGTATGTCTACCTAAAAATACTAAATAAAAATACAGTTTTATGACATTAAAGTCAAATAAACTGAAATTGACAAAACATTACCGAATACACTGTTAATCTTACTGATTAACCAATAGTTATATCTAGATCAAATTTTTGTTAAAAGAACCACCTTAAGTGGCTAGAGAAATATTCCCTAAAATGAATGAAAACCCCAATATGGAAATAAACACTACCTAATAAACTGTTCAAATTGAATATCTGGTTTCGGATTTAAGTGGAGCCGGAAAACCCCGCCCCCACAACACCTGTAGAAGGCAGCATAAGCAAAGATCAGTAAATAGAAGTATTTCACTCTTTTATACCTGAACTTTTAAAAAATGATGTCGTTTCCTACCCACCACAAAGGCAAACAGCAAACTATCGCTGGGAATTTAAAGACGCGCGTACACAACCATCTGCAAGCCTAGTTTGGTCTACATTTAGAACATTTAAATTTCCACTTACTAAGCATGGGCCAAAACTGGATTTCTATCATATGGTAAAAGCATAAGCGTCCCCCCTACAACTTTCTCGGAATTTTACTGAACGTCCTGATAGTTTGCCTAGATTTCCGAGCACCTTCCAGTCTCAGCTACACCCGGAGCCTCCACCTCACTTGCATTTCTAATAACGCGGTAGAGGGAGGGTGTGAGGGAGTGAGTGTATTTCTGTGTGGATAAGTGCGCGCGCGCTCCCGCGCAGCTCCCCACCCCCACCCCGATACTTTTCTTTAGTGGCAACAGAGGGAGAATCTAGAGGTTATCCTAGAGAAAACTCAGTATCAAAGCCTCAACCCAGCTGCAACCAACGTTTAGGACTGCGTTTTGGCTCTGCAGTGCAACTTCTCCTATCCTACCCTGAGCTTTACAGCAGATGCGAAACCGGTTAACAGAACCCAGGGAGGAGTGGGGAGCTCCGGGGAAAAGTGAAAGGGCCGACCCCACCCCCTCCCGCCCCTCCCCGAAAGGCGCTCAAGTTTGCAACGAAGACTGTCTCTGAGAATAGGCGCCCACCCCCTCTCCCCTGTCCAGGTGGAACTCGTTAGCGGCAGCCACCCGGCTAGCAGGCACCGCCACCTTCCTACCCACGCCTCCTCCGAGACCAGGGCAAGTGAGGGCAGCGGGCGAAAGAGGACGCCCGGCAGGGCCGGCGCGATTCCCCGGCCGCCACCAGGCCTCCGCCGACCCCTGCCCCGTCACCTGAGGAGAAAGCGCCCCCTCCCCCGGCCTCCCTGCCCTTCACGCCGCCCGTAACCTCCCCGCGGCTGCCGCTCCCCGCCCCGACCTGCGAGGACGGAGCGCGGCGCCAGGCTCCCCTCCGCGGTTGCGGGGCCCCAGCCCCTCAAACTGGTTACAACCGGCGGCAGCGACCGAGCGGGGCAGCGGGCGGCGGGAGGGTCCCCGGCGGGGAGCGGGCAGGCCCGGAGGAGCCGGGAGTCGCAAGGTCCTACCTAACACCGTCGGTCTCCTCCGTCTCCTCCTCAAAGGCAGCGGCCCCGGCGGTGGCGGCGGCAGCGACATTCCTGGGGAGCGCTCCCGCCGCCGCCGCCTCCTCCTCCACTCTCTGCTCGCCTCTCCGGCGCGCTCACCGAGCGCCGCGTCCCTCAGCCACCTCCTCCCGCCCTCCCCACCACACACGCCCCGAAACCTTAAAGCCCTTCGGCTCCTGCGGCCGGGTGAGCCACCCTCCCTCCCTCCCCGCCACCAGCGGCGGCCCCGTCCCTCCCCCGTCCCCGGCGCCCGCCGCCGCGCCGGGCTCAGTAATGGCGGCCACTCGGGCTCCCTCACGCTGACGGATCTCTCCCTCTCTCCCGAACTTTACCTCAGCATCTCTCCCGGCGCGCACCGCCGGACGCACGTGCGCGCGCGCAGCCACACACCCGGCCGGGGGCGGAGCGGCAGCGCAGCCTCGACGGGGCGCGCGCGCGCGCGCACCCGCACCAACCTCCCCACAATCCCCCGCCCCCGCCGAGCTCACCTCGTGACGCCTCCCGCGCCGCGCGCCCGGCTGGGCCCCGCCCCTGCCCTCGTCTCCCGGGAGCCTGGGAAGGCGCGAGCCCGGGAGCTGGAGGGAGTGAGCGAGCGAGCGCGCGGGGCCGCGTCCTCGCTCGCGTCCCGGCTCCCTCATTGGCTTCTGCCCCTCCCCCTCTTCCTCCGCCTTTCCCACCCATTGGTTCCCTCTCCTACTCCATTCCTTCTCACCTTTTCCCTTTTACCCATTGGCGTATTTTTCCTCAGTTTTCCCCTTTCTCCGTATTCTGCTCCTCCTCCGTCCCATCCTCCACGCTTTAGAAGCTGCAGATCGTGCAACCCTGAGCACCATCGTCTCCGAACCTTCCCTGCTTTCTACCTTTTCCTTCTGTTCCGGTTTCTGGCCGTAACTGAGAGCAGACCACAACGCTGCAAAGGAACCTGATGTTTTGTTGGCCGTGGCGAAACACCGCATGGGTACTGAATGATTCTCTATAAGTCACCCTACTGTCTCTGCGCATTAAAGAATTCAGGAGAGGAAAATATGTGCCCGAGCTCGTTTTCAGGGACACACTTGCCTATATGCCCCTTATGTGTGCAGCCAATAGTCTGTCTGGGGATCTCTAGCTAACTACAGACATCACCCGCCTGGGACCTGGTGACATACTCACCCAGAAGGCAAAACTCCATTGGAGCTGTACAGGGACGGAGGCAGGCCTTCGATTTAGTCCGTTCTTATGGAAGTTGAGCGAGATGCCAAGCGGATTTTACGGTAACCCAAAAAAGACCCCTGTTCACACCACTACCAATTCAACCTTAGGAACCATCGGCCACCTGGCTTTTGTTATCTTGACAAATATACTCAATATTTTTTGAGGCTTTTTTGAGAAATTTCACAGGTTGGGGACACGGTTTTCGGTGTATTTCTCATCTGGGCACCGGCAATGAATGGTGGAGAAAGGACGGTGGGAAAAAATGCCTTTTCTTTTACCACTGAAGAAACTGAAGTCTTGTGACTTTCCCAAGGTCATCAGAATCCGTCCTACACAGAGATCTTAAAATAGTTGCCAGCAGATGAATGAATGGGCAAAAACATAAATCTGCCCCAATTTGTTGTTAAGCTTAAAAGAAGTAATTTTGGGTGAGAACTTCTCTTTGGGGAAAGATATATTTCCTGCATTGAAAACAGTTCATCATCAGTAAAGTTAACATATAAAAAAGTCTTTTAAATTCAAATTATTCTTTCTTATGTTGCATAAGGTACAAGGTTGCTTTTTAGTGTTATAATGATGCAGCTGCTGCCAACCAGAAGTACGTTTACGGTCTGTCAGTAAAGAAAAACAAAAACTGCCTTTTGGTAAAAATCTGTTAGAAAATATTTGTCAGTAAATCTGTCACAATATTCTAGTGGAAGTTCTGTTCGTTTCTTCCATATCCCTGCCCCCTCTACACTTGATATTTCCCTAAGGTAAACTTAGTAAACAAAAGCATAAGAGATGTTTAATTTCTCTATATGTTTCTTCCTCCCTAATTCTAAAAAGGCTTGACTAAAATTTCTTACACCAGCCACTCTCTTGCATCTGAGTGTTACCAAACAGATTAAGTAAGGTACATAGGTACTTGTTTCTTTTGGTTATAAACCATAGGCAGGAAAGAAGGACACTAAAACTTGCAATGAAAGAAAATAGAGAAAGGGAGAAAAAGAGAGGAGGAAATTACAGAGGAGTGGAACTATCAAAGTATGGTACTAATGCCTTATAGACCCACACCTCTTGGATACGTTGGAAAGTTCACCCATTTAAGTGCATTTTTTGACCTTTGTACTAAAAGTCCTTGACAGTGCAAGAAGCCAATTCAAAGCCATAGTTTTGAAATTGAAATGTTAAATACTATATAGGGTGTCCATTCTAAGATACTTTAAAAATTATTTCCTAAATAATCAGAAATTTCATAACCATGGGCATGAATCAATATAAACTAAAGTCCTATCAGGATTTTAAAGGTGTTACTTTCTTTACATATTACTGTTTCCTTTAAAACAGGACACGATAACTGACATATCAGAACATAAAACTGGAGGGGAAAAAAAAGACCTGAAATCTCATTTTCTCATAATGAAGACACAAGGAAACATGGGGGGAGGGTAGGGGAAAGTCATGGTTTTTCAAACAATAATTTTTGTAGATGACATTGTCTTTACTTTTCAGTCCTCCTGTATCATCCATCTTGATTTAAGGGGTCTGGAACTTTAAGACTTTGCTCCTTATTAAAGCTATTATACTTGTAAGCTGCTTAAGAGTACCTATTACTTAAATTTGTGTATACACACGCACACACACACACACACACATATACACACACACACATATATACACATACATATATATGTGTGTGTGTGTATCTATATAAAAGTCAATAAAGAGCAGAAAATAAAACCATGGATAAGATGCCATGTTTTAAAACTGATCAGGATCCATGCCTTCAGAGAAATAGCTTTGAACACCAACCCTTCCCACTCAAAAGAAAAAACAAGTAACTTATTTACACACACACACAAACACACACAGAAGAGAGATATGGAGTAAATATTACCAAACCCTCTCAGATCAACTACTCTTATCTAAAAAAAATTTAAGCACTTCTTGCTGTACTGGATAATTAAAATCACCCAAAGCTTTGTTCTTCAGTTACTTTGAAAAAATTAGCAGAATAAGATTTCAGTCAGGCATTTCGGGTTTTTAGTTTAAATATCCTCCACAAATTTCTAGTTCTTTAACACATCCCAATAAAGTATTAATATGCATGGTCTTTTCAGGATCAAGAACGATGACAGCCATAAAAAATGTTATCACAATTCCAGCTTCTACTATCTGTGATGACACTACTTACAATATTCAGATGTTTGATGTGATTTAGCTTCAAAGGAACTTACCCTACAGAAGCGGGTACACCCCCTACTGGAAATCTCTGATCATAACTGTTTTGGCTTATGTAGCCTGAACTCAAAGCATAGGAAAAGTCAAATAAAGGCCTTTCCATTCATAACAAAACTGACTCATACTTTTTGCCTGTCTAATATAAGACAGGCTTTTGGAGAACAAACTATCTCATAATATCACCGTGATTACAGACAAAATACGCAGAGAAGTTGGAGAATAAAAGGCAAATAACTAAAGAACCAAAGCACAGAAAGATTGCTTCTTGTCTAATTTCCTATAGAATTTCACAACTCATTTCTACCTCCTACCTAACCCTCACTCCCGCCTCCTCCCTAGACATTTCTCTTTCCTTCCTATCTCATATCATTAAAACTATTGGAAGGGGGGAAGGTGGGGTAAGATGGGGTGTTACTCCCACTAGAAGGCAAATGCTGTTAACCAATGACCACAGTATAACCACAGTAGTCATTTGCTGAATTAAGGTGCTGGAAAGCTTTCTCCAAATTCGTTTTATGACTACCAATGATATTTTCAGCATGAAGAAAAGGCGCTAATTATGTCTTGGCGGTTACTGTAGAAAATATTTTGACAAGAATTAAGGTAATTGTGAGCAGGGGACTGGAACAGTAGGAAAGTAATGCATTGACCTTCCTGACATTTTGTTCCACAGAGCCTTGATTTTCCAAAATTGTATTTTCAGACTGAAATTTCAAAGATGGTATCAGAGTCTAGCTTCAAAATGTCATGCCTATGCTGCTCTGGTCCTCAAACATAACTGAAAGAGTGAAATCAGAACTCTATTTTTGAATAATTAGTATTTTATCAAGATTATTTGTGATGCAGACTCCTTTTAAAGGAATAACAATTCATTCAGGTCCCACCAGCACAAATACTTTAATTAGACAAAAATCTTCAAGTTATTTCCTCTCACAAAAGGAGGTATTGTTGGGCCATCTGGACCCTCCATGGAGTTTTTATGAAAGATCACAGCTTGAATTTAATCAACCCCAATAAGGTTAACCCCATAAAGCTAAAAAAATAACTGCAAAGGTTGCTAACCGAATTCTCTATTTGACATTGTTACCACTGTCATTTGTAAATCATTACAATGGGAAACAAGAATTTGTACTGCTTGACTATTTAACCACAGAATATAATTTTGGTGAATATCCCTTACGCCCACTCTTCTCAGGCCAAATTTAGATTGTGAGCCCCCCTAGGTAGGAATCACAAAGTAATATTTGGCTTTACACAATAACTAGAATATGACTAGTAGAAAGCTCAATAAATTTTTGATAGTAATAATATGAAACGCTAGGTTTGATGGGTTTCTGTGGATTTATTACTAACAGAAGGCTTTGGATTGTATTTTGAAATACCAGCTGAGATAATCACTTTGGAAAATACAAATCATTTGAAGAAATTGCTGAATTAGCCTGTGAAAGTTGAGTTAGATGTCCTTCCCCAAGTACAACCCACGTTTCTCCGTATTACATCTCTCTAGTAGGTAAATGTGAGTTACGAGCAACAAATAACCATGGATCTGAAACATCAGGGGGACATTCTAAAAAACTGGTGCAGCTAACAGTTTCTGAAATCAATAATAAGGTGTCTAATGATGTCACAGTTAAGACTGTCATTTTCTCCTATCGTTATAAACTGCAGAAGATGGCAAATGTTTACTTTGCCAATCCATGCTTCTGTGTTTTCTTCAAAAAGCATCTCTAATAACAAAGTGATTTTTCTGATAGATGCACAGCTTTTTTCATACACATCTATTACATAGTGAGGAATAATAACACTCATCTTTTCCCACATAGGCTTTTCATCTCTCTTCAGCACAGCCCAGCATACACTTTATTTTTAGCTGTGGTTCTCTCGGGAACAGACATTAAATAACTCTTTTCCATTCTTCCCTCCAAAAGTATTTACATTAGGAATTCTGTGATTTTACAAACATAATAATGAAGGAAAAGTAAAGTAGCAAAAATTGATTAAATTCACAAAAGCTCTGGGTGTCATATAAATAAAATGCTTTAAAATTGAATTTAAGTGGGAGTTCCCATTGTGGCCCAGTGGTAAAAAACCCAACTAGTATCCATGAGGCTGCTGGTTTGATCCCTGGCCTCACTCAGTGGGTTCAGGATCCACTTTTGTCGTGAACTGTGGTGTAAGTCCCAGATGTGGCTCAAATCCCGCGTTACTGTGGCTGCATAGTGTAGGCTGGCAGCTGCACCTCCGATTAGACCTCTAGCCTGGAAACTCCCATATGCTGCGAGTGCAGCCCTAAACAGACAAAAAGAAAAAAAAATTAATGGAGGCAAATATTTAAAATATTTTTAAAGTATAGATTTATTAAGGTTGAAAGATATTCATAATATTTTCTGCAAAAAAAAATCAGGCTACAAAGCAATGTACGATGTAAAATTTTATTTTTACAAAAAAAATGTTTTGAAAATAAGATGACAGTGTCATTGACCAACAAGTAACTATTTTAATCTAGATGGTGGTATTGTAGCTGGTGCTTATTCTTTTTGCTTTTAAATTTCTAATTTTTTACAATGAACATATTATTCCTTGCACAATAAAAATTTGGATTATACTGGTGCTGAAAACTGAAAAAGACACTGTATATAGCAGAAGAAGGTAAACTGTCTTAAAGCAACGGAACAGTCTAGTACATATATCTTATTTTCTCTCTTATTCTTCCCTTTTCTTCTCTTCACACTTTCTCCCCCTCTTACTCTTCCGTTATATGTTTCTTCTCTCTTCCTTTCTTTTTATTTTTTGACTCTCCATTTTCTTTTCCTTCGATCTTAATTATCTCTTGGGGATTAAACAGGCCACCTCGGGCATTGTTTGTTTCTATCTGTAGCAGCCTCTGATGTAATAGAATGAAATGACTTAGGCAAACATATTATTTCCACCATGGATTGTATTGTTTTTGATGACTTTTTTAAAAAAGTTCTCACAAACCAAATCAAGTCAAGCCAAGAACATACATTTTATTATATTTAATGACTTTTTTTGTTTGCTTTTGGCCATGCCTGCTGCATGTGGAAGATCCTGGGCCAGGGATGGAACCCAAAGCCACAGCAGTAACCTGAGCCACAGCAGTGACAATGCCAAGTCCTTAACTTGTAGGCAACCAGAGAACTCCTATGATTTCTTATTTTAAATTATGTAAATTTGCCAGTAGGATTGCCTATATTGCTGATGGTCTCATGGCACAGATTGTATTTTTAAACTCTTTTTCTACTAAGACTGCTTAAAAGCTTTCAGGTATAGACAATAAACAATTTCTCTAACACCGGTAAAGTCAAGCTGATCTTTCCATGTGCTCTGGTATTTCCCTTTGGAACACAAGGTTTATGATAAAACATGTTCCATTTGGATGGTTTCCCATGTGGATTTATTTGCTGACACTTAGGTTAACTTTGGCTTCTATCCCCCCAAGGAACTGACAGTTGCTTTTCTAAGTCAGGCATTAATCTTATAGAACTCCTCCTCCACCATGTCCTTAGTACAGTACAATCAATTACCAGTTTGAAGAAAAGGTAAAGATGGTTTTACTATAGTGGAAAGGAACGCTGGGGTGCAAATTAGTCTGTAGTGAAAAGACCACTAAACTGAAGGTCAGGAGACCTGAATTTGCTATCTCAGGCTCTGTTTATTGTGTGACCTTCAGAAGTCATTGAATTTCTGTGAAGTTTCCATTTCCTTAAAATGGTCCCTTTGCCACTTTAACATTATTGTGTTTGAAATTATTTTGCAGGGTTAGCCCATAGACTAGGTTTCACTTCTTCCTGGTTCACACTTAATTTAACACCCACTTATACCCACCATCACACCCAGGACAAAGGTGTTACTCTTAGCTTCTCTGTAGGTTTTGTCTGGGCCCATACCTCAGACCGCTCCACAAAAAGAAAAACAAAAAAAACCAAAAAACTTCATCCCGGTGAGGGTAAATAATAGCATTTCTCTAAAACTCATCTCTAAAATCTATTTCATTAGGTCTAGACCTCCAGATTTCCCAGAACAAGCCAGTCTCATCCTCATTGTAAGGACAGCTTCTCTGTACCTTCTTTGACAAAAGGTTGCTTTGCAGTTTTGAAGCCCACAGTTCTTTATACTCCCACAATTTATTCATCACTCTTTGCCCTACCTCCCAACCAGCAAGTGCAATCCAGACCATCCAGCAGCCAATCTCGGTCCCATAATCCTACTTAGTAATCCATTCAGGCTGAGCATGGTCTCACCCATGTCTTTCCACTCTTGTGCCATTTACAGTCAGTCCTATTTCCACCCTGAGTCCCAGACAGTCACTGATGTTCTTTCTAAGGATTTGCATATTCTTGACATTTAATGTAAATAGAATCGTATAATATATGGCCTCATACATCTGGCTTCTTTGACTTGTCATAATACTTTTTAGTTCATTTATTTTAGCATGCATCAGTAATTCCTTCCTTTTCATTGCTGAACAGTATTCTATCGTATGAATATATCACATTTTTAATCTATTCACCAGTTAGTTGGCATTTAGATTGTTGGCATTTTTTTGGTTATTATGGATAATGCTGCTATGAACATACAAATGTACATGGCTACATGTTTCCATTTTTCTTTGGTAGATACCTATGGGTAAAACTGATGGGTTATATAGTAAATTTATATCTAGTATTATGAGAAAGTGCTGAATATTTTCCAGAGTGGTTGTACCATTTTACATTTCCATCAGCAAAGTATGAGGGTTCTAGTTTCTACACAACCTGGCCAATACTTGTTATCATATGTCTTTTTATTATAGCCACTCTAATGGATAAATGATATCTTAATGTAATTTGAATTCACATTTCCCTAATGACAAATGACGTTGAGCATCTTTTTTTTAAATTTTTTTTATTTTTATTTTTGCTTTACTTAGTGTTACCCCCATGGCATGTGGAAGTTCCCAGGGTAGGGGTTGAATCCAAGCCATGTCTGCAGCCTACAGCACAGCTCATGGCAACACCGGATCCCTGACACACTGAGTGAGGCCAGGGATTGAATCCGCATCTTCTTGGACACTAGTTGAATTCGTTTCTGCTGCGCCACAACAGGAACTCCCTTAAGCATCTTTTTATGTGCTTATTACCCATTAGTATCTCTTTGATGAGATAGCTATTAAAATCTTATGCCTATTTTAAAACTAGGTTGTTAGCCTTATAATTGAGTTAGCCTCACTGGATCCTAAATTCTCAGATTGAATTTTCCCCCCAAAAAGTCCCCAAGACTTTTTCTTTATGCAACAGTGACTTGGTTTAATATTTCCCAACACTTTCCAAGAATCACTTCCTTGCAAAATGCTGTAAAAGACACAATATCATTGAGTAAAATGCTTTCCCTTCTAGGATATTCCTGCAGTTAGTTTACTTAATTGCTAATATGATCAGTTGTTGAGACTTTTTTTCCCCCTTCTTCCTTGTTCAGATAAGATGGTTTCATGCCAGCTGTCCTATTTGATTTTGTTGTAGAAACTGTTCATTTATTCTATCAGAAAATCTGGATGAAGGACTATTAAACAGTGAGCAATATGCTCCCTGATCCATGACAACTGGGATCTCTCTCTCAATATCAGGAGTCTGGAGCAGAATTTTTGAGGTATTTCAATCAAAAGTGAGTTACTACAGCTAACCTTCTTCTCCTTGGTACCTAATTCATTTTAAGTTAGTAAGTGTTTTTGAAAGTGAGCTAAACTCTTTTAAGCTAAGGGAATACAATTTTAGAGCACTTCAAAGTGATCTTTTCATTTGATACCTCGAAATACTGCCATGCCTTTTTGGATTTTGCCATGCAAGGCGACTTCTTGGCCTCAAAGAAATCATGTGCCACAGTGATTTAGGGATTAGAAAGAGAAGAGTCTAGTTCAGTTTGGATACTCACCTCTGATTTACTATGTGTACATCTGCAGTATGGCCCGTGGGTTTGTGTGACTGTGGTAAGCATCCAGGTGTCATCCTAACTCTAATAAAAGAGCTCTGGCTTTAACAGTGTTCTGTAAGTTTGTCTTGTATTGGAACAGGCTGCTGACAATTCTTTGAAGTTACCTGAGGGTAAAACTCATCACCGTCCCCATCACCTCATCATTTAACTTGCTGTAATTGGCTACAAATAGTCCACCACTCAGAGAAGTATTTATATTGTTAGCTAAATCATCACAGTAATAGTGTTTGCCAAGATGTTTTCAGAAATCAGATGCTGCTATGTACATCTGCAGCTTAGAGGGAATGCTTACACATCAAATTCTACTAAGACATTGAAAATAAATACTAAGTTGCTAAAATGAAAGGTTCTCATTCAAAAATGAAAAATCTTCATACAAAGTGGACCTAATTTAGGAATGCTGACAATCGGAGCTCTCCTTAGACACCCCTGTCCCTACTAGCTCCCTCCCAGCCCTATTACATTGGTCCAAATCTCATTTAGTATTTGTTTAATTTAATTTTGTTATAGCTTGAAAGTGATATATATTAAGTGTAAACTGGTTATAGGGTAAATATTTTTAGTTTATTCTGGATTATTTTATATATGAAATATATTTGGAGTTTGATATTTTTTTTGAAATTCAATATGATTCCAAATTTGTTCAAATATAAAACGTATATGGATACCTAAATAACCTGTAAGGAAATATATAAAAATATTAACAAGGGCTATCTCTGGGTAGTTTTCCTTTTTTTTTTTTTTTGTCTTTTTACCTTATCTAGGGCCACACACGCAGCATATGGAGGTCCCCAGGCTAGGGGTCTAACAGGTGCTGTAGCTGCCGGCCTACACCACAGCCACAGCAACGCGGGATCCGAGCTGTGTCTGCAACCTACACCACAGCTCACGGCAAGACCGGATCCTTAACCCACTGAGCAAGGTCAGGGATCGAATCCACAACCTCATGGTTCTTAGTCGGATTCGTTAACCACTGAGCCACGACGGGAACTCCACTCTGGGTAGTTTTCTAAAAAATATACTTATCATACATATTTTCTTACATATTCATCTGTTTATACTTTCTCATATACCCATAAACTTTATTGGACTTTTTAAAAAGATGATATTTTGTAATTCTGTACATACCAATCATATTTTCTCATTTACAACATCCCTTAAAATTACACTGTCTGGCAGAAAGAATGCGGTCAACAAGAGCTTTGAAATTTAGGTAGACCACCTCTTTGGAATATTATTTTTGATTTATCCTCTCATTTAACAACTATCAACTTGTACCCTATATTTCAAAAGGTGCTAAAAAGGGAACATAAACATGAAAGACATGGTTCCTGCCTGCAGTGAGCTCCACTTCACATCCCAGGATTGGATCTTAAATGAGAACTAGGCCCATAGTTATATCTTTTAATGAAGAGCAAATAAGTCTTTCAATTTCTATTATTCTATGATAGCTTTATCATTTACAATTTCTCCTACTAATCATGACAAGCATAGATAGATAGATAGATGATAGATAGATAGATAGATAGATAGACAGACATATAGTTAGATACAGGTATAGATAAAATTTTCTGAAGAATGTAGCATTTGCATGGACAATAATTTCTCCCTTAACTAACAACTAACTTTCTCAAAATACTTTTATGATTATGGTATTTTTCAGACTCAGATTCTGATTGTTAGGGGTATTTTGAATCAACTCATTTTTCTCTTCTATTGTCAAATTCATAGTCCCATGATTTTGTTTTTTGCAGATTTTAGGTTTGTGCCATACCACCAAATGACAAAGAGCCCATTCCAACACCAAATGAAATCTTGTTTTAACTGGCATATAATAATTTTTATTTGGGTTTCTGTGGAATTTGGAAGTCTGTAACTCATCCAAAATAAGGGCATTCCACAGATTCCATTTTGTAAAAGCTATCCCTCCTTCATATACTATTTCCATTTCCTTCAATGTAACTAAATTTTTTAGCAGGACATTCCAACAAAAGTGATAAAGGGAGGTGTTTTAAAATAAAGACAACACAGAATTCTTATTCAAGAAGTCCTATTGGTACTATTAATAATAGTAGCAGCAGGAACAGAAATAATAGCAGTATAGAAAAATAACAATCATACTATAATTAAACACTTAAAACATTCTTTTAAATAAATTTAGAAAATCTAGGGATTAAAAATATCAACACTTTGTGTATGTATCAGTTGCAGTACAAATAACAGTCAATTCTTTAGCAATGTGCATTGTTTCTCAA
This sequence comes from Catagonus wagneri, assembly GCA_004024745.2. NCBI lineage: Eukaryota > Metazoa > Chordata > Mammalia > Artiodactyla > Tayassuidae > Catagonus > Catagonus wagneri. The sequence goes on along the minus strand of PVHT021183629.1, from coordinate 9,563,191 downwards.
ACAATTTAAACAAAAACTAGGTTTTTCTGGGCTGCCATATTTTTAACCTAAAAAATCTTAGTTCTTCTTTTAAATACAAAAGTTTATTTGGATTCCAAGTACTTAAATGCAAAGATAAACAGGGACAGATTCTGCTATAAACAGAGGAGGCCTTAAGGAAGACCTTGGTATCTACCCATGTAAGATTAATCCTGTGGCATTTTGTTTCCTGAGAAATACATTACATGACAGCTCCCCACATACAAGGGTCAGTATCTTTTGATCATGGGTATAACTCACTAAAGTAAACGGGGATAAAGCGTACATGTCAAGATGAGTATGGGACCCAGAGAATACAATAACAGAGGGGACTTTCAGAACATGAATGAGCACTTAGTTTATTGAACTGTAATAAGGGTTGTGTTCTCATTTTATCTGGGAAAGCCTCAGGACCCTTTCCTGAACTCTTGCCTTTGTGGGAGCTCATGACGAGTGTTTTGTTCTAGTGATGTGCTGCCCACTATCTTCTCACAGAGCACGGCTTAGCGTATTTCTGAGTGTGCTAATTGACATGAAATCTGCTCCATAAGAGCTGAAGTACTTCCAAAACTGACCAAGGAAGAAAGAGAAAATAGGAACAGACCAATCACAGGTAGGGAAATTGAAACTGTGATTAAAAACTTCCAACAAACTAAAGTCTAAGACTGGATGGCTTCACAGGCAAATTCTATCGAGCATTTAGAGAAGAATTAACAACTATCGTTCTGAAACTATTCCAAAAAACTGCAGTGGAAGGAACACTCACAAACTCTTTCTATGAGGGCACCATTACCCTGATACAAAAACCAGACCAAGATACCACAAAAAAGAAAATTACAGTCCAATGTCATTGATGAACATAAATGCAAAAATGTTAAACAAGATATTAGCAAACAGAATCCAACAATACATTAAAAGGATCATAGATCATGATCAAGAAGTATTTATCCCAGGATGCAAGGATTTTTTCAACATCCACAAATCAATCAGTGTGATACACGACATTAACAAACTGAAAAATAAAAACCATATGATCCTCTCAATAGATGCAGAAAAAGCTTTTGGCACAATTCAACACCAATTTACAATAAAACCCCATCCAGAAAGTGGACATCTCTTGTGTTTCTATATGCTAATAATAAAAGATCAGAAAGAAACAAAGCCATTTACCACTGCATCAAAAAGAATAAAATACCTAGGAATAAACCGACCAAAGGAGGAAAAAGATATGTACTCTGGAAACTATAAGACAGTGAAGAAAGAAATCAAAGATAACACAAACAGAAAGATATACCATGTTCTTGGATTGGAAAATCAATATTGTCAAAATGACTATACTACCCAAGGCAATCTACAGATTCAATACAATCCCTATCAAATTATCAATGCCATTTTTCATAGAACAAGAACAAAAAATTATAAAAATTTGTATGGAAACACAAAGGACCCTGAATAGCTAAAGCAATCCTGGGAAAGAAAAACTGAGCTGGAGGAGTTAGGCTCCCGGATTTCAGACTGTACTAAAAAGCTCCAGTCATCAAAACAATATGGTCTGGGCACAAAATCAGAAATACAGATCAATGGATAGAAAGTCCAGAAATAAAACCATGTACCTATGGTCAACTAATTTCCATAGGGCAACAAAAAGAGGCAAGAATATACAATGGAGAAAAGATAGTCTTTCAAAAAGTGCTGCTGAGAAAACTCAACAGCTACATGTAAGTTAGAATACTCTCTAACACCATACACAAAAATAAACTCAAAATGGATTAAAGAATGAAAAGTAAGACCAGATACTATAAAATTCTTAGAGGAAAACACAGGCAGAACACTCTCTGACACAAATAGCAGCAATATCTTTTTTGGGTCCATCTCTAAGAGTAATGAATACAAAAACAAAAATAAACAAATTGGACCTAATTCAATTTAAAACCTTTTGCACAGCAAAGAAAATCATAAACAAAATGAAAGGATAACTCATACAGTGTGAGGAAATATTTGCAAATGAAGTGACCTACAAGGACCAATCTCCAAAAAATACAGTTCATACAACTCAATATCAAAAGACATATAATCCAATCAAAAATGGGCAGAAGATCTAAATAGACATTTCTTTAAAGAAGACAGACCGATGGCCAAAAATCACATGAACAGATGCTAGATTGCTAATTATTAGAGTAATGCAAATCAAAACTACAATGAGGTATCACCTCATACCCGTCAGAAAGGCCATCATCAAAAAGTCTGCAAACAACAGATGCCAGAGAGGGTATGGAGAAAAGAGGACCTTCCCACACTGTTGGTGGGAATGTAAATTGGTACAACCACTATGGAAAACAGTATGGAGGGTCCTCAAAAAACTAAATATAGAACTACCATATGATCCAGCAATCCCACTCCTGAGCATCTATACAGAGAAAACCATAACTTGAAAAGATACATGCACCCCAATGTTCACTGCAGCACTGTTTACAATAGCCAAGAATGGAAGTAATTCCTTTGTTCATCAACAAAGGGATGGGTAAAGATGTGGTGCATATATGGAGTAATACTCAGCAATAAAAAGAAATGAAATAATGTCATTTGCAGCAACATGAATGGATCTAGAGATTATTATACTAAGTGAAGTTGGACAGAGAAAGACAATATATGATATCACTTACATGTGGAATCTAAAAAAATGATACAAATGAGGAGTTCCTGTTGTGGCTCAGAAGTAACAAACCCGACTAGTATTCTTGAGGATGGGGGTTTGATCCTTGGCCCCACTCCGTGGGTTAAGGATCCAGCCTTGCCATGAGCTATAGTATAGTTTGCAGATGCAGCTGGGATCCTGCTTTGCTGTGGCTGTGGTGTAGGCTGGCAGCTGCAGTTCTGATTAGACCTCTAGCCTGGGAACTTCCATATGCTGTGGGTGTAGCCTTAAAAAGACAAAAAAAAAAATTATACAAATGAATATACTTACAGAAAAGAAAGGGACTAAAAGACTTCAAAAACAAATTTACAGTCACCAAAGGGGGGAAAGTGGAGAGCAGGGAAATGGATTGGGGTTAGGTGTTTGGCATATGCACACTATAGTGTATGGAATGAATGGTCAACAGGGACTTGCTGTATAGTACAGGAAACTACCCAATATTCTGTAATAACCTATATGGAAAAAGAATGTGAAAAAAGAATGGAGATACACACACACACACACACATATATATGTAAACAACTTTATCTTAAAGCAGACATTATCACAACATTCTAAATCAACTATACTTCAATATATCTTTAAAAAATGAAAAAATAGAGCTAAAGTAACTTGGTTTCTTTTGCTTGAGAAAAGAAAAACTATTTTAAAGCATATAAATGGTGCAATGAAGAATAAACAAAAGGAAATGAGCTCACACTGACATTGGTTAAAAAAAAAGAAAGACTTGATAGTGCTAGATACCATAGGGGTTTGAGGGCTTCTCTAGAGATGATTAAAAACCAGAGTCATAAGTGTTGCTGATAAGTCAGGATAAAGGACTAGGTGGATATCCTATATATTATTCTTGTCAAGTGAAAAATACCATTAAAATCAAATGTTCTGTGTGTCTTAACATGTCTATAAAAGAAGGAGGTAGCCTTTCACTTGGGGTGAGTGCATGGCAAATAATGCTCCAGTGGCACAAGGTACATAACAGTATCAGTATGCTTACCTTGGCCTGAGCCTCAGACTCACCTTTGCATCAGTATAATTGGGCCTCTATTTCCCCAGCTCATCATCATCATCATCATCATCATCATCATCATCATCACAAATGAATAACCATTATCATTTCCAATATTCGTGACATTATGAATTGTTCAAAATTTTAATAAATAGATAGGAAAGGGGATACTGTGTCATGGTTCCCCAACTTTTTCATAGTCACAAAATTTTTCAGTGGCTTCCATGTGATATTTGGTAATTTTAAAATCTATTGATGAAACAAATACAAAATAACAACAATAAAAAAACTATCTTGAATTTTCTTATTAAGTAAAAATGAATGTGTGCTGCTAATCCCAGTGACATTTTCATACATTTGAAAACTTGTACCTGCGGGGCACTATACATTGTTTCCAGACAGTGTCTGATATGCATGTTCAAAGGTCCCAACAAAAGTCAGCCCTCGGAGGGAAATAACAACTGGAACTAAGGAGATCTGCATCTGCAATAACTCCTTGAAAACATGAGCAAATGTCTTTTCCTTTCTGAACTTTACTTTCCTCATCTATAAAATAAGGAGGCTGGACTAGCTGCTCTTTAAGAATCCTTTGAGCTTTTAAACTTCTTTGATCATATCAGATCCTTTCTTTAGCAACCATATACAACTGGATTTAAATGTCATATGTGATTGTAAATGTCAACATGTGACAATATTAATATGCTTTTCATGCTAGGGGAGTTATTCTTATCAAAAATTTATCAATATTTCTGCACATTTGTTTAGTAAATGCATTAAAAAAATCCAGCATGCCTATTCGCAAACATTGCTTTATTTTTTATATTCTGTTCAGTCAATAGACCTTAAAAATTAGGTTTCAACATATTTATCCATATATTATAGATGGAAACACTGAAGTCTATCCAAAGAACTACATAGTAAATCAGTAACACAGTTTAGTACAGAGCTGACATTAGAAGATAATTTCTGCAAAGAATGATAAAAGTATCTGTTAATGCTCTCTTCATAGTAATGAGTAAGTTACTGAAATAATCGCTGTAAGTGATTTTCTTCTCCAAAATTATCACTATCCTAATTGCTGATGACTATTAACTCCATATTTTTCTAGCTTGTGCTATTTGTAATTGATTAAAAGACTGTAATGCTTCTGTACCCGGGTTTGTGTATGTTTTTTAAATGTTGAACTATAACTTAAGATATTTAATATTCATATTATTATTACTTATGTAAATAGTATTTCTGGAAAATTTTGAGAGTGATTGAGTTAGTGAAATTCTAATAACGGCCATTCCTAGTAAATTTCAAAGAAATATTACACTTTTTAATTTTAAAATATGAAGTCACATTTTAATTTTAATGTTTATAGACCTATTTAATATGTTTACTTTTCTTCGGTAATATGATTCTAGTATTATCTTCAGCATTTAATTTACTCTTCTAATGATGTTCTTCTTAAAGTGAGTATATATATAAAACTAATGACTTTATACACAAATATACATATATGATATGTAAATGCCAAGCACATACCTCTTCCTCTTCTTAATTATTTTGACCTCTCAATGGATATTGTAGGAAGTCACAGGAATAACTTTATTTGTAACCGTACCATGATGTTAAAGCCTCAGGAAACATTTTTGTTTTAAAACACTGGGAGTCTAAAAACAAGAACTTTCTACTCTCAGAAGCTTGGGATTGACAGAGTTTTAAGAGCAACTGGCTACCTCATGTACTGGGAAGAAGTGTTGCTTTTAATTTGGAGCACTAGAACTACTGTCCAGAATCAACCAGTACCAGTGTAAAGAGGATTTAGTATGTTTACATTTCATTCAGGTATAAAGGTTCTATTGAATAAGAATCTAAGGAGTTATGTCAAGATAAGCATGATAAAGTTCCAGGGGGTTAGCTCACAGTAAGAAGGAGAAAAACAGAGCCTAAAACACAAGGTCCTTAAACCCAGAAAACTTCTATAAAGCTGGGGAGTATGGCATTGAGACTTTTGTCACTTTAACTCATCCCTTTTTATCCTCTTATCCTTGAATGAAGTGGGCTGTCTGGGCCATACTGCAGGCTCCTCTCAGGAGGTGGTCCCCTTCACAGTCATTCTGCTGTGTGGGTAGAGACATGCTCATGGGAACTAATTCTCCAAGCTGGAGCACTCTGCACCTGATTAAGTACTTGCCAGTTCTAGGCTTCTGAGCAGTCTTTTCATGATCCCCTCCCAGCTTGCTTAGCAGGATAAAGATCTTCCTCAAAAATACACTGATTAAGGAGTGATTCGAATACAAACTGGAAAGTGCTACATAAGATAAGTTGGGTCAGAAGCAACCAGTCAGCAACTTATGAGGGTATAGCTAGGCCCTTGATTAACCACTGCGAGATGAGAGGACACAAAATGGGGACCTAGACACAGAAACAAAAAGTCGAGAAATATTTCCATGGTTTCATGGCTAAGAAATGGTTAAGAAATTAATTTCAGCTTTGCATAATCACAGAGGAAACAAATGAAACAAGAAAACCTGCTTGTTCAGAAATTAATTTCTATGCTAATCTTGAACCCTAAATTTTTGCTAATCCTGTTTCAGTTTAATCACCTTTACAAAAACACACAGACTTATCCATGCTCCCTAAATGCCACTGTTGAACAGTTTTCCCAGCATATCTTATTTTTATACAGGTCTTGTCATTTTTGCCCCATCTAACAAATTTTAAAAAGGCAATCAAACCTAAACATAATCATATACAAATTTTGGGATGTTTCTTAGTACAAATGCCACTGAAAATTTCAAATTTTTACAAATCAGTTTGGTCCAATCTAATTGACCAGAGGACTCTACAAAGAAGCTCTGGAATCATTTCCATGGGCCAAGTAAGAATCCAGTGAATTACCAAATGATGGATGAGTAATTGCTGTCATGATGCCTTTTGGCACATTGACAAATGTCAAATCATGCACTAGTCATTCTCCAAAGTAAGCGTTTATCATCCCTACACAAATATTTTAAAGAGTCTACATAAAATGACTATAGTTTTTATGGACTCAGAAAGTAGTTAGGGACCTCTAACCCATCCTTCTACCTCTAGATTGAAATATATTTATGACATCTAAGAAAGGACCGTTTATCTAAGGGATTATTCAGTCAATTGTTCATTCATCCATTCATTTAACCAATATATACTGAGCGCTGGATGTTGTGCTTGGTGTTGGAGATATGGAGATAAAGACAAATCTCCTATCTTCACTGTTTAATGCGGGAGACACACCGGAGAACCATATCAGATTATAGTGATAAGCATGATAGAAGAGTGCTCTCCACCAGGAAAGAGGGTGTACACAGGGAGGCTTCCATCACCAAAGAGATGATACCAACCAGTTTGCATGAGGAGGAGAAGCTACAGTGGTGAATAAATTAGGGAAAGGCCAAGTATGGGGCACATATGCAGAGGGAGATGTTTGATTTGTTCATTCTGTTCTCATTAGTAATCAATTTTTTTTTTTTTTAACTTATCTAGGGCCGCACATGCAGCATATGGAGGTTCCCAGGCTAGGGGTCTAACAGGAGCTGTAGCTTCCAGCCTTCGCCACAGCCACAGCCACAGCAACGCGGGATCTGAGCCACGTCTGCAACCTACATCACAGCTCACAGCAATGCCGGATCCTTAACCCACTTAGCGATGCCAGGGATCAAAGCCGCAACCTCATGGTTCCTAGTCGGATTCGTTAACCACTGAGCCACGACGGGAACTCCCCATCACTTTTTTAATTTAAAAAAAAGTGAAAGAAATTCAATAGGAATCATTTGGAAATACATTAGAATTCAGCTCAGTTTTATTGCTTTGGGACAAGAGAAAGAGGTCGATGTTCTCCAAGTACTCCTTTTCCACTTCAAAAGTTTCTGACTTTTGAAGATGTGGCATAAGCTTAACAATAAAATATAAAGAAAATCATTTCATTTGTGACCATAGCAGTCAGGATAGGTGAGGGAGGATACTGGGAGGATACAGGCAGGAATCCAGGAGACAGGACCAACCAGTAGTCTCCGAAAACTCTATGGCCCTAGGTCCTCAATCCTCTATGAACTTTATTCATAACTTCGATCCCTGGCCTCGCTCAGTGGGTTAAGGATTCGGCATTGCTGTGAGCTGCGGTGTAGGTCACAGACGTGGACTGGGCTTGGCATTGCTGTGTCTGGCAGCTGTAGCTCTGATTCCACCAAAGGCCTGGGTACTTCCTTATACCATGAGTGCAGTCCTCAAAAGCAAAAACAAAAAACAAAAAAAAGACCTGTATGTTGTAGCCTATATTTCTCTATAAATCTCACTTAAGATTTCAAAATTCTTAGATGCTTCCCTTTCTGCAATACAAAAGAAATAATTAAAGCATTTTCCCCCCAAAACAGAAAATGTACATTAAATTTAACAGCAATAATACTGTAGGGCTTCAGCAGAACTGGATTACAATTACCTAATCTAATGAGAAAAACACTTCATTACATATTTGCCTTCCACCTTCAAATCTATGCTACAGGGCGATAATTTTTTTTTTGGGGGGTGCTATACCTGCAGCTTATGGAAGTTCCTTGGCCAGGGGTTGAATTCAAGCCACAGCTAGCAGCAATGCCAGATCCTTAACATCCTTAACATGCTGTGACACAGTGGGAACTCCTGCAGGGGGATAACTTTTTAAGTTAAATGGTTAAAATCCTCTTGTTTATATTTATTTATATTTATTTTATCTTATGTGGCATAAGTCAAAAATATAAAACAAACCAAACTCAAACTTTAAAACAAACCATGCTACAGTGGAAACCTAATCATTAGGACACCATTAAAGCTTCCTGATTAAATTGACTTAAGCAGCACAATCTTTCCTTTCCTTCTTCTGTTTAAGAAGCTTAAGCTTTGGGGTTGGGACAAGATGGCAGAATAGAAGGACTTCAGCTCACCTTTCACAAAAACACCAAAATTACAACTAACCGCTGAACAACCATCAATAAAATAGACTGGAAACTACCAAAAAAGGTATACTACATCTAAAGACAAAGAAGAAGCCACATCAAGGCAGTAGGAGGATCACTTTTGTAATATAATTAATCCCATACCCGCTGGGTGGGCAACATGCAGACTGGAAAATAGCTATATCACAGAGGCTCTCTCTTAAGAGTGAGGGTTCCAACCCCCACATCAGGTTCCCCAAACCAGGGGCTGGCATTGGGAGGAGGAGCCCCAAGAGCATTTTGGGGTTGAAGGTCAGTAGGATGTGTGTGCAGGAGCTCCACAGGACTGGGGGAAACAGAGACTCCACTTTTGGAGGGCGCACACAGGATTCCATATGCACTGGGTCCTAAGGCAAAGCAGGGACTCCATAAGAATCTGGGTCAGACCTACCTGCATCTTGGAGGCTATCCTGGGAAAGCAAGAGTTGGCTATGGCTTGTTACGGGGGCAGGACATTGGAGGCAGAGATACCAGGAATATTGGTGTGAGCTCCCCTGGAGGCTGCCATTTTGGAGAAATCTGGCACCACCCATCATGTTTGAGAAGCCCCAGGCCAGACAACAAACAGGGCGGGAACAGAGCCTTACCCATCAGCAAACAGACTGCCCAAAGTCTTGTTAGGCACATAGCTCCCCCTAGTCACACCCAGAAACAAAGCTCTACCCACCAGAGGGACAAGACTCAGCTCTACCTACCAGTGGGCAGGCATCAGTCCCTCCCATTGGGAAGCCTAAAACAAGCCCTTATATCAACTTCCCCCACAAAGGGATAGACACCAGAAGCAAAAGAGGCTACAACCCTCTAGCCTGCAAAAAGGAGACCAGATGAAAACCTGTATGAAACGAAAAGGCAGAGGAATATAAGCCAGGTAAGGGAACTGGACAAAACCCCAGAAAAAGAGCTAAGTGAACTGGAGATTAGCAGACTCCATGAAAATGAATTCAGAATAATGATAATAAAGGTGATCCAAGATCTTGGAAATAAACTGGAGGCAAGGATTGATAGATTAGAAGAAAAGGTGAAAAAGGAAATAGAAAATTTAAAGATTAAACAAGCAGACATCCAAAATGCAATAACCAAAATAAAAAATTCACTAGAAGAAATAAGAAAATCACCAATAACAGATTATAGGAGGCAGAAGAATGAACAAGTGAGGCAGAAGAGAGATTGGTGGAAATCACTGATGTGGAAAAAGAATAAAGAAAAAGGAATGAAAAGAAATGAGAGTCTGAGAACTCTGGGACAACCTTAAAGACACCAATATTTGCATTACAGGGGTGCCAGAAAGAGAGGATAGAGAGAAAGGGCCAGAGAGAAAATATTTGATGAGATAATAGCCAAAAACTTCCCTAACATGGGAAAGGAATCTCTCACTCAAACCTAGGAAGCACAATGAATACCATATAACATAAACCCAAGGAGGAACACCATGAGACACATATTAATCAAACTGACTAAAATTAAAGACAGAGAAAATACTGAAAGCACCTAGGGAAAAGCAACAAAAAAAATTAAAAGGAACACCGATAAGGTTGTTAGCTGATTTTTCAGCAGACACCCTGCAGGCTAGAAGGGAGTGGTATGATATACTTAAAATTATGAAAGGAAAAAACCTCCAACCAAGAATACCCTACCCAGCAAGGCTGTCATTCAGTTTTGAAGGAGAAATCAAAGGCTTCATAGACAAGCAAAAGCTAAGTATATTCAACACCACTAAACCAGACTTTCAACGAATACTAAGGGAACTTTTCTAGATGGAAACGAAAAGGCCACAACCAAAAGCAATAAAATTACAAATGAGAAGCCTCACTAGTAAAGGCAGGAAATAATCCACACACAAATATGATATCAAAATCAGCAACTGTGAGAAGAGGTGGGTACAAATACATGATACTGAAGCTACATTTGCAATTACGAGATCAGCAACTTAAAACAATATTGTATGTTTATAGACTACTATAGCAAAACCTCATGGTAACCACAAACTAAAAACCTGCAATAGATGCTCACATGTATAAGATAAAGCAATCCAATTCCTGGCCTCACTCAGTGGGTTAAGGATCTGGTGTTGCTGTGAGCTGTGGTGTAGATCTCAGATGTGGCTCAGAACCCGCGTTGCTGTGGCTGTGGCAAAGGCTGGTAGCTGCAACTCCAATTTGACCCCTAGCCTGGGTACTTCCATATGCTGCCAGTGTGGCCCTAAATGGCAGTGGGCAAAAAGAATAATAATAATAATAAAAAAGTTAAAAGCAATCCATACAAAACTCTAAAGATAGTCATCAAACCACAAAAGAAGAGAACAAGACAAGTGAATAAAAAAGACCAACAAAAACAAATCCCAAATAATTAACAAAATGGCATAAGGACTCACATATCAACAATAAACTTAAATATAAATGGACTGCATGCTCCAACCAGGAGACATAGACTTGCTGAATGGATACAAAAACAAGACCCTGGAGTTCCCATTGCAGCTCAGCAGTAATGAACCTGACTAATACCCATAAGGATATGGCCTGGTCTCATTCAGTGGGTTAAGAATCCAGTGTTGCCATGAGCTGTGGTGTAGGTCACAGACACTGCTCAGATCTGGTGTTGCTGTGGCTGTGACATAGGCTGGTGGCTACAGCTCCAATTTGACCCCTAGCCTGGGAACTTCCATATGCCTCAGATGCATCCCTAAAAAGACAAAAAACAAAAACAAGAACAACAATAACAAGACCCATATGTATATTGTCTACAAGATACCCACTTCAGTTCTAAGGACACATACAAACTGAAAGCAAGAGGATGGAAGAAAATATTCCATGCAAATTGAAATCAAAAGAAAGCTTGAGCAGCAATACTCATATCAGACAAAATAGACCTTAAAATAAAGAATGTTACAAGAAACAAAGATGGTCATTATGTAATGATCAAAGCATCAATCCAAGAAGAAGATACAACAATTGTAAATATATATGCACCCAACATAGGAGCACATCCATATATAAGGCAACTGCTAACAGCCTTAAAAGAAGAAATCAACAATAACACAACTATAGTGAGGGACTTTAACACCCCGCTAGATATCATCCAGAGAGAAAATCAACAAGGAAACAGGCCTTAAATGAGGCATTAGATCAGATGGATTTAATAGATATTTATAGAATATTTCATCCAAAAGCAGCAGAATACACATTCTTCTCAAGTGCACATGGAACATTCTCTAGAATAGATCACATTCATGGTCACAAGTCAAGCCTAGTAAATTTAAGAAAACTGAAATCATATCAAGCATCTTTTCTGATCACAACATTATAAGACTAGAAATTAAGGGAAAAAACTGCAAAAAACCCAAACACTTGGAGACGAAACAACATGCTACTAAACAACCAATGGATCACTGAAGAAATCAAAGAGGAAATTTAAAAATACCTAGAAACAAATGAAAACAATGACAAAACAATCCAAAACCTATGGGATGCCACAAAAGCAGTTCTAAGAAAGAAGTTTACAGCAATACAAGCCTACCTCAGGAAACAAGAAAAACTTCAAATAAACAACCTTACTTTGCACTTAAAACAGCTAGAGAAAGAGGAACAAAAAACCCCAAAGTCATCAGAAGAAAAGAAATCATAAAGATCAGAGTAGAAATAAATGAAATAGAAATGAAGAAAGCAATAGAAAAGTTCAATGAAACTAAAAGCTGGTTCTTTGAAAAGATCAACAAAATTGACAAACCCCTAGGCTAGACACATTGAGGAAAAAAGAGAAAGGACTCAAATCAATAAAATTAGAAATGAAAACAAAGACTTTACAATGGACATCACAGAAATACAAAGGATCATAAGAGACTTCAACAAACAACTATATGGCAATAAAATGGACAACCTCGAAGAAATGGACAAATTCTTAGAAAGGCACAATCTTCCAACACTAAACCAGGAAGAAATTTAAAAAAATGAATGGACCAATCACAAGTACTGACATTGAAACTGTGATTTAAAAACTTCCAACAACCAAAAGTCTAGGACCAGATGGCTTCATAAGTGAATTCTGTCAAAACTTTAGAGAAGAGTTAACACCTATCCTTTTGAAACAATTCCAAAAATTTGCAGAGGAAGGAACACTTTCAAACTCTTTCTATGAGGCCACCATCACCCTGATACCAAAACCAGACAAAGATACCAAAAAAAAAAAAAAAAAAAAAAGAGAGAGAGAGAGAGAGAGGGAAAAGGTCAGTTCTTTTTTTGGCGTTTAGTGATACAGGTCAATAGCACTAATGAACCTAGATGCAAAAATCCTCAACAAAATACTAGCAAACTGAATCTAGCAACATATTAAAAAGGTCATATACCATGATTAAGTGGGGTTTATCCTAGGGATGCAGGATTTTCAATATCCGTATATCAATCAGTGTGATACACCACATTAACAAACTGAAAAATAAAAGCTATATGATCAATAGATGCAGAAAAATCTTTTTGACAAAATTCAACACCCATTTCTTTTAAAAAGAAAGAATTTTATTAAAAAAAAAAAACACCTCCAGAAAGTGGGCATAGACGCATATTACCTCAACATAACAAATGCCACATACGACAAGTCCACAGCTAACATCATTCTCAGTGGTGAAAAGCTGAAAGAATTCCCACTAAGATCAGGAGCAAGATAAGGATGTCCACTCTTGCCACTTCTATTCAACATAGTTTGTCAGTCCTAGCCATGGAAATCAGAGAAGAAAAAGGAATAAAGGGAATCCAAATTGGAAAGGAAGAAGTAAAATTATTTGCAGATAATGATACCACACCTAGGAAATCCTACAGACATGATACTATACCTAGAAAATCCTAAAGACACTACCAGAAAACTGTAGCGAGCTCATCAATAAATTTGGCAAAGTTGCAGGATAAAAAATTAATACACAGAAACCGACTGCATTTCTTTATGCTAACAAAGAAAGATCAGAAAGAGAAATTAGAGAAACAATCCCCTTTACCATCACATCGAAAATAATAAAATACCTAGGAATAAACCTATCTAAAGAGAGAAAAGACCCGTACTCTGAAAAGTACAGACCTGTACTCTGAAAACCCTGATAAAGGAAATCAAAGATGATTCAAACAGATGGAAAGATATACTATGCTCTTGGATTTGAAGAATCAATATTATCAAAATGAGTATAGTACCCAAGGCAATCTACAGATTCAACTCAATCCCTATCAAATCACCAATGGTATTTTTCACAAAATTATAACAAAGTATTTTCAAATTTGTTTGGAAATAGAAAAGACCCCTAATAGTCAAAGCATACTGAGAAGGAAAAACAGAGCTGGAGGAATCAGGCTCACTGTTTTAGACTATACCACAATCTATAGTAATCAAAACAGTGTGGTACTAGCTCAGAAACAGACATACAGATCAATGGAGCAGGATAGAAAGCTCAGAAATAAACCCAAGCACCTACAGTCAATTAATCTATGACAAAGGAGGCAAGAATATACAATGGATAAAAGACAGTCTCTTCAATAAGTGATGCTGGGAAAACTAGACAGCTACACTCAAAAGAATGAGATTAGAACATTCTCTAACACCATACACAAAAATAAACTCAGAATGGATTAAAGACCTAAATGTAAGACCTGATAGTATAAAATTCTTGGAGGTTAACATAACACTCTGTAACATAAACCTTAGCAATATTTTCTCAGATCCACCTCCTTGAGTAACAACAACAAAAATAAAAATAAACAGATGGGACCTAATTAAACTTAAAAGTTTTTGCACAGCAAAGGAAACCCTAAACAAAACAAAAAGATGACTCACAGAATGGGAGAAAATATTTGCAAATGGAAGCAACTGACAAGGGATTAATCTCCAAAATATACAAACACTTCCTGCAGCTCAATAAAAAAAAAAAAGACCCAATCAAAAAACGGGCAAAAGATCTAAATAGTCATTTCTCCAAAGAAGACATATGGATGGCAAAAAAGGCATGAAAAGATGCTCAACATCACTAATTATTAGAGAAATGCAAATCAAAACTATTATGAGGTACACCAGCTAGAGTGACCATCATCAAAACGTCTACAAATAATAAATGCTGGAGAGGGTGTGGAGAAAGGGAATGTGTATTGGTGCAACCACTATGGAAAACAGTATGGAGGTTCCTCAAACAACTAAAAAGAGAACTACCCAAACAATCCAGCAATCCCACTCCTGGTCATCTATCCAGACAAAACCATAATTTGAAAAGATACGTGCAGCCCAATATTCACTGCAGCACTAGCCAAGTTATGGTAGCAACCTAAATGTCCATCAACAGAGGAATGGATAAAGAAGATGCAGTGCGTATATACAATGCAATATTACTCAATCTTAAAAAAGAATGAAACAATTCCATTTATAGCAACATGGATGGACTTAGAAACTATCATACTAAGTTAGACAGTGAAAAACAAACATCATATGATATCACCTATATGTGGAATCTTTCAAAAAATGGATACAAATGAACTTATTTGCAGACTTACAGACTTTGAAAAACTTAGGTTATTAGTTACCGAAGGAGACAGGTGGGGGGTGGGAGGGATGGACTGGGGGTGTAGGACTGGCATATGCACACTGGGGTATATGGAATGACTGGTCAACAGGGACTTGCTGTATAGCACAGAGTACTCTACCCAGTATTCTGTGATAATCTATGTAGGAAAAGAATCTGAGAGAGAATGGATATGTATATCTGTATGATTGGGTCACTTTGCTGTACAGCAGAGATTACCTTATAGATTAATTATACTTCAATAAAAATGGCTTCATGAGAAAAAATAGAAGCTTGAGCTTCTTTATGCAGACATCTCAATATATTTGAAGGATCGGTTAAACCAGAGTAGATTTCCAACATCGGATAAAACAGGGAAATAACCAAATAGCAAAGATTACTAAACGTTGCAACAGACTATTCTAACTGGCACTGAGAAAAATGGTGTGCCCTTTAACACACTAACTCTACGTCTAGGACTTTACCCAATGGAAAGATAAATAGACAAGGATGTCACTTGTCATACTATTTATAATGTAAAAGCAGGAAAACTTATTCTGATTAAAAGAGGAATGGATAAAAAAATAATGGAATGGAATACTATTTAAACATTAGAAGGAGATAAAAAGCATATTGCTTAACTATATATATAGCTGGGTCTCATTTGTGTGAAAAATGTATGTGTATATATATATGTTCATATATCTATACATTCTTTTTTTCATCTTTTTGCCTTATCTAGGGCTGCACCCGCAGCATATGGAGGTTCCCAGGCTAGGGGTCTAACAGGAGCTGTAGCTGCCAGCCTAGGCCACAGCCACAGCAACACGAGATCTGAGCCACGTCTGCGACCTACACCACAGCTCCCAGCAACGCCTGATCCTTAACCCACTGAGCAAGGCCAGGGATCGAAAGCTCAACCTCATAGTTCCCAGTTGGATTCGTTAACCACTAAGTCATGACGGGAACTCCTCTATACATTTAATATATGGGAAAGGTTTGAAAGGATGCATACCTGTGGAGGGAAGTGGATGGAGTGCAAGGGAAGAGGGGAGGTTTTACATTTTTCATGATTAAAACCTTTTTAAAAGGGAACAAGAGTATGTATCCACTCTCAACTAAGAGAAAAGAATAGCAAGAGCAACAAGAAGTCTAAAAGAAAGTGAGGGGCCATAGCACACATGATAGAAGGGGTACTAGAAGTCTATTCAAGAAGACTGAAAATTATCTTGGAAGCAGATTCTTATTCTTTTCTTAATAGCAGATAAGACATTTTCAAACAGTGAATTATGTAACCCTGAAGCATAACATCTGATTGGTATGCACCACAACTTCATAGATTTTATCATTTCATAAAATGCATCAAGCACATCACTGCAAAACATATGCTTTTTACCTGTGATAAATCACCTTGACAAGGTCACAGAAAGAGTAGATCACAAACTGCAGTTTTCTAAGTGTCACATTAGAGCCCTCAAACATGGTGACACTCCACTGATTTTGCTGGCCTAAGTGACACCTGCCATCAAAATCACAGCCCATCTCACATTTGTTACACTTTGACAAGCAATTTTCATTCAGTAATGCTCATTCATGTACATTGGCAGAAAACAAAAGGAAATATATATTCATTTTTTTGTTTCATTTCAAAAGTATGAAGCAGTATTCAAGTATTTATTTGTAATGCTGGCAATTTCTTGGACTTCTTAGAATTAATATGATAAAAACTCAACATTTAAAACAACAACTTGAATAATTACATAGGGGGTTTTGTTCCACAGTACTCAACTTTACTGAGTATTTAGTTAACCCACCCCTCCCCTACTCCTCCCTTTTTTCTTTCTTTTTTCCTTCCATTCTTCCTTTCTGCTGTCCATCACTACGTATTCAAGACCTCATAGGCATCAGTGTGCGTGGTGCTAGGAATCCAAAGGCAAGAGTGACATAATTCCTGCCTTGGATGAGTTTACAGTATAGTGAGGTAAACCCTAGGTAGGCAGGGTAATCTGAATAAAACATAGTGCTGTAAACAAAATACTGACAAAAAAGAAAATAGCGTTTATTGGGTATCTACCGCATGCAAAGCACTATGTTAGATGCTTTATCTACATTATTCACTTAACCTTCACATTTAACCTTCATATCTTCCTTTTGCAAATGAGGAACTTGAACTGGAGAAAAATTAAATAATGTTAAAATTTTCAAAATATGTTATAAATAACCAGCAGTGTATTAAGATGGTAAATTATAAACTTGACTGGATTAACTGACTTCTTAATTTCTGCTCCTGAACTAGAACCCCCAAATTTTGCCACTCACTGCTAGAGCTCACCTTTAGACAGAAAGAAATGGGCTGCTATTAGCTCATTACAATGAAACATGGCATTTGTTTTTAATAATTAGGTTAATAATTTTAATTATAAGACAATAGTATCATTTTCTTAACAATTAATCAGAAAAGAATTGGTCATTGAGAGAGTAAATTTTTCTGAAAACAAAAGTACTAACACCTTATACAGAAAACGGAGGACTCTAGAAATGCTGTTGAATGGCTAATCTGACCTTTGTTTTACCATTTATTTAACTTCACAGTTCAAAGGCATTCTTAATTTTTCTTGCCTTTTTTTAAAGACCGTATTAGTTTAATTTCCTTTTTTTTTTCTTTCTGGCCACACCTGTGGCAGTTCCCAGTCTAGGGCTGGAACCCATGACACAGCTACAACTGGAGGCACAGCAGTGACAATGCCATATCCTTAATTCACCAGGCCACCAGCGAATTCCTGGTTCAGTTTCTACAGTTAAGAAGAATCTAGAAGACTTAGGGCTATGTAATTTCTACATATTGCATTTTGTAAGCTTTTTTATTTGGAGGGAGGAGGAAGCAGGTATTTTATAGCTGGTAAAACTGATGATCTGAGTATTAAACTGAAGGTTGAAAGAAAGGACAGCTAATGAGTCTTTCTTATAAATACAGTTTAACATTTTCTGTTCTCTTTGTCAACAGAGATAAAAGGTAGCTTGTTTGCTTCCTCCTTTTCTTCTAACAAACATATATTAAATACATGCTGTGCTCCAGACTTTATCCTAGGTACTGGGGACACAGAAATGAAGTATCTCACAGTCTAACAAAGATAGCCCTGTAAAGACCACGTTCTAGGCACCTTACTATGTACCTTACATGTATTATCTCATTTCTTACAATAACTCTGTCTGATAGGTACTAATATTGTCTCTATTGTCCCCATTTGCTGCAAATGAAAACAGCAAGGCTAACAGAGGCCACAGTTACACATACAGAAAGAGGCATTGCGAAGTGTGACTTTGAATTACTACATGACGCTGCTAAAACAGAAATGTAACCAAAGAGCCCTGGGAGCCGGAAAGGCACAAAGGGGAGTGACTGACTTGGCTTCAGGCAGTCCAGAGAGGCTTTCTGGAGGATATAGCATTTAAGCTTTACCTTGAAAGAAGAAATAGTGGATATTCACCAGGTGGAGAGGAGTGGAAGGGTATTATAGACTGGAAATATATATATATATATGCAAAGGCACAAAGGTGTAAAAGGGCCTGGCAAGGCTGAAGAAACCCATCTGGATCTGCAAAAAATGAGTCAACAGACCTAAACCTAGATGCTTCAACAAAGACCTTAGGCTTCGTCCTCAAGGCAGCAGAAAACTAAGGAGGAAGTGGAATAAAAACTCGTGTGTGTGTGTGTGTGTGTGTGTGTGTGTGTGTGTGTGTGTGTGTGTTTAAGATGATGCTTGTGGCAATGCAAAAAGTAGGCTGGAAATACAGTATTTAGCTGTAAATGCAATAGTCTATGAGCAAAAGCAGGGGCTGCCCTGAAGTTCTATATGATATTGTGGTTTATAAAAAGAAATATATTTTGGTCTTCATACTCTGTCCCTGACACAGGGCTCCTAAAACCCTTATAAATTCCTAAGTGACAAGAGCACTTTTGAGCTAATGAGGTGACTCTGGGTGGGCTCCTGGTTTGGGGGCTTGTCATCAGAAAGACGAGGCCATGATTAGAAGTGGAATTTTCAGCCCTGTCCCCGCCCCCACTGCTCTAGAGAGGGTAGAGGGACTGGAAAATTAGTTAATAATTGATCAGGTGTACATGAGGAAGCCTCCATAAAATCCCCATTGTATGAGATTTGGAGAGATTCCAGGTTGGTAAACATTTCCACACTGGGAGGGTGATGCTCCCCAGCTGCACAGGGACAGGAGCGCCTGCATTTGGGACCCACACCCCATGTATCTCTTCACCTGGCTGTTCATCTGTATCCTTTAATAAACTGGTAAATGTAAGTAAATCCTCTGACTTGCTCTAGCAAATTAATCGAACCCAAGCTGGGGGTAGTGGGAACCTCTGACTCATACCAAGTCAGACAGAATTTGGGGAACTGCTCCTTGCAGCTGGCGCCTGAAATGAGACAGGAGCCGTCTTGTGGGACTGAGCCCTTAACCTATGGGATCTCTAAGAGGATTGTGCCAGAACTGAGTTAATTGTAGGATTCCCAGCTGGTGTCATAGAGAATCGCTTGTTGTAGGGGAAAAACTACGTATCTGGTGACCAAAAGAGTCAGTAGTGAAGTGTTCCGTGTGAAAGTAAAGAAGAAAGCCACAGTAGGAAATAGTGGGTTTATTTTTTTCTTAATTTACTCTAGTTCTGTGGATGTCAAAGTACCCAAGCAGCCTATACTGTGCAGGATGCTGAAGGGGTTAATAAGAGCAGGTGATAAGGGAAGCAAGTGTGTATATAGCTTAACATGCCACGTTATTGTGCCAAACATTTTAACATATATCATTCATTCAATCCTCACAACAACCCTCAGAGTTTATTTCTTTCTCTACTTGTGGAAGAGAAATCTGATTATTAAGAAAGGTATCTAAGGTCACACAGATGATCACTGGCAGAGCTGGAATCCCAACCACCCAAGCCTGTCTTACTCCAAAGCCTAAGGCCTTTCATGGAGGACACACTCAAGGACATTACAATCTATTTAATGGTTCATTCATTATGGTTTGCCTTCACTTAATTTAAATAAAGTGCCTCAGAGAGCCAAAGTGTTAAAGCAGCAAACAAAGATGACAAAATAAAGATCACACAGCAGATCTATAAAGTACAGACCTAGTTAGGCACTCCTTTTAAAAGTATGCTCTGTATATCACATTTGTGGGCATATTGCCATTCACCTAAAAGGGAAATTTCTACAGATGCATCTATCATTTGCACCTGCAGTTTTGGAAACTTCCCAGAAAACTATGCTCTGAATGAAAGAATGAAGTATTAAGGCAAAAATTATACTTAGATTTGCCTAGTAACCCAACTTCTAGAGTCAAGGTTATTACTACAATGATTTTGAGTACGCTTTGTGTATTTAGACGCATGCACGCGCGCACACACACACACACACACACACAGTGCCTTTTTAGAGAAACTAGGCTGGCCTGTTGCCCTGAGGACCTGTTTGTAACATTGCATACCAGTGACTAAATGGCCTTGATACCATATTACACTTAGCTTTCACACTGCTGTGATTAAGTACCATTATACTTGTATTATTCATGAAGTTTACAAACAGATTGGAAAAGATAATCCACCAGGTGTAAGTGTTATATAAATGTTAGTTGCCACTGTTGTTGTTATGCATCATCACTATTACTATGTTTCCAATCCAACCAAGTGTCAGCATTAATACTGTAACAGACCCTAAAACTTTGGAGGGTCAGGCAGTGGTATGAATCTCAGGGGCCTTTGACCAAAGACGTATCTTCTTTTTTCTGAAAAGGACACTCTTTAGATGACCAGATTGACCCAGCCAAGCCAGTCATCATCTCATAATTTCCCTCTTTCATTTTTTTCTCCCTAGTCTTCTTTTTCTTCAACATTTATTAACCCTGATGATTAACGCATGCATTTATTTCACTAT
Source organism: Catagonus wagneri (assembly GCA_004024745.2). Taxonomy (NCBI): domain Eukaryota; kingdom Metazoa; phylum Chordata; class Mammalia; order Artiodactyla; family Tayassuidae; genus Catagonus; species Catagonus wagneri. Next base: position 9,542,016 of record PVHT021183629.1, on the reverse strand, counting down.
TTATTGAGTGCCTATGATATGTCAGAACTGGTTCTAGGATTAGAGCAGTGAAAAAAAAGCAGTCAAAAATAGGAAGACACTCTTCTGGTGGACCACTCATGCAACACATCTAAACCACATCAAATGTCTACCTGAAGGCCAGTACCGGACACCTTGTCAGGACCCAGTACTGGCAACGGGTAAGGAGCAGGGTGAAGAAAAGACCAGGCCTCCAGATAGCCACACCCCACCCCTACCCTCCTCCCAGAGTCTGACTACACACCAGAAGTTTAAGAAAAAATCTCCCTATTGCTACACTCACCTTTGTGTGATGCTTGGGCTTGTTACTACCTCTGGCGTCTCACAGTTCTTGCAGCTCAGATTGTGGCTCTCCTTTCCAACCAACAGACACCTAACAACAAGAAGTTTTCATGAGGAAAAACCTGAAGATCTGAGGGAACTGAGGGCATTTTACATGAAAATCTAGATTCCTGGCTGCAGGCCCCATGCAGTCTCCTTCTCATTAGGTGTGAGTTGAGCTGTACTGAGCAGCTCTGTGATCTAGGAGTCCATCTACATGCAGTCCACCTCTGCAAGGCTAGAAACTTGCATCAGCAAGCCCTGAAGGGCATGACTAGGGGATTGAATTTGACCTAGTTCATACTCGGGTTCCTTCTCTGTGGGATCTTAATGAGTTTTCCTAAACCAGATCTTCTCAGTTACCCTAAAAAGGAAGGCAGGAAACAAGATTCAAATGGTTCATTTAAAATATCCCTTTACTGTGAAATGTTGAATAAAACCTTTGTTTTCAGGAGTTCCCGCTGTGGCACAGCAGAAACTAGTAGCAGAAACAACTAGTAACCATGAGGTTGTGGGTTCAATCCCTGGCCTCGCCCAGTGGGTTAAGGATCCAGCATTGCCGAGAGCTGTGGTGTAGGTGGCAGACGGGGCTCGGATCCTGCATTGCTGTGGCTGTGGCCTAGGCCGGCAGCTATAGCTCTGATTCCACCCCTAGCCTGGAAACCTCCATATGCTGCAGGTGCAGACCTAAAAAGCAAAAAAAAAAAAAGTTCTAAAAAAAAAAATCACTGCTTTCAAATGCAGGCCTATCAGGTAGATGACTACCACTTATCCAATATAAGAGCAGGAACAGAAACTATCTAAAATATAGATAAGCTAAACTCCCAAAAAACCGAGAAATATTATTTTGGCCAGTGATTCCGCCTCTTTCCTTCAACCCAAACCTTTTAGTAAAAGTAGTAACATATGAAGAAAATAGATGTTTTGAATTGAATTTCTTTTCCTCCCGGTAGAGGTGACTAAAGAACAAAGAAATGGCCAAGAGGTAGGCAGGAAGCCACAGAGGACAGGAGCAGCAGCAAAGGATAGAACTAATCCACAGCTAGGTCTGAAACAATGTCGCATTCAGTGTATTTCTACTTTACATGGTAAAAGAAGAAGCATGGAAAATAATAGTTGTATTAGCTTAGGTAATGGCAGTAATTGATAGTTGCATGTCTCTCCTATGCTAGGCCCAGTGCCTGCCAGGTGTTTGATATCCATTATCTCTCAGCAATCCTGCAAGGCTGGCATTATTCTTATTTTGAAGAGGAAAAATTGGAGACTCAGGGAGTTAATGTCTTGCCCAGGCCCACATAGCAAGATGGTAGAGCGTGAACCCAAACTCGAGGCCCTTCCCTTTCACCTCAAATCTCCTCTGCACCACCCCTTAGAATCCACTGCAAGATTTTACACATTTCTCAAGTGGGGATCTATTATTTATTATGACCGTTTAGAACATTTTAAATAACATTCTAGTGAAACATGTAGGATATCATTAGTGCAAGGAAAAATTACCCAGAGAGCTTGTTTAAAATGCATATCCCTGGATTCCACCCTTGCAAGATTAAAATTCAGTAGGTGTGGGGTAGGGTCCAGGAATCTACATTTTAAATAGGCATCCAAGGAATTAAATAGGTGATCATCAGATCATATTTTGAGATACAATGTCATAGACCTTACTTGAAATTTCTAACTCTCTGTTTCCTATTCTCTTGCCTTGTCACTCACTTTATTCTAAAATGTATGCAGCCATGCCAGTGAGACACTGGTCTGGCGTATTGGGGGAAAATATAATACTGGTGAGTAGAGGCCTAAGTTCTTGGTAGAACTCTGTTCCTAACTAGTTGGGTCAACGCAAACAATTTCTTTGAATGTTGTGGGCCTTTTCTTCCTCATTTATAAAATGAAGAGTTTCTAAAATCACACATCTATGATTTTATTGGGCTGAAGAAAGCCAGTTTTGAAATGATAACGGGAGTTCCATAGTGCCTCAGTGGTTAACAAACCCGACTAGCATGCATGAGGAGGTAGGTTTGATCCCTGGCCTCGCTCAGTAGGTTAAGGATCTGGTGCTGTCATTAGCTGTGGTGTAGGTCACAGACACGGCTCAGATCCTGTATTGCTGTGACTGTGGCATAGGCTGGTGGCTGCAGCTCTGATTCTAATCCCTAGTCTGGGAACTTCCATATGCCCCGGGTGTGGCTCCAAAATAAAAGTCAAAATAAAATAATCTCTATAGCCCAGACATTTCAATTGTGAAATGTAATATGTAAAGTCTACTTTCCCTATAAATTTTATTCTATCAATACTGTGCCCCCAAATATCATGGATTTGGGGGGGGAGGAATGGGAATCCAATAATGGAAACAAGTACAAGTTACATTTTTAATACCATTCAGTTGTTTGCTTAGCAATCAATTTCTTTAGTTACGTATACTAAGAATTCTTTAAGTGTATATACAGTAGACCCTTGAACAACATGAGTTAGAACTATGCCAGTCCACTTATATTGTGAATTTTTTCAAGAGTAAATACTATAATACTAAATGATCCACAGTAGAATCCATGGATACAGATCCATAGACATGGAGGGTCAACTGCAAAGTTATAGGAGGTTTTCCACTGCATGGAGGATGGAGCCCCAAACCCCCGTCTTGTCTAAGGGTCAACTGTAACTCAAATCTTAGAAAGCAAGCTATTGCACAATCCTTGATTCTAATTTTCAGTAGCATCTTGAAGCCCAAAGCTATTCTGAGATAGTTGAGACACTACTTGATTTACCTCAACACATCCTTGGATATTAGGAACACAGTTTGAGAACTGCTGATTTATATCTTGTTTTTAAATGCCCAAAGCATGGCTTATTGGGTAGTTAGTGTCCATGGAGATAAGTCTAACAAGTGAAATGAGTCACACAAATGAAGTCGCAAGATACAAAAGAGAGTGAAGACCACAGAGAAAGAGCTTTGGTTCTAACTCAGCGAGGAAAACCATGGAGTAAACTTGCTCACTTTCAGAAAATTGTGTATATATTTACCTCCCTTGAAATATTCTCTCAGCTCTATGACTTATTAACATTTTCCCAGGAGGCACTAATTTTCTTGTTCAAGCCTAGTCTAGCAGCAAAATTTGGTTACAGAAAGAGACAAGGAAACGATGTATTATGTAGGAAATCTGGATCATCAGAAACAAAAGAAACAGTTCATTCAATTATGAACCCAGTTGAGATGCACTACTTATAGCAATGTTGAGGGAGACATTAATTTCACATTTAAATAGTGTGTAATATTTCCCCAGCATTTGCAGTATAATTTAACAGCTCTTATTTTAAAAAGAACTTTTCAACTCAATTGATGCTAGTTTTATCTCTGAAGCTTTCAATTATACCACATTCCCCAAATTCCGAAAAGCATCATATTAAGTAAACTCAATGTATTCATAATCTTACACGGATAGCCTATATGGCATAGTCGAGGCACTTAGGGAAGTGTATTGAGATTATTCTTCATGTATCATAAGGATGAACACACTTTTTTTTTTTTATCTTTTATAGCAATTTCCTTAGCAAGATCTTGGAGAGTTCATAAATTGACTTGACTTCAGTTTAGGATTTTGCAGCATCCAAGAAAGATAAAATGTTTTCTGCTGCAGCTAAGGAGCATAACATTGCTACACTCTATTTACTTGTATTGCAAGGTAAGCTCAGAAGTTAAAATGAAAAGGTTACTTTTTTAGGTCAAGAATTCTAAGGAAAACATTTTCTTATACTCCATACTAATCTCTAATAACATTCATGAATGCTATGACCTAAAAAAAAAACAAAGTAACTATTTTTTTCTGGCTTAGAAAAAATTCCAGCCAATAACCTCTAATCCACACATAACCCAAAATATGAACCCCAGAACCAAACCCCTGACAAAACATAAAAATCAGGGGCACTAGACTATGTAGGTGCTCAAGCACCTTCTCCCTTCACATTTTACTGCATCTTCTAAAATGAAGAAACAGTTCTGTGAGCCAAAAAGGGGAGGGTGGAATTATAGCGCTCTCTCTACTAAGACAAATGAGAAAAGTATGTCCCCAGTGGATTGGAAACTTCTATAACCGTGCCCTTCGGAATCACCGGAATGTTACTTGGCCTCAAATTTTGCATTTACCTAATTGTTTAGAGGTTCTGGGCTCATTTAAATAATTTTGGCTGTAATTGTGTCTAAGAATATTTTATCAGTGCTGAGGGAAACACAGAGAGCAGGATTTTGTTGGAAATGTATACACATGGTATCTAAAGAATAAATAACTTTTTCCTAGAATTGTTGTTTAGGTGTTCAGAACTTTGGTAGGCTAAATAGTCCTCAATAATAATTCTGAATAATTTTGGTATCTGAAATATCAGAAGAAGGAATATCAAGGTTGATAACAATGGCCACTAAAATCTGTCCAGTGTTTGACATGAATGATTTTGGTTAATCCTAACAGTAATTGTTTGAGGTAAGTAAAATATTCCATTTTTACGAATGAGAAAACTGAGATCCATGGAAGTTAAGCAACTTGCTTAAAAGGTCATAGTTGATAATGGCAGAATAAGAATTTAACCCAAATAAAAAAATTTCTTAAAAATTAAAAAAAAAAGAATTTAACCCAGGCAGCTGGGTTCCAGGCCTGATGTATTTAAACTATATGATATATGGCCCTCCAGAAGGCCTCCTTTGTTTCCAGACTCTAGCTCCACAGTGATCAGCTCATCTCTGCTTACTTGTCATTAGCTGCCAAGGAAATGAGACCACCTCTAAGGTGAGCAGCATAAAACATTTAAATGAGATTTAAATAGGGAAACCTGAATTTTTTATTTGTGCTACTTTGTGCTGCACCAAAGGGAATTTATTTCATGCAGTACTTCAGAAGCCATGCTATTAATTTTGGAGTGTGAAACTAGCATGGAAGATTTGCTTTATCCAATGTATTCTTTTCTTTTCTTTCTTTCTTTTTTTTTTTTTTTTTTTTTTTTTTTTTTTTTTTTTTTTTTTTTTTTTTTTTTTTTGCTTATTAGGGCTGCACTGGTAGCATATGGAAGTACCCAGGCCAGGGGTCAAATCAGAGCTATAGCTGCCGGCCTATGCCAGAGCCACAGCAATGCGGGATCCAAGCCACGTCTGCGACCTACCCCACAGTTCCTGGCAACGCCGGATCCTTAACCCACTGAGCGAGGCCAGGGATCAAACCCGCAATCTCAAGGTTACTAGTCAGGTTCGTTTCCGCTGTGCCATGATGGGAACTCCAATCTCGTCTTTTCAATAGGAATTTTCTGACATTGAGAGTACAACGTTTAGGGACATAGAATTACTGCCTCTGTGAACACATTCCAGTTATAAAACAACTTGCAAGGGGTTGGGGAAGATGGGGCAACTGTCTATCTAGAATTTGGGGGAAGTGGCCATAAGAATTCTCAGTCCTGTCACTTTGGGAAAAATTCATTGCCTGGAGGCTCGTGGAAGAAACTCGTTGCCCACTCTGGGCCTGGGACATCTTAGTAGCACCTCCTTGCAGTGGATTTTACAGTACACTCCTTGCCTCTAGGGATCAGGGGGATCCTCAGCTCCAGTAGAGATGCTAAGGAATTCCAAGAACCCTGTGCAATTCCTAACATCTGCGGGTGCACACCTAAACAGTGCACACTATCTTCTTTCCTAACTTTTCTGTTCTGAATTGTGGGGTTTCTGTGTTATCTGCATTCATGAAGATCTCTATCCCTTTGGAAAGCGACAATGAGTTCTATCATCAATGTATTCAAAGTTTGTGGTCAAAATAGACAAAGAAATTACTGGAAAAAGTTAAAAAGTTTAAGAAAGATTTCATAAATTATGCAATACATTAAACTTCCCCAAAGTACAAGGGTCTAGCACCTTAATTTGTAATTGCGCTCTTATTATTTAGACACAAGTTCGTCCTGTTTCATGACATTTTATTTTTTAAACATTGTATTATTTCCTTATCTGGCAATGGTTATTTTTGACCCTGTGGTCAGATAAGAAGGTTGGACAGATGGTACTTTCAATTTAAATGGACTTTTATGCCATTAAAAGGAATGTTTGCTCTGTCTAAGAAGAGCATTGACTATAAAAGTCACAGGCTTCAAACCATTTCCTGTGGGATTTTTCCACTATCCTTCCAATTAGTCAGTCAATGTGATGTTTCTCTAAACATGATCATTTATTTTTCTCTGGAGGGTTACCTTCCAACCCATTCAAGAAAGATGATCCTGGAAAATAAGGAAAGCTTTCTATACCCCCGGCACAATATTTATGATTAATTGCAGCCCAACGTAATGAATGACAAAAGGAAAAAGCATTCAGTTTCCTTGCTCTTCTCATGTAATAAAGCATTTGTTGCAGTTTGAGTATCAGCCAATTTCCATTGCTTAGGCAATAATTAGTCAAATTATACCAATCACCAACAATCATAACAGAAATTATATAATTGTAATTTAAACCAATGACCTTGGACTTACAAAAATAGAATGTGGAATATTTAATTGCATAACGTGGCACTACAATTCTATATAAACTCAAGGTTTTTACATTAGTTAATTTACAATATCCTGTACCTAGACATTTCTGAAAGTGACAAAATTATGTAACTTCCTCCAAACATCCAAATACCATCTTATTTCAACAAACTGATCCATATTAAAAATAAGATTTCCACTCTCATGTAAATAATGACTTCATAGATTTCAGGAATTTGAATGGACTTTGCAACAAACGTATTTAAATTGAACTGCTTCAGAGAAATGGACTAGTCTAAATTATTGAAGGATTAAAACAAATCAAAGTCTTTCGTAATCAGAGAAATGCAGAATCTGTTCAATACTCACTGTCAGTGCAGTTCACCTTAAGAAACAGAATGGGTAATGCATACAAAAACAAACCTCAAGTTGGAGGCTCCGCATCAACAGAAGGATGAATAAAAGACTCTTCCAGCACAGTAGGCAAATTTCCCCTTTAATAAGCAGCCAGAAAAAAGCAATATTTCAGTGTTTGCTTTCCTTCCTCTGAGGGAGAGGGTTTCACTATGACTTATTTTACTTCCTTTTTATTCTGTCCTATTTTCTTGGCTCTCACAGACAGCTCCAGTAGCAACATGACAATACCACTTTGCACTTGCCGAAAGCGTCTTTTCTCTAAAACTCTCAGCTGTGGTCTATGCGAGGAGAGTGTAAAACAGGGGAAACGATGCAAACACTGAAGTTCATCCTCTCGGGCAAACATTTTGAGAGACCCAGACTCATCTTAACCCCAGACTGGGAAGAAAGGACACCAACAAAAACCTAAGTCCTTCCAAAGTTCACGCTCAGTATCCCCGAGGCCTTCGGCAAGATTTACCATTATCTTGAGCTCTGACTCACGTATAAAATAAAGCAATGCCGTTTTCTTTATGAGCATGTGAAGAGTAACTAGATTGCATTTTCTGAAATAAACCTTGGAATAAAAGCAGATTCTTATAATTCTAAAAATAAGCCTAAAGTGGGTACTTAGAATATATTAGTCTTGAATACATGTTTCTAGAGTCAAAACCACTCACGTTTCTAATTTTTTTTTTAATGGAAAGACTTACTTGTCTGGGGAAAAAAAGTCTTAAAATAGAAAATGCTTCAAAACAAAATTATCAAAAGTCGTTGATGCTCTTTTCAAAACTATGTATATATAAATCTGCATCTATAGCTACCTACACAAGTATTTTTTAATGGAAGAAAGAGAACTTTCATGCGAACATCAGATCTCTGTTGTAGGTTAAAGTTATTTAAGGTTACTATCATAAGTTAGAGATTTTGGACTCCCCAGATTCCTGAAGCGTACCTGGATTTCAGGAGTCTATGATCATCCCTTTGCTCTCAGCATTTATAATGGCTTTCAATACTCAGAGCAGTTTTCTCTTCGTATTTCATCAAAGATGTAAATAGTTCTTTGCAAAATTTATCCACTAATTAGAAGAGCTGATTTGCATGGGTTAGAAATTTCTCATCCTCAATTTTATTTTAATGAAACTGAAATAAAATACACACACTAACTATCCACTCCTCTACCAAGAAAAAACATAGGAAAAACAAATAAATCTGACAAAGTAACCATAAAGAACCCCTCCTTTTTTTTTTTTACAAATAAGTATTTCTCCTAGATTAGAGAAAACAAAAGTTTTCAAAAAGAGATCACAAACTAGTATACACAGTACCATTCTATTTTTTTTTTTTTTTTTTTTTTTGCTATGCCCACGGCCTATGGAAGTTCCCAAGCTGCTGCAGTGACAACAGTGGATCCTTAACCTGGGAGTACTGCCACAGGAGAACTCCCAGTACCTATCGTACTTTTGTTTTTAAAAATATACATACATACAAACACACATCCAAGTAAATAAAACCCAACAACATATGTAAAGGATAATATATCTTGGCTAGGTGGCCATGCAAGGATGGTTCGACATTAGAAAATCAGTTAATGTAATTCACCATATCAATAGACTAAAGAAGAAAAATCATCTGACCATCTCAATATTTGTACAAAAGCATTTGAAAAAAATTCTATGTCTATGTATGATACTCTTAGAAAGTTAGGAAATGGGAAATATTACAGCCTACTACAGGGCATCTACAAAAAACCTACAGCTAACAGCATACTTAATGATGAAAGAATAAATGCTTTCTCCCTAAGAACAGGAGCAAGGCAAGGATATCTGTTCTCACTATTCAAAATGACACTTAAGGTCCTAGCCAATGCAATAAGGCAAAAAAGGGGGGGGGGGAGCAAATCATTTAGCAAAGAAGAAACAAGATTTTCTATATTTGAAGATTAAAATACACATCTAAACAACACGTTATTAGGGAAACATAAAGTAAAACTACCATCTAATATACCATATACCCGTTAGGGTAGCTTAAAAAATGATTATACTAAATGCTGGCCAAGATATGGAACAATGGAAACCTACATTGCTAGTGGAAATGCAAACATTATACAATCAGTCTGGGAAACAGTTTGGTATTTTTCTATAGAATTAAGCCTTTACCTGACATATGATCTAGCAATGCCATTTCTAGATATTCGCCCAAGGAGAAATGAAAACTTATTTCCAAATGGCTTTATTCAAATTGCTAAAAACTGGAAATAACTCAAATGTTGTTTACTCTGGTAAATAGAAACAAACTATGGAACACCTATACAATGAACTCCTACTTATTAATAAAAAGAAATGAACTGTTCATACACACAACAATATAGATAAATCTCAAAGGCCTTACACTAAGTGAAAGAAGCCAGACTCAAAAGATTGTATCCTGTACACTTCTGCTTCTATGACATTTCAGAAAAGGCAAAATTATAGGAACAGAAAACAGATCTGTACTCACAGGGGCTGGGGATAGGAGTAAGAGCAGAGATTGATTATAAGGGCAACAAAAGGAATTTTTTTGAATGTGATGGAACTGTTTTATATCTTCTTTTCTTTCTCCCTTCTTTTCCTTTCTTTCCTTCCTTCCTTCCTTCCTTCCTTCCTTCCTTCCTTCCTTCCTTCCTTCCTTCCTTCCTTCCTTTTCTTTGTTTCTTTCCTTCCTTCCTTCTTTCCTTCCTTCCTCCTTTCCTTCCTTCCTTTTTTTGCATTTTAGGGCCACACCTGTGGTATACGGAAGTTCCTAAGCTAGAGGTCAAATCAGAGCTGCAGCTGCCAGCCTACACCACAGCCACAGCAATGCAGCAATGCAGGCCTACACGCCACATCTCCAAGCCACATCTGCAATCTACACCACGGCTCACAGCAATATAGAATCTTAAGGATTTGAGCAAGGCCAGGGATCGAACTCCCATCCTCATGGATACTAGTTGGGTTTGTTACTGCTGAGCCACAAGGGGAACTCCGGAGTTGTTTTGTATCTTGATTGTGCTGGTGGTAACATGATAGTGTGTGTTTGTCAAAGCTCATAGAACAGTACACCAAAAGTGTGAATTTTACTGTAGGTGAATATGGTAAACTTAATGAGTAAATTAACACACACAAGCACAAACATGAAAACCTTGAGGGGAATATGCTAAAGTACTGATGATGATGGTCTCTTGGATGTGGTATTATGGGTGATTTTAATTTTCTTTGTTATCTTCTAAAATCTTTAAATTATTCCCAATCAATATACATTACTTTTATTTTTAGGGGGAAAATAAAATTACATTCCTTTCATCTGTTGAATGTGAGCCTCCAAACCTAGGTGACTGCAACTGCCTCTAAGAGGCCTCCTTCATTCCAGTCTTCCTTTCCTTCTTCCAATCTGTCCTTTGTCCTTTGTTTCAACAGGTCAATACCCAGTTCAAGAAGCTGCAATGGTTGCCTAATGCCTACTTAAGCAAGCCCTAAAGTTCTTTTCTGCCTCTTAAGTCTTTTTCTGACATATAAGATTAGGTAAAGATTTATTGAGCCCTTACTATGTGCCAGGAACTGCTAGGTGTTCCACATGAAATCTATTATGCAGTCCTAGTACAACAACCTTACGTGATGTGCTTTTTCTGTCTTCAGTTGTTGGTGCCCAGTCACAAGCTAACAGAGATGGCAGTGTGATGACCCCAGAGCTCAAATTCTCAACCACTGTGGTCCAGTGAGGTAGTTATAAAGTATGGCATTTGGAGGAAAGCTTGGCTCATTCCTTTCTATCTGCTGGTCTTGCGGAAATTACTTAACTTCCCTTAGTCTTTTTCCTGAGATTAAATAAGGACAACAGGAGTAAAAATTCATCAGTTGGTTGTGAGGATTAAATTATACTGTGTATGTGAAATGCCTAGTACATAATAGATATTCCCTCTGTGCCTTTCCTTCCACCCCTGCCAGTCTTCTTTCTTCTTCAGCTCTAGCAGGAACCTTCGTCCTCCATCAAGGCAATTTCCTATCTGTTCAGTAACAGCAGCAGGCTCTTCTTGTCTCTATGCTACCGGATTATTATTCCTTTAGTCCAGAACATCCACTCTTCACTTTACCACCTCTGTTGTACCCTAGGCAACAAGGTTCAGCTCAAGTTTCCCTCTGTCCAAGACAAGATTTCTTTATAAACCTCCTTATGGGTGGTAACTAATGGTTTTATGGGCATTGATTTTATTTTTGATTAAAATGGCCATCCAATAAGGTAAAGAGTACTTCCATTATTACAGACATTTCTATTAAAGAGTGCAGGTCTGAAAACATGAACCATTGGAGGGCAAGGTTCTGGAAACCAACCAGTGCATAACACAGTGATTATACAGGAAGAACCCAGTTGAGCACTTATGTTTTACTCTATTGCTTTAGCAAGAGTATTCACATTTGATGGGAATACTAATGTGGGCATGATTGTTTGACCTAGGCCACAAAATGCTGGTTGATTAAATTATTTATACGATTTCAACTTTCATTTCAAAAGACCAAATTTCCAAAGAGCCCAGCTCATCTCTCCCTTTTCAGAGAAGTGAAATAGTTATTCTGCCAAAGACCCCTTTGGTTATGAGCTAATGCCCTCTGTGACACATGAAGTTTTCACAGAATCTTAGATTGAAGCTGCTCATATTAACTAATCTTCTGCAAAATATTACCTAAAATAATTGCCTTAAAGTGAAAAGACTTCCTTGTGCTTGGCAAATACTACCCTGATAACTTGCAGGATTTCAATAAAAGGAAGATGCATGTATTCACCTTATTTTAAAGGTAAAGAATTAAGGTCAAGTGTTATAACCAAGGTCACATTTCAGCCCTACAACTGGATCCAGTTCCCTCAGACACCTGAGCTCCTAGCATACTCTCTTCACAGAATCCTGGAAGTCTAAATCATTCCCATACCCTTAGGGCATTTTACACCCACTAATGATGCCACTTATTCTGAGTGCCTACAATTTGTAAGCTCTCTGCAAAATCTGCAAAAGCTGAGGCCAATACAAGCCCTCCCCCACCTCAATCATGTAAACATCTTGGCTCTACCCCAGCTTAGTCACTGTCACAGAGTAAAAGACTCAAAGAAGTCAGACTGAGCTTAAACCATTCCACTAAAGCTGCTGCAGAGTATGCCATTAAGAAATGAAACATAAAATTAACAAAACAGTGTTTTTCCCTCCATATGCTAAGAGGTTTCTCCAAGTGATAACATCCACACAAAAATCCATACATCAGACAGGAGGGCAAACTGAGAAAGTGGCTTCAGGGATACGTTGATTGAAATACTAAAGCAAGATGAATTGCTTTTTGATAATTAGATTTGAGGAAATCTTTTTTTTTTTTTTTTTGGTCTTCTGTGACTTCACTGTTCTTTGTATTGCAGAAAGACTTAAAATTCCAAGGAGGTAAAAGTCTTTCTCCACAGAATTCATCTCTTTGTGCTTATATCCAAGACATGATAAGAACTTTTATAATATTTCTCTTATCAGGCTTATTTGCCAAATATTTTCAATGTTAAGGCAGTTCAGTATTTCAACCAAACTATAATTAAAGCTTGAAGAAAAAAATTATTCCTGGGTACATCATCATTAACATTCAAAATGAATAAAAGCGGGATAGATACGAGTTTCACTAAATGAAATTAGCAAAATGAATTTGATTTTATATTTTAGGTATTCCCTGATAGCATAGCTCCTGGAATCATAGCATAAATAATGTCCCCTATTATTAAAACTGAGAAATTTAACAAGGCACAGGATCAAAGTGCACACACACTGAGTTAACCTCACACTCATTCAGTCACAATTGTTAAAAAATGCTTTCAGCTAGACTTGCACTTTGAATTTGAGAGGCTTTCTTAACTGACAGCAAATTTACAGTCTCTCCTTATTGCAGCAAATTTGCTTGACTTTTGGTCTTTATGCTGACATTTTGATAAACTAGTACTCCAGGCCCATCGAGAAATAGCATGATGATAATCTACAGCAAGCACTTGCAAATTAAAAAAAAAAAAGGTGCAGAGATAGCAGGATAGCATGCAACTCTCCAACGTCAAAAGAGTAATCAACAGTACCAACAAAAACCTTATTGGCAGCCTCTTTACTTTTGGCCATATTGACATCCCCTCCCCCTCCTGAAATCCCCTGGGAGGTGTGCTTAATCTTTTTATTAAAGAGATTGGAATGGGAGGGTAAAGAGAATCAGAGACAGAAGGACATAGAGTGTGATGAAGAGATACAGATAGAGGAAGAGACAAAGAGACAGGGAGACAGAGTGCCCAAGACAGACGACAGAGAGAGAGAGAGAAGTTGAGAGAGAAACAAAAACATCCAATTTAGTGCTAGTTGATGTTAGGTTATTAGGCGTTGAGTATAATAACCTATTGGAAAGTCCAAGCAAGAGTAAAATAAAGATGGATATATCCAGCTTACATTGACTTGCTCCGTGGTCCAATCATCTTTTCCCTGACCTTTCCATCACATCATGCCCCCAAGTTCATGTTCAGGGGCTGTATTTTGAGCATCACTTAACCTTGGTATTTTTACTCCAGTTGTTCCAGTTGGGTCAGTCACAGAAAAGTGGAGAATACTTACTTGTAATCTCTAAGATATTTGGATCAGGAAGTTATTTTTTATTTGAAACTCAACTGTCTGAGCCACTCATCCCCGATACCATTTAGACAGTTCAGCTTCCCAGGTTGCTTTCAGATCCTGGTATTTCATTAATTACTACAAGAGATGATCACCTCCAACGCATTAGTCAAAGCATCCTCTTCACCAGTGAAACAGGAGGTAGGAGATACTGCAGGATTGAACGATTCTTGGGTATTGACAAGAGTATGTGATTTGCACTCCCTCAGGTGTCATTGGCCTATTTGTTATATACCACAGAAGATACTGCATATTCCAATGAACTTCATTTTAACATACAGGCCAAAGACATCAACTATACCAGTGGTTCTCAGAGTTTAGCATGCATTAGCATCACTTAGATCTGGACAGAGGGCTTGCTAGAACACACACTGCTGGGCCCTCCTCCCCAGAGTTCTGACCTGGTAGGTCTGGGGATCCCCCCGAGAACACACCAATCCCAGGTAATTTAGGAGAGAAAGGGTGTGGGGAAAACAAATAGATACATTCAAGCAAAGACAGAAAATGCCTCCTCTAGACCACTGCTTTTTAAACTTGAATGTACCTATGAATCTTGTTATGCCTGAGGGTCTTGTTAAAATACAGATTCTGATTGGGTAGGCCTGGACTAGGTCCTGAGTGTCTGCATTTCTGCAACTCTCAGGTGATGTTGATGCTACTGGTCCAGGAAAACACTGAGTTTCAAGGTTCTACATTACCCAGGGCAGCGCTCACCAAAGTATATCCTGAGGACCATTCATACCAAAATCACAGTGTTGGTTGGGGAGGGAGGTTGGTTGGGGAGTATAGATTTGTAGGCCCGCCCCTACATATACTGCATCAAGAACTCTGAAAGTGGGGCCCCAGGAATCTGCAGGTCAAAAAAGAGTCTCTATGATTCTCATGAAGACTAAGAACAATGGACTGGGCGTAAGGAGCTCGTGTGGGGACAGGAAGGCAGGGAGAAGGGGGTGTTAGCAGGTAGTTCTTCAGGGATCAATATTTCCAGGTACTGATTACTAGAAGGTCTGGTTATTTTCTCTCTCTCCTTTATTCTATGGTCTATCTTACAGTGGTTGTTGGTGACATCATCAGAAAAGTAACTAGGATCCCAAAAGAAGGGGTGAAATTTCTAACAGCCTATTTTGCTCTGTTATTGGCAAAAAGTAAGTAAAAAATGGAAACTATAGGCCATACTTTAAATTTTGTTTATAGATGTAAATTATTTCTGCTTTACCTACCTTCTGTTTCCATAGACAACCACAAATTGCTGTCTAGACTTCTTTTGTTAGTAGTAAGTGAAAAAATGTCTCTGTAATTATTACTTAATATGCTGCTAAATCCAGGAGACAGCAACTGTCTGCCAACAAGTGCCATATTGAAGTTTCCTAAACACTACAAAAAATAGAAATTATTTACAGTTAGCATTCAACATTGGCAAACAAGTCATGCTATTAAAGTTGTATTTGCATATGTTATATTAGGAGGCATGCAAATGTATGTGCAAAATGGGGCATAATTAATCATTTCCACCAGTGATAAATATCCCATTTCCAATCTTGCCATCCAATTCTTCCTTTCTTGGGAGCACAGATGTGTTGTTTCTAGCCTCCTGGGAACATAGCATTATGTAAAATACCCCTTCCTCAACCCCCAGGTCCTACACTCACACTTAAAGGACACAACCGTAGAAAATTATTTCATCATAGACTTTGAAAACGATTCAAAAGACTAAGAAAATAAAGTTTGAACAGAAGTAAATCTGGACAGTTTGTTCTAATCCTGGCTCTTACTGTCAGGAACATCTAATGACTTTTTCAAAAGTTCAGATTCCCCAGCCACCACAAGATTCATATTCAGTAGGCTTGGGGGAGGTCAGGAAATTTATAACTATCTAAAACAGCCTAAGTGATTGAAATGGTCAGCCAGGGAGTTTCCACTGTGGCTCAGTGGTAATAAACCAGACTAGTATCCATGAAGATGCAGGCTCTCGATTCCTGGCCTTTCTCAGAGGGTTAAGGATCCAGTGTTCGGTGAGCTGTGGTCTAGGTTGCAGATGTGGCTTGGACCCCATATTGCTGTGGCTGTGGTACAGGTTTGCAGCCGCAGCTCTGATTTGATCCCCAGCCTGGGAACTTTCATATGCTGTGGTTGTGGCCCTAAAAAAAATAAAAAAATAAAAAGATGATCAGCCAGCACTGGGCCCTACAGGCATACATAAAAAAGCACTGAACAGAATCAGGAACTTTAATAATACTGGATTTATTTTTTTGTGGTTAATAATAATTTCATTAACATTGAGTTCTTCCTACATAGCAGACATGTTACTAAGTAGTCTGCATGTATTATCACTGAATCATCACAACAATCATGCATTTATTTATGACTGAGGAAACTAAGACTTGGAAAGTTTAAGTAATTTATTTGCCTAAAGCCAGAGATAGTAAGGGACAAAGCAGAAATCTGGTTTTATCACTAGGTCATGCAGGAGTCATTTGAGTAGTATGTGAGTCATTTGAGTAGTATGTGAATCACTTATGTCATTGAGTTTTCTCATTTGGAGATGAGGGCCAGTGGACTAGACACTAGACCTCTTCTAATCTTCCATCAAGCTTTAATGTTTTTGTTTGTTTTTTCTTTTTGCCTTTTCCTAGGGCCACACACGGCATATGGAGGTTCCCAGGCTAGGGGTCTAATCGGAGCTATAGCCACTGGCCTTTGCCACAGCCATAGCAATGCGGGATCCGAGCCGCGTCTGCAGTCTATACCACAGCTCACGGCAACGGATCCTTAAGCCACTGAGCGAGGTCAGGGATCGAACCCGCAACCTCATGGTTCCTAGTTGGATTCAATAACCACTGAGCCACGATGGGAACTCCTCAAGCTTTAATGTTTATTGGTGGAATTTTGTTGAACTAGGAGACATGGTTTTTGGTCTTCTGGAGCTCAAATGTCAGGCTCCCTTGCTCCCCTTCCCATTTCATGTTTAAAATGTCACTTCATCACTGTCTCCTCATTTCCTGTGGAGCAAAAACTCCTTACCCAGAAAACCTAATCCCTCCCTGAGGCTTCATCTCCCAGCATCTCAGGGCAGAACCCCAACCCTTCAGGCCTACTGGATAACAGGCTTACTCAGCTCTGTGCCCTTCTCACACTGTTCTTTCTGCCTCAATGCTTTGCCCTTCTTGGCTGCTTGATGGAATAATCCCGCTCTCCCTTCACAGCCAACCCACATATCAACTCCTTTGTATAAACATCCCTTCTTTCCTGGTTAGGATGAATTTGTTCTTTTAAGATTTTATTGGAGTTCCTACAAGGCGCAGTGGAAACAAATCTGACTAGGAACCATGAGGTTGTGGGTTCAATCCCTGGCCTTGATCAGTGGTTTAATGATTTGGTGTTGCCATGAGCTGTGGTGTAGATTGCAAATATGGCTTGGATCCCACGTTGCTGGGTGGTTGTGGTGTAGGTTGGCAGCTGTAGCCTGATTCGATCCCTAGCCTGGCAACCTCCATATGCCCTGAAAGCGGCCCTAAAAAGCAAAAGCAAAAAAAAATAAAAAATAAAAAAAGCAAATTAAAGAAAACTATTTTATTTTATCTTGTGTTATAGATAGAGTGAAATTAAGTCCTAGCTTTCTGGCGATCTCAGTTTCAAATGTTCTGTCAGCTGATTCACATAAGGATGGCGGTACTTGGCAGTCTTGGTTTAGACAACATGGCAACTGTAGTTATGGCATATGTCCCATTTGGGGTGTGAATTATATTCCTTTTGCTGAGATTCTAGAGGGCAGAGGAACCTGTCTTATCTGTTTGACTGTTCTTCCAGCTAAATCCATCTGTCCATCCATCCATCCATCCATTCATTTATTTGCATATATGTCAAGTTATATGCCCTCAATTTAAGTTGCCTATACTTGGCAGATAATAGACATTTTTTAATTGAATTGAGACTAATTTATTTAATGTGAATCTCTGCTTAGATAAATTTTTTGTGATCAGTTTCTTTTCCACCCCACCCCTGCGACATTGGAACAAACTATTTCTTCTGAAAAAGTAAGTAATGAAATATCAAAGAAATGATAGCTATATAAAATTGGTAGAAGGACAAAAATGTTAAATTTGATTAGTGTAGGCTATGAGCAAAATAAAAGAGACAAAGCTGACATTGTGCTTTGGTTAAAGACAGTGATGAAGGCCAAGCTCTTCAACTGGATCTGTGCCCAGCACTGCGTTTGTCCCAAGCCTGGAAAGGGATTCAGATAGCATGTTACTAATATGACCTGTAAGACTAGGGAAGGTAAGTGAGGGTTCATATCACAGTCAGTTCAAGCTGCTATAACAAAATACTATAGACTGGGGGGCTTAGCAACAACAGAAATTTATTTTTCATTCTTCTGGAAGTTACAAGTCCAAGATCAGGGTGTCAGCCTGGTCAGGCTCTGATGAGAGCTCTCTTCTGCATTGCAGACTGCTACCTTCTTGCAGTATCCTCCCATGACAGAGAGCAGGGACAGAAAGCAATCCCAAAGATCCCGCATCCTAGTACCATCACCATGTGGGGTGTAGCTTCAACGTGCATTCTACAGCAGGCCACTAATGGGTCCTCAGATTCAGAGCTATTCAACCTACCATAGCATAGATGACAGTGTTTAGGAAAAAGAGATATCGTAGACATCTAAAAGGGGTTTCTGTGCTTAGACCAAGAGAACAGCATGTATAAGGGAAATTTACCAACTTGGAATCCCCTTTTCATGGTTATTATTGCTTGGCAACTTGTACGTTTCACTGACTTCCCAAGGTTTTCTTATGCATCTTTTCCCTGTACTCCCAGACCATGTGTCTCCACCATTAACTGCCACACTGTGGTTTCCTATAACTTATCTATCCTGTCTGTGTCTCCCTATCTCTCTCTCTCTCTCTCTCTCTCTCCCTCTCTCCCTCTCTCTCTCTCTCTCTCTCTCACACACACACACACACACACACACACACACAAACACTAAACTGGAAGCACTCCAAAGACAAGGTGTAATTTACTTTGGTGTCCCCTAGACCTAGTAGAAACATGGAAATTACTCAGTACATGTTTGATGAATTAATGAAGGAAAAAAATTAGCCACCCATACCTATCACAGGTAGTTCCTCTTAAGGACCGCCTTCGGACTTTTAGAGTAGGAGGTGTTCCATATGTGTCATTCCCTTAAAAAGGTAGCCTTTTTCAGACCAGAATTAAGGTTTCTGACCCTGGGGCGATCTAAGCTTGGTAATGATGAGGTAGAAACGATCAAAGCACAGGGGGCCTAGTTGGAATATATCCCCTCTAAAACTGAGAACACCAGAAGTTTACTGTTTCAGTCCTTGCCAGAGAGCAGTTCTAATTCTTTTTTTTTTTTCTTCCAGGGCCACACCCATGGCATATGGAGGTTCCCAGGCTACAGGTCGAATTAGAGCTATAGCTGCTGGCCACAGCCACAGCCACAGCAACACCAGATCCGAGCCACGTCTGCAACCTACACCACAGCTCACAGCAACGCCGCATCCTTAACCCACTGAGCAAAGCCAGGGATGGAACCGGCAACCTCATGGCTCCTAGTTGGATTCGTTAGCCACTGCACTACGACGGGAACTCCCGAGCAGTTCTAATTCTGATTTTATTCTAGTAAGATATGCAAATGTTTCTTCACAAGGGTTTGTCCACTTCTTTCTGACATTGCGTAAGTAACCAAAGAATTCCTGCAGAGGTAGAGAACAGACTCCTGTGCAAGATAAGAATTACATCTTTAACATTTACTTCCTCTTGATCAGGGCCTAGGAATCCTGAATCAATAACTTCAAAGACCAATGAGATAGGCTTTACTTTAAATGTGTTTTTCTGTCTCACTATCCACACACTCTGCTCTCTCTTTCTGCAATCATCTGTAATTAGGTTTCCGCTATGACCTGCTTAGAATAGTGGATCATTCCCCTTGATCATCTACTTGAATATTATATAATTACTTCATGTTTGACGAAACTTTGCTCACTCTCAAAAGTCTGAGCACAGATGACCATATTTTCTTGGAGAGAAACAGAACTAGGTTTTGGTCAGTGTAAAATAAAAAAAAAAAAATACATCGGGGCTTTTCAACATTGTCCCAGCACAGCCTCCAACATGTTCTAAATCACCTCCATTATGTCTCAGTCAGAAATCAAAGATCTGTGATCTCTGCCTCAGCCCTATTAAATAAGATGATCTATTTTAAAAATTACATGGTCTGCAATAAATAGTCAATACACTGACTCTCTTGCACCTCTTCTGGTTCCCATTCTTTTCCCTAATGCACATGGAAAAGAACATGCTCAGCTCATTGTTAACCAGTGGAAACAGAAGGAACTATTTTGCTACAGTTTCCAGATACTCTTTCCCAGATCTCAACGCCAGTGGGGATATGGTTGTAAAGGCCTTGGATGACTGGGGTCTCATCATTCTAAGATTATCCTGGTTTTTGTTTGTTTGTTTGTTTTGCTTTTTAGGGCCGTACCTATGGCATATGGAAGTTCTCCAATTAGGGGTCAAATCAGAACTGCAGTTACCGGCCTACACCACAGCCACAGCAACACCAGACCTGAGCCACATCTGTGACCTATGATGCAGCTTTTGGCAGCATGGGATCCTTAACCCACTGAGGGAGGACAGGGATTGAACCTGCATCCTCATGGAGTCTAGTCAGGTTCTTAATCTGTTGAGCCACAATAGGGACTCCTGTGTTGTTTTTATTGTTTGTGACTCTTTACTATGCAGATCTCCAGGAAGAACAATGTTTCCTTTTTCTTTTTTTTCAAATCTGATCACTTAATTATTTAAACATAACGGCGTGTGTGAGTGATGTTTCCATCTACTGTGGGGATTTTATATAACTCTCTCCAACTCTATCTGGGAAATCTTAAAATCAGATTAGATCTAGGTTGAGTTTTAAGAGGAGTGTTCCAAATGATAAAAGTTGCAAAGCATTTAAGAAAGTGTTACCTGCCTAAAAATTGTTCATTCCTTCAAAGGATATTTCGCTATATATAACATTCAACAATCTTGACCATTTCAACAGGCATATATAGAAAGTCTAATCCTCCTTCCCCTACTTTATTTTTTCTGATAGTGACATCACAGACCAAAGCATCATTAATACAGGGCCCTGGGTTTTTTTATGTTCTTCAAGGGATGGTGTCAAGGAAAAGCTTTTAAAATCAGCTTATCACTGACAAATCACTCCGTAGATTATTAAAGTTGCAAGAAGATCCACAAATATCATTCGATAACACAAATATCAAATAACTTTTTATGGAGAAATAATTTAATTATCACGGCAAGAAGAGAATAACAGCATAGGTCTATTCCCAATTGCTGAGAGGCACAACTCCCAAGACATCATGCAGTACTTTGCAGCACCATCACCTCTCAGTCGCTTGAGTTCCAAATCTCCATTTGGATGTATGAGCAGAATTTTTTGTTGCTGCTTGTCTCATTAGGGCCAGAAGCCCTTCTTCCAGACTCTCTGGTGCATTGTTTCTCAAACTTGTGTTTCGCAGAAAAATGACATGCAGGATGGTGGATGAGACAACATAGCAGAGTGGCAGAGACCATGGTGGTCATGGGCACGAGCTGTACACGGATTGATGACAAGGTATGTACTAGACTCAGGATGCTGATTAACCCAATGCTGATCACTCGATGTCAACAATGTTTTAAAAGCAGGCTTTAATGCATGTATAGTCCTAGCTTTGGCATTTACACCTCTATGATTTTATGGGGCTTTTTGTTTTTTGTTTGTTTGTTATACGGCCACACCTGCTGCATATGGAAGTTGCTGGGCTAGGGACTGAATTGGAGCTACCACTGAGGCCTATGCCACAGCCACAGCAACACCAGATCTGAGTTGCCTTTGCAACCCATGCTGCATCTTGTGGCAATAATGGATCCTTAACCCACTCAGCGAGGCCGGGACTGAACCCACATCCTCATGGAGACTATGTCAGTTTCTTAACCTGCTGAGCCACAATGGAAAATCCTCCTCCACCTCAATGCTTTTAAACGTTACCCTCTTTAATCCTTATTTATAAAATGGGCGTGAGAAAAACAGTCCCTGTCACAAGATGAGGCATGCCAACTTTTTTGTTGATGTATTTGTTTACCTGCCTCTTGTCTGTCTTCTCCTTACCTCAATCCTAAGTAAAAATCAGAGACTTTGTCTTGCTCATGGAGGTATCCTCAGTGCCAGGAACAATGTAGTCACATAGCAGGAGCTTGACGAATATTTTTTTTGAAGAAATGAATGACTGAAAGCATACAAGAAAAGTTATTGGCATGGTTCCTGGCAAAGAGTAAGTGCTTAATAAAATTTAGCATAAAAAACAACCTAGTTCTGTGAGATGTTCCTCAAGTAAAGGAGCTTGCATAATATTATAAAGACTGAGATATCCTTCGGTGAAGAAATTTGCATAACTTTGCAAATTTACTAATTTACCAATCTTATTTGGCCACAAACCCCCTCTTACCAACTATACCTGTTAACATTCTGAAACATACCACTGAACACTCTTTGAGAAATAATGAATTAGTTCATTATTTTAGAGGTAAGGAAACTGAGGTCCAGATATGAAATGGTTTGCCTAGGTCAAGTAGTCAGGAGCAGCAATTCCAGAACTGGAGGCAAATACTCCAAGTTCCAGGCCTGCATTCTCCCCTCTAGACCAGGCGACAATGGCATTTGCAGTGACACTGTTCTATGCAATTAGGAGGTGTTGGATTCAAACCCCACCTGCATGGTCCAACACTGAAGTCTGTATCAGACACTACTGGTGCCCTGCCTCGTATCCTCTCCTCTCTCAGTGGGGCCACACTGACACCTGAGCGTGGTATACCTACTAGAACTGGCCCCCAGGAAGGTGCAAGCTGCAAGTTCTCTGGGCTTAACTCCCCAATGGGCAACCCTTGACCAGTGGGAGGTGGTCATTCACCCGTAAGTGCTTTTCCTTTCTACCCCTCAGGCAGGTGTCTCTGAGGTGGAGTCTGTACATCTCCCCTGAGGGCCCGAGATGACCACATCAGCGACAGAGTCCACAGCTGGGTAGGAGTACAGGCTCTCTCTCCACATTCCTAGCTCTTCTCTTTCCCAGTCAGGCCGCCTTTTCCCAGGTGTGTTACTCTTTTGCTTGCTATTGAAAGCCCATTAGACAGGTGCCAGGTTTCACACCAAAGGTGGCTGCGATTCGGCAGGCAGAGGTGTAAAATAGAAAGTGACATCTAAATATAAGTTGGACTAGAATGGAGGCCTCGAACAGATGAGAGGTGCTACTAGGCTCGAAGCTCTTCTGTTTTCTTCCTGAGTATTCAAGGATTTTGAGAAGGCACAAGAACAACATGTTTACAAACATACTCTGTGTTTTTTAACACCTTCTGGTTTTTCTGCTATGCTGAATAAAAAAAGGGAGCTACTCTTGGTGTGGGAAAACAATGCAATCTGAGGTCGTTACCACAATCCTTCTGCAACACTGCGTAACCTACCAGGGCACCAGAGGTTCTGGCTTTAAGGTATTGTTCTGCTCTTGACCCTAAAGCAAGAAAGGGAAGCAACATAGCATGTATTTCCCTGTATTGGACTGTGGAAACAAACAGACCCCCAAATCCCAGCTTATTTCCTGTTTGGGTAATAATACAGTACAAGAGTTTTTGTTCAGCTGTTTTCTTCCATGTATAACTGAAGGCCATGGGCTCTTCCACGCTGTGGCTCTGTTTTCCCCGGAGCCTTGTCCCCGTCATCTGCGTTCAGTTAGCACAAGAGGAGAGTATGGAGAAGCCTCTCTACCCACAGGTGACACTCAGAACCCAAGTTCATATTCCATTGGCAAAAACTAGTCACATGGCTCCCCACAGAACAAGGAGGGCAGGGAGCACAGTGGAGTATAAACTGGGGTGAGCAGCCAGCCATCCCTGCCACAGAGGTACAGCTATCTCAAGAATGCCAGTTCTAGAGCCCAGTGGATCTGAACCCAGACCCCAGGTCTGCTGTTCACTACCTGTATGGACGTGGGCACCTTCTTTCACCTCTCTGAGACTTTTTCCTCTTCTCTGAGATGGGGATAATGGAAGAATCAGTCTCACGGGGTCATCCTGGGGTTTAAGCGCGATCGGGCACTCCTGTCACAATGCCCTGCACATAGTAAGCCATCAGCAAACAGTGTTTTCATTGTTAACTGTGAGGAAATGCCACCGTCTCACTTGGTGAGATGTGTAAGTGTCCTTCAGTCTGCAAGAAACAGAGACATAAACAAGTTATTTAGGTTCATTTGAATTATTAAGAGATACAAGGAAATAAGAACGCAGGAAAAAAATCCCGAACAGCCACACAGACGGTGTCTTGGTACTAGAACACCACGTAGGTGATGAAAAGGGCTCTAACTGGGGTGGGCAGGGATGGGGGGTGATAGTCCTGGAAGCTCAAGGGTACTTCTCACGAGGGAAGCCTACAGGGCTGCTTCACCTGAAGGACTCAGCTCCTTACTGGCCCAGAATCTTTTTTCCCTGCTGCTTCTGATGGCCTCTCTGTTCTTCTCAGCATCTCCTGGATTCTTACTCACTGCTTCTGTGAGGTTTTCTCTGTGTAGCGTGGCTTCTTGGCCATTGTGTTTTCTTTGAGTCTCTATGTCTGTGTTCAGACACCCTCAGAGGATCTGTTAGGTGGTCCTTATCCAATAAAGGGCACCCATCACTGGTCAGAATCCAGAGCCAGTCCACCCAGGCTATTGAAAGCTTTTTTGTGCCACTGTGAGTCTCTAATCCAATCAGCTGTGCCTATGGTGATGGGAATATATTATACAAACATTGTGGCCTGATGTAAGAAAATGCTTTATGTTTCCTTGGTTTACTTGTTTGTTTTGCTTTTTGGCCATGCCTGTGGCATGTGGAAGTTCTTGGGCCAAGGATCAAGCCCAGGCCACAGCAGTGACCTGAGCCACAGCAGTGACAATGCTGGATCCTTAACCCATTGAGCCACCAGGGAACTTACATTCTTCCTTGTTTAGAAAGGAAGGAACAACAACAACAACAAAAAAGAGTGTCCATCGTGGCGCAGTGGTTAACGAATCCTACCAGGAACCATGAGGTTGCGGGTTCGATCCCTGGCCTTGCTCAGTGGGTTAACAATCCGGCATTGCCAAGAGCTGTCGTGTAGGTCACAGATGCGGCTTGGATCTGGCATTGCTGTGGCTGTGGCTGTGGCCGGCAGCTGTAGCTCCAATTCGATCCCTAGTCTGAGAACCACTGTATACCACAGCTGCAGCTCTAAAAAGCAAGAAAAAAAAAGAAAGGAAGGAACAATAGTTGGAGCCAACACTCAGAGTATCAAAATAGGGCAAATTACATTTTGGAGAACAGTATGGGGGATCCTTAAAAAACGAAATATAGAACTACCATGCAATCCAGCAATCCCACCCCTGGGCATATTATCTGGAGAAAACCATAATTCAAAAAGATACAGGCACCTCAATGTTTATTGCAGCACTATTTACTATTTGCAAGAGCCAAGATATGGAAGCCACCTAAATGTCCACTGACAGAGTAATGAATAAAGAAAACGTGGTATGTATATACAATGAAATATTACTCAACCAAAAAAAGAATGAAATAATGCCATTTGCAGCAACATGGATGGACCTAGATCATACATCATCATCATAACGGACATTACCATACTGAGCGAAGTAAGTCAGAAAAAGCCAAATATCATATGATACCACTTATATGTGGAATTTATTAAAAATGATGCAAAAGACCTTGTTTGTAAAACAGAAACAAACTCATAGATTTCAAAACCAATCTTCTGGTTAGCAGAGGTGAAATCACGGGGTGCGGGAGGACTTAGGACAGTAGGAATAACATACACATCCTACTGTATAAAAGTAGATGATTAATAAGAACCTACTGTACAGCACAGGAAATCTAATAGTTCACTATAAGCTATGCAGGAAAAAAGAATGGGTATATGTATATGTATAACTGATTTACTTTGCTGTACACCTAAAACTAATCCAACATTGTAAGTCAATTACACTCCAGTAAAATTTAAAGAAAACCAAAATAGGGCAAATCACTAAAATTTTCCCGGGTGAAAATTTTCCAATTTATCACCTGTCTTCAATTTGCTATGGATTAATTTGGTTTCCCAAATCTTATGAATAAATGTTTAGAAGTGAAATACTCAGTCAATTCACTTAACTGGTACCCCTGGTTGAAGTCTGTCTATATTTATCCATCTTCCATGCTGCTATCAGAGCTCTGCCCCCATATAAATCTGATTATTTACTTTCCTGCTTACAAATCAAAATTGCTTTCTTTCTACCCATGAGTTAAACTGCAGCTTCTGAACTTTGTATATCAGGCCCTCCAGAAGCTCCCATCATTCATTCCCTGCACCACTAACCCTTCCGTTCATGCCTCACCACAGTGGATTTTCTTCACTCTCTTTCACACTTTGGTGACCATGGGTATGCTGTTCTCGATTACAAATACTGTTCCTTGCTCCATCACCACTGGACAAATGCTCCACTCATCCTTCAGGACCCACTTACCTGACCCCTTCTCTCTGAAGCTTTCCCTGGATCTGCCAGTCTCCACCTCCTCCCACCACCACTGCCCCTATACCTGGCTGAAATCAGCTGTCCCTTTTCCTGACTCCTACAGCATGTAAACAAACCTCTACGGTGGTGTTTACTATTTTACACCCTGGGTCTCTAAGAGTCGGTCTCCCAGGCTCAGCTCTGAGTCACAGAAGCAGAGAACATGTCTTATTCCACTTTCACATTCTCAGGGCCCAAGAGCGCATCTGTCTCACTTAGCACCCAGTGCCCCAAAATGTTGAATTGTATAGGAATTCGAAATCCTGACACCACAGAGGAATCTGGAACATGGAAACAAAACCCATTCATTCTTTTGTTGTGTTTCTTAGTGTGTAGGATCTTTACTCGAGTTCTCGAGGGTTATTTTACGGTGGGCCACACAGTCTATTCTTACAGAGTGTGCAAGAGAAATAAGTCTACATTTTCTATATGGTTACAGGTCATAAGCCCGATTCTTATTTAAGATCTAGGAAAAGTGTATGATTTTTTATAAGTCATACGATTCTCAAACAACCTCACTTATGCTTTCTCTCTTAATATAAATGTCAAGGAAGCGACCAATGAAGTCACCAAGGTACGTTAATTGGAGATGAGGGCTGGAGTGATTAAATGTCATGTTTCTCCACACATAGACCCAGATCCTCTTTGCGCTTTTAAAAACTAACCTCTTATTACCAGACCTCCTTTCTGCAGAAGGACACGTCTTCTTTGGATTCTTTCAGAGGAGCTGGCATTGGGTGTTGTGTGTGGGGCTGGTAGGACTGTTACAATGATCAGAGGGTGCTTCTAGCATTTAGTGGGTGGGAGACAGAAATGCCAAATACCGAGCAACGCGTGGTCAGTCGTGCAAACTGAAAGCTGTCTCGCAGATGCCAATAACCACCCAGGTGAGAACCACTGAGTGGAGGGGTATATTAAGCCCCAAGTTGAACATCGTTGAGTTAACCATTCAACTGCTTAAGTCTTTATTTTTTAGGTGAGATGAGAGCAAACCCTAGGAATCCAAAAGGAAGTTCTTGCCTTAAAGAACTTGTGATTGGAAGAAATTTATATTACTTTACTCCCGTGTGCAAAGTATGGGTTTACATCACATTCACCAGAAACAGGAGACTCCTAAAAGAATTAACAGGAGACAGTGTTTAGCATGCCCTTTTGCTTGTGAATATAAGACAGAATAGCTGGATAAAATGGCCCTTCCTTTGAAATGCGTTTAATTTAATAAAACACCAGATTAAAGGTAGGACAGTCTCATTCTTATTACAAAATACCCTGCAGAGTGGGAACTGAAACATGCACAATTTCATTAACCTTCCATTCATAAAGCATAATGTAAGAAGAATGCCTTTTTAACATCCAACTGAACAAGGCTATGTCCATGCCTTAAGAGTGCATTACATATTAACATTATCTGCCAGTATGCAGACAGGAAACAATGTGGAGGAAAAAAATCCCAGTGCCACAAAGCATTTAGAAATATTTATCCTCTTAATCATCTGTTTTTTGAATGAAGACATTTCCTTTTCATATAATGTTCTGTTTGCTTTGTTAAATATTCTTTTTGATTGAAGCATAGTGGACATACAATATTATGTTAGTTTCAGGTGTACAACGTAGTGACATGACAATCGAATACATTACGAAATGATCACCATGACAAGTCCGGTAAGCATCTGTCATGGTACAAAATGATTACAGTGTGACTGACTCTATCTCTTATTACTTTGTTAAATATTATTAGCAGCATATGCCAAAGCATGTCAGTTGTGGCTTAGCGACATTTATCAAATTTGGGGTCTCTGTTAAATCTTGACCTAGGCTGTGGGAGAGTCATAAAACTTCAGAACCTCAGGACCTCAAAAGTCCTAGGGGGATCACAGAGTCCAGTTCCCTCTTTTGCAGGTGAGAAAACTGAGGCTCAGGGAGATGAGGGACAGTGGAGGTGACGGCAAACTGCAGGGCCAGGGAGAAAAAAGAGCGGATCTGGGTAGTTTTGCTTCGTGAGCTCTCAGTATCTTCCAGTTACAGATTGTCTTCAGTGAACCCTTAATTATATTATGAATACATAACAGCAATTCAAATCCCTGCTCATTTTACAGCCTTTTAAAGCTGTTAGTATTAATACAATGAGCTTATGACCAAAAAAAGAGAAAGAAAAATTAGGGCAAAAACAACCAACCATGCAATTTATAAAACTGCAAAACATAAGCACCTAACATTTGAAAAACCTGTCATATTTCATTAAGATATTGTGCTGCATTCAACTACAGTCGTTGCAGAAAGATACAGCAGCATTTACCTTCTCTGGCTCTACTGGGTTGGCACAAAGCAACCTGTCTTTTGGAGCCCACTTCTTGCTCCCTCCCACCTGCATGTCATTTGCAAATGAATTGTACACACATTTGCTTTATGCAAGTGAATTTTAAACCCAAGAAACAATAGAGTATGTTTTAGTATATTATAGCAAGAGTCTCCAAGTTTAATGATGTTTGGATCTAATGTAGCAATTTAGAAGTCTCTTCAAGTTATTAAAATGAGATTCTACTCAAGTTTACAAGCAGGAACAATAACCCTTGGAATGTGACCATATCTTGCATTCAAGAGGCTTTTTAAAAGTATATATAAAGCATATTGCTTATGTAACATTCTCCTTTCCTTTCCAGATTTTTATTCTATGGCTATTGACACTGGAACAAAATGTCCTTCTTTGACAGGTACTAGTGTAGCGTTTTGATAATTAGCTTAAAATACAGCTGATTTGTCCTCCTCCTGCTTTCCCCAAGGACCAGTATCTGAAAGCTTGTTTTAAAGCCATTCAACAAGCAGGAAGAGCCACACCTGTTGCATTTGATTTCCTCCCCATTACATCAGGGTAAATAATGTAATAAGAAATAAGTATGCACAAACATCCCAGTGACTACTTGAAAGATAAGACTACCAGGCTATTTCTGGCTGGTCTTGAGCAAAAGCTTGTTTTTTTTTCCTAGTGGCAGTAAGCCAAATAGCCCTATGACCTCAGACTTTCACCTAAACCCTTAGTGCACTAGGACCTTTTCCCTATGACAAAGGCCACTGTTTCTTTTGCAACTATGGTTTTAGCTGTCTTCACAGCTCCTCTCTTCCTATAGGTTGAAATAGGCAGATACTTGTATTCTCAGCTCCCTTGCAGCCAGCATAGTTGTGTGATCCAGGTCTAAATAATGAAGTATAAAGTAAACCTGCTGAGGGGCTTCTGGGAAATCTCTTCTTCCCTAAGTGAGAGATGGTTTGACACTATAAGGGCTCTGGAGTCAAACCGTCAGAGTTTGAGAACCAACTCTACCACTGCTTGTCTGTGTAACCCTGAAAAAGGTAATATACTCTCTGTGCCTTGGTTTTTCTTATCTGCTGTAGAATTAAAGGAGTTAACACATATGAAGTACTTAGGACAACCCCTGAAATACATACAGCAAATGCTCAAATTTTAGTTATGATTACAATGAATAAAATATAGAGGACACATAATGAACATTTCTGCTAGCAGCCTTTGGAAACGACTTTGTGAGATCACAGTGTCTGGAGTCATGGCAACCATTTTGTGACCAAGAGGGGAAGGCTAAGAGAAATGCAAAGACTGACTCAGTACCCTTGCATCCCAAAGATGCTAACTTAAACCTGGGACTTCTGAGCTCAATGTTTTCTTAAGTAAACAGTAGACATTCTCATGGTGGATTTTCAGCTGCTATTTACTGAACAATCCCACCTAATACTGTCACTATTAACCCAGGGTTTAAGCTCTGCCTCCAGCTATTTTTTCCGCTTTGCTTACCATGTACTGCTTCCTCCTTTGGTGGTAACTTTTTAGGATGTTCCCTCCTAAGAGCCTGAGACTGACTTTCTTTAATTCTTTCTTGGGGCTCTCTTAAATAGACAGGGGACTTGATAACAGCCCACTGGGTTTAATGGGGTGGGGGAGTTAGCCCCTCATCCTACTTCATCTGAGCAAGTTCTAGCTGTAAAATAGGCAGGCCTTCCTGATTTCTGCAGGGCTGGCCACTGCTTGCAAACATCTTAATAAGCTGCAGGGGTCCCAATCTGGCAACCTATAGACTGTATCATGACAAGTAGGCTCTGGTGGGAAGCCAAGGCCACTGCATGCATGGATGTGGAGGGGAGAACTGAGTGACCCCTGAATATCAGATGGTGATTCTTTGTCAAGACCAATATAAAGCCGCCCCACCCCCGCTCCCTCGGTGTGGTTATGTTTCTTTGGCAAAGTTTATTCTCCACACCACCCCCGGGAAGATCATTCTGAAAAACATCGAAGGCAATGATCTTGTAGAATGTCAGAGGAAGGAAGAAATACAGAAAGTAGAAGCTCTGGGACTCACTCTTCTCTAGACAATCAGCTTCTTGCTGGGCGCCTTATATCTCTGTTTCTGTATCCAACTTTGGTAATAAACCCCTAAGGATTTCCTTCAGTCTGCACTGCAAAATCACAGTAAAAACAAGGATAATGAAAAGAGGGTCACTTTGTAGCCCACTTGGGTTCTGGAATTAAATCCAGCTTAGGTCAGGAATTAGGTGGAAGACCCAGATGCTATTAACTATCATCAGACCTCAGTGAAATTATTTTCAGTATTTCCAGAGCATTTGTAGGTGATTTTTCTATCACATAAAACTCAGATTGAGAAGGAAGTTCCTCTGGGGAAATTTAGAAGAAAGAAAGGCACGTTCATCTACTGCTTGAATCTGTTTTCATTTTTTAAGTATATCAGGGTATTTACTTTTTTAGCCAAGCCTGTAAGGCGTCACATGTAAAGACTGACACATTGCCACGGCTTACATTCTAAGAAGTGACTGGACCCTCTAGAAGCCAATGTAAATGACTGAATTCATTAAGGTGTGGATTAATGAATTGCCCCAGTTCTCCAGCACCCTGTGCCCTGCTAACTCCCAGGATGTGCTTACTTGAGGGAGTAGTTTGACGCAATGTCGCATAACACACATACCACCATGCACAGCCCTGTGGGATGGCCCAGCGTTGGACAGGGACCTGTGTTTGTAGAAATGCCAGACACAGAGGAAGTTCCTTCATGGCTTTTCCACTCCACACTGTCAGACTTGCCTAAGCCCTGTCTCCAGCTAAACAAGCCATTCCCCCC
>PVHT021183629.1:9395370-9510249 GCA_004024745.2 Catagonus wagneri | reverse complement strand
GTTCTCTGGCTGATATTAACTGCCATGATCACGTACCCCAGGAGAAACACTTTAAAAGTACCCAGAGGCCAGTTTTTTTGGAAACAAGTAGGCCAATCAATCTACTACACATTTGAGTTTAAATGAGAGTATATATGAGGGGTTTTAAGATCTACAAAGTCTTAGGTGTGTGCCTAGCCCTACGTCAAGCCCCCCAGCACAGAATGTAGAAGATTCAAAAGACATTTTTATCTTCCAAGAACTTAGACACAGGAAGTGAGAATGACCATTCTATACAAAATATTTAAAAAACTAAATGCTTGACTATATGGTAGTTAAAGGCATGAGAGAGCACTGGGGCTGAAACGGTCAGGGACACTTAGGGGAGAAGCTGCTAACCCAGCGGCTGGTGCCATGTCGGGGAGATGATGACTGCAGAAAGGATTGAGATGGGGCAACTTGTTTCTAATCCACAAAGGGTATCTGTGTGGGTCAGGAATGTAATCAGACAACTTATGTTGGTCTGACTCAAACTTTGTACTTAGTTCAACATCTGATTTATAGCTTCAAACACTTTTACCTACAAACACAAAGACACTGCAAAACGATTTGAATCCTTAAATAAACAGTTTAGAGCTGGTTTTACTATGGCATGTGGCTATGCCATTAACTATTTGATGGCTCTTTCTTACTACAAAGATGACAAGTCAGGACTTTAGTTTTCAGGAAACGAACATTCATGGCTTTAGTCAGCTCCTTGCTGGACGGACAATAGGAGGAGGTACTGAATTCATTTCATCCACGTATATCACTTTGCCTTGATTCCCGAAGTAATGACAGCATTTTTAAGCAGCAGTTGCTGAATTCTTCTTTGCTTTGTCCTGACACGCAATGTATTGAAAAAGAAAATCAAGCCAGGGAAGTATTTAGGGGGAAGAAAGCCTGCAATTTACTTTGAAATGCATCAAAAAATAAAATGAATTCTTTGGTGGCCTAGTGGTTAAGGATCTGACGTTGTCACTGCTGTGGCTCGGATTCAATCCCTGGCCCAGGAAATTCCACATGCCATGGGTGCAGCCAAAAACTCAACTCAACTCAACTATTGGGTTGGATAGAGAGATGGATAGATATGTAGATATATGATAAGGCAAGAATAGTAAAATATTAATGAAAGAAATCTAAGTGGTAGGTATAAGCATGTACATGTAGGAGTTCCTGTTGTTGCTCAGCAGAAGCAAATCTGACCAGCATCCACGAGGACATGGGTTCGATCCCTGGCCTTGCTCAGTGGGTTAAGGATTCGGCATTGCTGGGAGCTGTGGTGTAGGTTGCAGACACAGCTCAGATCCCATGTTGCTATGGCTGTGGTGTAGGCCAGCAGCCGCAGCTCCTATTTGACCCCTAGCCTGGGGACCTCCATATGCTGCTAGTACAGCCCTAAAAAGACAAAAGACACACACTCACACATAAATGCACACACACACGCACGCACACAAACACAAAAGCATGTACACGTAAAATTATTCTAACTTTTGACTTTATTATTAAACACTTTATAACAATATCGTGGGAAAAAACTGAATTGGGGTTTTGTTTTGCTTTTTAAATTCTCTTGCCCTTTCGTCTAATAGTTAAAGATCATTATCTGAAAGGACACAGAAAGAAAATAGCTTGGACTAAGTCCTAGACATAATGAAAAGTAAGAATTGTGTATGAGATTTTTTTAAAGGAACCCTCAGATCTCTCTCTTCCAGCCAACTGTCGATGCCAGAAATTCCACCATTAGAAACATGGTCCTCTGAGTTAGCGGTTATTCTACAAAAACCTCCTGGGGTTCTTGAAGGACTACCAGATTAAACTCTATTTGTCTTTACCACTCAATTGCAAATCTTAAGTGACCACTTCCAAATAATACGTAGCTAAAAATGTTGGGATAAGGGAAACAGAGAAGAAAGCATAAGCACTGAAGGTTTTAGGGGACAAGTGCGAGATGTTGAAAATATAGCTGCAGAGGCATTAAAGATCAACTTTACCTTCTTACAAGGTTACCCTGGGCCAACCCAGATCTGATAGTAGGGCTTGCTGCTCTTGAATTCTTTTTTCTTTTTAAGGCCATACTTGTGGCATATAGAGGTTCTCAGGCTAGGGGTCGAATCAGAGCTATAGCCACCTGCCTATACCACAGCCACAGCAATGCCAGATCCGAGCCACATCTGTGACCTACACCACAGCTCACCACAATGCTGGATCCTTTACCCACTGAGTGAGGCCAGGGATCTAACCTGTGTCCTCAAGATTCTTTCGCACTGAGCCACGACAGGAAATACTTGAATTCTATATAAAAATATTCTTAAACTCCAGTGGAAGAATATTCTGTGGCAATTTAAAAAGGCTTATAAATTGCCCTTCTATAGCTCTTCCCACTTGACACCGAAGACTGAAGTCCAGGTTTCAGCCCCACTGGGACATGAGGTACAATGGATTGTTCATCTACAGTTAGGCTCAAGTTTTGCCTTATCTTTACTCTGTGGAGGGGGATATTTTCATTTTCATACATTTATCTATTTTTCCATCATCACTTACCCTTTTCTTAGCCTGGTTTCTTTAGAAAGCAGAGCCTGAGGCAAGGGTTCATATCCTACTATTTTATTAGAGAGGGTATACCAAGGATCAGGAGTGAAGGACAAGAGAAGCGAGACAGAAAAGGAAAAACAACCCACACAAGAACATGTCTTGAGCTGCCACTGAGCACAACTGATTATTTGACATCACAGGAGCGTCTTTCATGGAGCCATATCAACAGCGTCACAGCAACGTCCCTCTAGGGGAAAACAGGGGGAAGGATTTACTCCCTGCTCCCATAGCCCATTGGTCAAAAGTTTCAGTCCATAGAGTTGATTCTACTGCACACCCAGCTGTATGTGTGTGAATGTCTAGGTTTACACCTTGGTATCAAAAAAATCCCAGAGTAACAGGCAAGTGGTGCACAGCATGGGCGGGAGGCAAAAGGGCTATCAGGCTGTGCATCTGTGTAGCTGCTGGACAGATGGAGTAAGAGACATGTGAAGCTGAGGGATCTAAAGTGGTGGATAAGAAGTGTCTGATAAAGCCCACCCCTGTACAGCACCCATACCAAGCGGCCTGCTGTGCCCTCTCTCATATGGCTCACCTGGTATGTCCTGGAACCTCTGTTTTCCTAAGAGCAAGACACTCTCACTTTTTCCTGAAGGGGAGGGCTAAGTCTAATCTGTCACAGAATTTCCCTCAAGTTGGTGGCAGATGAAATTTCCAAAAGGATCAAAGCAAGAGGATTAATGAGATAAGATGCAGTCCCACAGTTGCAGCTTGTCCTAAGGCCATAATTGCAATTCACCCCCCCACACCCCCTGTTTTAGATTTCTGTCACCTTGGCCAGCACTTTGCCACACTGATCTTCATTGCTTGCCTAGTAGTATAATCAAGATCTACACTCCCAAAGGGTTTGAGGTCTTTTTATTGCTTTGCCCTTGGGCTGTGATCGCTATAATTACTCATTTTCTATGAATGCAACAAAATACATCTTCATGAATCCTGTGGATTTCAGAAGAACTCTTCCCTTTTCACATTGTGCAGAATGACACAGCTGCTCTTTCTTTGCTTGCTGATCTACCAGCATAAGGAGCCCAAAGTGAGCTAGTAGTCGCTGCAGTTCAAGTTCAAGGTAAACCTTTGGACCTCTGATTCACAGCGCCTCAAAATCAGGAAAACTCTGTTTGTGGGGATGTAAAATAGATTCCGTAAAGAAGATTCTGGGGAGTGATGATGAGACAGACCATGCCTCCTTGCCAGACCCACGTGTTCCAACTACTGGGACGTAACAACCTATGCTGGTGGATAGTTCAGGACATATGTCGCATGCCCAGAGGAGAGTGCTCCAACTCTGCAGGATTATTTTCCCCAAGGTGACAGCTCAGTTGAGGCTTTAATAGCCTATTCTACATTCCACTAGACTGGCTGCTTCTGAATGACAGGATATATGGTAGATTCTTCAGTTATGTGCCTATTGTCACACCTCTTTTGTTGCTGCTGTAAAATGGGTCTCTTGGTCTTATGTAATGTTGTAAGGGCTACCACATCAACATATCAGGCATTCTGAAAGGCCTCAGGTAGTTACGCTGATCGAGGCACTAGGGGAAGGGAAAACAAACCCAGATGCAAAGTAGGTAGAGGCCAATGTAACTGCCCTGCCATGAAGGGGCCCCTGACTCACTGAGGAATGGTGACATATCCAGGAATCAACATCGGTCTCTGCTTCTGCCAACAGTTAGACCAGCCTTGGGAAGGGGGAGCCCATACTTTGGGTGCTTGCATAGGCTCCTTCCTTGCTACCTCGGCCACACTGCTTACTGGATCACTGCACAAGCACAGGGTAGCTGATGAGAGACACTGGCCTACATCTATAGGATGAGTCATCTGTCCCCCGGTTGTTGAAATCCTCCCCTGTGGTGGATACTCTTTGGTGATCATTAATATGAGACCCAGAGAGCCAGACACTTTGTGCCCAGTCATATATGTCAAGCTATGAGTCTCTTCCCCGTAGCTTCTTTCTCCATCTGATGGGACCATCCTTCAAGAAACTGCATAAATTGCATTTCAAAGATTGTATGATGCACTGGGGTGGGAGAAAAAGATGGAAGAATTTCTCCATCATTGGAGAGCTTCCATTTCCTACTGGTCAAAGGTTTAAACCATAGGACTTTTAACTCTCTTTGCATTTCTAGGCTGTTGCGCATGCATGGGCACCTGGAGGGGCCTGGGTCGGTCCCACGCTTTTTTGTCCACAGGGAAGCACCAGGAAGAAGGTAAATGTCTTGCAGTGCAGTCATGAGGGTAGACAGTGCCAGGTGGCACCTGTGTGAAGCCCACTGCAGAGATCGCAGATGCTGCAGCAGCTGAAACAGGGGAGGTGAGGCTGAGAATAACTGAAGAAGAGCATATGTTTTTGATATACCCCTTAAGAGCATATTTCCAAAGAAGTGTGACCCAAATGTCTCCAGGCTACAGGAATCAATCAGCACTTTTGTCCTTGGTATGGAGTTTTATGGGCGTGTAGGACTCTGTGTACAGCACTCCCCCATCACAGCCCCTCACCCTGTAGGTATGCTTGGCAAGCTGGGGAATGTCTCAAACGTGTTTGAGACTCCATCTGGCCCGTGCTCGCTATGACGATGCCTCTGTAGGCATCCTGTTCCAACTCTGCCGACCACCGCCCTGCAGGCCGGCGGCGCTGCTGTTGCTGAGGCTCTGCTCTTGGGGGCGGAGCCTTGCCAGGTGCCTGGCCACACAGAGAGGAGATGGTGTTCTTCCTTGTGTTAAGCTCTGTTAGGAGAGAGGCCTCTTCCGGCAGTGGAGTTGTTTGGGCTCCGTGGTGTTCCACTTTGGTGACACTGCTTTTCCAGTTTTATTTATTCTTCTCTCTAGGGCTAGCATACAACACTGAGATAATTGGGCCAGGGTGGCTTCAAATAACGGCCTCTGGGCTGAGCCAAGAGTCATTACTCCTTTTGATACTTAAGTCCTCTTGCTAAGTCCAGCTTGCTGTGCCAGAATTTTTCTTCCCCTAAGGAGAAGTTTTCTCCCAGGGACTGCACTAGCTCTTGCAATTTAGTATCTGATACATCCTTTTCTTGAAAATTCCTTTTTTCCAGTTTGCTAGAAGAGTCAGTTCAAATTCTTTGTCCAGGAGCTTCCTGAGGACTCTTGTAAGTCAGGACTATTGAGGGCCGGGAGGTGCTATTTGCCCAGTTCCTCGCATTCGTTATATCTGACCCTTGTCTCTGGCCCATCCTTTAGGGCTCCCTAATCCTTAGGAAAGGAGGACAGAGACAGCATCTCCTATATACACAAACTATCAGGTTAGTGATTTAAACATTTAAGTTGGGGACCATTTTTTTTGTAAAAAACAAACAAAAAAAGAATTCCTATTAAATGTTTACAAAGCTCGTACCTGCACAGCATCCTCTTCCATTGTGCTCACGTTGATGATTACTTCCTTGCTGGGTTCTGGTACCCCACAGTTTAAACTATTTGAGCTTCTTCAATACACAGAGACCATGAGGCCTGATAATGGCCATAGGGGAGCAGAGAAGTGTTTACAGGAGAAGGTGTGCAGTGGACATCCTCCATGCAAAGGCTCCGGTCATCACCCACCATCTGGAGCCGGAATTCAGTGGGTGATCGCAACACAAGGGAATGTCCTTTGTCCCCTGTAAAGTTATCGGGATCCCAGACCCTGTCTTAGATTTGGGATGAGAACCTCCACTTGATGTTTCCATTGTTCCCTGGAAATGAAAGTGGCACTGTACGCCAGCCATGACTCAAGTTAGTCAATTCACGCTTGACTGAGACAGTACTGATGCTGCAGGCAGGCACACCCTGGACCAGCTGCCTTCAGCTGAAATACTCATGTAAATAAACATTTCAAAATGTGTATGCAGGTCAGATCCTGAGACATATTCCGAGATGCTGCTCATGTTTTACTGGGCTGTCACCCTGTGGTAGCTTAAGGGTAGCAGTCTTGTTGCCATCTTCCTTTGCACAGCACTAGGCACACAGGTGACATTAAAATTGCTTATTAAATAACTGGATAAAAGAATTAAATGTAGAAATAATGACTTGAAATAAATGCCACGAGCTGGGAAGCTATACTGTTCATTGATGGAACCATTTTCACTGTCAGAAACTTTGAAAGAGAATCGACATATAACCCATTTGAATAATGGTCTAGACATTGATAAACATGGACTAACGTGGGGTCAGAATTTCAATGTGCAAAAATACAGAGAGTAGAGCTCTGTCTTATTTGTGATTTCCTATGTACACACTCTTGTGCTTTAACAAGTTAGAATGTTAGTTGCAGGAGATCTGTCAGATGTAAACACTGAGGCCTGAGGATATGGAGTGACTTGCCCAAGGTCACACATTAGTTGGCAGCAGGGTCTGGACTAGAGCCCAGATGTCTGGACTCCCATTAGGCGTTTCCCCCTCTATTCTCTGCTCTGTAATGATGCCTTCTCTTTAGCTGTATGTTTGTTACCCTGTCATGTGAATGTCTTCTCCCGTCCCTCTTTTTTTTTTGTCTTTTTAGGACCGCACCCTCAGCATAGGGAAGTTCCCAGGTCAGGGGTCGAATCGGAGCTGTAGCCTCTGGCCTATACCACAGTCACAGCAACACCACATCAGAGCCATGTCCTAGACCTACACCACAGCTCATGGCAACGCCAGATCCTTAACCCACTGAGAGAGGCCAGGAATCGAACCTGCATCTTCATGGATACTAGTCAGATTCATTTCTGCTGGGCCACAACAGGAACTCCCTCTCCCTTTAATGTTGAAGTCCCCTGTTCCAGAAGTGAGCTAGTCCCACTCTTTGAGACAGACTGCGGGAAGCAGTAATTATACCACCAGATTTTAGTCATTATCTTTCCTAGTGACATCTCTGATCGATCAGTGGAAACACTGCTGTCTGAAATATTTCCAAGTCAGCAGCACCTCCTCGTTTCACTAGCTACGCTGATTTTAAGAGAAGAACTATTGTAGAAACAATTTGGTTAGAAATACCATGATTATGTCTTTTCTTTCTCGCACTTATCTTTCTCTCTACCTCTGTTTCTGTCTCTCTCGCACATGCACAGATTATTTCCAGCATTTGAAGGGCTGCAAAGGAGCCTGAGAGGTTATCCAGGTTGTTTCTTTGGGACATGACCACACCCATACAACCCGAATATAAGCAAATCTGATCGTATACCTTTCTTGGAAGTGCCCTTCAGTTTCTAACAATTCTCACTAAGAGCGAACCCTGTAAGAGTACACACTACACATGGGCACAGTGCGGCAGCACAGGGAACCAGAGAACCCCCAGTGCCCCTGGAGGCCCATGAAAGGCAGTACAGATGAAGAAGGTCACAAAGTTACCCACAGCTCTATTTCCTACCTGCAATATGCTGGCCTCTTTATCAGGGAGCTTTACCTGGGAGACATGCCCTAATAGTCACCTCTGTCTAAAGGGACACACTGAGTGTGGCAGTGAGCTTGTACCTGGGGTAAGATTTTCTGGATTCGGCATACCATCTCCTCAGCAAGAAATCCTTCCTATGCTAACCGTCATTGTAAAGGCCATTCCTGTCACTTCCTGTTGACTACTGCGAAGATACAGAAGAGCAGGTGGCCCCCTCTGTATCGCTGTTGGTCCTGAGCTTTCTCCAGGCTTAATCATCATCCGTGACAGGCTCATCTAGCCTCTTACTAGAGACTGGCAGATACTGCTATGAAATCTATTC
Source organism: Catagonus wagneri (assembly GCA_004024745.2). NCBI lineage: Eukaryota > Metazoa > Chordata > Mammalia > Artiodactyla > Tayassuidae > Catagonus > Catagonus wagneri. Next base: position 9,501,952 of record PVHT021183629.1, on the reverse strand, counting down.
AATAGATTTTTACTGAGAGTGTCCTATGTGCTGAGCTCTTAGTATATAAACCCTGAACATGAGATACATGAGATAATTGATGGTAACGGTGATAATGATTAGTATATGCAAGGTCATTTACTAATTTACCATATAAACCCTATTAATTAGCTCTAATCTTTATTCATGAGGATCAGAGAGGTTAAGTGACTTGCCCAAAGTCACATAGCTAATTAGTTGAAGGGCCAAACAGCCTTTCTCCATAGTCCATGGTGCAACCCCTGTGAAAAAGTAGAGAATTTCAGTAGAAGTTAAGAACTATAAAGGAGTGTGTACAAGACACCTGGTACACAGAGAAGTCCCCTGAGTCTGAAAAATTACAGAAAGCTTCCTGGAGGAGATGTCCTCTAAGCGGCCTTAGACCTGCAATCTCTGGTCCAGAGGCAGAGTCACCAAAGCAGTCACAAAGGTTGGTCACCACCTCTACCTCTACGGAGGGCTGTCCAGCCTCCACTCACTTTTCCTTCCTTCATATCTTGGCTAGACACGATTGGCTCAAATGGTTGCTGGTCCTGGACCCAGACTCTTATTCAGAGGCAGTTTATCCTTCTTATACTTCTGCGCCTCCCCCAACCCCAACTCAGTTGTTCAGTTCCTTATAGTCTAAAGCAAGGAAGAGAACTGGATGCTGCCTCCCTTTCACCATTAAGTGAACCCGGTGGCAGGCGAGGAGAATCAATGCATTGAATCCGAATATATCTGGGATGGAGTGACTCCATTACAAGCTCACTGTGTCATACTTGAACAATATAAAGATTCTTTCCTTCTCTCTGTGAGCCCACAGCTGCAATATTTCTGTGCTGCTTTGCAGACTCTTATCAAGAGTTTTAATGAAGTATAGTTGGTTTGAAGTAAAGTCTGTCGGTTCTCATGAAAAGAATTAAATTTTGTCCTTGCACTGCACATTCAGCTCAAAATGGGACTCAGGGCTCATTATTCAGAATGCAGTAATTTATTTTCATCCCCCAATATTAATTGTGCTGCTGTATTTTCCCCTGATAGGATGATGAGCTTGTACAGAGAAGGGTTTGCCCACAGGAAATGACTGATTACAATGATGTAGAAACTGGTTGCTCAGAAAGAATTTGAAAGGACCAGACACTGCCATGCTGAAGGGGTCTTTGGGTGCAAAAAAAAAAAAGGGGGGGAAACTAATTACCACACACAATCCCGGTGACATTCCAAGGCAAACCAGCGTGGCCACTGGGATGTTTGCAACATTTGTAAAAGGCTCTTGCTGTACTTTTTTGTAACAATAATCACTGATTATGAACACGGGGCTGGGGAATAACACAAGGTCTTTTGGTCCATCTTCTAATCCTCTATTAAGCCTCTATATCAGATGGGCAAGACCATCTCTCTCTCAGCTTAAAGACTGACGAGAGTTTCAATCTCAGGGAACTGGCACATATTAGCTGTTCAATAAATATCTGTTGAATGAATAAACAAATCTGAACGCCTGTTTTGGCTTTTACAGCCCTTACAGGAGTGATTTTCAGCCAAGCTTCCTATTGTGGAATCCAAGAAACAGTCTATTTTTTCCAGTCATGGCTTTAGAAGGTGCAATAAGCATCATTTAGAAGGGAGAAGATAGAGAAGAAAAGGAGAATAGATGAAAGGGAGGAAAGTAGGAAAGAAAAGAAAGGGAAGAAGGAAGGAAGGAAGGGAGGAAGAGACGATAGAAAGAATGGAGGGAGCTCTCAGGAGAAGATGAGGGAAAGGGTTAATTAAAAAAAAAAAAAGGAGGAGGGAGGGAAGCAGGACAGACAGTGGAGAACACAGGAGGAGGAATGCAATGGGGCAGCCAGACTGGAGGGAAGAGGAGGAAGACAGGAGAGCAGGCGTCCAGTAAAGTAGTTAATGGCTTAATAGCAGCTCCAGTGAGCTCCGAGCTAATGGAAAACAAGCGATATGACCTGATAGTCTCAGTAAGTGGGAGCAGAAATAGCCCCCCGGGAAGAATCTGTATCTGTGATACTATAATGGACTGAATAAAAAGGTTGAAAAAAGCAAGAAAGGGAGAGAGAGAATTTCGCAGAAATCTACAGTCTTCCTAAAACTCAAAGTTTACTCTCACTGTGATGAGAAAAGCTCTAGTTTCCAAAGTACTTCTCTAGGGAGAGACCCTAAAATTGTCATACCTACAGGTTAGAGTGGTTGTGGGGAAATGAAGCCTGCTCATGCCAGAAAGCAGAGCTAACTTACATGATATGGATTCTTTCCTTGAGGGAAATGTGGCCCATTTCATTGCTTTCTATATGGGCCAAGGCCAAGATTATGATTTACTTTGCCCCGCTCAACAACTTGAAATGCTCATCAACAGCAAGTTCTTTGTGAAGTCTAACCTAGATCTCTCTTGCTTCAGTACAAGTTTCCTTTTCCCTCTCTCTCCAGCCTCAACAGAGTTGAATTAATTAATGCCTATTTTTTTACAGTACATTCCTGCATACTCTTTACTCTGAGGTTATTCATTAGCCACCCCTATCCACCCACCCCACCTCCAAGAAGGCTTTGAAAAATAACTAAATATATAATGAGACCTGGTTCTGCTGCCTTTTCCTAACACATCCTAACACAGCATCAGGAGCTTGCCACGGTGAAGAGAATCACAACAAAACAAATTCGGATCAGGAGTTAATTGCATATTTCTTTAGCATTTAGCCTAGATTATCACCCAAAGATTAACTACCATTAGACTCTCCCAAATATTTTTATAAGATTCATATGGGGCAGGAATTATCATCCCCCTTGTGAGGGAAGAAACTGGAATGTGCCTTTCCCCAGCAAGTTACCAGCACAGCCAGCAAAAACCTCCAGTGTTTGGACTTGAACTTTCTTGCCCTGCCCACAGCCCAAAGTATCTTTTCATATATTCAAGGTAAAAGTTCAGAAAAATTTCAAGGAAATTTTGAGACCAACAGTCACAAAGGGGAGTTTTTTTGTTTGTCTTGTTTTTTTTGTCTTTTTAGGGCTGTACCCTCGGCTTACGGAGGTTCCCAGGTTAGGGGTCGAATCAGAGCTATAGCTGCCGGCCTACACCACAGCCACAGCAACGCGGGATCCAAGGTGCGTTTGCAACCTACACCACAGCTCACGGCAACGCCGGATCCTTAACCCACTGAGCAAGGCCAGGGATCAAATATGCATCCTCATGGATGCTAGTCAGGTTCATTTCCATTGAGCCACACCAGGAACTCCAGGGGGAGCTTGCTGATGCTCACCGTGTTGTTCTAATGCTTCCCTGGACCTCCCCGTTCACTCTCCCGCCACGCCAGGCTTCTCCCCCTGAAATTCTCTTCCTCCAGAAAAAAGCCTCACAGAAAATTCTCTGGTCATTGAAATGGTTCATATTGACAATTTTCTCAAAATTTTCCACTAGGCATCAGCTGCTCTTTAAGTTAGAGTGAAGAGAAGGTCATAATCTTTCTTGATGCTTAAACTGGAGCATGACTCAGAAGAACAAACAGGGAAGAGACAGAGCGAATCCCCACATTATTTTTTAATACATCATGTGGTACTGCAGGCCCCGCTCAGCAAGATCCAGGACTAAAGTAAGTCTATCTTTCCTTTCAGAAGTGTTTACCTTCGCAAAGACTCCCTAATCTCCCAGGATGTGCAAGTGGCTAGAGAAAAGGAACTACATTCCTTTTCTTTCATACAGGACACACACCCACCCGGCCAGACTGGCTTCCTCTGGGGTCAGGGAAGCAGCCTGCCAACCCCACGTCAGAGCAGAAGGTTGGAGCTGAGAGTCTGGGCTGATCTCCTCCTGGTTGGAGAAGGCAGAGGGGACCCAGGGGAGAGGAAAAGGCCCCATCCCCAGCCAACATGCCCGCCCAGCTCAACAGCATCTGTGAAATTCCATCATTAGAGATTCCTTGCCCTTGGTTCCTGGAAGAGGACAACACACCACACGCTGAATCATTAACAAGCCGGTGGGAATTTGTTCATCAGAATTCTTGGATTCCACAATAGGAAGGGGGACTGGGGACAGTGGGAGCTCTTCCATTCACAATGTGGCCCAAGCCACGCAGGGAGATGGGGCAGGCAGCCCAGTGTGGTCCTGCCGGTGTTTTTTTTGGCGGGGCGGGGGGCTGCACCCATGGCCTATGGACGTTTCCAGGCTAGAGGTCTAATTGGAGCAGCAGCTGCCGGCCTGCACCACAGCCACGGCAAGGCTGGATCCTTAACCCACTGAGCGAGGCCAGGGATTAAACCCACATCCTCATGGATATTAATCAGGTTCATTACTGCTAAGCCACAACAGGAACTCCAGACAGTGGGCTTTAAGACCCCACAACTAGTTCCAGTGACCTGGCCTGCCGGGCTGGCACACCTTTTGCATCCACACTCGCAACAGTGTTGCTCTCAGCACAGAACCTTCATGATTTTGATCTGCAGCCTTTGGTTTTCAGCTTGGAGTTTTCCTGGGTATAATGTCAACTTAAGTGAGAAGAATCTCTTTTGTTACCTTGGAAATTCTGAGAGTAAAGGCTTGGTTTTAGAAAGAAGCAAGAAAAAAAGGAAAGTTGGCACTTGCCCAGCTACCTTTTGGGTGAGGGTTGGCAGAGTCACCTTCCCCACGTTACATGTTCTAAGCCCCCCTACCTGCTCCGTCCTCAACAGGCTGCATGGGCTGGGGGACTCCTTTACACCCCCGGTTCCTAATAATACTGTGACTTGTTGGCAACTTTCAAAACACAGGGCGTGAAGTGTCTCCTCTTGGTTTTAAGGCTGGGATTTCAGAAGTGATTTCAAGTTTGAATGCCCAGTTCTCATCCTCTATGGATTTTGGCAAACCAGCTCTTCATGACACCATTTTTATCCACTAGCCCCACTCTTGGTGGGACACACTTCAAACTGAAATATTCCCATCCTGAGCCATGAGATCTCGTTTCATTGAAAAAAAAAAAAAAAAAGGCAAGAGATCCTAGCACTCAGCCACAGGCAACCTTCTAAGTTGAAAAAGAGCCATTTTCCCTCAGTTTTGGCAGGTTTTGTGTCTTCCTTGAGACACCCACCACATGAAAATATAGCCTCTAACTCTCGGTAAAATGCCTCCCAGATTTTGCCAGATGGATCAAAGGCATCTCCAGCTAGAGAGGAAAAGAGTAATGGAATAAAAAACACATTCATGATTCTTTTCTTCTGCAACCAAGTTTTTCAAGGAATTGGTCAGTTATCCCTCCAGCCTTGGTATGTGTCAAACTCATGTATATATTCACATATATTTTTATTCACGTTTTCGTTTTGGAGCAAGCTCTCACCACCTCAACTGCCGTAGGCTATTCAGGCAAAAATCTCACTTGGGTCTGAATCTAGGTTAATTTAGGAGCAGGCTAGAATTTTACCTGGATACCTCTCTCCACATTCTGTTTTACTCTGGAAATCTGGATTTTTAGGTAGAACTAGAGTCCCACAAATCTCTCCCACACGGATTACCTGTGCCAAAGTGGTCACGTTATGAAGTTGAGAAAAGATCAGATTTTACTTTCATCTCGGTTTCTATCCTATTTTAGGAAAGATGGACGTCACACATCTTCTTTTATGCCTATTATACCCACACTACGTGAAAAAGGAAAAATTAATGACCAAACATTTTTGATCATCTCTGTCTCGGAACATTTCTTATAGATCTCTCTAGAGACAACAGAGGCTGTGTTGATTCTGTCTGTGAAAGACCAAGATAAGTGGGTTTAAATAATAGATAGCTTCTCATTCTATTAAGGATGTAGCTATGTGGTTATCATACTTAAACAACTGAGAATTAGCAGGAACTGACATTCAAATGACACCAACACGAGGGCAAAGGATGGAAAGAAGGAACAGGGCTGGTGGTGGTAGTGCTGAAATGATGACTTATTAAGCAGTTTCATCTTTCTTCCAACACATGCAACATGGCCACTCATTTCCATTATGCTCTGTTTTTTACACCAGAATATACACCGCCTCCCTCCCAGGTTATATGTAACCACACACCCATTATGGGTAGCCAAATTTGTATTCTTCCTAGAATACAAAATTTTCCCCAAAGATTTGGGGGTTGGGACAGGTATAGCAATTTAACTAGTACTTTAAATAGTATCATATTAAAAAAGCAATCTATTATGGAATAGAGTGCAATATTCTAATAAATTTTTGACATAAAAGCGGAGAGGAAAACCAACTTTTCCAGCTTCCACGAGTACTCTGCTAAATGCCAGGCTTCTGGGGAGTTGCATTTCCTCGCTCCGGTAGGTAGGATACCTGGGCTGAAATATTTGAGAAGCACTTCCAGCTGTATTTTATTTATTTGTTTGTTTGTTTGTTTATTGGCTGAACCCGTGACATGCAAAAGGTCCCAGGCCAGTGACTGAACCCACACCACAGCAGTGACAATGCTGGATCCTCAACTCATTGAGCCACCAAGAAACTCCATCCAGCTATAATTAACAAAACTACCCATGACATTGGTGTCTTGAGGCTGGCCATCAGCAGGGTTCTGCTGGACAGGGCTGACCCCGGCATGCTGCCCTATGGGCCTGTTGCATGACGGCTGGGGAGAAATGAGCCATTTCATCTCTTTTGCTCTAAATAAACCCCCCACTGTCTGCCTGTTGCTATTGCTTCTCACTTGACGGTAGTTACGAGGCCATTAGTAGAAAACAAGAATCTGCTCTCTCCGCATCTGCATATTGGACAAGTCCAGCACTATTTAGCTTGTGAGGCCTGATAAGAAGGCAGCACAATCTGCCCATTGACTGCTGTCCTTCTTTCCAGCCCCAAGTACCAGAGTCTCCTGGCTTAGATGCTTATTTGCATGTCTCTAGCTGTCCCCAATTGAATGCTTTCAGTCGCACCTGCATGGCACTTGTAAGAGAAGAAAAAGGGCTCCCTTTGAGCTAATTCAAACTCCTGGCCTTCACACTTGTTCCACTCTTGTATGTCCCAAGGATCTCTAATTTGAGGCCTAAACATGTTTAAAGAATGCTGTTTTCATGCGTCCACAATGCACTGTTTATTTTGACCCATACTCCTAGGAACATGCTGGGGTACTTCCCTTGTATTTTTTTTTTTTTAACCAAAGAAGGAGGCAGGCAGTGATGACAGGGCTATTTCTCCTACTCCTTCTTCGTGATGGCTCTGCAGTCTGCAATGCTTGTGTCCAGGTCTTCAGAAAGGGTTCAGAATAATCTCCTCTGGATTTAGCATCTTAAATTTATCTTCCTGGACGGGTTTGCTTTTTGTTGACTTTAAAGTACAGAAACTTACTTGGGACTTGAATAGCCCACTGCCATATTCCCACAAGGGTTTAACACATTTGCAAATTATTATTGTGATGACAGAATATTGGATGCCATGATGAATTGGGAAGTTCAGATGGCAATTTATAAAGTAGTGAGATTTTAAAGGAATTACTATTCGGAATTGCTGCTATCAGAATTCCTTTTGTGAAGAGAATCGACTGCTATGCTCCATGAGGCTTGGGACTATATCCTTTTTACTCCTCTTTGAATACTTAGTGCCTAGCTCAGTGGTGGGGCACATAATAAGTGTTCAATAAATATTTGTTGGGAAAAATGAATGCATAAAAAACACTGATGGTCCATTTACTCAGACCAAATACAGCCACTGGAAGGACAAGGCTGAACAAAGGAAAAGCTGAACGGTTCTGCTTAAGGAAATGGAAGAAACTAGCTCGTAAGAGGGGAGCAAGGGGAAAATGAGCAGGCTGAATATTTCAGGAGGCAGGAGCAGAGATATTTAAGCTTAGGACCGTATTCAATTCAAAGTTATGCTTCAGGGTTATCAAATCCCTCCCTTTCCTCCTTTTTATAAAAAGTCTGTTATACACACAAGGGCCTCAGGTGAGGCTTTATTGTTGTTTTACTTGCTCTGTGCCAAGCAGTGAAAGGTGCTGAGTTTCATGTGTGCGAAAGTACCAGGTCAGTGAGGAATGCACACACGGATGCTCAGACGACCTATAAACTATTTCACCGGAAACAGGCATCAAGAGCAGAGGGGTGCCTTCCCACCTCCTCCTCTATCCAGTTTCCAGGAAAGTCTGGAGAGTGTGGGGCCCACCCTGCACATGAGGGATGGGTTTCATTTTGATCTCCCATGGTACCCACTCATGATAAGAAATGATCACCAGACCACTTACTGCATTGGTATCCGATACCAAGCAAGTCTTGTTTTTTCATCCAACCCTTCCCATTATCCTCCTCTCCCATTCCTTACAGAGCCTTGAATAATTTTTGCTACCATGAAACACGAGAGAAAGGTTCTGCTGAGAAAAAAAATGAGAAATACGTTTATTCCCGTAATATCTCAGAGACATTCAGGCCAGGGATTACCACCTATGAAATTTATTCTTCCTCTCATGTAAGACCTAGCTTAGTATAGCGAGAATGGCTTTCTAAAACTGCTTGGTATCTTGAATCCAAAGTAATAAATTGGTGTGACTCTAAAGTAATTATAATATATGAAATCTAAAACTCCAAATGAGGTTTGCTGAAGAAAAAAAAAATCGCATCACTCAAGAGATGTGCTTTTCCCATCTCCAACCATCTAAACCATCGTGATGGATTAGTGAGATGAAAACAGTAACTCTTTCTCTACTACCAGCTATGATAGTACGTGTACTTTATCATATCACTTTATTTAAATTTTTAAAAATGAATTTGATTAAATTTGAACATGTAGGAAACTACATACCCAGGGACAGTTTAAGGTTAATGTTCTTTGTAATTATTTCAGGCTTTTCTCTAAATTCACCAAAATTTTTCCTAGAACAATATCCTGGGAAATGAATGAGGAGTACAGACCTCTGGCATTTGAGGGCTTCACACTGGCATATTTACAATCTGTCATTTCTGCTATTTGTAAGGGACTCTGGATTTCTGATATACAGGAATTTGTCATTTTGAATCTCATCTTAGTCTGACTTTGCTGTTCTCTACTGCTCTCCAGAAGTGATAAGCTCTTTCTCTATGAAAAATGACCATTGCATTTATTGAAAATTGAAAAAGTGCTTAATTTGTGGTGTGAAAGATGGGACAAGAAACAGACTTTTATTTAAAATGTGGTTCTAGAAAAACATGGATTCTCCCCAAAGTAGGGAGAGGCAAACTTTTCAAATACTAGGAAATTGTCTACCGGTGCCAAGGAAACAGAAATTAAAATTCAGGAAGAATCTTAATTTTTAATTACCAGTTCTTAGCTGACACTTTAACATAGAGACATGGTTCAGAAGCGACAGTGTACTCAGATGCTATTGCTCACTTACCCACTAGCCAACTGTGTAAATTCGGAATAGTTACTTCACCTCTCTGGTCATTGTCATCACTGTCGTGGAGGCCCGCACTTACTGAGCTCTTACTATGAATCAGGCACTGTGCTAAAGCTCTTTACTTGGATTATCTCATTTAATGCTTGCAACAACCGACTGCAGTAGAAACAAATACTGGATGATAACAGCTAACAGTTATTGAATGCTGATTGTGAGGGGATAGCATGCCAAGTGCTTTACAGGTATCACCTCATATAATCCTTTTAATAACGAGCTGGGTACTATTAAACCTCTATTTAACAGATAGGAAATTAAGGTTTGGAGAGGTTCATTAATTTGTCCAAGATGACACAGCTAGTAAGAGGTGAAGGAGGATTTTGAATGAAAACTTCTTTGACTCTAGAGCTCAAGATCTTAACCATTAGACTCTACTGGGTATACAAAGAAACTAACCACACTGCAAAAACAGACATCAGTGTACAGATGTTGAGTTCTTTATATTTACATAAGCACCAAGTGTTGGCAATATTCTGTCATTTAGTCATTATGTAATATAGATGGTATTTCCCATTGGCAGGGCCAGCTCTTTAAGCCATTTCCTCCATAGTGATTTTCATGGAGCCATAGTCACTGCATGTGGTTTCCTATTTGTGGCCAACAGTGAACACTGAAAGGACAACCGGTCAAGTTTCAGGTGGTAGAAACACTGACTATGAAGCCAGGTCTCATCCTCATGTGACTCGAGGTGGCCCATAAAGGACTGAAACTATGCCCTGCTCTCATTAGTATTGCACTTCATGCAAAGAAACCAGTTGCCCTCATCAAATCCTGAGTGTTATCTTGAGCAATTTCATTTTTTTGTACCCTTGTAAACAGATGGCAAGAATCTGTTTTTCTGACATTGAGCAAACTTTCTTTTTTGCCGTTCTTGGCTTGCAAAAAGAAAGGAATACAAAATGGAAATTCATTGGGACAAACAGAAGGCAGATTTCTAACACAGATTCTCCAGACCCTACACACACACATACACACACACAAATACAAACTTGCGCACAAATATGCATGCATGCACATGTGTGCACACACAAATACATACACACGCGCAGACACAGAGCCACCACCAGCAGAGCGGCAGAGACAAGAGTGATAGTGATTTGTCTATAATGAGAGCAAGATGGGAGATTTAGCAACACTTCATTTTCATGCATTTTCTTTAAGGGAGCACAGGTCAACATTGAGACTTTTCATACAAGACACAGAAACAAATATTCAATCTCTTAGATTGTAAATCTGAGGAGCAGATGTAACCAAATGATAGTTATTAATGTTATTTCTGTCTCTGGGAGAATGATAAATCACATTCAAGTCCATTACTTAGCAGAGTTATTATGCATTTAAGAACTTAAATGGGAGACATTTGTGATTTTCTTTGGAAGAGAAAAGGCAGACTCATCTTTTGGCTGAAGCGTGACTACTTTGGGATCTAGTCAGATATCATCTTGAGAGAGAGAGAGACTGACCCAATGTCACTCTTGTCCTCCAGGGGTGGCATAGATGAAAAGAGGAGGCATGTCAGGGGATTCATTCTCAGCTTCATAATGATACCCTTCCTTTATCTGACTTTCACTAAAAATAACATTTGAATGAAGGAATTGGGTCACCTGGTGACATTTTTGGTAGTAGCAGTACTTTGTGGGGAGAACCTTTATGTCTTCATGCGGCGTTGCAATAATTCACTGTTGGGTTTGTAGGAGGCATTTCCAAAGGTAGCTATGGAAAGTCCTCCCTTGGATCTCTCCAAAGCTCAGGGGAGGGGGCGGCATTTCTGGGGCAACCCAGAAGTGCCTCCTCCTGGAGGCACGGGCTGGAGGAAATGAAGAAAACTTTCAAGTCTTGGTTCAATTCCATAATGCTGTATTTTTTTCCATATGACATACTGACCCTGGGAAGTAAGCAAATTACTCAACTGCTTTATCTATCCTAATATATTTGTTTCATTTTCGAGTATGGAAAATGCAAACTGCACATTATTTTAGTGTCAGACGGCTGAAGTGAAACTTGGAGTCTTTAAAGACAGAAGACATTTGTACCCTATTCCTGATTCTAGAACTTTCCGGAGACCTGGCACATGGTAGACTTCAAAAGAGATTATTGAATGAATAATAATAATAATCTGAAACTCTTATAGCCTCTCTGATGCATCTTCTGCTACTTTCACCCTTACTCAGACCAGCCCCTTGTGTTCCCTCGCTGATACTAAAACACACCAAACGTGTGTCTTCTTTGCACACCGTACTCTTGGCCTGGAATGCTCCCCCTAGGTATCTGTGGGACTTGTTCCCCCACCTCCTAAGGTCTCTACTCAAATGTCTCCTTAGACATGATTTCTGTCGTTTCCTTCAAATCCTTGCATTGTACTTACTAGCATCTGATATAATATATATTCACTTCTTTATCTGTTTAGCCTCTTTATCCTCCCCTCTGCAACTAGGACTTGAGTCCATAGGAGCAGTTGCTTTGCCATGCTCATTGCTCGATCTCCAGAGCTTAAAAATAAATACTGATTGAGTGACTGAGCAAAATGAATGAAATTGTGTTTTAGTTATCACTTTTCTGGTTGATAGGAACAGACACTCACTCAAGCAATCCCAAGTGGATTTACCTTGATAAGGAATCTTACGGGAACCCAATGATACGAATGTTGGTAGTTTCCCTAGTTGGGCTGGGTGTCCTGGACGCAAGAACCAGAGAGAGTGGCCAGGAACTCAGTGGCAGGGCCAGAAAGATCTTGTCTCCAGCACTCCACCACCACCACACTACACTCTTCCCCTTCATTCCTGATTTCCTCATCACCTCAGCTTGTACCACGACTGGGAGTTTACTCCCTCACCTCCATCAGCTCTCTTGGTCACAGATTACCCATGGGGGAGTTCGATGATCTCAGATCATCTTTTCAAGCCAGGCCAATAGTTCCTAAGTTTCTGGCATCTTGGCTGGTTGAGCCAATGCCCTCCCCAGGTCCACTCACCTATGATGCGACACAGGTGACCCCCTCCCCATTCAGGAGAAATCACTCAAGGAGCAACTTCTAAAAGGATCAACTTCTAAAAAGACTTCTAAAAGACTTCCTCTTCCTCCTCTAAGAATGCCCTTTTATATCCTACATCCCTTTTTAAAAGCAGTAGGAAGTTCACTGCTGGTGTGGCAGGTCCTGCACTGCTCCTGGGCAGATAGAGCTCTCAGAGACATAATCAACTAGAAATGCTATATCTAGGAGGCTTACTTCTCTTACCAGTTAGGAGGTCTGCTTGAACTTGGGAGAGGACATATACTGAGACAGCTAAATTCACAGCAAAGGGACTGGCAGGAGGCAATTACTCTGTTTGGTTCAGATGCTGGAAACCAAAGCTCTTGAACGGTGTGTAATTAATATCTCCCAAGTCTTCTTTAAGTCTCTTGTCAAATTCAGGATTTGTTTTTCTTTCTGGTCTCAATAGTTTACTACTGAACCTTAAACGAAGTAGACTGAGGCGAACCATGGACCCTGATGATGTTCCTGGGAGACTGTTGCCCTGGGCATCCTACTAACAGCAGGCAGCTGGAAGCAGTGGGGCAATGAGCCTCAAAGAAGCCCATGAATGCCTTCAGCAGACCCAGGGCTGGTCCCCACTGCTCTGCAGCTCTTAGCAAGTAATAGCCCCTGTGGGCCTCAGTCTCCTCACCTCTAAATCTCAGAGTTAGGAAGGTCAAAATCTAAGTGACTTACCATGTGTGGAAAATTCACAGGTTGAAAATCATCAGGTAAGAGACTTCATCTTTCAGAGCAGGAGTGGACAACTATGGTCCATGGGCCAAATACAGCTTGCTGCCTGTTTTTTAATGACCTGTGAGATAAGAATGGGGTTTACTTTTTAAATGGTCGAAAAAAATCAAAAGAATAATATCCCCTGACATGAAAATAATATAACATTCAGATTTCAAGGTCCATAGTGAAGTTTTATCAAACAGCCTTGATCTGTTGTTTACGTACTGTCTATGGCAGTTTTCCCACTACAGTGGCAGAGACTTGTGACAAAGACAGCATGATCCACTTAGTGTAAAATAGTTATTTTCTGACCCTTTACAGAAAGAGTTGGCCACCTTCTGTTTTAAACAGAGAGGCTAAAAGTAACCATCTAAGTCAGACACAACTCAGTTCAAATCACAGCTCACCCCTAACTAGCTTTGTGACCTTGGAAAGTTATTTGACCCAAGTTGCACTTTCCTTATCTGTAAAATGGAGACAAAAAATGGTCCTTGTCTCAAAGGGTCTTTGGGAGGAACTGGATGAGGTCATCATGAGGCACTGAGCAGAGATCCCAGCCCAGCTGAGTAAACCAAGGCATGATTGTGGGTCTCTTATGCTCAGCATCTGGTACAGTGATTGGCACAGAATGGGTTCTAAACATTTATTTGCAGGATAAATGCCTGAATAAACTGCAGAGTGTACCATTTAATATTATTTTGGCTTAGCATCCTCAACGTGTCTGGGGGCCGAGTAGCCGATGAAAGAAATGGAAAAGACAAGCCAGAAGTCCAAGAGGGGTCAGGACCAAGAAGAGCCAACCGGCCATGAGCTGGTGATATTCCTGTGGCTACTGCCCCTGCTCCCAGGACCCACCAAGGCTTGGTGGATTGTCAGTGGGCACTGAGATTTTTCTTCTGCTCAGGTTTATCATGGTACTTACTCCTGGAACTAGAAGGCACTCGCTCACTCAGTCACTCTCCTGCCCGCTGGGAAGTCTTTTTGGCTTCACCTTTAAAATACATCCAAATCCTCCCTTTCTCTCCCTCTCTTCCTTCTGCCATCCCCACTATTCTGGGCTGAGCCATCATCATCTCCCACCTTGACGACACAAAAGCTCCTCACTGGTCTCGGATCCTCCTTCATTCTCCTACTGTCCATTCTTAGTACATTAACTAGAGTAATCTTTTTACAAGGTCAGATCATATCACTCCTCTGCTCAAACTTCCCAGTGGCTGCCCATCTCAAGCAGAGTCAAAGCCGGAAGGCCTACTATGGCCTATGAACTCTCTACTTGCTGTGTCCCTCCCCTACACTTTTGACCTCCTCTCCTATCCCTTTGCCCGTTGCTTACTCTGCTCCAGCTGCAAGGCCTTTGCTGTCCTCAAATGCACAAACAGGCTCCTGCCTAAGGGCCTTCCCCTGATCAGTCCACTCCATCTGGGTGTTCATCCTTCAGACACTCCCATGGAGAAGGCCCTCATCTCCTTCAACTCTCCTCGAACTTCACTTCTTGATGAGATTTATCCTGGTCACAGGGTTAATTAATACTGTTTAAAATCAGAACTACATCCTTCAACATTCTCAATCCCTCTTTCCTCCCTCCCCCCAGGGCTGCACCCACAGCATATGGAAGCTCCCAGGTTAGGGACAGAATCGGAGCTGTAGCTGCTGGCCTACGCCGCAGCCATAGCAACGCAGAATCTGAGCTGCATTTGTAACCTACACCACAGCTCACAGCAACGCCACATCCTTAACCCACTGAGCAAGGCCAGGGATCAAACCTGTGTCCTCATGGATACAAGTCAGATTCATTTCCTCTGAGCCACGATGGGAACTCCAATTCTCAATCCCTCTTATCTCTATCATTAAACATTTTTTTAAATTTATTCTATTTGTATTGGCTCTAGTTCCACTAGAATGTAAGTTCCATGAGGGCAGGAATTTTCATCTTTTTTGTCAGCAGTGTATTCCAAGCATCTAGAACACTGGCCAGCCCATAGCAGGTACTCGGTAAAATTTGTCGAACAAACCAATTAATTATCTACTATTTTATAATCCAATAGTCTCTCCCCCTGTCTCAGAATCTACCTCTCCATGAATCTGCCAGAAAGCTGACCACCTCCTTGAGGTCTCAGTGCCATTATCTTAGATTCTATAAAGGAAACTGTGGGAGAAACCACCCTCCCCCCGGGGGAATCTGAGGGCACACCCAGCTTCAGCTGTACCTTCTGGGCCAGGAATGACCTCACTGAGGGTGGAACAGTCCAGTATTGAACTGTTCAAACTCTTAATTTTTTTTCCGTCCCCCTGCTTTGTTTTTGCACCGTCATTAACAAGATCTGCAGAACTTGAGCAAAAGGGTGGAGAAGACATAAACCTTAATGTCACTGAATTTTCAGCCTGCATAAAAGATCTGGCAGGAAAAAGAACTTGAAATATTGGTGAGAATTAGGAGCAGTCTGTGTATGGAGTTATCCCAATTACCTCAGATAATGGCATGATTATATCATCGCCTCTGAGGAGGATGAAAGGAGAATTTGAAACGGCTACGATTTCCTCAGATCCCGTACCCTGCCCATCACACCACGGGCTCGTCCTGCATGTCACATCCCAAAAGGCTGTTCCTCACAGATACTCGGTCCCCAGTTGTCACACAGTGAGGAATCCTGTCAGTGTTCACAGGAAACGTCCCCAAGGCTCTCTCCCTCTGGCCCACGCTCCAGGAAAGATGACTGTGGTCAGAGTCGTCATAAAGTTTAAGTATATATGAATCATAAATAATGATGAATAACCACATTATAAATTTTGCAAGGCTTGTTGCACAGACATGAGATTTATACCTAAGGATACTGAAAGTGAAGCCTGCCTCCACCCTTTTAAGACCTCAGGACACTTAGCAATAAACAGGGAAAGGAAACGGCCTGAAGAATTTATTGAGGAAAGTCCTTGACCAGCTACCACTGGGGCACTACTGGCGTTGGCTCCCAGCGTGTTCTTTCACTCTTAGGTTGATATCTAAAGGAAGAGGGTGGGGAAAGGAAAATTCTCCCGGGAGATCAGAGTATAGACAACATTTCTGGGCTCCTCTTTAGAACCTGGAAATTTAAAGTGAGGTTTCAACACTTTTTCTTACATATAGAACTATTTATATAAAATAGGCATCTACACTTTTTTCCAACTATCAATTTTGTAGGCTTGCTTTAAAGAAAAGAAGCCAAACCCTTAGTTCTCTCTGCTTCTGCCCAGTCAGAACATAAGGGATAAAATAAGTGAAAACTGCGTGTTTTTGCACAGTGACCCCTTGGGCAGAGCTGCCTGCCTCTCACCCTGGGCCAGTGAGTCTATTTGCAAAGCTGATTTAAGATGAAAAGCAAAGTGTAATGAACAAGCTGTACCCCTCTGCCCTGATGAATATTTTTCGAGTGAAGTTTGACCAGCCTCAAAAATTCTTCACAAATTCAAGAGAAAAAGGCATTAGGCTTCTAAATGGCCTGGATCAGGTTTCCATAGTAGCTTGGTTAGACAACAGACCTTTTCCCAAGAGTTATGCAGATCTTGTCAATAATGCTGCTGCAAAAACAAGAAAGCCAACAATGGGGTCTTGTTCATTTTAAGCTGAGTCATGAAAATCATGCACTAAAACCGTCCTTGGAGAAAGACCTGATTGGTAAAGTAACAGCCAGTAAACTCGGAAGGAATTTTTGCAAGGAAATGTTACCCTCTGTACTCTGAAAGCCATTCAAAGGAATAAGACATTGAAGAAAAATAATTTGACATTGCACTTCTTAACCTCATAAAACATTTTTAAAACTAACTCATTATCGTAATTTATAGCAGGAACTAGTCTCTTAAGTCTCAGTGGACGGTCTGTCTGACATCATGGTCCCATTTGTATGATTCATTTTTTTAAAGGCAATCTTGCCAGACCATTATAAAGTAAAACAATTAATTACTTTTATGATAGTTGGTTGCCTTCTGGCCCCTTGCTTTTCTCTTCACGGGAAACATTATCACTCACGCAGGCTTGCCTGATACTTCTGCCAATGCCTGTCAGAATGCATTCTGTACATTAACGTGAACTCCCCCAAAACACGCAAAATGAGGCCCTCATTTCATTGGCCATTGCAAATTTAATACCATTCCTGTCTTGTGTTTCTTACAGCTCTGTCTTCTACTGCAGGATCCCTTTTCAGCAAAGCGATTAGTCAACCTGACCTGTGCTACCATTACACCAAATGTCACCATTCATCCCAACAAACAGGAAAGCATTAGTTAGGAACAGAGCTGTTTTCACTGGTGCTTTCTCACAGAATACAGTGAGAAGGCTGTGGAGACACAGAGTAAAGGATTAGGAAATTATTCCTTCTGAGACTCTTCTTATCTCCATCTACTTCCAAGAGAGAGTTAGATGCCATCTAAGTCAAAGAGAGGCTCTCTTTTATTTCTCTAAACTCTCCTTTTCACTTCCCAATCTTCCCCACAGTTGCAGAAAAAGTAGAAGATCACTTCTCTCTTTAGATTCTCTACTACTTACTATAATTACCACGACAACAATTGCTGAGTGGATTTGCAATCTGTGATATTTAACCACAATGAAGATATTAAATCCTCTTATGAACATGATCTCATTAACTCCTATAATGATACTCTGATATGAAACAAGGACCGAGACCTTCAAAACTCATTCTCTTTACACACAGGGAGCGAGGCGAGGTGCTGGGAGTTCACAAGGGAATTAGCTAGGCTGGAATTAAAACCTACTGTTCTGATTCTCATTTAGGGCTAGTGCTACCCTAAATGATTCTACATCTTAAGAGGCGCAAAATAAACACATGAGGATCAGCCAGGAGAGAGTGAAAATAAACAATTCCACAGAGTTTCAGAGAGTACCATCTGATTGCAATCGCTGAATATCTTAATTCAAATCCTTAGAGGGAAATCTCCCTGGCTAAGCCCTGTCTATGGATTGACACCCTTTGGGTTAGGTTCCAATCCTGGTCCAGCTCCTGTGACTTGGCTGTAGGGACAGGGAACATGTATGACGCAAGGCTGCTCCTAAAGCTAGAAGGGGAAGTTAAGTCAGGCGTGTCTCACCTGTTTGTTCCAAAAACTCTTAGTATGTAATTATATCCAGGCTTACCTGCATATTTAACTTGTCTTTTCTATTACAGTAAAAGTTTCTTGATATTAGGGCTCTTTTTTTTTCTTTTCCTTCCACTTCTTTCAGGGCCTTGTGTACTTGGTACACATCATGTACAAAATATAAACACTTCTTAGCCATTGGATGGGTGAATTAATGGTATCACATTTTCAATGGCAATATCTTTTAAATATCCATTTTAAAAAGATAAAAATAGACATATTTCTCTTTATAGAGGTTTAGCCTTCTTATTGGCAAGCATCACATACAAGCATTTGTTCTTTATATTTCAAAATGGTTTTAAGGTAACACGTTCAGAGACTTCAGTGTCCCGCAATGAAAGCAACTGATACCTGGCTTGTCTTTCTACTATAATAAACTGTAACAATGAACAAAACATATGAGGCAACTTTTTTCAGGCGGAGGACAACAGGCAGCCTGTTGAGAGAAGGGAAACATGAAGTAAACCCAGCTGCCCCAGGTTTCTGCCTTGAGGACATTCCTGCCATAACATGAAGAAAAGGAAACAAGGCGGAGAAAGCAGATAAGGCAGAAATTACAGTTTCAGGCTGCTAACTCAGTTGAAATTTGTGAGATCAGATGCTAAAGAAGAACCTGTGCAGAGGAAGGACCCCAGACTCCGTCTAGGGATTCACCACGGGTCTTTGGCATTGGCAGGGCTACATATCGCAGGGCGAGACTCTGAGGTCCAGCAGAGACTGACTGTTGCAGAGCTAAGAACCGAGTGATAATACCAATGGTAATGCCAAAGGTTGTGTAGCACCAGAAGATACTGGAGTTCCAGTCTAGAATTCAGCTGGCACCTGAGAAAGACTGCTTTAGGATTATAGTCCCCACTTGAGAAGTAAGAACCTTAAGAGTAAGGACTACCTCCAAACCAAAACTGTCCTCTACTCTTAAAAAACAAAACTGAACCTGACAGGACTGAAAAGGATCTACCAGTGATTTAATGGCCCATGAGAACAAAACTCAGCACTCTCTAAACTCAACACTCAATACATGATCCAGAGTCTCTATAATGTACCGTCCATAATGTCCAGGCTACAATAAAAATTTACTAGGCATTCAAAGAAAAAGACAAATATGATCCAAACTAAAGCAATAAAGGGAAAAAAAGAAAAATAACTCAAGATATTCCAGATGTTGGAATTATTAGACAAGTACTTTAAAGAGCTACTATAAATATGTTAAAAGACTTAAAATGAAAGACAGTCAATCACAAGGCAATAGACATAAAAACAAAAATAAACAAATGGGACCTAATCAAACTTATAAGCTTTTGCACAGTAAAGAAAACCATAAAAAAATAAATAAAAATGAAAAGATAACTTACAAAATGGGATAAAATATTTGCAAAAGACACAACTGTCAAGGGCTTATTCTCCAAAATATACAAACAACTCATACAGCTCAACAATAAAAAAACAAACAACTCAACTGAAAAACGGGCAGGAGACCTATATAGACATTTCTCCAAAGAAGACATACAGATAAGCACTAAGCACATGAAAAGATGCTCAGCATCACTAATTATTAGAGAAATGCAAATCAAAACTCTAATGAGGTATCATCTCATATGGGTCAGAATGGCCATCACTGATAAGTCTGCAAACAACAAATGCTATAGAGGGTATGGAGAAAAGGGAACTTTCCTCCACTGTTGGCAGGAATGTAAATTGCTAAAATCACTATGTAAAACAGTATGGAGGCACCTAAGAAAAGTAAATATAGAACTACCACATGACCCAGCAATCCCACTCCTAGGCATATATCTGGACAAAACTCTAATTTGAAAAGATATATACACCCCAATGTTCACAGCAGCACTATTCACAATAGCCAAGACACGGAAAAAACCTAAATGTCCATCAACAGATGAATGGATTAAGAGGAAATGGTACAAATATACAGTGGAATGTTACTTAACCATAAAAAAAAAAACTAAATAATGCCATTCATAGCAACATGGATACAACCAGAGATTATCATACCAAGTGAAGTTAAGTCAGAAAAAGAAAGACAAATACCATATGATATCACTTATATGTGGAACCTAAAATATGGCACACATGAACCTATCTACAAAACAGAAACAGACTCACAGACACAGAGGACGGACTTGTGGTTGCCAACGGGGAGGTGGGAGGGAGTGGGATGGATGGGGAGTTTGGAGTTGGTAGATGGAAACTATTACTACCCAGCACCCATAACCACATAAGCCAATACTTGTAATATAGCAGTCTATCTATACACAAACACACACATATACATATAAGCGTACACATACATTTACCCTAACTATTCTTTTCTGGTGGAACCCTAGTGAGTATACTCCTCAATTCCTTTTATGTACGTGTGTGTGTGTGTGTGTGTGTGTGTGTGTGTGTGTGTAGCTATCTGTCTACGCAAACACGCATATATATGCATATACACATACATTAACTATTCTTTCCTGGTGGAACCCTAGTGAATACACTCCTCAATTCCAGTTTAGGAATATACTTCCTCAATACCAGAAAAACCTTGATACCAATACTTGACAATAACATACAGGAAAATTACAGACAAACAAAGCTCATGAATTTAGACACAAAAATTTACAACAAGATGCTAGCAAATCAAATGCAGCGATATAAAAAACATCATGACCAAGTGGGGTTTATTCTAGATTGAAAGTTAGCACTATATTTGAAAATCAATCACTGAAATTCATCATTTTAACAGAATAAAACAAAAAGGCCGTAACACTAGCTTAATTGGAGCAGCAACAGCATTTGACATTCCACATTCATTTATGGTAAAAATTCTCAGTAAATGAGAACTAGAAAGGAATTTTCCAGTGTGACAAAGAGCATCTTTAAAAACCTACAGCCAATATACTTATCAGTGAAATAATGGCTGTTTGCCCCTAAGATGGTAACAAGGCAGAGTATCCATTCTTACTATTTTTAGTCACCATTGAATAAAGCGGTCATAACCAGTGCAATAAAGCAAGAAAAAGAAACGGAAAACATAAAATCTGAAAAGAAAAAAGTAAAACTGTATTCATGGATGGCATGATTGCTTACGCTGAATGGTGACTGTATCACATACCAGCTTTGCGATCTTGGGCTAATTAGTGTAACACGGCTTATTGTCCTCATCTGTAAGATGCTGATTATCAAGTTATGGGGATGTGATGAAATAATACACATAAAGTGGTCCAGCACCATGTCAGGCTCATAAGGTGTTATTGTTGATAATGATGGTGGCAGTGGTGGTAACTTAATCCAGGACTTTAATCCAGAGTTTTAACTTGTCTATGCCTCAGTTTCCTCATCTACTAAATAGATAATGCTATCGCTTACTAATAGTGTTCTGTAAATGCATATACAATACTTTGAACAACTTCTGGCATAAAATAAGTGTCCATAGTGTTAGCTACTTTTATTATTATCCAATTATGTGTTCCACATTTGGAGTAATATTCTATCTTAAGATTGTTCTCTGAGAAGCCATCTTATTAGAAAGGATTTGGGACTCAATCTTCTTGGTGAGAAACACAGTGGAGCCCCACCCCCCACCCCCGGAACCCTAAAGTGATTTGTAGTCAAAGAAATTTAATTCAACAAGCTGTTATTGAAAACCTTTATCAACACTCAGTTGTTATGCACATTCATATGTTTTTAATCTCTTTTAACCCTCAAACCAGTTTTCGGGGGGGCACTTCCCTCAGGTCCATTTTATGGGAGACTGAGACACAGGATAAATAATTTGCCCAAAGTCCCATTGCTACTAACTAACCAGGTTAAAAATACCATTTCAAGACCTCCAAGTCCAAGAATTCCCATCGCTGCTTAGTCATGTACAATACAAGTAGCCTCCAACTAACCTTACCAGATTGTGTTTATCCTCTGTGTACAGATAAAATTAGTCAGGCACGAGCATTTTCTCTAAATGTCCAAATTAACACTGCGAGTATGTCAAATGCATCCGAACTGTTGGTGGGGGCGGTGGGGAAAGAAGGGAGAAGGGTTCTCTCCAGTCCAAGTGATTTGGATCCATACCAGTGTATCTGCCCCCACTTTCTAGACTCTGTGCTGTGACCAAGACATATCAGGGTGTACAGTAAATGGAGTCTCACCAAATGCCATGCCTAATTCTTGCCGGAAAAATAACAGCGATTAAAGCTGCTAAAAGTGTAACCGGTGCTGGATCCCCGCACCAAGTCGGCCTTCAGCAGTTATTGCTACATGTTGGTCTAGAAGAAATATTTCAATAACTACACTCTTGTTGTAGATTTTATCTAGTTGCCATAGAAACTTTGGAGGAAACGCTTGTTTTTAACCCTTGGACTGGGCTTGCCACCCAGTTTTATAGCTCTATTTAAAGAGCCCCCTTGTTATTTTAAACTCTTCCCCTTCTGCTCGCCTGTTTTTTTCCGTGAGACAGCTGGACAGGACCTGTTCATGACCTTCCAACAGCCACTTAACTGTGATTTTGAGGGCACAATTCCTGAAGGTAGATGGTAAGAGCCAACAGTGCTTTTTTGTGTTTGTCTGTGAATGGGCTCTGGTTGCAACAGAAATGTTTTAAAACTGGTTTCACTTCAACAGAACTAAAAATGAACTTCTCATTTCTGTCCCCTCTGCCAAGTATGCTTCCCCACCCCAAGTCCTTACAGAAGAAAGGAGCCCTGCCCAACTCCCCAGACGCTCTCCAAACTAGTTTCTAGATATCCCGAGTCCCGCTG
This sequence comes from Catagonus wagneri, assembly GCA_004024745.2. Lineage (NCBI taxonomy): Eukaryota > Metazoa > Chordata > Mammalia > Artiodactyla > Tayassuidae > Catagonus > Catagonus wagneri. The sequence continues at coordinate 9,478,962 of PVHT021183629.1, read as the reverse complement.
TCCTCACTGTTCCTAACGTTTCCGAGTACACCACTAGGGCGGTGATTGCCTGCACAGCTCTCCCTTCCCTGAGGGAAGGAAGTACACATGTATCTCAGAGCAGGAGTCTAGGCTCAGTTCACATCCATTTGACTCCCAGGGTGTGAACTCCCTCTTGCTTGTCTCCATGCTGGATGACGTTTCCAGCACTGGCCCTTTGTTTTGTCTGGGAGCTCACTTGGAACATAAGGAAATTCTCATCTGGTTACGGCTGCTTTAGCTCCAAGGAGAGAAGTAGGTGTTGAACGGTGGGTGGTATTTAGTGGGGTCGCTCAAGGCCTGGCCTTGCTCTGCTTTGGAGGGAAGGTTGAGGGCCGGGTGTTGGGCATTTCTGGCAGTTAGAAAATGCAGTCTGTGGGGGATAGGAAGATTGCTTCCAAGCTCTCTTCACTTTGGCCATAGATGGAGGTGAGGTTGGGTACCAAGGTTGAGAATGACGTCACATAAATAACATACTGTCCCTGACAAGGCAGATATGGTCAGCCAGAAAGGAAGTGGAGATTGGGGGCTGCATCTGTGTGCAGGGGCATGGCTGCCACTCCATGGATTTAACCTCTCAAGGTGAGGATGGAAGTTGGGTATGATGGCCTACGGAGGACTTGAAAGTGCCAGGCGATTCCACTTTGTGGGGGTGCGCCTGCTGGGGAGGGCATCTCAGATTAGCATTCTCATTCTTGCATTAGCTCTGGGCTGTGACGATGGAGCCCTGGAGAAAGGCCCGGATATCTCCCACAAGCAGAGGGAAAGATAAAGATTCATTACAAACTGTTCTGTTCTTGTGCTTACTAACAAAGGAGTGAGATAAGCTGGTTCATCAGTGAAACACTCCCTGGAGATGAAAGGGCTCCAGGGTTGTCAAGACAGGCAGTCTTTCCCTGGTAGAAAGTCCAAAGGTGACCACTGTGGCTGGATAGGTATCTACCCCTAGCTCTAGGCTGACAATATCCAGGCGAGCCCTAGACGTGGGCAAGGGGAGTTCCCATTGCATCTATGGGTTGCTTGGAGCTACAAATTCCTTGTTTGTCTTGTTTCTGAATGCCTCTCATACTTCAGACAATGTCTAATGCATAGAGTAGATGCTGAACAAGTATTTGTCAAACGGTGGTGCTGGTTGTTTTTGCTATGATCATAGATTTCTTTTTTTTAAATAACAGCTTTATTGAGATATACTTTACAAACCGTGCAATTCACCTTTTAAAGTATATAGTTCAGTGGGTTTTAGTGTATTCACAGAATTGTGCAATTATGACCACTAACTAACTTGAGAACATTTTCATCACCTTCCTTCCAAACTCTGTACCCACAGCCACCATTCTGCATTCTCTACCCCTCAGCCCCTGGCAACCACTAATTCACTTTCTGTCTCTGACCAGAGTTTTCTGACCATTGCGTTCCACAGTTTTACACATCTCTGTATAAACACATAAAGCAAAACGTCCACCAGGGTCACAGTCTTCAGAAAATATTCCCCGTGTTATCCTGGTTCTAGCTAATCCAGTCTCATCCTTTCTGCCACTTAAAAGAACAGATGGCTTCAGCCTTCTCCAGGCCAAGGCTGAGCCTCTGTAGCCAGACATGTTGATGAGCACTGAAATTCAGCCCAGAATCACAATGAAAACAAATGTGAAATACCCGGACATCACCGGATTCAGGCATTGCCCCACGCTCTAGTGGCTACATGGGTGACCCATTCTGGTGTGATGACTCTTAGCAAAAACGGAATGCGGGGAATGCCAGGTCAGGGACGGGAGGTCAGGCTTGGTCTGAAAAGGCGGTATTGAAGACGGGCAGTGGTGTCAGCCACGGCACTTTACGTCAGGAAGCACCAGGTGCTGTTTTAGGGTGAAGGCCGCAGTCTGAACCCCCCGGGGTATGAGGTTGCACTGGGAGCAGGGGGCAGACCTGAAGATCTCCAGACCGGGGCAGAGCTGATTCAGGAGCCAGGATGGGCAGCCAATTACTGAACACAGGAATCTGGGGAGGCCGAACAGGGCGGTTCTGAGGTCTATTGCCAAATAGCTTGTTGCTACCTCAGTCAGATTTATTAGCCTGGTTCAGCAGTTTTTGCCTGAGAGCATTTCAAAGACACCACAGGAACTTTGAACTGGGAACTCAGACTCACTGACAGAAAAGAATATGGAGGAGGTTATTAGCTCTTCCTTCAACAACTCGGCCTCTTGAGAAAATCAAAGTTGGTGAACACAGTCCTCCCATTCCAGGACCATCAAGAGACAGGGAGGCTCAGTGTGATGCTTTCATTCAGCTGTTAACAGACAGCTTTTCTAGGTCAGAATGTGAGTTTCTTACAGAGAGAGCCTATGTCATTGTCATTTTGGGGATAACAAAAACAAAATGCTTTTGGGATAACAAAAATGAAAATGCGCCTAGAAGTTCTGGCACATAGTAACCACTCAGTAAAGACTTATTTAGTGAGTGAATAAATTTCTAGTACCTGTCTCCACAAAATATATTTTCCCACTTTTTTTTCTACCTTCTCAAGGCAAGAGGAGGGAAATTCTGGTAGTAAAATTTTCCACAGAATTCAATGGCAAAAAGAGTACTCTTTCTCCAAAAATCGCTGTATTGCAGAAGGTGATTATGATAAAATGTACATGTGCTTTTAAATATGTTATTGGGGGAAAAATGGTGCTGCACTTCCAAGAGGAAAATATGCAAACTGAATAAAGATTTTTAAGAAAAAGAAAGAAAAAAAAACTTGATGTGAGGTCAGGAAAATAAGCTCTTAAAATTCTTCAAAGGTCAGAGCCAGCAACTACCTCACACACACAATGACCGCCTCCCCCGCCCCGTGCCCATGACAGACACTGTTAATCAAGTCTAGGCTATTTTTTTCTCACCAAGCTGAAGCTTAACTTCGGAATCCTCGTCAACACTGTGTTTCACGCCGTCATTACTGGGTGGCTGGTGCTGATGGACGTAATATAAGCCATTAGTCATGGCTGAGCTGGAAGTGTAGGAAGGACAGGGCGGTGAAAGAGTGTGAGATCATTTAAAGAAGATGAGAAGGGGCCTGGGAGGAGCCCTGACAGACGGCTGAGATCTGTGGTCTGGCTCAAGCCTTCTATGTAGGTTATTAGGTGCCTGCAGAACAATCTCAGTTGAACTCAAGGAATGCCCTGGGGCTGGATCTGAGACTCAGACAGAAAAAGGTCCTGTTTTCCGAGAGCCCCAAGAGGCTAAGCTGTCAGGCCATCCAGCAAGGTCTGTTACTCCAAGGCCTGAGTCCAAAAGAGCAGCCGGTTTACCGGAGGAGGAGTGAACCAGCATTAATTCTGCACAAGGTCCTGTGAATAATTGAGTCTGCCCAGAAGACACGTCGCAGCTATAAGCTGCTTGTACCCTAAGATCCCTTGCTTATGTGGAAAATGTTGATGGGTAATTTGATGGCGCTTCTGTCCCTGTGTTGTGGGTGACATGAGGACACAGAAGGATGGACTCGTTTCACAAGTGAAAGGGTCCCCTCTGAGTTCCAAGGAAGATGAACAGAGAAGAAATCTGTCTTTTCCTGTTTTCCCAGAAACGGACAACAGAAAATTATCTGGGTCTAGTTTTCTGTTTGTCATAGCTTCTTTGTAAACCTGAAATGTTTGACTGTGTCTTAACAGCATAGCTCTACAGGGCATAGGGTTTCAGTTTCTCTTTTGGGGTGGAGGAACTGGAACCCAGACAGGCTGCATGACAAGTTCTCTGACACACAGGAGACAGCTGGGATCAGCCTCAGGCTCTCTAGGTTCAATACTTGTCTGGGCTGACAGTAGAAAGCATGACGCCCAATGGTTCATATCATAAGGTCATCAAAATAGCCCTGAAGAGAGGTGGGCAGGAACCACTAGGGACCTAACTGAGTTTTCCATGGCACTGAGAAGCTGGAAGCATTTTCTTGCTTTACACGGAAGAGACTCAAGAGGTATATATTTTTATGTCATAACATTCTTCTAATACGCATGCTTGACTACAGATCAGACGAGCGGGTGTGTGGGCTGGCCTATCATTCTCAGAGGCAATGTGGAACAAGAGACATTAGGAAATCTCTATTCCAGCTTCAGTGCTTACTAGACTTAGGTGGTCACTTTCACTCTCTGAGCAACCACAGATTCAAGATACAACTATTTACTTCTTAAGGGCTGTCCTGAGGATGAACCGTGTATGTAAATAGCTTGACACATAATACATGACCGAAAACACTAAAACTGTCCCTCCTAGATCAAGCTAAAGGTTAGTGGTTTTGTTCTCACAAGGTCAGTGTTTGAGATGATTCTGGACTCCTGGACGTGCAGACATCCAGGCTAAAGCCCTTTCTTCTTCTCTACCTCTCTGCTGTCTTGCGGGCCTGTAGCCTCAGGTCAGGGCTGAAAGGGGTGGCAGGGAAGAGGCCGGGTGGACTCCGTGGCTCCCAGGGCCCTAGCTCCTAAGTGGAAGCAGGCAGCTGCACCCTGCCCTCAGGGCTGCTTTAAGTCTCATTCCAAATGAAGCACAAATTTAGAGAGAATTATAATCTTTTGGGGAGGTGACAAGAGTATGGAAGTCTGAAGGGGGAGCTGGAATTAAGGACAGACAAGAAGGGAACACAGCACAGTGAGCATTCCCAGGGGACGCTCCTAAAGAGCGCAAAGCCGGTTGCCTGATGAATCCCCTTCTTGGCTCAGAAACTCCACGTGTCTGCATCTCAGAGCCCCTTCCCATCTCCTCCCCACCCTCAGGAGCCGGGCGCTCTCCTCCCCTGAGTTCGTTCTCCGCCAGCTGCCTCCGCCAAGCCACAGCCTGCCAGGAGGTCGGGTCCAAAACAAAACACAGTTGCAACAGCAGCAGTGAAGGCTGAGCAAACAGGCTCAAAATGATGAAAAGCTGAACCAGAGGAGCAGGCAGGCTGTCCGGCAGAGACACCAGAATGATAAATCATGGCAGCCAGACCCCGAGTTCCCCAGACCAGGAGCACAGCTGGCGACGGTGGCACAGGGGAACTGGCTACTTCTCCTGAGCATGCTCTGGAAAAGGGGCAGCTTTTTAAGTAATAGGATGACACGATGGTTGTCAAGACTACGATGAAAAGCCACTGGAGGAAAAAAAAGTATAAAGCAGGACCCTGAGGCCTCAAAGAAGTCAGTTCAGGGCTGGCATATTTTTAAAAACGAAATCTTCCCCAGTGACCCCTGGTACGGTCTTGCCCTCAGCTAAGCCTCCAGCACAGCCTGGGCGCTTTGTCCTGGGGGGACTCAAAGCTCGGCAAGGCAGCTGCCCCTGAACCCCACACCCAGAAGACAGAACAATGGTGCTGACGAGAGAAGGTTCCCCTCCCGGGCGTGCTGGGGGCATGAGCAGAAGCCGCACCGGAGCGCAGCCCCGGGGAAGGGAAGGCCGGCCTGCAACTTACACGAGGGGTGTGAGGCCAGCACGAAGGCCTCCAAAGCCATTCCTTCTTTCTCAGTGGCATCTGGTCCCTGACCACTGGTTCTCAGGGAGCAGCCACTTGTGTCTTTAGAGGAATTAGACCTCGGGCCTTAGTAAAGCATCATGTGTCTCTAGCTGAGGCCAGCCTGCCATTTCTTTCTCCAAAACCTCTTCCCGGTTTTCCTTTTCCCCTCTTTGTTCCCACATCATCCTAGCCCAGGTCATGCCATCTCATCCTTGAGTGCCTGTAATGGCTACAATGTGGCCTTCTTTTTTTTCTTTCTTTTTTTTTGTTACTTTTTCAGGCCCACACCTGTGGAATATGTATGTTCCCAGGCTAGGGGTCCAATCAGAGTTGCGGCTGCTGGCCGGCACCACAGCCACAGCAATGCAGGATCTGAGCTGCGTCTGCGATCTACCCACAGCTCACGGGAACACTGGATCCTTAACCCACTGAGCAGGGGGCAGGGATCGAACCTGCATCCTCATGGATACTAGTCGGGTTCTTAACCTTTTGAGCCACATTGGGAACTCCCCAATGTGGCCTTCTCAGCACAGCCTTTTCCCCTTCAGGCCTTCCTTGCCATGACCATAAGACTTTCTTCCTGAATGACCTTATCGTGAAACTCAGTTACTCCAAGTTTTACATCGATATCCTGTCATGCAGTGTCTGGAGCCCAGACCCCTCCTGCTGGCTTTCCAAATCCTTCATAATCCAGCTCCAGCTTCCACAGCTCGTGGAGAATCCGGACTTTCTGTTTCAGCTAGGCCGCCTTCTCCGTGCTCCCTGTTAATGCCAGACTCATCCCCGCCTCCACTTATTCCTCCTTTCTGCAATGCCCTCCTCACCCTCTCTGCCTTATCAAATTCCACCCCTCTTTCCAGCCCAGCTGCAGTCTCCTTCACTTCTTGCCTCACAGGACTTCTCAGGCCCTCACGTTCTCTCGCTCCTCTGAGTTTCAGCTGAAGTCAGCAGTTCAACATGGCTCTTGATGAGTTTCTGATTGTCTCATTTGTCTAGCTCGTCTGCAAGGGATTTGAGAGAAGGGCCACTGCTTGTATCCTTCAATGACCTCAGGAGAACCAGGACAGAGTGTGGTGTTCACATATAAAAGGGTAACCATTCACGCTTGTTGGTCCTACAGGGTTCAGGGGGATCTCGAATTATCGTGAGGTTGTTCATTCTCTCAACAAAGGCCTATTGAATACCTACTATGTGCCCAGATCTGTGCTGGAGACAAAAATGAAAAGACAGGGAGTAACAGACCAGTGGAAAACATCATTCAACGAGCAGTTACGACACAGACCGGCACAGCGATGCTCTGATAGGGAGCAAAGAGCATGCTTCGGGGATGCAGTGTGAGGGCCACTAACCTAGCCTTGGCAGATCACAGAAAGCTTCCCTAGGTTGGTGTTTCTTAAAATAAGACCTTGAGTTAGCTGGTTGTGGGTGCTGGGAGAATGAGAGAAGAGTATTTCAAAGAAACTGAAAGAGATTTAATGCAGCATGATCATTTCTGGCAATGTGGCCTTGGTTTTTCTCTATTTACTTAAATGGCCTCTACGCCATAAATAGTTATTAAATGATAATATAATTATCTGTCTATTTCTATGGATCAATTGATCATCCACTTACGTATTCCTTGCCAAGAACACGCAAGTCCTAAGTATTTGCTAGATACAGTCTAGCGAGGAGCACAAGGATACATATTTTATAGCATCTCTGTAGTTTTTCTTTTTTTATTTGATGATTTTTATTTTCTCATTTTAGTTGATTTACCAGTTCTGTCAATTTCTACTGTACAGCAAGGTGACCCAGTCATACATCTATCTATATGTGTGTGTGTGTGTGTATATATATATATATATATATATATATATATATATATTCTTTCTCTGACATTATTCTCCATCATGTTCCATCACAAGTGACTAGATATAGTTCCCTGCGCTATACAGCAGGATCTCATTGCTTATTCACTCCAAATGCATCTATTAACTCCAGACTCCTAGTCCATCCCACTCCCTCCACACAAAATTCTCATCAAAATTTTAGCCAACTAAACCCAACAACATATAAAAAAGACCATACACTGCAACCAGGTGGGATTCATCCCAGGTTCACAGGGATGGTTCAACATACACAAATCAGTCAACGTCATACACCACATTAACAAAAGAAAAGTCAAAAACCACATGACCATCTCAGTAGATGCAGAAAAAGCATTTGCCAAAGTCCAACATCCATTCATGATCAAAACTCTTACCAAAGTGCAGATAGAGGGAACATACCTTAACATAATAAAAGCCATTATGACAAACCCACAGCAAATATAATACTCAATGGAGAAAAGCTGAAAGTCTTCCTGCTAAAATCTGGGACAAGACAAGGATGCCCACTCTCACCACTTATATTCAACATAGTATTAGAAATCCTAGCTACAGCAATCAGACAAACAAAGGAAATAAAAGGTATTCAAACTGGAAGAGAAGAGGTAAAATTATCACTCTATGGAGATGACATGATACTATATATAGAAAATCCTAAGGATTCCACACAAAAACTACTCAAACCGATCAATATTCAACAAAGTAGCAGGATATAAGATTAACACTCAGAAATCAGTTGCACTTCTGTATACTAACAATGAAATATAAGATAAGGAATATAAAAATATAATACCTTTTAAAATTGCACCCCTAAAAATTAAATACCTAGGAATAAACCTGACCAAGGAGGTGAAAGATTTATATGATGAGAACTATAAAACATTGATCAAGGAAATTAAAGAGGATTCAAAGAAATGGAAAGATATTCCATGCTCCTGGTTGGAAGAATTAAAGTTATTAAAATGCCCATACAACCCAAAGCAATCTACAGATTCGAAGCAATCTGTATCAAATTACCCATGACATTTTTCACAGAACTAGGACAAAAAAATCCAAAAATTTATATGGAACCATAAAAGACCCAGAATTGCCAAAGCAATCCTGAGGAACAAAAACCAAGCAGCGGGCATAACTCTCCCAGACATCAGGCAATATTATGAAGCTACAGTAATCAAGACAGCGTGGTACTGGTACCAAAACACACATACAGACCAATGGAACAGAATAGAGAACCCAGAAATAAACCCAGACACCTATGGTCAATTAATCTTCAACAAAGGAGGCAAGAATATAAAATGGGAAAAAGACTCTTCAGCAAGTGGTGCTGGGAAAACTGGACAGCTGCATGTAAGTCAATGAAACTGAAACACATCCTCACACCATACACAAAAATAAACTTGAAATGGCTTAAAGACTTAAACATAAGACAAGAAACCCTGAAACTCCTAGAGGAGAAGATAAGCAAAACATTCTCTGACATCAACCATTCAAATGTTTTCTCAGGTCAGTATCCTAAGGCAACAGAAATAAAAGCAAAAATAAACCAATGGGACCTAATCAAACTGACAAGCTTTTGCACAGCCAAGGAAACCATTAAAAAAAAAAGAAAGAAAGAAACAACCTACGGAATGGGAGAAAATAATTTCAAACGATGCAACTGACAAGGGCTTAATCTCTAAAATATACAGACGTTGCTGTAGTTTTTTGTTCCTAGCTGCCTGAGATATTTGGGATAGTGTTTCTTACAAATGGGGGGGGGGGGAAGCAGTGGGAGAGGGATGGATTAAGCTCTCTCTTAGAGAACACTCCAGCCCACTAGTTCCATGCAGTTTTACTGCTATTCATAGCATTCCTTTTTAATCCAAAATGTGGGAAAAATCTGACTGCCAAGCTATCATGGATAAAATGAGGAGACTGTCTGTGTACAAATCTGCCTTCCCTTTCTATCACTGAGAGCCAAAGAACTAAGGCCCATCCCAGCTAGATTTTTCACATGTTCAGATTAGCAGGGTAGTTCCGTGAATAGCAAAAAGGCACGGTTTACACATCACCCATTTCTCAGAACAGAGTCACAGCCTCGATGTATTATGCTACTTCTGGATTATTTATTTCATCCTGTTGCATTAAACTTTGAAAGAACACAAGTGGCTTTAAAAATAAAACAGGGGATGCCAGAGTGTGAAGATGGATGTTTAAATTCAACTAACATTTTTGTTCTATAAGGAAGTGAAGTATGATGTCTGTGTATTTGTACAGAAAGGCAGGTGCTGTTTGTGACTGAAGATCCTTCCAGTCGCGTTGAAACCATCCTGTTTGTGGACCTGAGCGCTGCCTGGCAAACTGAGCTCTACCCTCGTCTGTCCAAGTGCCACAGCCTTCCACTGCCACGTAGCATCTCGAGCTAAGTATTCAAGTCACAGACATCAAACTCCTCTTTGTTTTCCATGGGATGGCGAGAAGCTGGGAAACACACTCAGGGCCCCACACCTCTATTGACTGGTGTGGAAACAGGAAGGCCCTGGCTGCAATATTCAACCACATTAAATACCCGGCATTATCCAGAGCCCTGAACATGAGTTCATTGTCTGGCCGGCCTTTGCCGCTGAGCGCACTGGAGAAAGGCTGTGCGTAATTAGGGGCCGCCTGATGAAAAGGGCTTCGCTCACACCACATGCCCAGTTTTTGTCCGCAGAGCGGGGTGGCAATCTGAGAAAGGGGAGCCCCTAGGGAGGGATATTTATAAAGGATTTTGAGGAGGGGGGGCTCTCTGGTTACGATGACTTTGGAGTGCAGAGGAGATTCCCAGTCAGAATTTAGATTTAGGGCAGGACACTTGCCAGTGAGAGAACCAAGCAACTCCACTGTTGACAGCTTGTGCACAGCGAGCTGCGGGCTCCTACGCCAGGGGACGGAGATGTGTTTTCCTAATAAATTCTTCTCAGTCAGTTGTGAATCGTTTCCAGGTACTTAGATGACTCAGTGACTTAATATTTCATTTTAAACCCCACTCTGCACAGGAAACAAGGCTGACATTATTAGGATTTTTAGACTGTGGATGTGCCTCATCTAGTCAGGCTGGTTTCAAACCCTGAGGTAGCATTACAGAAATATTTCTTATAAACCTTAATAAATAACTCACACCGTTCTTTAGAAAAGCAGAATCAGTCTTTTCAATGGCATGAAAAAGCTTTGAAATGAGGGGAATATGGAGGTTTTTAGCAGCCCTGAGACATAAATTCAACCTCTCTGAGCGGAGGGTCTCCCACCCAAATTGCCAGCTTTCATTTGCTAGACGGCAAGCCTCCTTTAACTCCTGGACCCTATAGCTTGTAATTTTTTAAATAGCCATACAGATTCCCTTTCTTGAGGATCCCAACAATCTGAACAAGCTAACAAGCTTTCTTTCCCTGTCCTTTGCTCCCGAGGGGTTGTGGCTTCCGAGCTGACCCTGGTACCCACCCCCAGTTCTGCTCTCCCTGCCCCATAGTCTGGCTGTGGAGACACACGCTCAGAGCTTTGATCAGGCTTGGCTGAGCCGAGCCCAACTGTTGTGATTTAATATGAATAAACTCACAACCTTAGCATTTGAAGGGAACCTGAAAGTTATTTGGTTCCACATCTTTTCCCAAGTTATCTTATCTCTAGTAGAAATCCTCACCACTTTATAAGATGATCTGTGTAATATCTGCCATAAAAATCTACCCCATGGTTCTACTTCAGTCATTTCATCCCCCATATACGTCTCTGGTGCGGCCCTCTCCATAAAGATCATAGCTGGTTGTTTGTACGTCCTTTTACTCTGCTGAATTCTTCAAGGCAGGGGTCCTGTCTTTATCTATGTACGCCCATTGTCCCTGATAAACAAGAGCTGAAAAGAAATGGGCAATTCTTTTAACTTTCCACTTCAGCACTAATTTGTCTCATTCCATCAGTCCACGAAACCAATCTATTTAACTCTTTCACAGTTCAATCCACATCTCCTACTTGTTTGAAAAAATATCTGAAAGATCCTGTCAAATAGCCTTCTAAAACCCAAATGTATTCCCCCTGCTCTTTCGGTTTAAATAGTTCAATTAAAAAAGTGGAAATGGGAGTTTCCATCGGGGCTCTGCAGAAACGAATCTGACTAGTATCCATGAGGACACAGGTTCTATCCCTGGCCTTGCTCAGTGGGATAAGGAACTGGTGTTGCCGTGAGCTGTGGTGTAAGTGGCAGACGCAGCTCGGATCCCACGTTGCTGTGGCTGTGGATGTAGGCCAGCAGCTATAGCTCCTGTTAGACCCTTAGTCTGGAAACCTCCATATGCCAAGGGTTGGGCCCTGAAAAGACAAAAAAAAAGTGGAAATGAACTTGATTTGCAATGATTTCTTTTTACTGAATCCATGTTAGAACCTGGTAATCATGTCTCTATTTCCTATATTTTGACGAATTGCTTGTTAGAAAACCTATTCTAGAAATTTGCCATCAGCTAATGTCAAGATTACCAGCTGGTAGTTTTCAGAATTCACCTCTGAAATGTGGGGGTAACCATTTCTCCCTCGGACTTGTGGATATTCATCCCCTGGCGACTTATTCAAAAATTGTGAAAAAGTTGTTCCTCAGTCATATCTTGAAATTGTTTTGGTTTCCTGGAAAGTAATTTACCTGGCCCAAGAGCCTTGAGTGCATTTCAAATGGCCAGCCGCTCTCAATTATCTTTGTCCTCAACTGGGGCTTTACCTTGCCTCTCCAGGGTGTGTCCTCAGCCATGAAGGGAGAAAAAAATCAACGCATTCTTGCCCACCAAGGTAGTGTAACCCTGGGAGGTGGGGTATGGTGACAGTCTGGGAGAAAGCAGCTGGAGCCATGAGGCTTAATCTTCGGAGTCCTTTACTAATTTTGTATTCTTTCTCTGAAAATTGTTCTGTCAAATTGTATAACCTTCGAGGCACAGACATATGGATCTGCCCTGGGGCCTGTGTGAGTTCACATATTATACACTTCAACAGGAAGTGTTCTTATGGGCATTGCAAATAACCAGTCTCTCAAAGCAGGAAACAAAACATAAGGGCGTTTTATGGGCTAACCAGGAGACTCGAAACACTCAGCACTGATACTACCGTTTCATTAAAGTTTTAGGACATTCACTTAACCTTAACTGTTGTGTCACTTTCTTACCCACAACATGGGGAAAATAATCCCTCCTTCAGTCTTAGTTGACACTCACTCAATGATGACTCACTACAGGTATATCCTACCTTACAGTAGTTTAATAAAATGAAATATTTGTTGACATTATACATATTAAACAGAATAATTAACCTGGCATGAGCATTAATTCTACGAGGAAATTAATTTAAAGAGTCCTGAATTTTTAATGATTATTTTTCCCATTATAGTTGATTTACAGTGTTCTGTCACTTTCCACTGTTCAGCAAAGTGACCTAGTCATACATATATATACATATTCTTTTTCTCACATTATCCTCCATTATGTTCCATCACAAGTGACTAGATAGAGTTCCCTGTGCTGAATTTTTATAAGATTCGCAGTAGGGACAGGTGACTTCTGCACACAAGCCAGCAAACAGTGAAAGGTTGAACACGCCCCTGGATGAATTTTGGTTTCCTCACCTGGAAAATGGAGATGACAACACTTCCTCACAAAGATGTTGTGACAATTGACACCAAATATACTAAAATGGGAGTTCCCGTTGTGGCACAGCGGTTAACGAATCCGACTAGGAACCATGAGGTTGCGGGTTCGATCCCTGGCCTTGCTCAGTGGGTTAAAGATCCGGCGTTGCCGTGAGCTGTGCTGTAGGTCGCAGACGCAGCTTGGATCCTGTGTTGTTGTGGCTGTGGCGTAGGCCAGCAGCTACAGCTCCGATTAGACCCTTAGCCTGGGACCCTCCACATGCCGGGGGTGCGGCCCTAAAAATGACAAAAAAAAAAAAAGACAAATATACGAAAATGCTTTGTAAACCGTGGGAGAGATTTACAGATGTATGGTGTCATTATTGCCTTAAGTCATCAAAATTATGATTTACAAAAATTCAACCTATACAAAATTTCCTGAAATGCAAACTATACATGCTATTAGCAGTCATGCAGGCCATGAGTTAAAGATTAGGCGAATGACAATGCAAATATCAAATACCATAACATACAGAAAAATATCAGTTTAAACATCAGTAAAATATCCTACCTCAAGAGCCCTCATCTCCAATCCAGACCCCACGCTTTCCGTTCAGCACAGCAGAAAAGCTAGTGATGTTGGGAGTCTTACTAGGAGTTCAGGATCCATAGACCTGGTACCCGACCCTGTTACAGAATAAACGTTCTTTCAGTTCCTTCTTTATCATGCCCCAAAGTCTGGGATATTTTGTCGATACTCCCAAGCTCAAGAAAACATCTCTCTAGATTTCCAAAGTGCCTGCACCTGAGGGTTCTGTCTTCTCTTCATTCATAATATCAACACATTTCCAACTTAAGGATGTTGCTTCATTCAGAGAAATGACCTAGTTCAATAGTCACGGGTTGCCCTTGAGATGCTGAAGCTCCAACCTGGCAGAAGGAATTCTGCACCTGTTTTCCTTCAAAGGTTGCTGGAAGACTCCAAAAGCTTTCAGAGCACCTCACTCGTAGGATTTCTGAGCACCTCGCCTGTAGGATTAATTTGTTGAGTTGGAAGGCTATTGCTTGACTTTGCTTAGCTCAGTTTAACAGCAATTGAAACATAGATTCTGCTCCTCACAATATATTGTTCTACAAGGAAGGCCTCATTTCACAAAGATCCATGCAGAGTAGAGCTTCTAGGCTCAATAGAGACAACTGCATTCGTTATCGCCGGCCCTGAGTTGCATTTCAGAGAAGAAGGTTTCAGTTCATTATCTCTCTGAGTTCCAGCTTCATCAGTCCCCATTAGGAAGTACCCTGCCTTTCTGCCTAGAGGCACTGAAGGTGAACGGCTCTGTTCCCTGCCACAGGTGCCAGCTGCAAGTAGCCCCCACTTCACCGAGCATGTCCCCCTCCACCTGTAGGACAGAAACCCCTCTTCCTGCATTAGGGAGAATGTCTTTTCTGAAATCACCTTCTGACATGTAGAGTCCAGACTGCGTATGCTCTCCATACCTCCCTGCCATTGAGGTTAGCTCACGACTCTTTTCTCACCACAAGTAAAAAGAACTCTGGTCCCCACAAGGATCCAGACCAGGTGTTAACCCATCTTTCTCTGCATCTCCCCCTTACTATAGAACCCATAGCTTTCAAAGAAGGAAAAAGGAGACAGAAATAAAGAAACCAAGACCCTTTTTGGACAGAAACAGAAGAGCGAGGAAGACAAAGGAAAAATAAAAATGAGGGGTGAGTCTTGGATTACAGGGGGTGCCTGACACTGAATCAGGACCCCTTCCAAGGGCAGCTATGACCCTAGACCCACAGGGTCTTTTAATGTCATTTAAAAATCAATAACATGGAACTAAAATATATTTGTAGATTGGTAGGGTTTTCGCGCACCTTCACTCATGTCATTTCTTTCCCTTCTCTGAGTTTAGTAAAACAAAAAACCAGACCCTGTGTAGCATGAAACGTCATCGCTTTGTCCAAAGAGACAGTGCACATGAGCAATGCAAAATGGGTGTTTTTTTGGCAGACGTTCCACCCAGAAGGATCTAAAGCCGCCTGAGCCCCACTCAGGAAGGACTTCATGCAGCTTCCTACAAGATGGAGTCTGGCCCCTTTTCCCCTCAGATTTGTTACGTTCATACTCATCAGCTGCAGCTGTGCCTTGGTTCCCAACAGCTAGCACCTGCTTCTCATCCAAAGGCCCCCACTCAGGCCTGCGCACAGGCAGAAGTCACGGGGAATTTCTATCCTGTGGACAGGGGAGGGGTAGCCCTTAACAACCAAGGAGTGTTGATTACGGGGTGGAAACAACTCCAGCTCCTTGTCCGTCCCTTCCTGATGAAGATAACTCTGGAGGATGGCCCCCTCTGTCTTCAAGAGCAGCTCTGGGCAACTTTGCTTGATACTCCCCTTTGCCCCCCTTCTGATCCCACATCCCCACCAATTTTTCCTGGGAATGCTTCCTAATAAACCACTTTCTCCTGGTCCCTTTCGCAGCAGTAGCCTCTGAGGATCCCAACCTAAGACGTAATAGAACGCGGCCAAGAGGTGGCAGAAAGAGGAGAGGGAACAAGTCTCCAAAAGGTGGGAGGAGGAGAGGTGGTGCAAAATGAGAAAGAAGGGTTTGACATATAGAATGAAACAAAAGAAAAGTTTTGTACCATCTTCCGGATGCCGTGTGTGTGCGTGTGTGTGTGTGTGTGTGTGTGTGTGTGTGTGTGTGTGTGTGTGTATACATGTGGTATATGATTTTACTTTCCCTTTCTCTTTCTGGCAAAGAACTGCACTGCTTCACTTTGAGTATTATAGGCATGTTTATTTTATCCTGAAATATATTTTCTTTATACTTTTTTAATTTTGGTAACACCAAAACAGCTTTGACAGGAAATAAAGTAAATGAAAACACGGTTTAAATAAATGGTATAATATGAGCCTCTAGCAAAGTAACTCTAGGATGTGACAAGAAGAGGGGGTGGGAATGGAGAGGCGTCTTCTTTCCGGGTTTACAGAAGTACCCACTTGATGCTCTTACTCCTGAGCTGTGAGAGCCAGCCCTGAGTTTGAGTCTTGGCTGAGACTCTTACCCTCCACGCCTCCTTTCTCCATCTACAATACAAAGAATGATAATGAAAATGGCATCCATTATATCACACTTACAGGGTGCCAGTGATTAAGTTTCTCAATGCATTTAGCCTATGCCACTATGCTTTGTGAGGCTATTGCTGTCTTAGTTTCACAGATGAAGAAATGGAAGCACAAAAAATAATGTAACAAAAAATCTGCACAGATACATGAAAAGATGCTCAATGTCACTTAATCATAAGAGAAATGCAATTCAAAGCAAGCTATCACCTCATACCTGTCAAAATGGCTGTCATAAAAAAAGGCAAAAAGTAACAGGTGTCAGCAAGGATGTGGAGGAAAGGGAACCCTTGCACACTGTCGGTGGGAATGTAAGTAGGTCCAGTCGCTGTGGCAAACAGCATGGAGGTTCTTTAAAAACTAAAAAAAAAAGAACTACCATCTGATCTAGCAATCCCACTTCTAGGTGGAATCTAGAAGAAAATGTAAACACTAACTTGAAAAGATACGTGCTTCCTCATGTTCACCGAAGCATTTACAACAGCCAAGATATGGAAACAACATAAGTGCCCATCAATGGAGAAATGGATCAAGTGTGATATACACAGAATAGAATATGCTACAGCCATAAAAAGAATGCCCGTTTGCAAGAACATGGATGAACTTTGAGGGGATTATGCTAAGTTACACGATTCAGGTATAGAAAGATAAATACCATATGATCATTTTTAAAAAGATCATATATACAGAGAACAGACTGATGGTTGCCAGAGGCAGAGGGTGGGGGGATAGGCAAAATGGGTGAAGAGGGCAAAAGGTACAAACTTCCAGTTATAAAACAACTCACCAGAATATAATGTACAGCATGGAGACCCTAGTTAATAATACTATATTGCATATTTGAAAGTTGCAAAGAGGATAGATTTGAAAGTTTTCATCACAAGAAAAAAATTTTGTTAACTAAGTATGGTGACGGGTGGTAACTAGACTTACTGCAGTGATCATTTCATTTCACAATATATATAAATATGAAAGCATGTTGTGCATATCAAATGAATTTACAGTTTTGTCAATTAGTCCTTAATAAAAAAGTAAAATGAAACAAAATACACTTTTCCTACCTCACATAGTTGTTGTGAGGATCAAATAAAATAATGTATATGAAAACACTTCGAAAATTCTGAGGCATTCCACATGGTATAGAGTATTATCATTATAGCTGTAATTATTACTGACCACATTAACATTTGTCATCAGAGCTACCGACATATCCATGTTATAAACAACCTTTTCCTACAGGTCTTACAAAACCAAAAGGCTATATTTCTGATTAGTGTGCAGTGGGGCACTGTTTACCGGTAGAAGGCATTTATAAGATTTTATATGTATTTCATACGTACTGATGTTACTTTCCCCATCTCAATTGAGTGGGAGGGGGTGGTTGAATTTGTACCTAATGTCTACTCTGGCAAAGGGGGTCACCAGGGAGCTTCTGAGGGCCCAGAAGAGGAACTGTAGAAATTGTCCATTGGCCCTGCCCCTAGCATCTGTCACAAGTTGAACTGGGCCCCCTCCAAAGATGTTGACCTGTCCTGACCCCCAGCACCTGTGAATGTGACTTTATTTGGAAATAGGGTCTTTGTAGAAGACCAAATTAAGATGAGGTCATTAGGGTGGGCCTTAATCCAATATGACTGCAAGACTTAGACACAGAGGCAGACACATGCAGAAGGAAGATGATGTGAAGACACAAGGAGAATGCCACGTACAAGCCAAGGAAAGCTCAAGGCTCCCAGAAACTAGGAGAACGGCATGGAACAGATCCCTCCCTCACAGCCCTCAGAAGGAACTAACACTACCAACACCTTGATCTCAGATTTCTAGCCTCCAGAACTGAGACAATAATTTCCATTCTTTAAGTCTCCAGTTTGCGATACTTTGTTACTAAGGCAACCTCGTTTGTTACTTTGTTATGGTACTTTGTTACTAATACAGTTAATGTAATAAATTCATACAGCCTCCCATTGATAGGTGGCCTCCACTCCCAGCCCCTGACAGGGAAAGAGGAATATCCTTGTACCTCCCCACTTGGGTCAAAGCTATGGGGATGAATTCGGGAAAGAGTTCTGAACCAAAGACAACCAATCCCAAGGCTTCCCGGGACCCAGGACTGGGGCTGCCTGGCTCAGATGATGACTCAGGACATCACATTCTCTCTCCAACAATAGGAAGTTGTGGTGGGTGGTGGGGGCTAAAGCTGGAAGCCCTTTCAGAACTTAGCAGGTGGCTGCCATTTTGGATTGTGCACAAGATGAGTAAGCAGAGGAAGTAGGTCAAAAGAAAGTAAGGACAACGGAGAGAGGTGAAGCTGGTGAGAGAGACTGAAAGAGAGACACAGATGCAGTTCCCATGGTAACTCAACCAGTTCAGAATCTGATGAGTATCCATGATGAAGCAGGTGTGATCCCTGGCCAAGCTCAGTGGGTTAAAGGTCTGGCGTTGCCACTGCGGTGTAGGTCACAGATGTGGCTTGGATCCTGCATTGCTGTGGCTTTGGCATAGCCTGGAAACTTCCATATGCTGCAGGTACAACCCTAAAAAGAAAAAAAGAAAAAAAAAGAGAGTGAGAGAGAGACAGAGAGAGGTGGCAGGGCTCTAGGGCTGTCTTGTTTCTTCCTTTCCTGAAGCCAGTTTCCTCTGGGTTCCCTCATGCATATCCCTTAATAAATTTCCTCCCTTTTCCTCTTGTAACTTGTATTCCTTCTCGCACCTCAAGTGGCCTGAGTCTGACAACTGAGACCAGAAATGTCAACCCCTGGAGAAGAATGATACTTAGTAAAGCAGTGGTTTGGACATTTTATTTAGTCCGGCTCCCCATGTTCTCCTGTCTTAATCTGGGAAATAGCAGAGTAAGTGAATTAAAATCTAAAAATAGTTAAGTCAGGCCCTGTAATGTAGTGCATGGTGATTATCGTCAATAATATTGTATTGCATATTTGAAGGCTGCTAAGAGAGTAAATCTTCAAAGTTCTCATCACAAGGAAATAAATTTTTGTAACTTTGCATGGTGACAGATGGTAACTAGACTTATTGTGGTGATTATCTTGCAGTGTATACAAATATTGAAGCATTATGTTGTACACCTAAAATTAATATCATGTTATGTATCAATTATACCTCAATAAAAACACACACTACTTGCTTTTGCGAAAAGCCCCAAGTTATTAGGCGTGAGGTAGAATTGTTTTGGAATCGTGTGACAAAGTGTAACCCAAAAGCGGGGAGAAGGTTGGGGTGGGGGGGAGGGAATGAACGTACTGACGGGGCTGAAGCCGGGAAGGGCCCCAGGGAGGCGCGGGGTCTAGTCTTGCAGTGCCTTGCAGAAGAGGTGAAGCAGGCTGGCCTCTTCCCAGAGAAGGAGAGTGGTCCAAACTGATATGCATTTCAGAAGGATGAAGATATCAGCAGCTGAGAAGGGAGGAGAGTGGGACAAGAGTGGACGTAGGGAGTCCAATCAAGAGGTTGTTGTGGGACTCCAGCCATGTCAGTGACAGTGATGGTGGCCTTAGACAGGGACAGGACCACAGAGGAGGAGCAAGGAAGGGATGGGGTTAAGAGCTGTTATGGTGGCAACGCTGAGAGGACTTGGTGAATGTGGGGCTGAGGAGAAGGAGGGATGGATAAGGCCACGAGGTCACCTGAGGTGGGTCCCCAGTGGCCGAGCACCGAGGAGCATCATTGCTACCTCTTATCCCTCCAAGCACGAGTATCTGACATTTAAGTCCTGGTCCCCCAGGGTAGCCCCTATCCCTAGGGCCTGAAAGCATATGCCATTCCCCCAAAAGCAGAAAAGCTTTTTTCAGGCTGCAGCCAGCCTGGAGCCTTGCCCTACAGCTCTTGTGTTTACACATTCGGGAGAATCGAATCGCCCATAATCGTATATGTGACAAAGGCCCCAGCTATAAGCAACATTAATGAAGACAAATGAATCAGCCAAACACTGCAGCTTGCACGGCGGCTCCCAGGGCCCTGCCTCGCAGGGAGGCTGCTTTGTGGGGGAAGCTCATTTCTGGCTGCAGTTCCTGCCTTGCCTGATGGAGATGTATGGGAGCCCTCCCACCACGAGGCGACTCCCAGCCCTGTGCCAGCCCAGGCCAGGCGTGGGCCTCGCGGGGGCTTTAAGGACTTCTAAGAAGATTCCAAGAATGTATTGACACATGTTTATGAAAGCTGTCTTACGGGAGATAGGCAAGCAGAGATTAGCTGGACACGATGGTCTGATTGTGTTAAATAATCAGGCTCCCTGCATCCTTGTAGTTGCTGATTGGGAAAGCAGCTATTAGAATTATTAGACATTCTTATTAGAATTTTAACTCCAGCCAGTGAGTGACCACACCCCAAAAGGCATCTTGCTGAGGGCCGTGAATCTGTTCTGCATCCAGGACGGGGCTGGCGCTCACCTGAATTCCCTTCTCCCCTTTAAGGCCACTTGGACCTGCTCATCCACTTTGCTTTGTTATAGAAAAGAAAACATTCAGCCTTGGGGCTTTCACTCCAGCCTTTCCTGAGGGGGTCACAGCCAACAGAAAAAAGGAAGGCATTTATAAATCAAGCAGCATGCCACTGAGGCTGGTGAAGTGGCCGAGGCTCTGTCCTGGCCTCGGATGGCAGGGGTGGACAGTGAGCAGGCCACACCCTGACAGGATGTTTTCATGCTTAGAACCCGCTCAGAGAGCCTCCAGATGTGGAAAGATAGCAGTCCAGGGTGCCTTTGGTGACAGGACATAAAAACCTGCCCCTTTAATAGGCAGAAGTGCTAATTGTAAAAGCATCCAGACCTAGTAGCTGGGAGAGTCACATTATCACTTCAGCATTCGCTCTACGTCATTCAGCAGACTGCACAGAGGACAGCCTCTCTCTCCCAAGGGATGTTCCTGGCAGGACATTAAAAAAAGATGCCCCTCAGAGTTCCCATTGTGGCTCAGTGGAAAAGAACCCAACTAGCATCCACGAGGATATGGGTTCAATCCCTAGCCTCACTCAGTGGGTTAAGGATCTGGTGCTGTCACAAGGTATGCAGTGTAGTTCACAAATGTGGCTCAGATCTGGCATGGCTGTGATGTAGGCCTGCACTGCAGCTCCAATTCGACCCCTAGCCTGGGAACTTCCATATGCCATAGGTGTAGCTCTTAAAAAAAAAAAAAAAAAGATGCCCCCTCAGAGTTCCTGCTGTGGCACAATGAATTAATAATCTGGCTTTTCTCTGTGGCATTGCTGGTTCAAGTCCCTGCCCTGGTGCAGTGGATTAAGAATTTGGCATTGCAGCAGCTGTGGCACAGGTCGCAGATTCAGCTCAGATTCAATCCCTGGACCAGAAACTTCCATATGCCATGGAGGCAGCCAAAAAAGGGGAAAAAAACAAAAGATGCCCCTCATCAGAGTCTAAATGAAATGTTTTCAGAATTTCCCATCACAAATTAAGCCAATTTTATTAGATCAACATGAAAGGATTTGAAACTAATTAGTATAGAGATCAGGTCAGCCAACGGCAGTGAGACGAGATGGCAACGTGGCAAGTCAGTGCTGGGCCTGCCTGAATTCGGACAGTGAAATAACGCTGCGGCTCATCCCCTGTGAAAGAAATTCCAATTGCTCAGTGAAAGAATGTAAGTTGGGTGACAGATCCACTGTCCCACCATCTTCTTCGGGGAATATCCTCTTAAAGACACTCAGACTGATTTTCCATTGCCAGAAGGAAGAGAAGGAAGTTGAAGTGATCAGAGAATATAAATATCTTTTAATAAAGCCAAGCAGGCTGCTGGAAAAATGCATGTGTGCAGGAGAAACGAACGTCAAAAATAGTGCACAAGTCTGCAGCATTCACAGAGTATAAGTCAATAAAACTGGGATGGGAAATAATCTGGAGCATTTTACCACCTTGCTTATCCAGCAGCCACACACTTGAGTGAGGCCCACTTCTCAGGTTCCAGTGTCCCCCTTTTCTAAAACAAAGCGTTGGGCCAGATGAACTCTAAGGTCCCTTCTGGCCTGAAGGTGCTACTAGTTCTGATTGTTCCAGAGCTACACAGCAGACCAGGTCAGTGTTGACCAAGAACTGGCCATAACGGTGTCATGGGAAGGCACAGAGTAGGGATTCCTAAATCAGCGCTAGATCTGGCCTCTAGCCACTCCCATCACTTCATGTATCTGAATCCTCTCAGAACCCAATGAAATTATGTCATATTTCACACTTGACTAACACCAGGCTGGCCATGTGGCTCACAATATACACATCATTCACGTCTCCTGGAGTGGTGAAAAGCACTCAGCCTTTGGAGCCAGACTCAATTGGATTCAAACCCCCACGACACCAGTGGCTGGCTGTGTAATTCTAGCCCAGTCACATCCATTTGATGGCATGTTAAGCGGCCAATAAGAATGAGCTGACTCTATAGAAACTCACATGGAAAATGCCCATAATATATTGTTTAAAAGTACATAGTAGGAGTTCCCATTGTGGCTCAGCAATAATGAACCTGAATAATATCCATGAGGATGCAGGTTCAATCCCTGGCCTTGCTCAGTGGGTTAAGGATCCAGCATTGCCATGAGCTGTGGTGTAGGTCACAGACATGGCTTGGATCTAGCATTGCTGTGGCTGTCGTGTAGGCCGGCAGCTGCAGCTTCGATTCAACCCCTAACCTGGGAACTTGTATGTGCTGCATGTGTGGTCCTAAAAAAAAGGAAAAAAAAGTACAGAGTAGACAAGAGCCAAAAGGTGAAAGCAACCCAAGTGCTCATCGATGAATGAATGGACAAACAAATGTAATATATACATACAATGGGATATAATTCAGCCTTAAAAAGGAAGGAAATTCTGACACCATCTATAACAAAGATAAACCTTGAAGACATGAAGCTAAATGAAATAAGAAGTCACAAAATGACAAAAATTGTATGATTCCATTTATATGAACTACCAAGGGTTATCAAAGTCATAAAAATAGTAAGTAGAGTGGTGGTTGCTAAAGAGGCTGGTAGAGAGGAAACGGCAGGACAGCAAGTATAGTATGATCCAATTTTGTTTAAAATCTTTTTTTTTTTTTTTTTTTTTTCTTTTTTAGGGCTGCACCCACGGCATACGGAGGTTCCCAGGCTAGGGGTTGAATTGGAATCGGAGCTGTAGCCACTGGCCTACACCACAGCCACAGCAACGCTGGATCGGAGCCGCATCTGTGACCTACACGACAGCTCACAGCAATGCCAGATCCTTAACCCACTGAGCGAGGCCAGGGATTGAACCCACAACCTCATGGTTCCTAGTCGGATTTGTTTCTGCTGCACCATGACAGGAACTCCTTGGTTAAAACGTTTTTAATCTCTATAGGTTGTCTTTGTACAGAGGTCTGGAAAGATACACACCACGCTCATCACAAGAGTTACTCTGGGGGTGTTGCATTGGGAGAGAGGGGTAATGGATGACAATGGATGACATGGTTTACAAGTTACCCATGTCTCGATGCATGCAGGTTTGTGTTCATTTTGATAGGGTAATGCCAGTAAATTCTGACCCTCAAAATCCCTCTGTTTCAGAAGGAAAAAGTATTCATTCTTACTCTTGTCGTTCCACCCTGGGATGTTGTCTATGGCTTTCTACTTTTGCCAAATACAATCCAAACGCCTTAGCCTGGTATGTAAGCCCTGTGCAAAGTGGCTGCAATCAGCCTTCCCATCAACCCCTTTTAGCTGTCCCCATGCAGCAGTGTCACAAGCATTCAACACTCCCTGAGCACAGTTCTTCACCTCTATGGTTTTGATCAAGCCACTCTCTCCATAAGCTGTCCTTCCCCTCAGTCTCTGCCAGTAGACACCTCATCCATTCTTCAAGGACCTGATCTTTGAATCCCTTGAATGGCAGTGATTTCTCCTTCCTCTCTCAGGGCAGTCACATTTAGCTCAGTTTTAACTCATCTGTATATACATCTTCTCTCCTTTCAATGGGAGAAAGGACCCTGCACCTGGGGAGAAAGGACCCTGCCTCACGCAGCTCGGTAATTCCCAGGTCACCCATTACAGTTTAGTAACACAAGAGAAATGACGGTGATGATGGTGAGAGCTCCGCACAGCACAATCTGCACAACCCCGAGAGCGAGTGCCTTCTTAAACTGTGCACCTTCCACCTCACCCACCTCGCACTGTCCCAGCCACGGCCATTCACCGAGTGCCTGTGGGCCAGGCTTTGAGCTCAGAAATGACACATATCACTCCTCTTTATCAACACAAGATTTCTGTGCTATACATGCTATTACCCCCATTTTGCAAATGATTTTGCAAGAAACCGTGGCTTAGAAATTAAAGAAAACTTGCATAAGATCATAATGCAAAGGTGGGAATTTGAATTAAGGCCTGACTGACTCCAAAACGTGATCTCTGTAACTACCATCTACTACCTGCCCCGCAGGCTGGCACATGCAGTAGGCACTCAATACTTGCATGTTTAATGAGTGTAAGTGGGGAGAGGGCAGCACACCTCGGGGAGAGCATGATGACTCTTGACCCAGTGCTATAAAGTGCTCTAGCCTCCTTGACCAGTGAAAGCTCTAGAAAAGTCAGCTCATGCCTGCCTGCAGCATTCCAAAGAACACTCACGACTGTATAGGTCAACCACAGCTCTCTCTTCACGCTCTGCCCCAGTCCACTTCAGACACCCATTTCTCCCCAGCTGAAGTTTCATCTTCTCCCATTAACACCCAGGGGCTCTGCTCATATCTGCTAATTCCGGAAAAGGGAAGGGGAGCTGTGAAAGCCTCTTGGACTCTGAGCTCAGGTGCACAGACACGAGGAAATAAGCCCCGCAGATCTGATTTGGCCCGCTCAACCTTTCACGTTCTCCAGAAGCTCCAATGGTGAAGAACACAGGAAAGATTCTCAGATACAGAGAACAGATTCCAGGGGCTCTAGGAGGGGTAGGAAGGAGGGACCTCCCTGCTGATTTCTGTGCATCAGCCCTTTTTCAAGGGCACATGGCCCCCATACTTGGTGTATCTAGTCAGGCGCTGTCCACATATGCCCATTAAAGGCAGCTAGTCCAAACAGAGATGTGTGCCTGCGAAACATACACCTGACTCCAAAGACTTGGCATGAAAAAAAGAACGTTAAACATCTCACTGATAAGTATTTATGTTGTCAAGGTGACAAAGTGATAAGATCTTGGATAACTAGGTTACATTTATATATAATATATATTTATAAATAAATATGGTTAAAATTAATCTCTAGTTTTTTTTAATGTGGGTAGAAAATATGAAATTACAAATATGATTCACATTTGTGGCTTGAATTATATTCTCACTGGACAGAGCTGATCTATACCTGTAGATTCTCTGCTGCAGGCCCCCGCCTGGCTTTCTGGACTCAGCTCAGCCCCGCTTGGGTTTTCCACACTGCGGTAGCTATGGTGACCCACACTCTGGAACTTAGGTTTCCTTGCCTCTGAAGCCAACAGCAGAGTTGAGAATAAGAAAGAGCTGGATCTTTCTGCATTCACATTTCCTTCCCAGTCCATCTCTCTGGCTTTCTTTCTTTTAGGACAATGGTTCTTAAAATGTGGTCCTTGAACCAGCAACATTGCATCACCTGGGAATTTGTTGGAAATGCAAATTATCGGGCACATCCAGAAACTTCGACTCAGAAACTATGGGGATGGGGCCCAGCTATCTGACTTTTAACAAGCTCCCCACATTATTCTGATGCATGCTAATGTTTGCATGTCTTAGGACATTGTTTCTGAAACTTGCCAACATAGTAAAATAAGCTGAGGAAGATATAAAATTTCCAATGCCCAGAGCACATCCAATGTCAAGTAAATCGGAACCTCTCCAGGTGGGACACAGTATCAGTTCTTCGAACGCTCCCCCCCCTTTTTCCCAATGCGCAGTGATTGAACCCCAATGTTTAAGGGTAAAGGACTCAAGATTATCAGCCATTTCCCCCAGAGCTGGACTGGCTGCAGTAAGTAGATGAGTAGGGCAGCCTTACTGTAGAGAAGAAAACAACGCTTCAAATGGAGTGAGAAAGGGGCTGCACTGTGCATGCCTAAACCTCAAAGGCATCTTCTATTTTATGCTGTAACAAAACAGGGAGATACACTCTAGATTTTTTTTTGAGGTTGAAACGACAGTGTGGAAAAGGTACAGCTTTTTCCACAGTCCGCCAAGAGGAGAGAAGCCAGTGGTCAAGACAGGCCTGGGATGATTTCATTCTCTTACACTCCTGGCATGTGAAAGCAAAAAAAAAAAAAAAGTCCAAATAGGGTCTCAAAAATTGTGATACATTTTAGAAATGTACATTTAA
Organism: Catagonus wagneri; assembly: GCA_004024745.2. Taxonomy (NCBI): domain Eukaryota; kingdom Metazoa; phylum Chordata; class Mammalia; order Artiodactyla; family Tayassuidae; genus Catagonus; species Catagonus wagneri. The sequence continues at coordinate 9,452,582 of PVHT021183629.1, read as the reverse complement.
TAAATGAAGGCTTGTGACACGTGTACAATTTAAAACACACACATGAGGCACTGTGATCATCCTATTCACAATATAATGGCAGGATTTATTTTTAAAATTCACAGGCATGGTACTAAAGTCTGGCAGAAGTTTAAAGCCGATGATCATTTCCTTCTTTTAGTCCTATTAGCATATCTTTGAAGATAAAAATTTCTTAAATCCAAATCTGAAGCCTTTGGTGAGCATGAATCTCTGGATGAAAGGCCTTTCTTTGCCGTGTACCCCTGGAACAGGTCCAAGAGGACCCCTGGAAAGAGCTGCCCAGGCTGGGGGCAGCTGGGCATGGTCAGGCCATGTGGGTGGGCCAGTATCTGGGAGCCTGGCAGGAGCCTGCCTGGGGGGGCGGGGTCCAGGGACAGGGGAGGGAAGGAGGGGCTTTGAGGGTGTGTGAGCCCAAGCAGTGCCAGTCTGTACCCCACCACCACCACCACCACCACACACACACACACACACACACACACACACACACACACGATTGATTCCTATCTGCAGCTCACCACCCTCTTGGCCTCTGGTGCTACCCTGTACCCAGGCTTCTGACAACAGGAAGTGGAGCAACGACAATCACAAGACACTTTCCTTTCACTGGAAGATCATTCCTCTGCTTTTGTTGTTGTTGTTTGGCTTTTGCTTTTGCTTTTTAGGGCCACACCTGCAGCATATGGAAGTTCCCGGGTTAGGAGTCAAATTGGAGCTGCTGCTGCCAGCCACAGCCACAGCAACCCCAGATCCGAGGCTTGTCTGCAACCTACACCACCGCTCACCGCAACACCAGATACTTAACCCACTGAGCAGAGCTAGGGATTGAACCCACATGCTCATGGATAGCAGTTGGGTTCATTACTGCTGAACCACAGTGGGAACTCCCATTCCTCTGGTTTGGGAGTTGCTGGGAGAGAGGAGGAACTGGAGAAAAACCCTTCCCTGTGCGGCACCTGTAGTATCGAGGGTTTATAAAAGCACAAATTCTTCTATGCCAGAGGCTAGACCTGGCTCGGGTCTCAGGACTCCACGTGATATTAGGCATTAGGAAGAAGAGAAAGCAAGGCCAGACCAAACAAATACTGCCTAGGTAGCAGGCACATCAGTGAGGAAGGCCAGTGGCCCCAGAGCATATCAGCATATGCTTTCTCCCTGGGAGGTGAACTCAGAGACATGCCGACTAACAGCCCCACCAGCTACGAGCCTCCGAGGTCTCTTAGGAGGCCCCCGGCAAGGTCTGTGGCATCTAATCAGTGTGGGTGGCCCAGACACCACAGGGCAGGGGTTGGGTGGGACACGAGGGAGGGAGGAAACAGGAGCCCTTGTTCTCATGGGTTCTGTCCAAATCAGTGGCCACCAGAGTCTTTTTATTTCCTGGAGATATAGCCCCGGGCCTCATGCCATCCTTTCTCCAGAAGACCAAGGCTTCTAGGGAAGAAGGGCACACCCAGGCAGAGGTGGGTGAGGGCAGAGGTTCAAGTCCAGGCTACCCCTTACACTTCACGGTGTCCTCAGCCAGGGCAGGGTCTGAGTCCTCCATCTCATTACCCTCCCTTTGGGCCAGTAGGTTCCTGAGTTTCTCCAGCCTGTGGAAAATCCAAGGAGGAGGGGAGAGAAAAGCAGGGTAGGGAGACAGGCGGGGGCAAAGAGCACACGGGCTGCCCGCAGTCCCATGGCACCAGGGTGGTAGACACTTGGAAAGAAGCCAACCAAACATCTGGTGCCTCAGTCTCCCACATCACCCCAGCCAAGATTCAGACCTGTATATTCTGGGCTCTTTCTGCCTCATTTCACCCAGGCTTTATATTACCCAGGCCTGGGTCTGGGTTATTTTGTCTAAAACTTTCCTCTGGAAATCTAGATTGCAATGCAAGATGTACATTCTCAGAATCAGATTTCTGAGACCTAAAGGCAAGATGGCATGGACTTAGCAGTCTGGCCACATCCCATTTCCGTCAGCCCATTGGATGGATACACAATGAGGCACTCATCGCTTCCGCTGGACTCAGGAGACAGCAATGGTTCAGGTAAAGCAGAACAACCTGGCCAGGGCTAAGCTAGTCCCGGTTCCTTAGGGAGAGTAGGATGCAGATGACTTGTGGGATCAATCCCAAGGCGGTCAAATTGCTCCTTCATCACCTTTGAAACCACGGGTCCCAAAACCCACCCCTCAGTTCTGTTAAGACAGAAGACCACTTCAGAAAGACAACCCCAACCAAATCCCAGAAATTCTCGGAACAAGCACTGTTAATAAGAATAGTAGTGGTAATAATGATGGTGAACCAGCATCACTGACTATGTGCCGGGCACAGATCTAATGCTTCACATGGGCTAACTAGGAACACGATCTGGGGGGCAAGGCCAGGACCACCCTCCCTCAGGTGGTCTCAGGCAGCTCACTGGAAGACACCCCCTGCCTCTGCTGGTCCGCTGGTACAGACTTGTCTTGACTCTTCAACTTCAACATTCTTGTTTAAGTCTTAGCCAGCCTAGTACCTGGGCCTACTTTTCCTGATCATAAGGAAAAAGAAGCATGCTCCTGGCCACAGCATTAAATGGTCTGGCCTTTAGGAGAAAACCTTAGAAGGAGGACTGTATGGGACACAGGGACTGTTTGCTTATTGCATTTGTTCCTCTAGGGAGGTGGCGGGGGGGGGAGGTCTAATTTTGTGACAATACAATATATAAAAGCCCTAAATTAAAATAATTCTGAAAGTTATTATCTGTCTCTCTGAAGCAAACTGCCCGGGGGTACCTTTCTGAATTTTTCTAAGTACATTTAATACATGATTTTAAAGTTAGATGTACTGAGAGTTCCCGTTGTGGCTCAGTGGGTTACGAGCCTGACCTAGCATCCATGAGGATACTGGTTTGACCCCTGGCCCTACTCGGTGGGTTAAGGATCCAGCGTTGCCATGAGCTGTGGTGTGAGCTGTGGTGTAGGTCATAGATACAGCCTGGATCCTGCGTTGCTGCGGCTGTGGGGCAGGCCGGCAGCTGTAGCTCTGACTCAACCCCTAGCCTGTAATGTTCTCATTATCACACCGCCGTCAATGGCAGAGCTTGGGTGGAACCAAGGCTTGCCTGCATCCAGTGACCGAAACTACAAATAAGATGCAGAGAAGACAAGGGCCAGATATTCTCCAAAGTTACTCTCCGAGGCTCCCTAATTACAGGTGAGACTGCAGGATACTGTCATTTCCTTTCTTTGCGGTCTTCCTTGTCTTTTCCATCCAGTTAGGATGAATTTTAGATGTGTCCCAACTGGGGTGTGCCTTTGGCTGCAAAGAGCCCCTCAGACACTGGGGCAAGTCCAGCCGGTTGGTCTGTGAATAAAAAGCCCCCAGAACCATTCTTCTACAAGCACAGCTTGACTAGAAGAACTCAGGTGCCAGGGCTGGATCAAAAGGGCCATCACCCAAAGTTGCCAGGTCCGAACAAGAGGTGCACTGGCTGCAAAATCAGTGGTTCTCATACCAAGTCTGAGAGGAGCACAACAGGAGGTTCTCCAGGAAACTCTCGAAGCTCCGATAAATTGATTTCTGTGTGGATTTAACATCTTGATGAGCCAAGGCCAATTCCAGGCCTGGCATGTCTAACAAATGCAGCACTCAAGCCCAAGACACTCAAATTGTTACCTCATGTTAAAAATGGCCCAAAGCTGCAAGCAATTAGCACTGCATCTGTGAGACTAGGGAAAGACAACCCAAAGAACGGGGCTTAAAATGACTATTTTGGTCCATATGGGAAATTGATATGTTGTGTGCATGGTAAAATCCTTTCAGACATGTTTTTAAACCTTACATTTTTAAAATTCAGGTTTTAAATGTTATTCTGGGAAAAGCAGCATGAGTTCTACAGCACCAGGAGATCTGTAAGTAAACTAAAAACTGTTGGAACCTTCAGTAAGGGAATTAATATAATAAATGAACCCAGGCCCTAGTGCAAATGAATCAAACTGCATAAATTATAACTTTAATCAGTCATGGAATTTCAATACTCAAAGGGACCTTGACAATTATCTGATCCAAGAGCAAGAATTATGGAAAATAAATGGTCAGGTGGAGAAACACACAAAGAAACAAAGAATCAGGAAGCAGCATGCACAGTGGTTTGAAAGTTCAGGGGTTTGCACATGGTTGGCAGCTCAGCTCTGCTTCTTGATGGCAGTATGAACCTGGCGGGGTTGTTTGCTTTTCCTGAGTTTACAGCTCTGCACAATAGGTCTGTGCAACATGAGGTTACACTGAGTCTTAAGGGCGACCGTCTGCAGAAGAGACTTAATATGATGCCTGGTGCACCAGCACTCACTACACAAGCAGAATCTAAGTGAGCCAGATTGACACGCTGTGTATCACTGCGACCTTTCTCCTATTTGTCTATGAAAGACAAAATAACATGCAGTTGCCCTAAGCACTCACATCCCTGACCGTGAGGGCAAGACGTGGTAGCAAAGGTCTTTTCTGAGAAAGAAGCCAGACCAGGTAAGCAAGAGAAGAGGCCCCATGGAGACGATGTCTCCTCCTTCATAAACGTTAAGTGAAATTCCTGCAATGGCTCTTGGTGCAGAGCTGTCCCAGAGTTATGTAACTGAGCAAATTTCTGGCCAAAAGAAGTTCAAAATGACCTTCAGTGGTGTTTCTGTTTTTGTCTGGAGTTAGAACCAGGGCTGCATTAATAGTGACTGACTGAGAAACGCTGAAGCTTAACAAATAAGCTAGTACCCTATCTTTGTGTGTCTATACATCTTAATATAACTTGGTTTAGCCTTATAATAAACCATTTATTAGGCATGCTGAGGAAGGAAGTGTAGACTAGTGGCAGAATCACAGGCTGTGGAACAGAACAAACCCTGCCACTGTCCAGCGGTACCGTGAGCTCTTAATGTACGGATAATCGCAACCGCCAGAGCCTGCCACATAGTTGGTGCCTAAGAAGCATTTGTTTCTTTTTCCCATTTCTTTCACATTTGCTATGCTACTAAGAAGCTCTATTTTTGAATGGAGAAGAGGGCTCTTTTTTTTTTTAGGGCCACACCTGATGCACGTGGAAGTTCCCAGGCTAGGGGTTGAATCAGATCTGCAGCTGCTGCCCTATGCCACAGCCACGGCAACGCCAGATTCGAGCTGCATCTGCGATCTATGCCACAGTTTGCGGCAATGCTGGATCTTTAACCCACTGAGTGAGGCCAGGGATCAGATATGCATTCTCACAGGCACTATGTTAGGTTCTTAACCCACTGAGTAATAACTTTCCTTCCTTCCTTCCTTCCTTCGTTCCTTCCTTCCTTCCTTCCTTCCTTCCTTCCTTCCTCCTTCCTTCCTTCCTCCCATCTTTCCTTTTGGGGGTGGGGGACAGGAGGGCTATACTTGCCCGACTCATTTTCCCATACCAACAGGACCCCCAGCTGCTCAGGCCAAAACCAAGAAGTAGACAATGCTTTCTATTAGCCACCAACACACATGAATCACAGACACGGTGTGCATGAAGAGATTAGCTCTGGAGCATAATTTCCCAAACCCAAACCTGTAGAAGCAGAAAAGATACCAGGGCTTGGAGCAAGAGCCAAGGTCTTCATCCCATCTTTGCTAAGCTAGTTTTTTGACTGTAGGTAAGTCAACGCTCCATCTGTATCTCTCGCTCCAACTCTACAAAACAAAGAACTGTTTTCCAGACTGGACAACATCCAAAGCCCTTAGAGCTCTAAAAATTCCCTGTTTCTTTAGTTTGGTTCATGCTGTTTGTTAAAATGTGTGACTACGTTCTATTTCAAAAGCCACAGGGCCCCTGCTCTGTATCCTCCACCTCGGTTCAAGTTGTGATTTGTTTTCTAAGTTAGAGGCTCTATATAAATAGTAATTGCACAAATGGAATCTGAGCGAACCAGGGTGTCAGCTGTCACTGTTGTACCCTCTGCTTACTTTGGAAATCAACTAAAGCCAGGTGAGCTGGGAATAAATGGATCTTCCAGGAAGACAGGATTTTACTGTGAAAAATGAGTTTTCTGATGCATTTAAAGCAGCAAAAAATGTTCTGAAGACTGTTTTATACCTAAATGATCCCATGTGAATTAAACAAAACACAAGCTCCCGTACTTCTGCAGGTATATGGTTCCCATCACTGATGTGAATTTTATCTCCCAGCTGACCCCTTGCCTTGAAAAACTTTTGGTCAGAATTCAAAATAAAATAAAATGAGGGCACGTGCCAATCAACAGGCCTAGTAGTCAGAACAATGGGGACAAGAGCTTTGGTTTATAGAATATTAACATCTCACAAAACTAAATGTTTGATTCATCACTGTAGCCTTATAATTTCCCCAGCAGTTACCAGTGTTTCATACCTAGCCGGCTGGGAGCTCACTGAAGGCAGAGGGGCTATCTTGTTCATCTCTAGCACAGGGCCCTGCACATTACAAACACTCGCATTCGTTTTCTAAGGCTACCAAAGCCAAGTAACACCAACTGGTACTTAAACAACCGGAATTTGTGATTTAAACAACAGAAATGTATTTTCTCACCATTTTGGAGGCTAGAATTCTGAGATCAACGTGTTGGCAGGGCTGCTTTCTTTTGAGGCCTCTCTCCTTGGCCTTTGGCCAATGACCGTTTTCTCCTTGTGCATGTGTGTGTTTTTTTTTAATTACTTAATGAATTTTATTACATTTATAGGTGTACAGCAATCATCACAACAAAATTTTATAGCATTTCCATCCCAAACCCTCAATGCATCCCCCCCACCCCAACCTGTCTCATTTGAAAACCATAAGTTTTTCAAAGTCTGTGAGTCAGTATCTATTCTGCCAAGAAGTTCATTGTGTTCTTTTCTTAGATTCCACATGTAAGTGATAGATAGCATTTGAGGTTGGTGTCTCATTGTCTGACTGACTTCACTTAGCATGATAATTTCTAGGTCCATCCATGTTGCTGCAAAATGCCATTATTTCTTTCCTTTTAATGGCTGAGTAATACTCCACTGTGTATATGTACCATGTTCTCCTTGTGTTTTTATATGATCTTCCCTTTGTACACCTCTGTCCAAATATCTTCTTTTTAAAAGGACCTCAGTCATATTGGATTAGAGCCACCCTAATAATCTCATTTTAACTTAATTACCTCTTTAAAAGACCACATCTCCAAATACAGTCACATTCTGAGATACTTGGAAGCTAGGACTTTAACATGTAAATCTTGGGGGAGACACAGTTCAGTCCATGGCCACGCTCAGTAAGTGCTGAAGGAGTGAAGGACAGAAGGATGGGTGGATGACTAAATGGATGAATGGATGAACAGGGTGGCAGTCAACCAATACTAGGTAAGTCAAGTGAATTTACATACTCACTCAAGGAGATGGGTTCTGCTGTAATATCCCAAGGTTTTTTACATTACATATTTTCATCCAGTTTACAAGACATTTTTAAAAATCACTACTTAACAAATTCCATCAAGCTGACAAAAAATAGCCACACCCCCACTTATCAATGCCATTTCCCCTGTCCTAATTATTCCCATTCATAACGACTTCCTGTACCCAGGAGAATATCAGTATCTGCCTACAACAAATAACCACTATCTCTCCCATAAATAACTCTGAATGTAGCCCTTCATATTATGGAAACAGAAAGAATAAAAGAATAGTTTTAGTTAAATCTCTAGACTGATACTTCATGGCTCAGCCTGTTTTTGTTTTTAACTGAGCCTGGTTAGTATTTAGTTCTAGGTTGTCTTAGCATACTGATTCCATTCAATAAACTATAAAAATGTCCCAGTTAGGAGTTCCCATCATGGCTCAGTGGTTAACGAATCCGACTAGGAACCATGAGGTTGCGGGTTCGATCCCTGGCCTTGCTCAGAGGGTGAAGGATCCGGCGTTGCCGTGAGCTGTGGTGAAGGTTGCAGACGCGGCTCGGATCCTGTGTTGCTGTGGCTGTGGTGAAGGCCGGCAGCTACAGCTCCTGTTAGACTCCTAGCCTGGGAACCTCCATACACCACGGGTGTGGCCCTAGATAAGGCAAAAAGACAAAAAAAAAAGTCCCAATCAAATCGTAGACCAGGAAAAGGCCCACCAGGAGCCTCAGATTCATTTGGTCACTCTGAGTGCTATTACATCCCTGATGGCCTAGAAATTCACGAGCCCATCCTCCACTGCCAATGATCCTTCTCTATTTGTCTACCTGGCTGCAGAATACACTTGGTCCTATGTAAAACTATCAAGGCAGTTGAAGGCACACATCTGGATGGAATCAGCAAGGTATTGTGCCCCTTGCCCTGCCCTAGGAATATACTGAGTCATGGTGCTGGCTGCCAGTCTGACTCACAGCTCCCTGGTGCCAGCCTCCATCACAATGGGAAGCACGGCCAGGGGACACGCCCAGTTAATGAATGAACTGTCTGTAGCATAGCCAGTAGGAGACTGATTGATTCATGGTGTTATACGACCATGTGGGCACTCATTCATTCATTCATATCTCACTCGTCCATCCCTACCGGAAATTTTGTTCAGCATTAAAGCCAGAGCATAAGCTTCCCTTGAAGAAGTGTGGTAATTTTAAAAGATTCCATTATGATTCATACCAATCCTGTGTTTAAAAATAATAACAGAGAGATAAATGGATAGGGTGACTTCTATCTGTGTAATGCATGAATTAATTAGGTATTAAAATTTAAAGACAAATTTATTGTGGTCCTTGGTCAATGACAATGATGGATTGTCTTGGCTATGACCCTTAGGCAGACTAGCTACTCTGAATACAGGACTAACCCATGCAGTTGTCCCCCTACCCTATTCCCCTGAGGCTTCCCAAGATGAAGTTGAATTAACAAGTATTTCCATGCACGTCAGTAGGCATGATGCTATTGATTTTGACTATGTATGTACAAGGGACCCTTGAGGATCCAGGTTCCCCCTCTGCAGAGTTACCTTCCCACCTCCCACACCTAGACAGTTGTACTGGGAATTAATCAAATACATTCAGGTGCCATAAAACTTCTTGTCAAGGATTCATTCAAACCAAGGGATTTCTGATCTCTCTCTGTCTGCCTCTCTTTTAAAAACACATTTTAACTGCCTGTTTTAGACATGTTTTATTATAAACCACTTCACATTCTTTTTGAGAGTAGATGGCATATAAATCATAGTTGAAGAAAAACCTTCAAACCGATGTAATATTCCCAGAGCACGAAAAGTTCATTGAGGAGGTGATGAGATGAAGGGTCAGTGCCCCTCAGGCCCACCTGGCTGGGCATTCCCGTCAGCCCCTGTCAGGCTCTGTTCTCTGCAGGCTGAGGAATGATGCAAGAAGCATCCAGAGGTCTGTTAGGAGCCCCACTCTGCTGGAAGCAGAGCATTTAATTCACTCAAGCCTAGCTCCGCTGACGCTCTCACATCACAGAAAGACAAGGACTCAGGGACGAGAGCTGCTGCTTGGACCTATTTTTGGCCAGTGAGGGAGAACTAGATGGATGACAGAGTGGAGCTGACTGGCACTTGGAGAGAAGGGGCCTTGCCATCATATGACTGTAAGAGCCAAAGAAGGGACTATGAGCAGCTTATGTTGCTGAGACTGCAGGAAAGCAGAACACAAGTCCAGCAAAAAGAAGGTATGGTTCAATGGACTTAAACTCAGAGGGCAGCATAAGTTGGAGGTTAAAGTACACACTCAGGAATCTGTGCAAACCTGAGTCAGGCTCCCAGCTCTGGCCTCACAGCTGTGCAAACATCATATCCCCAGCTCTCAGTTTCTTTACTATAATCATAAATAATAAGATCTACCTTATATATTGACTGTGTGAATTAAATTAGACAAAGTATATAAAGTGCTTGAATCGTGGGAAACAATAAAGATCAGCTATCATTATTATTATTATTATTATTATTTTAGGGCCACACCTGCTAGGGGTTGAATTGGAGCTATAGCTGCTGGCTTATGCCACAGCCACAGCAACTTACAATCTGAACCGTGTCTGCAACCTACCCCACAGCTCACAGCAACACCAGATCCTTAAACCACTGAGAGAGGCCAGGGATCGAAACTACATCCTCATGGATACTACTAGTCAGATTCGTTTCCGGTGAGCCATGATGGGAACTCCAAGATTAGCAGACCCACTATTTATTATTGTTAGCACTCTTGCAGGCCCCCTATGTGTAAGGCACTAGGCTAGATGCTCTTTGATCCCATGCTCAGAGATTCGAGTCATATAGAGCTTGATTCTGAAAGACTGCAGGCTCCACATACTATAATTCAGACCATCTACTCAGATCTAATTCCAGAGAGGAAGAAAAGAGGGAGTTATCCAAAGAAATCGCTGATTCCAACGAGGTGTATTTACAAGGACACTTACAAAGGCAGGAAGGAGGAACCTGCAGCCAAGAGCAGATACCAAGAGATGGCATAAAATGAAAGACCCAAGTCAGGGAAGTGGAAAGCTGGGGCTTGGGATTAATGCTTACACAGAACAACAGCGCTTAGAACAAGAAAAAGAACAAGAAATGGGTTGGCCTACTGCTTGGGGCAGATGACACAGTAAACTCAGACATGACATAGAGAAAACAGAATTACTCAATTCCTAGTTTGTTTCCATCTTCTCTATCAAGAAGAATGATCTGTGAGCCAGAAAGGAGAACAAACACACGGCCAAGAGGAAATTAAAGTCTGAGATAGTGAGGAGATAGGAGGGGGGCACCTGCTGCTGCATTTAAGTCCCCAGGCTCCGATGACAATTCCGTCTCAGCACCATCTGTACGTGCTTCCAAACGCTCACTGCAGCGTTTGGGACAGCAAAATCAACAGCCCCGGGACCCTCAAGGTACATGAATTCGTGATTATAAAATCTGAAAAAATGGCAATAATATTTGAGAGTTTACGAAGCATGGGAGAACTTCCAGAAACTTGCAGAGAGGCGAGCAGCTCAATTTTAGTAGCAAAAACTGTTAGCAAAATTCTAGCACAGACTCGATGCCTTGTGTTGACCCAGGAAGATGAATGCCGGTCACACCAACCTCATCCCCGTCACAAGCTTCCTCGAATAGTAGCTCTGTTCCGCAGACCTTGTCCAGGTAGGAAATGGCAGCAAAGGAGGCTGCACGATCTCTTTGTGAACCAGGTAGAAAAGTACAGACTCCATGACAGTACAAGTAGGAGAAGTCCTCCTACTCCAGTCCCCTTTGGGCTTAACTATAACCCCAAAGGGGGCTGGAGAACAGGTTAGCATCTGTCTGTAAAGGGATTTTAGCAGCACACGATTGGGTTTTCAGCGCCTTTCTTTACAGACAGGGGTCTTGGCTTGCAGAACAAAAGAAGTTTGCTGACATCTGCTGACACAAAGACTAGGAGGCAGTGGTGGGCTGGAGGAGGGCTGCCAGAGCAGCTGTGGCAGCACAGCACCTGTGTGTGGATCCCAGCTCCACCCCTCACTAGCAGTGCGATGTTCAAGGAGTTACGCTCTCCGACTCAATTTCCCCAGCTGGAAAATGGGGATAATAACTGTGTCGCCCCCACTAGATGAGGTCGATGAAATCAGTACGTACTCAAGAATTTAGAACAGTACCTGATCAGAGAAGTTAACACCTTGTCAGGCTGAAATGGTAGAATCTTATCAAATGAAAACTATACAGATAAAATATTCACAATAAATTATAATACCCAATAAGGAAAACAACCTAAAAGTCTAACACTGGGCAGTTGATACACATACATAGGATGGAACATGCCTGCCATCCAAGTCACGTTACAGAGGAACAATAAGGCAGTGAAGAAAATGAATCAGGATTAGGGAGAGGGGGTGATGGGGCAAGTGCTCTCTCAGGGACGGTACCGATCAGGGACCAAAACGAGAGGCTGGAGCCATGCAGCACTGGGAAGAGCAAAGGCCCTAAAGCAGGAAAGAGCCTGGATTGGAAGGCAGCATACGAGGCTGGAACACGGTGCACAAGGAGGGGAGGAGAAAGAAATGAGGTTGGAGAGGCCATGCCATGCAGGGCCCTGCCAGCCAGGGGAAGCGCTAGGGTTTTATTTTATGTGACCTGAGAAATCACTGGAGGACTGTGACTAGGAGAGAGTTAAGATTTTAAAGGATCATGCTGGCTACTTTTTGGAGAACAGATTGTAGGGGGGTAAGAAAGGAAGTAGGGAAACCTATTTTGGGCAATAGTAGTTTAATAGTTTTGTGGTATTTTAAGAAAGAGATGATGGTGGCTTAGGCTGCGAGGAAATGGTGAGAAGTGGTAGGCTGAGAATACATTCTGAATGGTATGACCTTCATTTTGCAAAAAAAGAAATACCCACAATACACATATGCTGGGAAGATGTACATGCAGGAATGAATGGTGGTTATCTCTGGATCATGCTATTTATGGTGACTTTAATTTTCTTCTTTGTGATTTTCTGTATTTCTTCCAACAATCATGTAGTATTTGAGAAATCAGAATTTTAAAAAGGGACATTTTTGGAAAAGGAAAAGAAACAATAATCCAAGGACAGGCCAAATGAGGTGTGGATCAGTAACAGTCTAAGTAAAGAGGGGCTGAGGATTTGACTGACGGCAATTTCAATACCTGTTGATAGCTTAAATGACTAAAAGATTAATAACTTTAGTAATAAGACATAATTTAGGGACTGCCTAATAAGGACTTTGCTCTCAGTGGGAGGTCCCTGTCCCTTGCAGTCTGCTTTACCCAAGCCCACCTGTGTAGGTCTAAGTCTAAGATCTAAATGAGCTATAGGGGAACAATCAGGGTAGGGAGGGGGCTTCAAACCACACACTGTAATAACAGGAGCAGTTACCACCCACTGAGCACCCACTCTGTGTCAGGCACTTGAAAAATGTGAGGTAGTTAAGACATGAGATGCTCAATTTGAATGGACGGGAAAAGTGGCAAATGAATATTTTTTGAGCACTAATGGAGCCACCGCACTTTTTCATACCCTATCACATTGAATCCTTGCCGCAATATTCTGAGCTAAGTGTGTTCTGTAGAACCGCAGTTCTATGCAATTGCATTATGCAAGCAACACTGCAGCCCTGTGGGCCCTGGAGCCCAACAGCCTGGCTTCAAATGCTAGCAGATATATGACCTTGGGCACGCTACCCAGTCTTCTAAGCCTCAATTTCCTCATCTACAAAAGAGGGGTGTGACACTTATCTCATGGGATTATTCGAATTGAATTAGTTAACACATGAAAGCACCTAGCACCGTGCCTGGCATAGAGTAAACTCAATGAACAGCAGCTATTATTGTTAAGAAAACATGCCTGGGAGTGGCTCAGTGGTTAGCAAACCCAATTAGGATTCATGAGGATGTGGGTTCGATCCCTGGCCTCACTCAGCGGGTTAAGGATCCAGCTTTGCTGTGAGCTGTGGTGTAGGTTGCAGATGTGGCTTGGATCCCGGGATCCTGTATTGCTGTGGCTGTGGTATAGGCCGGCAGCTGTAGCTCCAGTTCGACCCCTAGCCTGGGAACTTCCACATTCTGTGAGTGCGGCCCTGAAAAGACAAAAAAAGAAGAAAAAGAAAGAAAGAAAACATGCCTAGAATCACCCCGTGAGTAAGCTGGGGAACCACTGGAGAAGAAAAGAATCTCAGTTACTTTCTGGGAGGTGAAGGTTTGTCATAGGGAAGAAGAGGGAGGCTTGTACTGATTTCAAGAAGCAGAACCAGACCCAGTGGACATAAGCACAACAGTGCATTTGATAAGATGCAACCTGGAATTAGTTAGCTAGATAATGTCAGTAACTTTTCTTCCAAAGGAGATACAGATTTTCCTGGTTTGGGGAAGAGACCTTAAGCAGTCACTCTTACTTTTGATGCTGTAAGACGCCATTCCCACTAGTCTGGAAGAAGAGTCTAGTAAAGCTACCTGTGGCCTGTTAAAGTCTGCCTCTCTGCTTACCCCTTGACCTCTGATGAGAGGTAGGGCAATTGCATGGAGTTCAAGGAGCCTCCTGGGAGGAGATGTTATTAGAATCTCCCTGAAGGTTTAGAATTGACACCATAAGAAACCCTCTGGGAGGAAAAGAACCGAAGACCTCAAAGGGAAAACTCACCATGAGAAAAGCGGCAGTCTAGTCTGATGGTCTTGGGATACCAGCAGGAATGCAGGGTGACCCTTTGGGGGTTGCGGGGAGCCGACTGTAGAAACCCTTCTGACGTGTGATTTGAGAACAATGGCTGAGCACTGTGAACTAGAAGAGCTGCCACCTTGGAGCCCCAGCACAAAAACCAGGCAGAGACTACAGGGCAAGAAGAGAATCCTCACAGCAGTGGGAAGAGGTGCTGGACTGTGCAGAGCCAGGGTTCAATGTCACCACCTGCTGAGAAGCAGCAACACCAACAGACCGTGCAGACTCCCCAAGTTTTTCTCTGCCTGCATTTGAAACTGGAACTGACCCTTGTGGAATGAATTAAGACTGGGGTATTCTTGGTGTTTTTATACCTTTAGAAGAGGTAGGAAGTGTAGGGTGGGTCAGGAAGATGTTAAGAGAGAGATTTTGGACTTCCTAACGTGAGCAAGAAGATGTTCCGGCAACTAATAGAGGGGAAAAGATAGATGCCTCTATTATTTGTAACCCCTACCCCAAGCTGGTAAAATAGGTTAAATCAGTTGTATCTATTTAATAAGACTTGATCAAGCTCACGGTTAAGGACTTTCTAAAACTCAGAATTAAAAATAATAATAGTTAATATTTTTTCAGTGCTTATTATATATATAAGGCTCTTTATATGCCTTACCTCATTGCTCCTCATAAAACCCCATGAGATGGAGACTACTTTTAATCAACACTTTACAGATGAGGAAACTGATGGAGGGAGAGGCTAAAATACCTTGTTCAAGGTCATACAGAAGACACTGATGGAATAAAAATTAGATGACAGGGCCCCGAACTGCAGAGACTACCCTTTTAGTCACTGTATCCTTCTACCTTCTTATAAAGATGCAAAGAGTATAGAGCAGCATGGCATGGTAGCTGACGAGATTAAAACAGATGCATGTTAGGGCTAGAATACCTATACAGTCTTTTTTTAGGCTGTAATACAGAGATTTTACACTTCTTTGTAACCTTGAGAATCTGTGTGTTTCATTCATCTCTACAGAATTGCTATTAAAGTGAATTGTTTATTATGAGTGGAAAATAAGCATAGGAACTACTGCTAAGGAACATAAAGATAAACCACAAGTTGAGACGCATCCCAAGTCTGCAGGTCAAACTGCATGACAATGACCTTCAGAGGAGTAGTATTTGTTCATTCAACAAAATATTTATTACATGCCTTCTATGTGTATTGTTCTAGGAGCCTGGTATACAGTAGTGAGCTGCGTAAATTGCATAGTACATGAGAAGGCTTTAAGTACTTGATCACAGTCGCAGTTTTAAATTAGGCCAGCAGAGGAGACCTCTTTGACATCTAAGCAAACACTTGAAGGGGGTGAGAGAGTGGGCCATGCAGGTATCTGAAGGAGAAATATTTGGGCAGAGGATACATCCAATGCAAAGGCCCGGGACAATGGCCTGCCTGGCTGAAGGTACTGCAAAGAGGACCCTGTGACCAGGGCAGGGTTAGGGGAAGAGGTGAGGCCCACACAGTGGGGGTAGAGTGGCAGGCTTTCCATGCCATTGTCAAGACTTTGGCTTTGATACCAGGTGAGGTGAGGAGCCCTTGTGGGGTTAAAAGCAGAGAAGTGACACAATCTGACTTACATGAGTCTAGTAAGATGCCCCAGGGGGTGGGGTGGGAGGGAATTGGGATGTATGGAGAGTGTGAGGTTGGTAGATGCAAACTATAACATTAGCATGGATAAGCAATGGGGTCCTACTGTACAGGTCCTACTGTACGGACTTGGGGCCTACTGTACAGGGAGCTATATCCAGTCTCTTGGGATAGAACATGATGGAAGATATCACGAGAAAAAGAATGCGTGTGTGTGTGTGTGTGTGTGTGTGTGTGTGTGTGTATACACACACACACACATATATATAACTGGGTCACTATGCCGTACAGCAGAAATTGGCACAACACTATAAGGCAACCATACTCTAATAAATATATTCTAAAACTTTAAAAAAATACACTGCACTTTATGTTGTTTTGACTTAAAAATGTCCTTTAACACTGAGATTGTTGCTCGTAAGGAAACGGTGCTGACACCTAAACGCATGTCTGCACGATGTGCTGAGAACCACAGCAGTCTTGTGATCAGAGTGGAAGGAGAGGTGGGTGGTGGACGTGAGTAAAAATAGTTTTGTCGTATAGTTCAAAGCCACTGGGAGGAATAACTAATAACAATAGCTATAAAGGTCACTGCAAACATTAAGTGCTATAAAACACTAACCACTACTTAAAAATAAAAAGCCTGTCATTATTCTCTGGCCCAGGAGTCAGGACCCCTGGCAGCCTGCACGCCTCGGCCAGCCTGGTATCGCTCTGGTACCTTTAAAGGACTTTTCCTTCAGCCGGAATTATCTGATGGCTGCATCTCCCATCCACAGCTCTGGTGGAAGGAACCAAGCTGATTACCATGTGTACTCAGCAACAAAACACAATCCTGAGGGTAGGGGTTGATGAACGTTTGCTTAAAAAAAAAAAAAAATCGTTAATTCTTATGCCGTGCTTACAAGACTCCCTGAAAAGCATTAAGTGTTTAAATGAGTGACATGGGGACAGATGTAAAAAGCTCTTACAATGAACAGTTTACACCAATCCACTGGGTCATGGAAATTTTACTCGAGATTTATTTGTGTGGGAATAACACAAGAATACTAGCTTGCCGGTGCCAGCTTTGAAACTGACACAATGAATAGCTATTGTTCTGACACCGTATCCGGCCACTTCTGTCCACATACACTGAAGACGACCTTCCTCTCTAGAAATAACTTCCAGCCATTATATATATATTTTTAATTGTTATTGGTATTCTCAGCGTTCTAGACGCCTGGAGAGGGGGAAAATGGGACAAAGATATTTCAGATTCTCTCCTAAAAGGATTCCACAACTCCTCTCTTTTGGTAAGTCAGGTCACTGACATTACTGCATTCCTAGTACAACGAGACATGTTAAAAGAGTTATAAAATAAAGGGAAGAGAAAGGAAGTAAGTTATTAAACCTTATTTAAGTACCAGATTCTGTGTTATGATATCACTTCATTTCATCGTTACAACCCAGGAAGAACAGATACTACCCCCTGTTTTGCAGATGAGGCAACTAAGGTTTAGAGAGATTAAGTAACTTGCTTAAATTACTTAATAAGTGTCAGAGCTGGGATCTGAACTTAACTCTGTTGACTCCAAATCCAGACTTGCCTAACACACAGATCTGCCCTCGAGAAGACTGTCATCTAGTGGGTGAGGCAAGACTTACATATTGAAACCCGATGGAGAAAAATACCAGCCGTATAAATCAAATGCTTATTAATTCACGTGATCAGGACTTCTGATTCCATTTCTATAAACAAGTATGCACGCCTCCAAAGAGAAGGCCCTAAGCAAAGTACTTGCAAGCACATTAATGAAGGCCCAAAAGAAGCATGATTATTCTACCAATGACATAAAGGCTTCAGATGATCCAAGATCACTCAGAAGATGGGCACAAGGTTGTAGGCCCAAAACGGGGCACCGCTTTTTTTCCTTCTTTTTAGGGCTGCACCTCGGGCACAGGGAATTTCCTGCGCTATGCATGGAACTGGAGCTTCAGCTGCTGGGCTACACCACAGGCCTATACCGTAGGTCATGGCAACGCCAGATCCTTAACCCACTGAGTGAAGCCAGGGCACGAACCCACACCCTCGTGGATACTAGTTGGGTTCTTAACGCACTGAGCCACAATGGGAACTCCCCCAGGACAGCACCTTCTGACCTTCCTGGGCCCACTCATGTCTTCTCCCTAAAGTTCCACGCTTTGCAGGATAATGGACTCGGTGCGGTCATCAGAGAAAAAGCAAAATCCTAAGACATTAAAGAAAAGTCAACTTAAGCCACAAAGACAGCAAATAGAACCCACAGGTAATTACGAAAATAAGCCTTAAAGGTGATTGATAATACGCTAATGTTTTAGGAAGTCTTTTAGTTTCTAGGACATCTGCTCCATTTTTCATCATTCACTGGGATTTACTCTGGGACTGGCCACTGTGCCAGATACTAAGCAATAATCACTCAGCTCCAAGCTGACCCTTGATGCTCTGCTTTGGAGTTCCAGGCCTTGACCCTCTGGCCTGCTGCTCCTTACGGTGCTTTACTGGAAGGGATGCTAGATGGAGCCAGAAAGGCTGGAGAAGGAAGACAGCTGCTTCTCTTGTTTGCCTCTGATTTATCAGCACCTCCCTAATCTCACTTTCTTTACCCTGGCAGCAGTACCTCACGCCAGGAGCAGGAGTTGATTCTAGTTTGCAGTTTTCCAATACTTAAGAACCAGCCTCATAATGCATGACCACCACCACCAAAAGCTTTTCAGGGTTTAATAATTCTGGCCTCTTTGCTTATTCCCCTGACCTTTTGGCTGGTAGCTACTTCCTTCAGTGACTACCCCCAAGATACCCGAATGTCTTTTCAGTCCTTCAACACTTAACATAATTCTTTATGTTAAATTCTCTCTGTTAAAATAATTAATGTGGTTTCTCTCTCCTAACCGGACTCTGACTGATACACAATTAATTTCATTGTTAAATTAAAGTAAATGAGAAAGCTATTTAATATATGCTAAGGTCCAATACAAACGTCTGGTACAGAAATATTTCATTCATCTGTCATACACACATGAGGCCGATAGTTCTAAAATGCCTATCTGTCTATGTCCCTGCCTGTTTAAGGTCCCACAATAGCTCCCCTTTGCTTCCTGGATAAAGTCCAGGCCCCTAGCACCAGGACCTCCACCTATGCAGACCCGTCCTCCCACCCAAAGGTGGTGAGCCTTTTCCAAAACCACCATGCTGTTTATCACACCCCATGCCTTTGCCTAAGTTGTTTCCTCTGCTTAGAATTTATCCTTCAACAGTATGCAGATTCCTCAGAAAACTAAAAACAGAATTACCATTTGATCCAGCAATCCCACTCCTGGGCATCTATCCAGAGAAAACCATCACTCGAAAAGACACATGTACTCCAGTGTTCACTGCAGCACTCTATGCAATAGCCGGGTCATGGAAACAACCTAAATGCCCATCAACAGAGGAGTGGATAAAGAAGATGGGGTACATATACACAATGGAATATTACTCAGCCATTAAAAGGAAAGAAATAATGGCATTTGCAGCAACATGGATGGACCTAGAAATTATCAAGCTAAGTGAAGTCAGTCAGACAATGAGACACCAACATCAAATGCTATCACTTATCAATGTGGAATCTAAAAAAGGACACAATGAACTTCTTTGCAGAATAGATACTGACTCACAGACTTTGAAAAACGTATGGTTTCCAAATGAGATGGGTTGGGGGGTCGGGGGATGCACTGAGGGTTTGGGATTGAAATGCTATACAATTCCGTTGTGATGACCACTGTGCAACTATATATGGAATAAAATTCATTGAGTAATGAAAAAATAAAAAATAAATGTGCAAAAAAAAATAATTTATCTTTCGAAGTCCAGCTCAGAAGATGCCTTCCCTGTTTACCTCCAGCAGCTAAAAACTCTGTAACTCTCTACCCCTCGTGCTCCTAAGTCTAAATGACCTATCAAACCATATGCTTCTCAAGGCCAACACAGACATTAGCTGTCATTGTTTCAGTATCTGTAATGGTGCTGGGCATTTAGTAGGTGCTTAAAAAGTATTTGACCTTGGACTCCTTTTTTTTTTTTTTCCATTGTACAAGTTTCTCTTTTTTTCTTTCTTTCCCTTTTTTTTCCTTTTAAAAGGGCCACACCCACAGCATATGGAGGTTCGCAGGCTAGGGGTCTAATCAGAGATGTAGCTGCTGGCCTATACCAGAGCCACAGAAATGCCAGATCCAAGCCGCGTCTGCAATCCACACCGCAGTTCATGGCAATGCTGAATCCTTAGCCCACTGAGTGAGGCCAGGGATTGAACCTACATCCTCATGGATACTAGTTGGACTCATTTCTGCTGAGCCACGACGGGAACTCCTATACAAGTTTCTTGCTGCCTACCGGATGCATATAATTTCTTTTAAAAAAATCTCAATATTCAGAGAACTTTAAAATCAATTTTTGGAGTTCCCGCTGCGGTGCAGTGAGTTAAGAATCTGACTGCAGCGGCTCAGGCCACTGTGGAGGCGATCCCTTGCCTGGTGCAGTGGATTAAAGCATCTGGCATTGCCACAGTTGCTGCACAGGTCGCAGTTGTGGCTCAGATTCAATCCCTGGCCCAAAAACTTCCATACGCCATGGGTGCAGCCATAAAAAAAAAAAAAAAAAATCCATTTTCTTTCTTCTTCTCTTTGGACAGAACACATTTCCAAACACAGAGCTGTTTGTAAATCACTGCATTAGATTTTATCCTTAGGAGGTGAGAACGTTATAATTTCTTTAGTTCAGTGCCAAGGTGGGCTGAAATCATCTTGAGTGCAAAAGGCTACAGTCGTGAAAGGAATAAAAATGGCCATTCAGGATGCTGGCTAAAAAAAAAAAGAGGTGCCTCTGACTAGGGCAGTCTACCACAGTGCTGAATGGATGTCACAGAAGTCCTATGATCCCTATCATGCAAAAGGGTAAGTGATGTGCCTAATGGGAATATAGAACTCAGCTATGCTGTGTCACCAGCTATGGAAATAAGGATGTTACTCCTGGGAGTAACTGTCCAGGCATCCAGTGTGGCCAGGGTCCCTCATGGATTAGGTGGTGGCAACACTTCCAAATTGACCATGTCGTCAGGGCAGTAGGATTTTTGCTGTTCCACACCTTGGCAGTCATTTTTCCCACCACTGGCTAATCATGTACACGCCTCACCACCTCAAGGCTCCCACGAATTCTGCAAGTACCAAGGGGGGTAAATGTAGCAATAACTGCTGGACTCTGGAAGCCTGTAGCAGGTAGTGCAAACCCAGTTCCCACCAGAACCACTGTGTGCTCAACATTTCAGAGGTGGAGCTGGAAAGGAACAAAGGCAAAAAAAAAAAAAGGTAGTTTCTCTTCTTCCTATAACCTATTTTTTGATCTTTTAACATGCAGATAAAAGGCATCTGTTCTTACTTTGGGAAGGAATGTGTGTCAGTTTGGTCAGAGATAACTGTGACCTTGCTAAGAAAGAGAGTATGTTTTTACCCACAGAGTTGCTAAGAGAGTTGTATTTGAACCCTTGTACACAACACAGAGACTCAACACAATCTTACTGAGAATAAACGATTATACTCCCTAGCCTCAGAGGCAATTACACCTGTTGGAACTACTGTTGTTGTATTTTCAGGAATCTCTGCTGAACAACTGCACGCCTATTTGCTTTGTATCACACTAATATTGAAATTTGTGTAAACCTGATTGATTGTGAAAAATCCACCTGAGAGAGGTATAGTATTTAAGCATGACACGGAGCATGAAGTCAGTTAACAATAAAAAGAGATATATATTTCCTAGCCTAATGTAATACATTTGAAGAAATAAGCAAAATCTTTTATATCTTCTCCTTCTAAAGAGTGCTGTGAACTACTCTGGAAAATTCCACAGAAGGACAATGACTGATAGTGGGCTGGGCTGTCTTCCCTCCATGCCTCCAGATTCACTCACCACCCTCCCAGCCTGAGTGCCAACCCAGAAGGCACAACCTTAGACCATGTCAACAGGCTCTTGTGCTTCCTGGCTTCCCAGTGGCCTCTTCCAGTGGGGAAATCGCAGATGGGCCCCTCTTCAAGCTGTCCCTGGCAAATCGGGATCTCTGTCTCTAGGACTGTTTCAAGTTGACCGTGCACTTGACCTTAGGTCACTTCTTTCAAGGCAGCTCTCTCTATATTATGGCTTCCCCTCCTCCAAACATCAGGGCCGAGGGTGAGGGCAGTTTTGCTGCTTCTAGCCCTGGGTTACCGCACTACCTCTGTGCCCCACCCCAGCGCACACCCACATCTTTGTAAACAGTCCTTTACAAATAGATTCTCAACAGATTATTGTAATTTGGTGTGCCATCTCTTTCTTGTTAGGATCCTGACTGGATAATGCTACCTGCTTAATATGGGCTGTGGGAAGGGGGTAGAAACATTCCAGTCTTATATCAGAAATCTGCTTTCCGTAGTTAGGTAAAGTGCAGAGATGCTATTCGAAACATTTAACACAGTGCTCCAACAGGGTCCTGGAGGCCCTGCTGAACCAGGCACTATCTTTTTAGTTGCTGGATTATGGAAAGGCCTAGAGAGTCCCAGAGGAGGGGCTGGGGCAGTCAGGGCAGAAAGCACTTGGGGAGGGGGTGTGACCAACCAACACGGAAGGGTTTAGCGTTTTAACAGCTGGTACATTCCAGCTGAACGTTAGCCTGGGTAATGTGCCTACCTATCTGTTTTCACCTTTGGGTTAGCAAATTTCAACCACGAAGTTCACGTCTATGGTTATTTAACATGCTCTGAAAGCAGAAATGCAGACAAAAAATGAGCAGGGAACAGATGTTGCCTTGTATGTATAATGAATGAGCAACAAACTTTGCGTTCCCTCCCCCCAAACCAAGTGAACCAAGAAAAGAACCAATTTCAAGCCTCTGGCAGAATGGGTAATGTATTGACAAGCTTGACATATGAACCATATTTCAAAGGCTGCCCGGCACTATCAGGCGATTTTTAGAAATGTGACATTTGCATCAAAGATTGTGTCTGTGCTAAGCATTTTACATTTCTTATGACAGTCTTTCCAATCCTGGACTTTGGTTTCTGAACTTATTTGTTAGAGCCCATAAAATTAAGCACTGTTTGATCCTTAGCTATACACAAGACATTTCTTGATTATTTTAGAGCTGATCCTGTGTAATATAATTGATAATTCCTCCTCTGAAACAAAATTATACCACATATTTTTATATTTCCTTCTACTGCTTCTATGGTGACACCATTTACATATCTCAAGTGATTAGTCATGAAAACAGGCCATATGCTTGTAACAC
This sequence comes from Catagonus wagneri, assembly GCA_004024745.2. Classification (NCBI taxonomy): domain Eukaryota; kingdom Metazoa; phylum Chordata; class Mammalia; order Artiodactyla; family Tayassuidae; genus Catagonus; species Catagonus wagneri. The sequence goes on along the minus strand of PVHT021183629.1, from coordinate 9,429,539 downwards.
TTAACTATCTAGGTTTTTAATCCTGTTAGCTTCAGCCATGGACAAGAACATAAATTCCTTTCTTATTCACCATGTTGAAAATGATAAATAGCTAAACTATCTTGCTAACGTAGCATCAGATTTAAGAAAACAGCATGTCTTATGGTTTTGCTAGAATTTCAAAGAGGATCTTTAGTTACAGGACAATGGCTGGATGTGAAAGAATACTCGTGCCAGCAGCCAGCATTTCAAATACTGTTATTTTTCCTTTGCCCCACTGACAATCAGAGGTAACACAGTGACAAAAGAATTAGCAAGTAGCTGTGGGATTTGTGCATACGTGTACAAGAGGCTAAGAGGGCATAGGGCCAATAAAGCTACAGAAGAAAGTACTGTGAGAATCACAAATTGCACAGTGCTGCAAGCCGGCCCATGTTTAGCATGAATGTCAATGTCAGCTGATATCTATAACGTGATTCATAAAGTCTACTTCTGATTAGTTTTCTGTTCATAAGAATAAGTGATCAAGGGGGATATCCTTGATCCTTGTCTGGATATGAAGACACTTTCTTCAAAGTTTATTTGTTGAGCTTTTTTCTTTATGTGATATGAGATTTATGAACTCAAACATTTCTCCTTATTAAAGAAAAATATTATGCCATAGGCCTGTAATTAAAACACCTCCTCTGGAAACAGAAAGGTAAAAAGAAGTACAATTAATTAATGGTGCTAACTATTCTTCCCTGAGGACATTAGCCAGGGCATCAGGAATTCATTAGAATAATATTAATAAAACAGAATTATCAAGCTGCATCTAGTACTTTTCCATCTTATAAAATATTCCTAGAAAAGACAGGTGTTTGATCCAGTGAAGTGAGCAAACAAATTCTTGCAACGTTTCTAAGCATACTGTGTCAGACTTCCCTGAGAACTGTGGCAGACACAGGGTCACTGTTCCTTTTGCTTGCCAATATGTTCCAAAACACACCACACAAAAGATCTCAAGGCATGGAAACAGTACGTAATTTTCTTGTTTTCTAGTAAAAAGTTAGTTGTTCTGGGAATAAAATGTACCATTACCGGGGCTCCAAGTGGGAAAACTCAATCAAGCTGCAATAAAAGTATAATGTAAAATAGGCACCAAAGTAAACCCTTGACTTCCAGTGCTGACAAATGGCTGCTGGCCACCCACAGAGACAATTACAGAATCCCCCACAATCCATTACATCAGTCAAGTAAATTCCCATTTACAACTAAGGAGCAGAAGCTATAAATTTTCCTCTAAATGTGCTGCCCTAGCAAATCTGTGACCAGAAGATGCCAACAACATCGCTTCAGCAACGGCGTTGGCTCCCCCATCTGACACCACTTCATTTCTGGGGTGGCCTTTCTAAAATGGCCTTAGGGGATTTTCTTTAGTCAGAAACAGACAACAATCAATTCAATAGGAAAGTATCAAACCAATTCATTTAGAACTTAAAAAAAACATATTCTGCTGATATTACAGTTTCAAAAAATCCAGATACTGGAGTTTGCTGGTGGCACAGCAGGTTAAGGAGCCCATGTTGTCATTGCTGTGGCTCAGGTCGCTGCCGGCGCACGGGTCTGATCCCTGGCCTGGGAATTTCACAGGACCACCCTCTCCCCCAATCTAGATCCCGAGCCACCTGGAATCCCAGTGGGGACTCCAAACAGAGCATCATGGAGGCACAGAGGTCCAAGGGGTCTGCAAGAGCTTCTAGAGGGATGGCCATCCTCACACTGAGATCACCTGCATGCCCCTCCTGGCAGTTAACTCCACTGTCAGAGAGGCTTTTGCAAGGTAGTCCATCACTGCTTAGGTCATAATGGCAGTAATTCATATGGATCTAAAGCTTCCATGCCTATAAACCTCCTTTGGGTTGGTTTTTGTTTTTGTTTTCTTTTTATGGCTGCACCTGTGCCAAATGGAAGTTCCTGGGTGAACTGGAAGCTGCAGCTGCAGGCCTATGCCACAGCCACAGCAATGCCAGATCTGTGACCTATGCTGCTGCAATACCAGGTCTTTAACCCACTGAGTGAGGCCAGGGATCAAACCTGCATCATTACAGAGACAATGTTGGGTCCTCACCTGCTAAGCCACAATGGGAGCTCTGTAACACTGCCTTTGGTTTTCACCTTTTGTTGCACCGAGCAAATCGAAGTCTAACCTTTATTTCCCTACAGCTTTGCATGAAGTCAGTATCTACCAGGTGTTCTTTAAGCCTCATCTCTTCAGTCTTATTTGCTGCCTCTATCAGACTAAACACAGGGGATTCAACAATGGGCAGGATGCACTACCAGACACACATGCAATTTAACTTAATTCGTTAGGATGACTGGCATACCCACAGTCTAAAGTCCTTCAGAATCTACCTTTTAAAGTATTTTTTTTTTCTTTTGCCCGTTGCAATGTAAACCTTCTCTCAACCAAGTCTTATATGAAATAAATGCATGGATCAGACTGAGAAGAGCTGCTCTGGCTGAAATGAGATGGGGGCTCAGGGCCTCAGCAGCTCAGCCTCCCTCTCTTTCCTTCAGGGGCCTCGAAACAACCCCTGTGGAGTCCCCAGGGCCCTGTGCAACAGAGTGCAAACATCACTGCTCTAGAACTGCAGAGAAGGCAGTCTGAAAGCAATCTGCTGGTCAGATGTGGAGTGCTGGAAGATGAAGGTATAAAGAGCAGGTTATGGAAAACTCCCCTAAAATAAGTTGCACCTGAGCCAGGCGGTGAAGGGTGACCAGGATGAAGCAGCTAGAGCAAAGGCCAGGAAGCTCTGCATTCCAGCAGCACGGAGGGAGTGATTAGCGCAGAGAGAGTGTGGGAGGGAGTGTTGTGAACCAAAGCTAGAAAACAGACTGTGTGGACAGAGGGAGAGAGGCTTTGAATGCTATGCTAAGGAACTGATACTCTTCCTAGAGGAAAAGCTATTGGAAGCTTTTAGGCTGAGGAATAATACGAGATTTGCATTTTTGAAAGGTGAGTGTGATGGCGACAGAGAGTTTATACCATAGACTGGAACAAAATGGAACAAAGTGCTATAAGTTAATAATGAGTTTGTTGCAGTCAGTAAGATGATGAGAGCTTATTGGAAAGATTTTTTTTTTTTGCTTTTAAGTTGCACCTTTCAGCTTCCGGGGTACCAGCTTCCAGGTGACATGGATCTTGGCAGAGACAGTGATCCCTTGGTGGGCCAGTTCTGCACTGATAATTTTGGAGTCACTCCTGGAAACTCAGCTGAGGACCTGCTCCTCTAATCCTTCCAATAATTTTATGAGCACCTGTTCCTCCCCCAAGTCTGCCTTTTTAAAAGTCTGTTAGCTATAACTAATTCCTAACCGAATCAAAGTGGTATTTAACATAGGCTGAAGGTGGTCAGGGAAGGCTTCCAGGAGAAGATACAACCTGGATGAGTCTTAAACGGTGAGAATAATTCAGTCAAATAGAGAACCAGGGAAAGACATTCCAGACAAAGCCAGGAAGGTAAGGGAAAGAGACAATGACTGTGTTCAAAGAACTTCACAGAATTCACAAAGCAGGGAGCTGAGAGGTAAGAAGGGCAGGTGCATTCACAGCAGCCTTAGGTTCAGCTAAGCAGGCTGAGTTTTATTCATAGGAGTTACTGGAAATAGTGAGCAAAGAAATAATATAGGGAAATTTGTATGTTACAAAGACATATCTGCAGAACTGTGAGACATACGTTGGCACAGCCAGAGAGTAAAGTGGGAAGACTGACTTCAGGAGGGAACTGCAATAATCCTGGCAAGAAATATTAAACACTAAGAGATTAGCTAAGAGGCAGTAGGAGCAGAGTGCTGGGGACAGATTTTAGAGGTGATAAGGAAGCAGAATCTCTGAGACTATAAGACTATCTAGATGTGACGGTGGTGTAAGAAGGTGTTGTTGAGGGTGAAACTTCATTTTCTGAATTGGGCAGCAGGTGGATGATGGTGCCACATACTTAGCTATGGAATAAGGAAAGGGGAGTGAGTCTGGTGGGGGAGATGAAGAGTTCAACTTTGGATATGATAAATGAAAGGAGCCCGTAGCACAGCTAAGTAAAATTATAGGAAGGCCTGGGGATTGATGAGTTTGTAATTCAGAGTTCAGTATGAGTCCTTCCATGTAAGTAAACACTCAAGACCTGGGTAGAGGGATCACAGTAGAATGTGCAATCTGAAAAGGAGGTGGGGCTGATGATAGAGCTCCAGAGACAACAACTATCTATAAGATAAGGATGGAACAATAAGAAGATTGGGTCAGAGAGATAAGAGAATAAAAGGGAAATGGTGTCTTGGAAGGTCAGGGAAGAGATTTGAAGAAGGGATAGGTGTCAGATGTCCCAGGATGGCCAATATAAGTACACACGTGTGCGTACACACACACACACACTGGTTTTTGCAAGGCCTAAGCAAAAGCGGTTTTAATGGGAGAATTAGGCAATGCACTTAACAGAGAGGGAAAAGCAAGCACTAGAACAAGGAAGGAAAATATCAACGAGTATTTTTTTTTTTTCCAAGAAGCTTCAATGTGAAAGGAAGAGAGATAAGGCAGTTGCTGGAGGAAACATAAATACGAAAGTTACATGTGCTTTTTTAGATTGGAACAACTTAGAATAGCATATAATTTTTTGTTGTGTGTCTTTTGTCATTTTAGGGCTGCACCCACGGCATGTGGAGGTTCCCAGGCTAGGGGTCTAATCTGAGCTATAGCTGCCAGCCTGTGCCACAGCCAAGCAATGCAGGATCCGAGTCGTGTCTGCAACCTACACCACAGCTCACAGCAATGCCGGATCCTTAACCCACTGAGGAAGGCCAGGGGTCGAACCTGCAACTTCATGGTTCCTAGTCGGATTCATTTCCACTGAGCCACAACGGTAACTCCAGAATAACATAAAATTATTGAGAAGTTGCTATATGCCAGACACTGCTCCTAAGTGTTTCACAAGCATTAATTCCTATGATCCTTATAAGGAGGCTATTATTCTCATTCAAGGAAAGTAAGCTTCAGATGTATTAATTACTTTGCCCAAGATCACAAGATTTAGCAAGTGGTGAAGCCAGGCTTTGAACCTATGTCTGCATCTCCAGAACCTGTGCTTTCCATCACGACATCCCGTCTCCTTCTTCACAGAGAATGAGGTAATGAATCAAATGTTCAGGCTGGATGGAGGACATAAAGCCTAAAGGGGTAAGTGTTTGGCTGAAGATGGAGGAGCATGGGGTGGTAGGCTCAGTGTGCTTCAAGGGCAAATAGAAGGGGAATCAACTGAAAGGGCAGAAGGTTGGGGTCAAACACTAGTATCCCAGAGCTGAAGATTTCGGAGGTAGAGCAAGAGCCATGGGTAGGAACTGAGGGTGCTGGGCTAAGGCCTTAGGCGAACTCAGGATCTAAAAATGACAGCAAGAAGGCAAAAGTATGAGCAGGTACCAGGAGGCTCCGGGGAGGAAAGGTTTTAACAAGAAGGTGAAGAAGCAGTGAGTTGGAAGGGATGGTGGAGGCCTAGGGGTGTATCAGCTGATCTGCCCTCTTCCACACCCCTACTCACCCCTTCTACTAGTCATAGAGTTAAATGGAGAATTCAGCACAACTCAGAGATGTCAACTACATAAACGGTGCCACGCATATACAAAAGTGTTCAGTACCAGACATAGCAAGAGCAGGAACTTCTACAACCTGATCAAGGTTTTATATGTACCTAGGTATGCATTTAATAAATATTTGTTGAGTTCTTATTAGGCGCCAATAAATTCTACAGGAGAAACAGAAAATAAATAAGTAAAACAAGGCCAATGGTAAGTGCTGTGGAGTAGAATAAAAGCTGGTTAAAGGGTATGGGGGTAAAGGAGTCAGGCAGTGTGCATATCGCTATTCTATAGAGGGCGTTTGGGGAAGACCTCTCTGAAAGTTAACATTCACACAGCCTTGCAGTATCTAAGAGAAGACACACCTGCAAAGAGTCTAAGGTGGTACATGCTTAGTGTGTTTAAGGACAATGAAGGAGGTCAGTGCGGCTGGAGCTAAGTAAGAGAAGCAGGGAATAGGAAGAGAAAAGGTCAGGGTAGGAACAGAGCCTGTAGGTCTTTATAAGACCGTGGGAGATTTTTTCAGCCAGGGATTAACATGATCTCATTCATATTTCCACGGACTCACTCTCACTACTCTGGGTCAGTCTGTGCATAGTTGGGGTTAGAGAGGAAGGATATAATTCAAGAGGCTACTGCAATAAGCCAGGTGGACCAGGGTGCTAGACGGAGGTGATGAGAGGTACTTGGATTCTGCATATATTGGACAGCAGAAACGGAAGAATTTGCTTTTCGATTGTGTAGTTGGCAGCTTCTGTGATGGCCCCAAATGATTCCCTCTTCTTCTTGGGTGTGGGTTGAACCTAGTGACTCAATTCTCATGAAAAAAAGACTAGGGCAAAAGTGATGGTATGCCGGTTTTAAGACTAGGTTACAAAATGTGACATCCGTGTCCTGCCCTCTCTCACTCTCTTTCTGGCTAATTCTGGGGAAAGCCAGACGCCATACCGTGATCTTCCCTCAGAAAGGCCCATGTGGTAAGCAACTGCTGTCTTCAGCTAACAGCCAGTAAGGACCTGAGCCCTGCCAAGAGCCATGTGAGTGGGCCTGGGAGTGGTCCTCCACAGTCAAGCCTTGAGATGCCTGCAGCCCTGGCCAGCGCTTTGACTGCAGCCTTATAAGAAACTCTGATCCTGGAGACTCAGCTAGGCTGTACCCAAGTTCTCAACCTGCAAAAACTACAGTATAACTTGTTGCACAGCAATGGGGAACTACTACGGATTGGAGATGGGATATAAGAGAAAGAGAATAACTGAAGATGACTCCAAGGGTTTTCGCCTGTGCAGCTGGTTCCTGGAGTTGCCATTTATTGAAGGAGGAGCAGTTGAGAAGGAGGAAAGGAAGCAGGAAGTGTTGTGGAGGGGCTAAATTTGAGGATGCTTGGTCAATGGAGCAGTCGCATATTGGAGTCTGGAGTTTAGGGGAGACATCTGGGTTGTTTTAGCCTTTGCCCATTTTCCTATTGCATTGCCTATTTTTTTCTTATCATTTGTAATAGTTATTTATACAATATGGATACAGGTCCTTTGTCATACATATGCATTATAAATATCTTCCACTCTGTGGCTTACCTTTCCACTCTTTGAATAGCATCTTTTGATTTACAGTCTAAATATTAATACAGCTTGATATATCCATTTCCCCTTCTTGGTTAGCACATTTTATGTTCTGTTTAAGAATTTTTTCCAACCCCACGATCATGGAGATGTTTAGAAATATAAATGCGATACACATGGCCAAAAAACACATGAAAAGATGTTCAACATCACTCATTATTAAAGAAATGCAAATCAAAACCACTATGAGGTACACCTTACACCAGCCAGAATGGCCATCATCAAAGTCTACAAATAATAAGTGCTGGAGAGGGTGCGGAGAAAAAGGATCCCTATTATACCGTTGGTGGGAATGCAAATTGGTGCAACCACTGTGGAAGAGTATAGAGATTCCTTAGAAAACTAAAAATAGAATTACCATTTGATCCAGCAATCCCATTCCTGGGCATCTATCCAGAGAAAACCATGACTCGAAAAGACACATGTACTCCAGTGTTCAGTGCAGCACTCTATGCAATAGCCAAGTCATGGAAACAACCTAAATGTCCATCGACAGAGGAGTGGTTAAAGAAGATGTGGTACATATACACAATGGAATATTACTCAGCTATTAAAAGGAACAAAATAATAACATTTATAGCAACATGTATGGACCTAGAAATTATCATGGGAAGTGAAACCAATCAGACAATGAGACACCAAGATCAAATGCTACCACTTACATGTGGAAACTAAAAAAAGGACACAACGAACTTCTTTGCAGAACAGATAATGACTCACAGACTTTGAAAAACCTACGGTTTCCAAATGAGACAAGTTGGGGGGTGGGGGGGTGCACTGAGGGTTTGGGATGGAAATGCTATAAAATTGAGTTGTGATGATTTTTGTACACCTATAATTGTAATAAAATTCATTAAGTAATGGGGAAGAAAAAGAAATATAAATGTGAGAATCACCCATGAACACAGTAAGGTCACCTGTGGAGTGACTATAAAAGAGAAGAAATCTCTCATGCAGGCCCAGGGCATGCCAGTGCTGTAGAAAACAGAGGGGAGGGGTGAATCAGCAAATGAGACTCAAAAAGAGAAGATGGTCAGTAACATGGAAAAGACCTAACAAAGACAGAGTAGGGTCTTAGAAGTTCCCAGGTAAGGTTATTAACACTGACATACACTGCTGACAAGTGGAAAAGGACCAGATTCAGGGTAGACCCCAGAGCTGGCAGTGTAGAAACTACCGGATAAGCGGTATTCTCATGAGCCTGTGTGTACACTGCATGTGGGGAGGGCTCTAAAGCCTCACTGGGGTAGAATAAGAGACGAAGTGATGGGAATGTTCTGAAGAACTTTGCTGTAGATGAGAGAAGAAAAGTAAGGTGGCAGCTGGAGGGAAATATGTTACCCAGGGAGGAATTTTTTTCCATGAAAGATGTAACACTATATGTGTGACAGCTAATATGTGTACAGCTAATGAGAAAGAGCCAACGAGGAAATAAGTGATGATGAGTAGAAAGTGGTTTAAGTGCTGGAACCACATCCTTGAGCTGGCAAGAGGAGATGGGATCTGCTGTCAGAGGTTAAACAGAAGCAAGTGGAAGGTCTTTTCTGATTGCTTTGGTTTTCTCAGTGAAGTAATCATCAAGGCCATTGGCTAACATGGGGAGTAAGTAGAAATTGGGGACCATGAAGAAATATAAGAAAATGATTAAAGAGTCCAGCCTGTGGGCCAGCCCACCAGGGTTCACATCCCAGCTTTCCCATCTAACAACATTATGACCTTAGGCATGTTACTTAACCTCTCTGTTTCCTCAGCTTCCACATCTATGAAATGTGGATAATGATAGTGCTTACCTCAGAGGATTACCATGATGATTAAATGAATTAACGTGCATAAGGCAAGGTCTTACTTGCATTGCAGGCAACACTGAGTCTCTGGATGCATTATGCTAAGGGACTAGTCATGGACCAAAGGGAAATCATCAATCTGGAGCAACAGGTCTTTCCCTGGGACACATGTTAGTTTGTCTCCCAGGTGGGTCAGGGGGAGGGTGTTCTAAGACAACTTGGCAGGAAAGCCCCTAACTCTTGCACTTTGAGTCTCTACTCTGGCAGTAGTTATAATCTCCTGGAGATTATAACATCACTGCCTGGGCCCTACCTTCAGAGATTCTGATTCATTGATCTAGGGTAGAGCCGATGTTGGTACTTCTGAAAAGCTCCTACCATGAATGTAATGTGTAGCCAGGGTTGGGTAGTGCTGGTCTACCAGATGGAGCCATGCTGTGGAGAAGGGGGTTGGGCCATGAGTGTTGTATTCCATTATTCATCCAGTAAATTCTGATTCCACATCTACCAATCAACATTCTAGATTTATTTCGGTTTTGTAAATGGTTTCTCCATAAAAGGAAGATGTGCTGGTCAGGCCAGAGTATCTGGCCAAGGAGCAGTCACCTTTTCATTGTAAATGACTTAAGTGACTTTGTGGTCCTATGCAGCAGCAGGATGCTCCGGACATGGACAAGACTACGTCTGGACTTACAAAGCGCTGGCCATGGCTTACAGGGAAGTCACTGAGGTGGTGCCCTCTTCTCAGCCTCATCTGTGGGCACAGATGATCAGACTTCTCCCTAAAGACACTTTTGGTCTCTAGGAAGTAATTAGACATGACCATCACATTTCAGAAGTGTGGTGAAAATGAGAGCAGAGAATGCTGGTTCAGCTCTCATAGCTGTGATATTGCCAGTAACACTGGACGTAATCTAGAGCCATGGTTCTAATGTATGACCCATAGACCTCCTGTATCAGAACCCCCTGTTAAATTATAATATCTGGAAATAGAGCCATGCGTCTACATTCTAATAGGCTCTCTGTGGGAAAACATTACATAAAAGAAAGTAAGGGAATTTAGAGAGTTGAACTGATTTTTACTTTCCATGAAGAGAATAGACAAACAAGTCAAATAGTACAGAAGACCTTAAAAGCTACTTTCTTCTTCACCACCCAATGACACTACCCAAAGGGCAAGTTCTCTTGCTATTTTTATTCTTTTGGAAGCAATTTATCTCTTCTGGATAATTTGTTGGATAAAATTAAGAATTATTTATATCTTTTAATTTATCAACTAAAACAATTTCACTGGCTCTCTGATATGAAAGAAGAGGATATTATACTACCTCATTTCTCTCTTCTCTTTTTTCAATGTTTGACATTTTTTTCAGTTTTTCTAACAATAACCACCATAACATTAAATAATATTCAAAAGTCTATTTCTCTGTACACAAAAATTTACGTCCTATCTTGGCTCCCCATCTCTCCCATTCCCTTCCACTTTCTACACTGTGTTTTTTTTTTTGTGTGTGTGTTTTTTTTTTTTTTTTTTTTTTTTTTTTTTTTTTTTTTTTTTTTTTTTTTTTTGTCTTTTTAAGGCCACAGTCACGGTAAATGGAAGTTCCCTGGCTAGGGGTCAAAATTGGAACTACAGCTGCCAGCCTACACCACAGCCATAGCAATGAGGGAATTGAGCCGCATCTGCATCCTATACTGCAGCTCACGGCAATGCTGGATCCTTAACCCACTGAGTGAGGTCAGGGATCAAACCCACATCCTCATAGATCCCAGTCAGGTTCATTAACCACTGAGCCATGACAGAAATTCCTGTGTCAGGGATGTTTTGACCTTTACATTAACAGATTCTTCAACAGCTAGACCTTCGATGGGATATAGCACCTCCTCCCCTCACCCACAACCCCACCTGCTCACACCTACTTCCACAGGTTCTGTTGACTCTCAACCCAACACCGTCTCCTCTGGGCAGATGGCTCCCTTGTCCCCTGTGGCTGGTGCTAGGCTGTCTGTCACCTTTCCATGCCTCTCATCTGTCAACTTACTCTCAAACTGTTTGCCACCATCCAGAAACCTGCTGAAGTTTCTCATTCTTCTGTGAACTCCTGTTCCATTCCCCTCCCTGTTGTGGATTTCTTCCTTTTAGTACTTACATACTTTCATTTTGGCTGGTTCTTGGGAGTAATGGAAGGCAAATGTGTGACCTTGTCCATCTCGTGAAAAATGTCCTGGAACTCATTTTATAGAACGAAGAACTGTCTGGTCATTGCTGTTTTGCATCTCAGTTCCAATTCCCTCTTCATTATGTTTGTTCTCTTCTTCCTTATTTAAAGACTGTTCTTGATAGAATATGCATTAAGCAATTTTTCAACTCCCTTGTCATCAGTTTATAACATTCTGTTCTTCCTGCACTACACTCTTTTAAAATCTACCTTATTACCACTGAAAGTACTTCTTCACATATCTCCATCTATTTATAATTCTTGGGTGTTTGTCCCACTCTTGGGTATATAGCATTGGCCATACCTGAACCTGTCTTTTTATTTTGAGTCTTTTACAAAACAAAATAAAAGCTCCTATAATAAACTAAGTAAAAGAAGAAGGTTGACTATCTCATTTTCAAAGACAGTGATTCTGCTGCTCTATGATGCCTATGCCTAAGGCTTTTAAACTTTAGATCCTTGGTACTGTGAATGCATGGCTTTGACGTTTAGATGTCACCTTGGGAATATGACTGACTGTATTCAAATTCTGGTACGTGATCTCCAGTAAGATGTATCACACGGCAGAAATCAGTGAGCCATTCTCTACACCGTTTTCCCTTTGCTCCTGGGGATAAAACTAGGCTCAATTTCTTAGCCTTTCTTGCAGCTAGGGGTGACCATGGGATTATGTTCTGGTCACTGATATGGTGGTGGAAATTCTGACCTATAAAACTGCAGGGTCTTCCATTATCTCAATCACCCTGGCTGGTGGCCTGATAGGAATCTCCAGGGCAATCTTGGAAGCCTCCTATGGAGTGGAAACTCCACTCCACCCCCAAATGATGCTGCCAGCGGGATTTTTTTTTTTTTTGTCTTTTTGCCTTTTATCTAGAGCCACACCCACGGCATGTGGAGGTTCCCAGGCTAGGGGTCTAACAGGAGCTGTAGCTGCTGGCCTTCGCCACAGCCAGAGCAACGCGGGATCCGAGCCGCGTCTGCAACCTACACCACAGCTCACAGCAACACCAGATCCTTAACCCACTGAGCAAGACCAGGGATCGAACCTGCAACCTCATGGTTCTTAGATTCGTTAACCACTGAGCCATGACGTGAACTCCCGCCAGTGGGATTTTACATGATTAAGGGATCAACATTTTTGTTAATCCAGTGGGTTTTCAGGTTTATGTCACAGCAGTTCGTTTTACCCGAACCAATATACTTAATTTCTCTAAACCTGACTTGCCTCGTCAGGATAATTCCAGTACCTACCTTCATAGTGCTGTTAAGAGTATTAAAAGGGAAGCAATGAATATCAAGTATGCTAATACATAGTGCCTGGCAAATGGTAGGTGCGCAATAAAGATTCATCTTTATTATTCTATGAAACCTGTTGTTAATTACAGTTGTCTCATGTATAAGAGAAGGCTCTTGCATACATAAAAATGCCCATGCCTTGCTGCCTGAAATTCCACCATTCCATTTTATAAATCAGTGTTCTCTCCTGTAAAGAGTAATTTTCCCACTTTTAATTATATAAGTATGTCTTTGTTTACTGTAAAAAAAATCTATAAAATACAGAACTTATAAAGAACTAAATACTATTCATCTATAATTCTGTCACCCAGTAGCATTTTGGCATATGCCGGCGTAATTCTTTATCTATTAATATAGGTGTACATGTATGTAACATACATACGTATATATACATATATATATATAATATATATATATATAATCAGATTGGGACAATACTAAACATATAGTTGCTTTTTTCATCTAATGTTTCATCTTAAACAGTTTCTCAGTATTCAAATGTATTTTGAAAATATGATATTTGATGGGTGCTTATGGGCATATAACAACTTTAACTATTGTATGGATGTATCATGCTTTAATCATTCTTTTATTGTAATATATTTTTATTGTTTCTACAAGAATAAATAACTGTAGAATAAACTTCCTATACAAAAATCTTTGCATCTCTGATGCTCTTTTTGCTTTCATTTTCCTGTATCTTAAAAAAAAATTTTTTTGTCTTTTTAGGGCTGCACCTCTGGCATATGAAAGTTCCCAGGCTAGGGGTCGAATGGGAGCTGCAGTCCCGCCAGCCTGTGCCACAGGCACAACAACGCCAGATCAGAGCCGCATCTGTGACCTGCACTACAGCTCACGGCCAACCAGATCCTTAACCCACTGAGTGAGGCTGGGGAATCGGACCTGTGACCTCATGGATACTAGTCAGATTCGTTGCCTCTGACCACGACCGGAACTCCCTTAAAAATATTTTGATCCCCCAAATGATATAATAACTGATACTTATTTCATTTTGATCTATGCTTTATCTTTGCTATTTCTTTTGTTTTTCTTGTAGCTTTAAAAACAAAAATGCCCTTGGAAAAATCCATAGATCTTTTACCTGAATGCTTCATGTTAAAATAAAAAGTATTTATTAAACTGCTTCATGTTCAGAAAGAAAACACAGGGCTACATATCTAAATTGTTACGAGGCAAAAGGAATCCTGAGAGGTAGAAAGCGATAGGAAGCAGATGTGAAATCTGTAGAGATAAAATCTCTGCCTGCCTCAGAATTCTACAGCAAGGGACATCTCCTCCTATTGTCCCAACCATCACCAGTAGATGAGCCATGATAGTTCTTCCATTTATATTCAATCAGATGCAAAAAGAACATGAAGCATTAATAAGCTAGTAGCCTGCTTAATTGAGTTTTTGCTGAACAGACTGATAGCATTAACAACAAGAGTAAACAATGCCACCAATGAAAGCTAACACTTGCTAACAAACTCTTGTTTATTGAATGGCTTTGGTCACTGTCTGTAGATAAATTAATCATGATTCTAGCTTCCTCCTTCTTTAGCAGCTAAATCAATGCCCGCTTTTCAGATTAAGGAGATGCAATATTTCTACACTACATGGAATCTTGGCAAAATGGTTGGAACTGCATGGGAATGCAGTTTTCAGCCTTCCTGGAAGCTTTATATGAATCACAATTTTATATTCCCACAGATAGAGTGGACCACATAAGCCTGCAAATAGCTTGGAGTATGCAGCAGAGTCATTATCTAAGGTAAATGCTCTTTTATCTCATTTGCATTTACTTCTGAATTGTTATCTATCCTCTTGGGTGAAGGTCTAGTCACAGATATTTATTGCAATGACTGTGTCGCTCTGCTTTCCCCTCAGGCGTCCATCAAAGTGTAACATTAAAATAATGGACACACATCTGCCTTTCTGTCTTCACACAAAGGATGGTCATTCTCAGTAACACCCTCTTCAAATAAAAAGGGCAGCATATACGAGGTATAATCAAGGTCCCAGCAGGAAACAGATGGCATACTCAAATTAGGGTAATTCATGGAGGGTTTAATGGAGAGAGTATTTACAAAGGTGTGGGCAGGTGTAGGGAAAACACAAGTGATAGTGCAATACCCTAAGTCTAGTAAACAGGGAGGCAGTAACCAGCCCTAGGCCTGAAGGGGTCAGTTACCAGACTCAGAAAGGCCAGAATCATGTGGAAATGTCTGTGTTGACTTACTTTTTAAAAAACTGGAATATAGTTAACTTACAATGTTATATTAGAATGTTATATTAGTTTCAGGTATACAAATAGTGATTCAATATTTTTATAGATGCTGCATCATACCAAGTTATTATAAAATGTTGACTATATTCTCTGTGCCATACATTATACTCCCTGTGACTATTTTATTTTATTTTATTTTTACTTATTTTATAAATGGTAGTTTGCACCTCTTAAACCCCTTCACCTATTTTGCCCCTACCCTACCCCTTTCTCCTCTGGTAAGTATTAATTATCTGTGAATTCATTTACATTTTGCGACATTTGTTCATTTGTTTTTTTAGATTCTACATAGAGTGAACATACAGAGTATTTATGTTTGTCTGACTTATTTCATTAAGCATAATGCCCTCTAGGTCCAGGAATGTTGTCACAAATGGTGAGATTTCATTCCTTTCTAAGGCTGAGTAGTATTCCATCACATATATGGTTGCTTCCCTATCTTGGTTACTGTAAATAATGCTGCTATGAACACTGGGGTAACTGTATCTTTTCAAATCAGTGTGCTGACTGATTTCTGATAGAGGAATGCAGCCAGCCCCGAGCGGCCCCACAGGGAAGGACCCTGAGGAATAAACACTCTGACATCACTGTCCTCACTCCCCTGACCTCCCGCTGTGATTTGCATTGCTAGAACTGCACTAGAAGCCAGGGACTGGAACAGCCCATACAAGCCACTCTCCCAGGGCAGAGAGCAGGAGACAGGGGAGAAAGTGAACAGTGGTCACGGAGAGCTGCGTGGGAGATAGGTGGTAAAGGAAGAAAGACCAGAGTTCAGGGTGGATCTCTATCAGACCTTGAGAGGAGGTGCCGTGTTGGCAGGGCATCTGTGATGGCAGTTCAAGCCAAGGCCTGAGCCAGAGACACACGGTAAGGACTCAGGACCTGGATGCCTTTTAAAGCCGCGAGACTGAAGGCAGTGATGAGGTGGGTGTGGGAGACATGAGGACCGTGGGCAGAGACCCAAGTCCCTCCTAGCTCAGTGGCCACGGAGAAAGGAAAGCTCAAGAGCTGTGAAACCTGGAGGACAGGTGAGCAAAGAGTGGGCACTGGAGGGAGGGAGGAACCGAGGGCCAGCATCATGGGCAGCTCATGGGCTGACGTGGAGGAAATGTGAGGCGCAGAGTGGCTGGTCACCTTGTTGTGTTGCCATGGAAACTGAGGGGCCAGAGTTTGACTGCCAAGCGTGGTAGAGAGAATGGGAGCAGGGGACTGCAGAGTGTGAGTGTGAGCAACTTTTTTGAGTAGTTTTTGCTGCAAAGAGGGGAAGAGAAATGGGAGGGAGCACAGGGAGGGGAGGTGGAGTCCAGAAAAGGTTGAATATTTTTAAGAAGAAAGGAAAAAATTTAGGTCTGTATGTTGATGGAAATCATCCAAAAGGAAGAGCACAGATGATGGGGGAGGAGGGGGGGGCTACGGCAACAAGATGCTCACAGGCTCCCGCGTTGCGGGGGCAGCTGCCACTCAGTTCCAGCCAATTGTCAGATCTCTGCTTTCTCAAGAGAAGCCAGAAACTAACTTAAAAAAAAAAAGGAAGCATCCTGATATTTAAATGATGACAACTAATTAAAAAATTTTTTTAATCCTCTGAAGTCCAAACAAAACTCATGTTCAGGCCCCCAGTTGGCAACCTCTCCTATATGGCAAAATTTTAGGTCTTGCACAGTTATCAGGTGTGGCCTCTTGTCTTAGGGACCCTTGAAGGACACTGGCCGTATAATCATTACATTCTTTCAACTTGGAAGTACCCCTGCAGCAGTGCTTGGCCGGGGGGGGTTAATTATACAGTCATTGTCCCCTTTGTAAAGGGCAGCGGAACTGAGCTTGCCAGCGCGGGCTGCACATCCTATACTTAAGTCCTCACAGTTAATGCTCAGGCTTCGCATGTGCCCTTTACCTCCTCCCACCTCCTGCTCACTAAGGACACTTACTATTATCTGCAGGCCAATGCAAATAAAGGTCACCAAGAGACACTTTCGAGCCAAACACCAAACGCTGGCACGCAGTAGAAGAGCCGATTGTTTGTAGGCTCCCGGCTAATAAATGAAATGCCAGTCAACGGAGGCCTCCGCCGGCTCTGAAACTCACAAGGAGTCCTAGCTGTCAGCCGTGGCCCCAAGCAGGACAGCACTTGGATTTCCGAGGATGTCCAGCACTGGCACAGAAAAACTGCAGAATCTGGCAGGTTGATGGTCCTTCACGGACCTAGGGAGGGCCTGAGGCCTGCCAGGCGGGGAGGAAAGACAGCTGGCATCAGGCACACCACAGCCTTCTTTTAGAAGCAACAGAGAGGAGAGCCACCTTGGGTGGGTGGTTGTGATTTAACACTTACAAAACTGGTCTTTGGAAGAGGGTTAACAACGTAGACCTCTCCAATTTTCACCATGTGAAAACGAGCACTAAAAATGCTTCTCTGGTCCCAGGGCCGGTTTACGTGAGTGGTGCCTGCCTCTGCCTGGAAGCGTAATACCAGCCCTGGAAAAACTATTTGAAATGAGTTCCTCCTATTGAGAATGAATCACTAAAGCTTCACCTGGAACAGAAACAGCTTTCATCTCTGAAACAGTCTGCTCTCACTCACCTTTGGGCTCAGACCTATGGAGAACAAGACAGGAAAAACGTCCCCAGGATCCTGTCGCACTGTGCTCTAAAGCATACGCGCTTTCCCCTCCGTCCTGCTAAAATTAGCCTGGGGAGAGCAGAGGGGGCTTGAGCAGCCTGAGGAGAAGAGCGAGTCCTTCATCAAAACCACTGTTAAATGTCTTCACCAGTGAGGTTAAAATAGTTCTCCTTGCTCCCAGTGAGAAGGAAACTGGGGGAACACTGATCATGAGCTCTTCCTTGGTGCCGGGTTCTGGGAAGACTGCAGTGAGGCAAGCAGAGTTTTCCGGTCTCTTCAAATGCCTCCTTGAAAGCGAACAAGACAGTGAGACCAAAAACCCATGGGTGGCATTTGTAACAAAACTAGATAACAAGATATCTCTGTAAACCTTCAAACACAAGTGGGTGGACACAAACCAACAACACTCACAAGACTGCAAGGTGGTCCATCTGTGCAGGAGATAGAAGAGGAGGCAAGACGGTTTCTGAGTGATTGGGCCCAAGAACAGAAAAGCTAGTACATAGCCTTGAGCTGTCCCTGAATAAATATGGAAGACCAATCTGAGAACAGAAGCTGAAACTGGGATGTTTTACCCTCACCAATAATGAGTGAGTGCAAGGGGCCTGCAGTAAGAAGGACAGAACAGGCCCCCATGAAATCAAGGCCCCTATGTAGGACAGGGCCCCATCTGGGGAGGAGATGCTGGGAGTAAAATCAGAATTGAGCAAAAGAGCGACAACAGAGACACAGGAAACAGCAGTTCAGACCCAAATAGGGGATGAGCCAAGAGAGCTGGGAGAGCAAGCTGGCATACATTTTGAATATTACACAAAAACAACCAAAGAGAGGGTCTGTGAGGTAAGAAACATTTTACCAAACCCTTGCCTGATTCAAAAGTTCAGAAAAACTAATTTCACTAAAGATGAGCTATAGAAAAGTATCCAGGTAGTTACCATAAACTTATTATAAGGAAAAGGAAAATAAAGAACTCAATAGCATCCCACAGGCCAACAAAATGGGCCAGAAAGACATGTCCATAGTCAGAACAAAACCGTAACTCAATACTTCCAAGTGAGTTCAAAGACATTAAGAAAATGATAGAAGACTTGAAGAAAAAAATCAAAATTAGAAAAAGTCTGAGATGGGGGTGACAGAGTTCATGCAAATTAGAAATAAAAGAGAAAAAAAATAATTTCAGAAACAGGAAGTCAACCAGAAGGATATAAGAGCAAATATACACAACAAATAATGCCCTAAAAGGAACAAAATGTACAAAAGAGAAATATGTCAAAGACCAAAAAGAAACAAAGAAATTTTAAAAAGAGTTGAAGAGAAAATGAGGAGTATTAAAAATATGCAAAGGAGCCTGAATGTATAGATGAGTCCCCAAAGCAGAGAAGCCAAAGTGAGAGAATACTAAAAACTGTAACCCAGTGCTACCACTTACATGTGGAAACTAAACAGACAAAATGAACTTCTTTGCAGAACAGACAATGACTCACAGACTTGGAAAACCTTTGGTTTTTCAAGTAAGACAATCTGGGGGGGTGGGGGGATGCACTGAGGGTTTGGGACGCAAATCCTATCAAACTGACTTGTAATGATTTTTTTGTACACCTATAATTGAAATAAAATTCAAGTTAAAAAAATAAAATAAAAAAATAAAAACTGTAACTCAAGAAAAAAATCTTCTAAAGTAATACACACACACACACACACACACGAACTATGTGCCTGAGAGCACCGACCCAAAATGACAAATATGCGGCCATATCTGCAAGGGGAAAGGGAAGAAAAAAGAACATGTGAATTATAAGGGAAAGAAAATTAAATTGCCATTGGTTTGGGGCTGTTTTCTTTTGTTTTGTTTTGTTTTTGGCTGTGCCCACAGCATACAAAAGGTTCCAAGCCACAGCAGTGACAACTCTGGATATTTAACTGCTAGGCCACCAGGGAACTCCCACCACTAGATTTTGGGTTTTTTGTTGTTGATTTTTTTCCCCCACAGGGATGCTTTTTCCCAGAAGGAAATGAGGTAACATATTTAAGATAATTAAAGAAAGAAAGTTTGAATCAAGGATTTAATATCCAGAAAAACTCATTTTCAAGTATAAAGGGCACGGAAAACTTAGCAATCGTTAAGGACTCAGCATACTATTCCTAAGACCCTTTCCTAAGAATCAGTCTCAGGCAACCAAGATGATTAGGGTGGCATTGACCTGATGGCAGTATTACATGTGATGTGTTTTACCTGTGCGAGGGCTAAGAAATCCTGTAGACAAAGTGCAACTATTTAAAAATGGGGGAAAGAGCAGACGCCAAATATACATGTATAAATCTACAGACATAGACCTTTCCTAGCTCTGTCCACTGAAAAGGCCTGGAAACATAGACTGATCCAGTAGCAATGAGCATCCTAGCACCAGACATGGTTTTAAAATCTAATTTCTCAGTAGAAGGACCTGAGGCTCATTAGAGAAATGGTAGATTCTAGGTATAACTGATAATTTGAGATAGATGTGATTGATAATTTGAGCCTCAGTAATGATAATAAAGGCAATGTATTTAAACCTATAAATATGTTTAAATCCGTAAGTTCTCAAAGATCTTTTAAAAAATGGAATTGAAGAATGACAGGGAACTAATTCATGAGAATTAGTAAATAAAGAGAAAGAATCGAGCATTCATCCTTCCTCCCTACATGAAATACAACTGGCGAAAGGGTAGAATTCAGATAGCATCATTTTGGAACTTTAATGAGTTAAAAGATAAAGACATTAAGCAACAAAGCTGATCCTATCATAAAAAGAGAGACAACTAGATATCGTGTGCCTCCTATGATCTTGCCAAACACCACCTAGAATCTTGCCAAAAGGAGTCTGATCCAGTATCTGGATCCAGGTGCTGATTTTCAGGAAATACAGAGGGCAGGGGTCCATGTTGCATTTGCACCAAGAGACTGCAATCAGCCCAAGCCAGATTTGGGGAACCACTAAATGTCAACTGGCCTGGATTCTTCCACACAGATTTTAGGGAAAAGAAAGAGATGGAGAGAGAAGTTAAAAGAGACTTAAAGACACAACAAATTTTTAAAATTAGCAAGACCAAACTATAGCGCTAAGGACGCACATATGTTAGGTGCCCACTAAAAAAATGCAGCTAGGTGATTACAATAAATTCAGGATATGGTTACTTTTGTGGGGAAAGTAGAGGACTTCCAGGTGGGGGTATTAGTCTGGGTTCTTCAGAGAAACAGAACCAACAGGATATATTTAGATACATATATATAGAGAGATACACACGGATATATAGAGATATATAGATTTATTACAGGAATGGACTCACGTGTTTGTGGAGGCCAAGAAGTCCCACATTCTGCTGTCTTCAAGCTAGTGAACAGGAAAAGCCGGTGGTGTAACCCAGTCTGAGTCTGAAGGCCTGAGAACCCAGGGACGGAGGGTATAAGTCCGGGTCTGAGTCCCAAAGCCTGAGAACCAGGAGCTTGGATGTCCTAGGGAAGAAGACAGATGTCTCAGCTTAAGCAGAGAATAACGTTGCCCTTCCTATGCCTCTTTGTGCTGTTCAGGCTCTGAATGGACTGGAGGATGCCAGGTTTGGGGACACTCTCGGGGTCAAATGGTCTGGATTCTCCTACATAAATTTTAAGAGAAAGGTACAGAGGTGGAATCTGTAAGCTCAAAGAAACTTAAAGACATACCAAATTTCTTTTTCTTTTCCATCATGGTTTATCACAGGATACTGCATATAGTTCCCTGTGCTATACAGTAGAATCTTGTTGTTTATCCATTCTAAAAATCATGGTTTGCATCTGTTAATCCTAAACCCCCAATTCAACCCTCTTCTGTCCCTCTCCCTCTTGGCAACCACAAGTCTGTTCTCTGGGTCTGTGAATCTGTTCCTGTGTATATGTTAATCCCCAAATCCTAATTTATCTCCCCTGCTCCCCACTACCCCTTTGGTAATCATATATTTTTTTTCTATGTCTGTGAGTCTATTTCTGTTTTGTAAATAAATTCATTTTCTTTTTTTAGATCCAGATATAAGTGATATCATATGGTATTTGTCTTTCTTTTTCTGACTTACTTTACTTCGTATGATCATCTCTAGGTCCATCCATGTCCCTGCAAATGACATTATTTCATTCTTTGTTATAGCTGAATAGTATTCCACACACCACATCTTCTTTATCCATTCCTCTGTCGATAGATATTTAGGTTGTTTCCATGTCTTGGCTATTGTAAATAGTGCTGCTATGAGAACAGAGGTACATGTATCTTTTCATATTATATTTTTGTCCAGATATATGCCCAGGAATGGGACTGCTGGATCATACAGTAGCTATTTTCAGTTTTTTAAGGCAACTCCATGCTGTGCCTTGCAGTGGCTGCACCAATTTACATTCCCACCAACAGTGTAGGAAAGTTCACATCAAATTTTTAAAATAAATGTTGATAAGGGCAATCTTCTTCACTCAGACCACTGGTTCAAATACTAATTTCTTCCAGAGGCCCCCTCACAGACACAGTCAGAAATACATAATGTTTTACTAGCTATCTGGGCATCCATTAGCCCAGTCAAGTTGACACATAAAATTAACCATCACAGTGGGTGGCAAAGTTCTATTTCTTGACTTGGCAGTAGTTTCAAGAATGTTCACTTCAGAATAATTCATTAAGTCATCCAATAGTTTTATGTTGTTTTCTGTATCTGTGTTTTATTTTATAATGATAATAATAGTAATAATAATAATAATAGTAGTAGCAATAATATAGCCCACCTGAAAGGGCTCTCTCCCCTTTGTGGGTGAGAGAAGATTCTGATGTGAGGTTCAGAAATGGGAAGATCCCCCAGCAATGCTGTGGAAGCCAGCAGGAAGCAAGGTGGCCCTTCCAGGATGCTGATGAACGACTAGCACATTCTTTGATTTTCCTTACCCTGAGGGAAAGATCACTGGACTCTCCTGAGAGAATTATTAAGTAATATACTGAATAATTATGAAGTCAGGAGCTATGCAAATGGTACTTTAACTCAGGTCAGGAGATACCGACCTCATTTCACAGACACCTTTTGAAATGGGTTGTAAGTGGATGAGGGTTGGAGAGGGGGGTGAATGACCTTTCGGAAAAAGCAGACCTTACTCCAGCCCTCACCGTCAAATCCTGTCTCATCTAGAGCTGTGGTCAATTCAACTGGGCGTGCTGTGCTATGGTTATCTAATTCCTGATGATTTAAAAGCTTTTAAAATCTGTAAAACGGAAACATTTTATCCAATTAAAAAGAAAATTTCCCATCGCAAAAAGCTTATTAGCCACTAGAATAAATTACTAAAGGGAGTCCTGTTATCTTTTTCCCATGAGAGCCCACAGGGCCATCCACTCAGAATCCCCTAGGTGCAGGCAAATGTGGAGACAAGTCCAACAGACCTCTCTTTAGTGTCTGCCAAAGGGATTAGGGCTACACTGTCACTGCCCAGGCGTGTTGGTCAGCTCAGGAAGGCAGAAGGGCATGGTGCTGTCGGGAAGATTTAAGTTCAAATCCTGGCCTTGCTGACTTACTAGCTCTAAACATTGGCAAATTAATTAACCTTTTCAAATGTTTATTTCCTCACCTGTAGAATGAGGGAAGTAATCACAACTATTTCGTTAAATTGTGTGAGAACTCAGTGTCATGACACATGTAAAGGTCAAAATACCTGACATCACAAGAAATCATTAGGTGTGAGCTATTCTATCTTTATTACTATTAACGTCCTCACGGTCACCAGAAGGAGGGTCTACTAAGGAAGAAAATACTTTAGATCAGTAGTTCTCAAAGTGTAGCCCCCAAAGCAACAACATCTGCATCACCTGGGAACTTCTTAGAAACGCAGCCCCGCTCCCTCCATCTCCAAACCCAGCCCTACTGCGTCAGAGCCTCCGGTGGAACCCAGCAACCGAATGTTTTAACAAGCCCTCCAGTAATTCTAGGCATGCCAGAGTTTGAAAACCACCGATCTCACACCATCATCTGTTGAAGCCTTCTGCAAACTTTTGCAGCCAGAGAGCTTGAATGTCTCAAGAAGGCTGCTAAAATTTTGCTTTTTTATTAACTGAGAACAATGAACTTGAAATCTAGCCTTGATTCTGTCAGTCAGCGATGCTGAACAGAGAATCCTTGCCTAATGCCTCACTAGCCTTATAAGTACATTCCCCAGCATCTCACATGCTGTCTGTGTCTGACAGGTTGTAGACACTCAATAAATATTCATCACCTGAACAATGAATGAAGAGTTAGGAGAAAGACTGGAGATGATTATAGTATTCAACTGCAGATAAATTCAAATCTAAGGTAATCTAATTTAGGATTGTGTTTAAAAATACTTGCTTTCTAGAACTCAGGGGACAATCATTTGCTTGGCTTAGTCAGCAACTTAAGCATCTTATTAAAATGTATGACTTCCAATTGAAATTGGAAAAAAGGATCAACAAATAACTAAATTCTCAGTGAAACTGAATTTGGGGCAGTACTCAGTTAGCCTTTGGATTAGAGACAACCGAAAGAAAACAAATGGACAAAAAAAGATTTTAGCTATTGTTTTAAATGCAATTCTGGGCTAGATCCTGGAAATAAAGAGAGAAATTTCTCCCTCTATATATGCATATGTATTATAACAGAATTATAAATGATTCTTTATATCCTGGAGCATGACAGAATCCAAATAAATCAAAGGGAGATAAATATACTGAATATAATTTATTAAGGCAAGGAATTATAACAATTTTATTTTACGAAGGTTTCAATAACTCCAAATTTCAGTTAATCTGCATATCTCATTAAACACAGTTAAACTACTTAGAAGGCGGCAGCCATATTATCAAGTTGAAGCACCATATCTTCATATAGAAAAAATATCTTTTCCTTTAAGAATTAGTACATAAAACTAACAACTGCAATTCCAGGAGGCCTAGGAAAATTCAATGCAATCTGGTACTTATCCACACCTGCAGTCTGTATAGAAAAATATTAAAGTAAAAAAAAAGTACCAGAGGCAGTAATGCCAGGATCATCTATATTTATTTTGCTTCTTGTGTTTGACCACCTATCAGTGTGAACAGCCCTCAATACAAGTGAATGGTTTTATCAATATTCTCAGCAGAACATTTTTGGTTTCATCACTGCAAGATCTGCTGCTACCAACTTTGAAAGTCTGGTCTCCTGGGCTGGGGACACCACCTCTCTTGCAGATCAGTATCATCTGATGAAAAGCATATATTATTTAGAGTAGCTCTGTACATTAGAGAAAAAGAAAAAAAAAACTGGATAACTGACAGCAATTCTTTGGTGGCACTTGGTAAAACAATGTAGAGTTAACTAATGAATTAATGGGGATATCGGAATTATCAGTTTTCACTCTGGTATTAGAAGTGATGGAAGACCCTTGGGCACTAAAAAAGCACCATCCATTCATTTGTAAGTATGCCGAGGAAGCTAACGGACATGCCAAAGAGCTTAACTTACTCTCCAGGAGAACTTACTGACTCATTCATTCATTCAGTTCTCTGAAATTCTGTACTTACTTGGCTGCACATTTAGATTGACTTCAGTATTTAAAAAGAAGGAAAACTGTCTGTTTTTCTATACATTCTATTGACTCTCCTTTTGGTGACTGCAAACTCTTCAAGGATTTCCTCCTTTTAAGACAATGAGAAACCACTCTTTACTCTCCAATCTTTCTGAAATTAGTAAAAGGTTTTTAAATGTTCCTCTTTCAAGATTGCACAACGTTCCCTGCCTTTATTTTCCCCCTTAAAAAGGTTACTTTTACCCTATAAGTGGTATTCACAACTCTGTGGTAACAGAAAACATCATAAATATGACATGCCTGCTGAACTTTTGCACAGTTAAGGAGAATATAAATTTTTAATATTGAAATTAAGGTATTTGGGAGCTGAAAAAGGCAAAAGATACCTAAGAAATAAAAAAAATGCTTCAACCTCTAGCAGCAGGTAATGACTCCCCAAAGCTCTATCTGAAGCCCGCTTCTTTTCTGGGCTCCAGGCTGGACACAGAGCTGCCCTCCTGACACTACCATTCTGATGGTAGAGGTCTTCAAGGCCTTTACACACAAACACATATGCACAGGTGCACGTGCACATGTGGACACACACATGACATTTGTCATCATGAACTCACAAAATGGCCTTTCAAGAGTGGCCCTTTGGGGAGTTCTCTTTGTGGCTCAGCAGAACAAACCCGACTAGTACCCATGAGAATGAAGGTTCGATCCCTGGCCTCACTCAGTGGGTTAAGGATCCAGCATTGCTGTAAGCTGTGGTGTAGGCCACAGATGCAGCTTGGATCCTGAGTTGCTGTGGCTGTGATGTAGGCCAGAAGTTACAGCTCTGATTCATTTCATCCCCTACCCTGGGAACCTCCATATGCTGTGGGTGGGGCCCTAAAAAGCAAAAAAAAAAAAAAAAAAAAAAAAAAAAGACAAAAAAGAAAAGAGTGGGTCTTTGTGCTAGAAATAGGTCAGATTCTCTATACAGAGATACACTCAGCACACATTTCCTTCCATGCCTGTTTCTGATGCCAGCCAATGTTGCAACGAGCCGCTGAGAATTCTGGACCCTCCCAGATGCCTGCAGGCAGTGAGGAGCTGTCCTCACCACCTTCTCCTCTTTCTGGTTAGCTTTTGAGGGAGTAATTTTATTACTTG
This sequence comes from Catagonus wagneri, assembly GCA_004024745.2. Taxonomy (NCBI): domain Eukaryota; kingdom Metazoa; phylum Chordata; class Mammalia; order Artiodactyla; family Tayassuidae; genus Catagonus; species Catagonus wagneri. The sequence continues at coordinate 9,403,436 of PVHT021183629.1, read as the reverse complement.
CTTAGATGAACTGATGAATAAACAGACATACAGCAGGCGAGGAAAGATTAAAGATGGAGTGGACCATCATAGAGGAGGCAGGGGAAGTCAGGAGGAAGTGGAAATGATTCTCTGTCCTTCAAAGAGTCCTTGGCAGTGAGCTAACCACTTCTGGCCTATTTGGGCAGAGCATGTGTGTCTGGAGGAAATCCAGACTGCACATCCCCCTCCATAGAGACCGAACTTATTGTACAGCTGCTTGGTCCACTGGTATTAGAGGGTGTCAGGAAGTCCCCCTGGACATTTATAATTGCTGCAAGCACTGGCTGTCTGCGGACAGACTAGTGGTGAGAACTACAGAGAGTCATGTTACACGTGGAGCCGCCAAAGTCCCTGGTGCCCTGCAGTATTCAGAACTGTTGTCCAGCTGAGTCACAGGTAATGGAATTGAACATAGGCCTCTTCAGCCACTGCCACCTCCTTCCTCCCCGAAGAGTCACCAGAAAATGTGACCTTAAAGAGTATGAAGGTCAAAGCCCACGTAATGTGTTCAAACTAAGGCACTGGTTAAAGAGACATGTGGAAAATGGAAGGTGGAGAATGGGGACATTGGGCAAGGAACCAAATCACCAGGAAAGTCACAAGTGAGAAGAGGCAGAGTTGCTCTGGATGAATTCTGAAGGCACAGTGTGAATGCCTGTTAGGCTCTTTATCTGCTCCCAGTATTCTCTTATGTGGGCAAGCCAAGATCATTCAACTGGCCCAGACAGGGAACAGAGCTGCAAGCTGAGGTAGTTCATGTTCAAGATCCACGAGTGTACTGCACTGTAATAAGCAAGTTCATCCGCTGAGGGAGAGAGATGGATGGGTAAGAGACACCCCAGTACTGTAGGCGTCTGAAATAGCCTCTGTGGGAATGGAAAGGGAGTTGACTAGGGACACAAGAGCACAGCCAGCAGCCCCAAGGACCCCACTGAAGCTGGAAACCACAAACTTGTTGTAGCAACTTTACACTTGAGCTTGTGGTCTTCTACAGTGAGGCTGAACAGCTTAGGAGGAAAGGAAACCAACTACAGAAGTGATAAAAGCTTTGGCATGAACCAAGTAGGTAACAAGATAAGGGAGTGAGAGAGAAACAAATGAACCATTTACTGCATGGGTCTAGATTGGAGAAGAAAGGAAGGTGTGATGGCAAATTTTATTTCAACTTGACTGAGCCATGGTACCCAGATATTTGGTCAAACATTATTCTGGATGTTTCTGTGAGGGTGCTTTCAGATGAGATTAACATTTAAATCAGCAAGCTTTCAGTAAAGTAGATATGCCCTCAATAATGTGAGTGGGTCTTATCCAGTCAGTTGAAGGCCTGAATAGAACAAAAGACTGACCTCCCCACGAAAGGAATTCTGCCAACAGAGAGCCTTTGGACTTGAACTGCAACATCAGAGTTTTCCATGAGTCTCCAGCCTACCAGCCCACACTGCAGATTTTGGACTCATCAGCCTCCATCATCACATGAGCCAACTCCTTAAAATCTATATATTGAGGAAGAAAGAGTCTGCTGCTGTTGTACTGTCCTATGTATTAGCTGGTGTCTTATCCTGTTTCTCTGCGGAACCCTAATACAGAAGATAAGCCTGGAGAGAAGGGGAGGACGGGATGAAGGGACATCAAGCCATTAGGAGTACTGCAAAGCAAGTTCAGAGAAGGTAACAGAATGTGGAAACAGGAAGAATGGTAAATTACCATTCTTTACAAAGGAGTTTCCAATCTCAGATGCAGAGAAGATCTGAATGAGAACAAAGTCAGAGGAGTGGAGGTAGAGAAAGTGAAAACTGAAAAAGGTTTGGAGGTTCATGTGCTGGTCGGGCTGCCCACAAGCTCACTGAGGCAGTCTCCTAGATGAGCATGGGGCTTGGAGTGGAGTGAGAAGACTGGGAGCCGTGGTGCCAGCGGACAGGGAGGGCTGCCTGCTAACATTCCAGTGGCTCCTTATTACCTGTAGAGAAAGTCCAGCTCCTTTGAGTGGCAGGAAGCCCTTCACACCATCCCATCTCATCTCAGCTCAGCCCCAGCCCAGCTCAGCCTCGGCCACAGTGACCTTCTCATCTGTGGTCTGGAAGCTAATTAAACTCTCAGCCTTCAAGCCTTTTCACATTCCTTCTTTTCTGCCCATCTTAGAAGGACAACCCACCCCTCGCTCCGCTCCGCCCCGCCTCCACCCCAACATTGGCAGCTTCAAATGAAGCCAAAAAGAATTCTCACCTTGACAAACATTCCCAAAAAACCAAAGTCCACCTAGGCGATTGTCTCTTAAAAGGTCAGGAAATTGTCTTCCTATGCTTGGTAATTAGCAGTACCTTGAATGAAACAAACTGCACTTCTCTGTGGAACTGCAGGCTCTACGGATGAATTACAAATTTTCAGGCAGCTCAGTCTAAATCACATTGCAGGACTTGAGCTTTCAAGGTTGAATTCAGGTTGCAACAGAGAACTGTACTAATTATTTGCAAAGACGACAATGAGTCTATAGCAGGTGGCAACAGGTGGACTTATCTCCAAGCTCTTCATTTTCTGCAGGCCCTTGTCCATTGCTAGACTTTCAGTCTCCATGTTGAGTTCAGATACCTGCTTTCCGCATTGATTTCTTTTCCTATTCCTGATTTCCCCCATAGCCTCTCTTGAATTTAGTGCTTCATTTTTAAAAAGTGGTAAATAAAACGAGCCTGGTTTTAACTTTTAAAGCATGAGGTGGCTCAATAAATAGAAGAGCAAATGGATGTTAATCAATCACACTTGATTCATGGCTATCCAAGTCATACTGGGATCAGAGACTCTGGCTATAAACTTTCAGGAGCCAGGAGCTCGGATTTTTTTCTTTGGCTGAGAAAAATTCATTCTTTGGCTCATTTTCTTCCCTCCATAAACACTGGGGAGAGACCTTAGAGGACTGGAGTAACTCCATTCCAAATGGCTACCCTTGCATGTTTGCTCATCTTCGCAAACCACCGTCTCCAAGTTCTCCCAAGTAATACAGAAAACAGCTTCATTATATAGTCACACACGTGGGCAGAGTAGTCCACAGGTGACCCCCCCCCTTTTTTTTTTTGCAATTAAGCAAGCTGAAGCTCTTAGTGGCAGAAACAAAATATGATTCCTTTCTTTCTTAAACTAAATGCTCTCCTTCCTTAATAAACTTCTCATTCACTGTGAAATTGAAAACATGGCCTTTTTCCTGATGACCAGATGGCCCAGCAAACTTAAACACTTCAAGCACGCCACACTTCCTCTCCACTACCCTCCACAGCGGGAAAATCAAGAGGCAAACTCCTTATTCTTCCCAGACTCCAACCTCTCGAGTGCTTCTTTCAATCTTTATTTTTTTAAAAAGAAACAGGGCCATGGAGTTGGGAGGAGGCAAATACTTCTTTAAAGCCGTAAAATAAAACAAATCTTTCAGCGGAGGGTAACAGCAAATGAATGAAAGAAATGAGTCAAAATTATATTCTTGATTAATCGTTAATTCAACAAGAATGTCAATTACATCTATTCTAATTTACCTGGTAAAGTTGTTGGAATTACAGTTACCTTTCAAATTCTTATCTAGTACTCCAGAGAGTAAAGCAAGGAAATTCTGATGGATAATGTAGGGCAATGTGAGTAGAAACTTAGCTGCATCAGTTGCTACCCACTGAACACTGTGGACTGTTCCAGCTAATACAAGCTTATCATGATTCCTGAGTTTCTCTGGGTATATTTTTCTTTGACAATCTTACCTAGGCAAATTTTATAGAACTTTCCAAACCTACTTCTACCAGAAAAAAATGGGTACCTTAGGCTTACCAATATATGAAAAAAATACAGGGAGAGTAACCCATGTTGGTGAGATACACAGATGAATTAACTACACAAAAAGAAATCATTCCCACCAAATCTACCCTCTCCCCCTTCCTCAGATCGGTGTTAGAGATGGTGACTAATGTTCTTATTTACATGGGAATTGATACTTCCTTCATTTATTGTTGAAAATAATAACATTAAGGTTGCTATGAACTGTCAAGTAAAATTAGCTTGCAAGAAGGATTTTTATTAACAGAGTTGTAAGGTGAAACAAAAACTGAAGTGACAGCGCCTATTCTGCATTTGGGAAAATACTCTCTCAGAAAATGTGCAAGCAAGCCGCATGCACATTTGTTAAAAGCTCAGGACGCTAAAGCTTTCTAAAAAGCATGGTAGGAGTTTCCACCATGGCACAGTGGAAACGAATCCGATTAGGAACCATGAGGTTTCGGGTTCGACCCCTGGCTTCGCTCAGTGGGTTACAGATTCGGCATTGCCGTAAGCTGTGGTGTAGGTTTCAGACGAGGCTCAGATCCTGTGTTGCTGTGGCTGTGGTGTAGATCGGCAGCTGTAGCTCCAATTAAACCCCTTGCCTGGAAACTTCCATATGCCGTGGGTACAACCCTAAAAAGAAAAAAAATAAAAATAATAATAAAAAAATAAAAAGCACGGTAATAATGCCATCATTCAGAAATAAAAGTGGATTATACAGGTTCTGGCCTATTTTCCTAACCTTTCATATTTTGCCAACCTTTCAATATTTCATTTTATAGAAAGGCAACTTGACTAAATAGCTCCTGTGTCCTCTTCTTTACTAACAGGAAGTGGTTATTGCGAATCTTCATTTCTGATAGTTACTGTAAAATGTAGTTAATTGGAAGCTTGAGATAAATAGAAAAAGCTTGTTTACATAAAAATTCCTCCCTAGAAAGGATAAGAAATCTCCCCAGTTCAACAGAAAACAATTTCTTATTCAAGACAGTACAAACTTTCTCTCCTTACCACAGAAAGACATAAACTACTAAAAGTATTTGATATTTTTGTTGACTGATGAATTTATGCATACTGTTTATAAACATTGGTTAGTGCAGAGGGAGACTAATGTTAACTGTTTCAAACAACAATCTGAACGCTAATTAAAGAATAAGGAGATAGACTCAGAGCGATTTATTTTCCTTCTACAAAACATTTGAACTAGGGTCACAGAATATTTATTTTAAAACTTTCTAGTCAGTAAAAGAAACATTTCATTGGTGCAAAGGAGCAAACATCACCCAACATTCCCTATAAAGTCTTCAGCAAGGAAAATAGGATATAATAGAAAAAAAAAAGACACAGATTTTAGCTCCTAAAATAAACTTTATGCGATCACAGGAAGCACTTAGATCCCTTTTTTTCCTCCTCTTGCAGGAAAACGAAACAATCTCTGGGCCACAGGAAATAACACAAGTTTTAGAAAATCCCAGTGGTATGAAAGAAAAAACTTCAAGTGGATCTCTTCTGAGTCCGATAATGACGTCAATGACAACAGATGTTCAAAGACTCAGGTACTTCAACAAGAGGTAATTGATTTGTACTGGTGAGAGTGACGACTCCATGTGAGTTTCAGGAAAATAGGACAACAGAGATCACTAACACAACACTATAATGTGGGTTAAGGATCTGGCATTGACACACCTGTGATGTAGGTGGCAGCTATGGCTTAGATTCAATCCCTGGCATGGAAACTTCCATAGGCCACGAGTGTGGGGGCAAAAAAAGTGATGATGGCAAGAAGTGCAGAAGAAAGGAGGCATGGCAGGGGGTGGGGGGAGCAGGGAGAAAAAGTGGATAGGACTCTTTCATTTTAGATTGCCAGTAGATTCCACTAAAAATTACTAAAAATACAGGTATGCCAATCATTGATGGGATAACTAAAGAAAAATCAACAATTCATAAATGTGGATACATATGACACATATACAAAAATTCATATCATAAAGCAACTGGACAGAAGAAAAAGTTTACAACATTTCCATTAAATTTAATTATAGGGGAGTTCCTGTCATGGCTCAGTGGTTAATGAACTGACTAGTATCCATGAGGATGTCGGTTTGATCCCTGGCCTCATTCAGTGGGTTAGAGATCCGGCATTGCTGTGAGCTGTGGTGCAGGTCGCAGACGCAGTTTGGAGCCCACATTGCTGTAGCTCTGGTGTGGGCTGATGGCTGAAGATCAGATTGAAACCCTAGCCTGGGAACCTCCATATGTTGCAGGTGCAGCCCTAAAAAGACAAAGAAAAAATTTAATTACAGGTATCAAGAGAATAACACTTTCTGTCCTTAAAGGTATTTTTTCTTAGAATATCAGTTAGGAAGGTATTTTTGGCATTGCTCCATCGGGCACATCAGTAGGCAAACATCTGTATAATCCCACCACAGACTTAGCAATTAAGTCTTTCTCAGGAGGAAAGATCAAAACATAGTTTATATAGAGTAAATCAGGAAGAATTTCAGATTGTGCAGAGATTTCTCCCTTTGTGGCTTTAACGCAAAAGGAGATTCCACAAAACCTCTGAAGGCCATCTTTTTGGACTGTGACATGCCATGACCACAGCTTGAATTTAAAAGGTCATAAATAGGATAATAAAATAAACTGCATTCAATAGCTTAAAAATGTACTTTTCACATGACGTTTTAGACTATTGGGTTTTGCCAGCAGTAACCTGACAGAATGCACTGTTAAATAATTCACAGGGTCAAATATACATTTCATGTCCTCATGCTCTTCCACCACCCTTCTCCAGCCCTGGTTTCCACAGGGCAGTATTCCTTGGATGGTTTTCTAGCTAGTTTTCCCATTTTCTCTGATTTTGTTACTGAATGCCCCTCCCTTGCATCCCCACCCCAGCACCATGGCCACTTCATTTCCTACCTATGGCTGGATCAATCTTTTAAAAATGTGGCTCTCCTAAGTCACCTCCAGAATTAAGAACCTGTGAGAGCCAGTTTCTTACCAAGATAGCTGATACACACATATACAAACATATGTGTGTTTTAATGCAAACTGTAGTATTCCACATAGACTTTTTCATTTCCCAACACAACCCAGGGATTGTTCCATTTCAGAACATATACGGGTGCTTTATTCTCTTTCAGTAGTTGCATTATATCCCACTGTTTGGATGGTCCCACAGTTTATTCAACGAACTTTGTGGAAGGGAAAAGGGTGGTTTGAGAGAATGGAAGGAATACATTTCTTCTCCAAATGATATTTCGTACACACAAAAGAATATGTACAAGTGAGTTAGGAAACAAAATAATACCAATGACCATCCATTCATCCTCCCAACTTAAACCAAACTAGTTCACCAACACTGTGTTTACCTTTGTTCTCCTTTTATGACTCATTGTCCTGTTTCTCACTCTAGAAGTAACTCTTACTCGATTTTAGTGTTTATCATTTCTATAGGTTTTAAAGAAAATTTTACCATATACATTTATATGGTTAAATCATATATTAGTTGGTTTTGCATATTTTGGAGCTTTATAAGATGACATTGCTGTAAACAGTTTTCACAAAGGCATTGCTAAAATAGGATCTCTATACTGCAAACAGTCTTCTGCAGCTTGCCATTTTTCACACATAATGTTTCTAAGACTCATCCATTTTTAAAAAGTAGCTGTAGCTCATTCATTATCACTGCTGCAGGATATTCCACTGTGTGTGACTATATTACAGTGGATTGATCCCTCTGTTACCAGACATTTGGGTTATTTGGACATTTTTGCTACTCTCAGCACTGCTGCTGTGAACATTCTGATGTGTCCTCTGGTGCACCTGTGCAGGAAAACCTCTAGGGAACACCAAGAATGTAGCAGTAGGTTATATGACTGCAATATTATAGTAAGGTGTTCTCCAAAGTGGCTGTTTACCATTTTACCAGCAATGTCTAGGATACAGCCCTTCCAACACTTGGTTTATAAGACTTTTTGTTTTGTTTAAATTCATTTCTTTACTCACTTTTCTCCAAGTTCTTTTTTTTATGACTTCTTAATTTTAACAATCTATTTTTTTTTTTTGCATTATAGCTGGTTTACAGATTTCTGTCAGATTTTCCAACTGCACCATGTGGTGACCCGATTACATGTACATATATGGATTTGTCACATGTAATTAGATATAGTTCCCCGTGCATTACAGTTGGAGCTCCTTGCTATTCCATCATTAAAGCACTAGTTATCCCCATTCCCTCCCACCCCTCCCCC
>PVHT021183629.1:9370216-9394370 GCA_004024745.2 Catagonus wagneri | reverse complement strand
GCCATCTGTTTATCTTCTTTGGAGAAATGTCTATTCAGGTCCATTGCCCATTTTTCAATGGGGTTGTTGGTTTTTTTGCAGTTGAGCTGTATCAGTTGTTTATATATTTTAGAGATTAAGCCCTTGTCAGTTGTGTCATTTGAAAAAATTTTCTCCCATTCTGTAAGTTGTCTTTTAGTTTTCTTTTTGGTTTCCTTTGTAACAATCTATGGAATACATGGCCTTTCACTGGTTTTGGTTTACATTTTCCCAGTTACTATTGGTACTGGGCTTCTCTTACGTTTACTGGCCATTTGTGTTTTCTCTTCTATGAAATGCCCATTTGTTTCTATTGCCTAGTTTTCAATTAAGCTGTCCTTCTTTATTTTCTTACTGATTTGTAGGAGTTCTTGAATTCTTGGGAATAACTAATTACAGGGGCTGCAATAGGTTCCCTCAATTTATCTCAATTTCTATATGATGTCCTTTATTTAAGAGACATTCTTAATTTTAATGAAATGCCAAATTTATCAATTTTTTTCATTTATAATTAGCACATTTTGCATCTTATTTAAAATATTCTTTACAATTAAGGTCACAAAGTCCTATAGATTTTCTTTAAATGTTTATAATTTTTACCTTTAAAATTGATCTTTATATGGCATGAGGCAGGGATCTACTTTTTTTCTGTTGCAGCCCTGTTTCCCCAATGATCTGCAATACACATTCTGTCACAAATCAAGTATTCAAATATGCATATCAAATATGCACACTGTTTCTAGGCTGTTTGTCAATTTTATATCTCCATGTTAACACCAAGCTGTCTTAATTACTGTACACTTACAGTAAGTCGTTACCTGGTAAGGCAAGTTGCCTTCCTCCACTTCCTCCTCCTTTTCCTGCTTTTCTTCTAGAGGATTTTTTCAGCTACTCCTGGATCTCTGCTTTTCACATACATTTTTAAATCAGTTTTTTAGGCTCTATTAAAAGGAAGAATTATGTTTCGTGGAATGCCTTTTCGTACCCTTTAAATTTTTTTCTGGCATGCATGTATTACAGATAAAAAAAAAATAATTTAAAAAATCCTATGACTGCTTGTTGTGTCAAGGTCAAATGGCACTTCATATCATTCAAGGCTCTCTGTAATCTTACCAGTTTTTTCCATCCTATTATTATATTACCCATTACATCCAAGTATAAAACTACATCTCTACATGGGCTAGTGTTCCCATAGCTTTCCCACACACACCATATCCCACCCACTTACGTCCATTGCTTTGCTCGTATTATTTCCTTCTATTTACCTTTATTCTTAAAACCTGATTTCAGATCTTCTTTCTCCAAACCATTTCACTAAAACTACCAATGTACTTCAGGTCAGAGTTTGGCTCTATTCATTTTTAAATTTACTCTGTGATAGTTTAGTGTCCTCATTTAAAGTATGAGTTTCCAATGAGCAAGTATGGGGTGGGAAAGAGTTGAAGAAATATTTTTGATTGGTTCTTCTCAATGTTAAATGGGTTTTAGATTAATCACTATTATTGATCTTTGGATCCAGCCACAACAAGGCCTTTTAAGTTTGATTATGTTGGCTTTCTTTTGTACTTGATCTAGGTAAGTAACTAGATTAGTGAACTACAAGAGAAAGCCAGTATTTAATGGAATTTATTTGCAAGGAACTTTTACAACATAATTAGAAAATACCTTCATCAGCAAAGACAGCCTAATAACATGTTCTCATGGTGGTTTACAATGTATCTGTATAGTTCTCCATCTGAAGAGATGATAAAGAAACAAGTGTGTGAACCATAATTAAATCCATTAGGCACAGTGTGAGAAATAATGTTTAAACAACAGTTTAACAGCTGCAACACCCATATTCTTCTAAATGTTTTTTTTAATGCTTGAAACAAATACAGTTCAAGATAGTTTATGGTTTCTATCTTTTTTTTTTTTTTTTTAGAGCTGCACCCACAGCATACAGAGGTTCCCTGGCTAGGGGTCTAATCAGAGCTACAGCTCCCGGTCTACACCACAGCCACAGCAATGGGGGATCCAAGCCATGCATGCGACCTACACCACAGCTCATTGCAACACCGGATTTTAACTGGCTGAGCGAGGCCAGGGATTAAACCTGCAACCTCGTGGTTCCTAGTTGGATTCGTTTCCACTGGGCCATGACGGGAACGCCTCTATCTTATTTTTTCAATTTAAAAAATAAAAAATAAAAATCGTCATTGCTTGACACATTCAATTTGTAAAAGACAACTGATGTTAAAGGTCCAAACTAACCTACAATGTTAATATTACCAAAGTCATAGGGTATAAATGAGGTAAAAAAAACTAACAACTACAGAACTTTAAAATATCTACAAAGGAGTAAAAATAATAAAGAGCAGGAAAATGGCTTAAAAAATCTTCAAAAATACAACCATCTTTTGTCTCCTTTTTTTATTAAAGGATACCCTTTTTTTTTTTCTTTTTATGGCTGCACCTGTGGCATATGGAAGTTCTCAGGCTAGACGCTGAATCAGAGCTGCAGTTGTCAGTTATAGCCACAGCCGCAACCATAGCAACACAGGACCCAAGCTGTGTCTGCAGCCTATAGCACAGCTCATGGCAATGCAGGATCCTTAACCCACTGAGCGAGGCCAGGGATCAAACCTGCATCCTCAAGGATTCTAGTCAGATTCATTACTGCTGAGCCACAACAGGAATTCCTAAAGGATATTCCTTTGTATTATATATCTTTTATGTATTAATCAAGTTACCTATTGTTATGAACTTGACATGCCTGGGAATAAAAGTTGGCAACTTTTTAACTAATAAGTTGAAAACATGGCAATTAATATTTACATAGGTCATGCAATTTCAGAGTTTAACAAGGTTTTCAAAGCATTGATATGCTTTAAACTGAAGATTGGGTTTAACTGTTATTTAAATAAGGGTTTCTGATCAGAAAAGTTCTCCTGTTACCATACTCTATGCTATACTCTAGAGTATGCTACGCTATACTCTATGTAGACTTTAGGCCAAATTAAAAGAAAAAAAGTTTCAAATGTGAAAACAGTTTGCTGCTTCAGATCACACAATAGCATGTGGCAGAAGAGAAGAAAGCAAATGATTGAACTGATTGTCCTTGAAGTTTCAATCTGAACTCCAAACATCAGTAGTCATTTAGAGTAACTAGCATAAGGAAGAGAATGGGCATCTAGTTGTTCAATAAGGTATCTTTAGCTAAAAAAAAATATATGAGACTTTGAAAAAGGGATAGGAAAACAACCATGTATGGAAATTGTGACATTTTGGGCTTTTAAAAAGTGTTATCTTAAAAAATACTATTCTGAAAGTATAATCCAGTATTGGAAAGCAATTCATGAATGCTTTATTTTTGTTTTTCTTTTTTTTAATTTTATTTATTTATTTTTCTTAGGGCCACACCACAGCATATGGAAGTTCCCAGGTTAGGGGTTGAATTGGAGCTGCAGATGCCAGCCTATGCCACAGCTACAGCCGTGCCAGATCCGAACCACATCTGCAACCTACACCACAGCTCACGGGAATGCAAATCCTTAACCTACCGAGCAAGGCCAGGGATCAAACTCACATCCTCACAGATAACAGTTGAGTTCGTTACCACTGACCCTCAACGGGAACTCCCATCATTCCTTTTTTAAAAAAATAATTTTATTGAAATATAACTGATGTACAATGAATCACACATATTTAAAGTGCACAATCTGATACGTTTTGACCTATGCATATACCTGTGAAACCTCTACCATAATAAAGTTAATAAGCATTTCTATCACCTCCCCAAATTTCCTTATTTTATTTTTAACCTGTCCCTCTCCCCATACCCTTTCTCCCCAATACCCATCTCCAGGCAACCACTAATCTACTCACTTACTTCGAGTAAGGTATGCATTCCCTAGAATTTTATGTACATAGAATCACACCCAGTATTACATTGTACCCTTTGTTGTCTGCCTCTTTTATCCAACACTATTACTTTAATATTTATTAATTATTGTATCGATCATTCATTCCATTTTATTGTTAAGATGTATTTTATTGTATAGATAAAGCCAAAGTGGTTTATTCATCCATCTTTTGGTGGGCATCTGAGTTCCTTCCAACTTTTGGATAATATAAACAAAACTGCTAGAAATATTTGTAGGTAAGCCTTCATGTGGCTGGATATATGTTTGCTTCTCTTGGGTAAATATCTAGGAGCAGAATAGTTAGATTGTATGGTAAATGCATCTTTAACTTTTTAAGAATGTGCCAGACTGTTTTCCAAATGTTAACATGCTATTTACATTCCCACCGATAGTGTATGAAAGCTCCAGGGGATCTACATCACCAGTGACACCTGGTATTGTCAGTCTTTTTCACTGTATCCATTTTCATAGCTGTGTAGTGGTATCTCATGGTGGGTTTTTTGTTTTATTTGCATTTCCCTAATGAGTAAAGATGTTGAGTATTTTTCATGCTGTTTTTCAATGGTATCTCTTCTTTGGTGTCTTCTCTAGTCACATTATTTGCCCTTTTTAAAACAGGTGTTTTTTTTTTGCCTTCTTATTAATGGGTTGTAAGAGTTCTTCAAATACTTTAGGTACAAATTCTTGGTCAGAGGTTTTACAAATGTTCTCCCTCAGTCTTTTAATTTCCTGGAAATTTCCTGGAAATTAAAAGTCTTTCTTCCTTTTAATTTTCTTAACTGTGTTTTTCAAACAGCTGTTTTAACTTTGATAAAGTACAATTTATCTTTTTCTTTTATAGTTTTATAGCAATTTTCTGTGCCCTATTTAAAAAATCTCTGCCTAACTCAAGATCATGAAAGTTTCTCCTGTTTTCCTTTGAGAAGTTTCATAGTTTCAGATTTTGCATTTAGGTATATGATCTATTTTGCTTTAATTTTTTTTTTGTCTTTTTGCCTTATCAAGGGCCGTACCCGCGGCATATGGAGGTTCCCAGGCTAGGGGTCTAACAGGAGCTGTAGCCACAGGCCTTCGCCACAGCCACAGTAACGCGGGATCCGAGCCGTGTCTGCAACCTACACCACAGCTCACGGCAATGCCGGATCCTTAACCCACTGAGCGATGCCAGGGATCGAACCCGCAACCTCATGGTTCCCAGTCAGATTCGTTAACCACTGAGCCATGACGGGAACTCCGATTTTGCTTTAATTTTTATAAATGTGTAAGGTATAAGTCAAGGTTCATTTCTTTGCAAAAAGTTATCTAATTGAGAACAAGTTCTGAAAAGATTATCTTTTTCTCATTGAATTGCCTTGGCACCTTTGTTGAAAGTCAAGTTCTCATAACTGTTTATGTTTATATCTGAACACCCTATTCTATCTGTATGTCTATCTTACACCAATACCACACTGTTGTGATTACTGTAGCTTTACAAATCTGAAATCAAGTAGTGTAAGTCCTCTGAATTTAATTTTCTTTTTTGGAAACTGGTTTGGCTATTCTAGACCATCTTCATTTTAAATAAAGAAAACAATTTTAGAATCAAGTTGCCAATTTCAACAAAAGAATCTCCTGAGATTTTGATTGGGATTGCACTGGGTATAGCTCAATCTGGGGAGAATAGATATCTTAACATACTGAGTCTTCCAGACATACAGATGGTAAAAAAGCACATGAAAAGATGTTCAACATCACTCATTATTAGAGAAATGGAACTCAAAACCACTATGAGATACCACCTTACACCGGCCAGAATGGCCATCATCAAAAAGTCTACAAACAATAAGTGCTGGAGAGGGTGTGGAGAAAAAGGAACCCTCTTACACTGTTGGTGTGAATGTAAATTGGTGCAACCACTATGGAAAACAGTATGGAGATTCCTCAGAAAACTAAAAACAGAATTACCGTTTGATCCAGCAATCCCACTCCTGGGCATCTATCCAGAGAAAACCATCACTCGAAAAGACAAATGTATGCCAGTGTTCAGTGCAGCACTCTATACAATAACTAAGACATGGAAACAACCTAAGTACCCATCAACAGAGGAGTGGATAAAGAAGATGGGGTACATATACACAGTGGAGTATTACTCAGCCATTGAAAGGAAAGAAATAACAGCATTTGCAGCAACATAGATGGACCTAGAAATTATCATGCTAAGTGAAGTCAGTCAGACAATGAGACACCAACATCAAACGCTATCACTTACCTGTGGAATCTTAAAAAAGGACACAATGAGCCTCTTTGTAGAATACATACTGGCTCACAGACTTTGAAAACTTATGGTTTCCAAAGGAGACAGGTTGGGGGGTGGGGGGATGCACTGACGGTTTGAGATGGAAATGCTATAAAATTTGGTTGTGATGATTGTTATACACCTAAAAATGTAATAAAATTCATTAAGTAATTATAAAAAAACAACAAAAAACATACTGAGTCTTCCAGATAATAAACATTGTATCTCTCACCATTTATGTTTTCTTTGATTTCTTTCATTAGTATCTTGTATTTGTCAGTATAACAGACTTGAACATATCTTACTAGATTTATATTTAAATATTACGTTTTGTAGTATTATGATTTATACTATTTCATTTCAAATACCTATTGTTTACTGCTAATATACAGAAATAAAATTCATTTTTGTATATTGACTTTGAATACTACAACTCTGCTAAATTCACTCATTAGTTCTAATGAGTAGTTCTAATTACTTTTTTTGTATATTTTGGAGGATTTTATCCACAATCATGTTACCTATGAAAAGACATAGTTTTACTGCTTCCTTTCCAATCTTTAATTTCTTTTTCTTTTGCACTAATATAACTTCCAGTATAATACTGAATAAAAGTGCTGAGCTTGGAGAACTTTGCCTTGTTCCCAGTCTTAGGAGGAAAACAGTCTTTTCACCATTAGTTAAGATGTTAAGCACAATTTTTTTGCAGATGTCTTTCATAAGGGTGAAAAATTCTTTTGTTCACAGATTACTAAGAATTTTTATCCTAAATGTTGAATTTTGTCACATCTTTTTTTCTGAATTAAGATAAACGTATGGTTTTTCTTCCTTGGTCTGTCCTTCTTTAGTCTGTTTTTTCTTTAATCTGCTGTTTACATTGATTTCAAATGGTGAACCAACCTTGCATTCTTAGGATAATGACCCCTTGGTCACAATACATTAAACTTTTTATATAATGATCGATTCCATTAAATAATATTTTTCTGAGAATTTTTCTATCTGTGTTCACAAGGAATATTTGTTTGTAGTTTTCCTGTACTGCCTTTGTCTAGTTTGGGTATTAGGATAATGCTGGTTTAAAAATGAGTTGGGATGCTCTCCTCTTCTATTTTTTTGGAAGAGTTTGTGGAGTACAGACATTATTTCCTCTTTAAATATTAGGTAATTTTGCCAGTGATGGCATCTGAGACTGGAGTTTACTTTGTTGATTCATAACTACATTGCCTTCAGTGATTTACGACATTCGGGTCATCTATTTCTTTTTAGTGAGCTTTGGTAGTTAATGTCTTTAAAGGAACTTTTCTATTTCATCTAAGCTGTCAATTTTCTGGGCATAAAGTTGTTTGTAATAGCCCTTATTATAATTGTAATGTCTGTAGAATATTACTGAGACAGGTGTATAGAAATCTCAATCTATAATTGTGGATTTTTCTGCTTTTAATTTCGTCAATTTTTAACTCCTATATGTCAAAGCTATTTTGTTAGGGGTATACACATTTGGGATTGTTCCATCTTCTTGGGTAATCAACACCTTTATCATTACGTAATGTTCTTCCTCATTCCTGACAATGTTCCTGTTCTGAAGTTTACCGTTTCTGATAATACTATAGCAATTCCACCTTCTCTTTGATTAATGTTCATACTGTATATCTTTTCTATCTTTTCCTTTTAACCTATTTGTGTCTTCATATTGTGGATACACTTTTTTGGGGACAGTATATAGTCCCCCAGTCACAGTGGGTCATCTGAGCACAATGAGGTTTGCTCCTTTCTCCCCCAGTGGCTTACAGTGTTTGTTCCACAGGTCAGGAAGGGCTCTGTGTTTTTCTTACAGAGGCAACTACTCTCCTCCTCCAGGCCTGTATACTAAGAAAGGTTTTTTTTTTTAGTCCCTTGCCACATGCTCAAATAATCTCTTAGGTACCCAGTAAGGTCCATAGAGAAAAGTCTATACGTGAGTGCAAAGTCCCCTTATGTTAGTAGCTTCCAGGAGTTCTAGATGCTCCTGTTTTCCACACTCAGCCTTTGCTAATTTGTTTAAATTTTTCACTGAATTTTTCTTACCTGTTTATAGGGAGCTTGATGTCTTTCTTCTGTGCTCTGCCAAAGGTGAGGAAATGCTTGCATCCTGTCTCTCCTTGGAGACATCTGTCTTTCCTTAAATGTCAGGCTACTTTGCTGCACTGCAACTTAGACTCTCTGGTCAGTTTAATTAAAACTCCTGATTTTGTGGATCATACAGTTTCTTTTTATTGTAAGGGTGGGTACGATGTTCCTCCCAGTCTTCTCCATCCTAAGCAAAACTGTAACTCTCCAGTAATTCGTTGTTGTTGTTGGATTTGAACTTCACAAGCTGGCCCTAAAATTTATATGGAAATGCAAAAAATCGAGAATTGACAAAGAATTCTTGAGGAACATCAGGTGATAATAAACAAGGTAGTTATTGCTGCAGAGACAGACAAATAAACCAATGGGAAAGAATACAAAGCCCAGAAAGAGACCAAAGAAACGCAGACGTAAGTCATGACAAAGTTGGTACTGCAGAACAGTGGAGGAAAAAAGAGTCCCAGTGGTAATGGGACAATTAGATATCTGCAAAAGAAAAAAAAAAAAAAAAGCAACGTAATACCTACCTCACCTAATAACCAAAAAAACCCCCCAAACAAAAAACAATTCCAGTGGATTGTAGAACTAAACATAAAAGGAAAAACAATTCAATAACCTCTAGAAGCTAATAGGATAATATCTTCATGGCTTTGGGGTATGTACAAAAAATAATCATAAAGGAAAATAATGATAAATTTGAATAAGTTCAAATTAAGTTCCTTTGTTTATCAAGAGATACCATTAAAAGGCAAGAAACAGAGTGGAGAAGATATCTGCCACATATAGAACCGATGAGGATTCATATCAACAATATAAGTGTGTGTGTGTGTGTGTGTATACACACATACATACACATATATATGCTCCAACAATACAGTAGAAAAAAGGGCAAGAAATTTGAGTGGCAATACACAAAAGAAGCTATCTAGTTAGCCAATAATCATATGTAAAGGTTCTCAACTTTATTTGTAATCAGGGAAATGCAAGTTAAAACCACAATGAAGTACCACAGAACAACTACCAGAAATTCTGCTTTCAGGAAAAGCTCAACAGAAATTCAAGCACATAACACCAAAAACCTATGTACAAGAATGTTCAGAGCACCATCATTTGTAATAGTAAAACAGTAATCAATCCAAACATCCATCTAGTCAGTGGAATGAGTAAGGTATTTATTCAAACAATGGGATCCTCTACAACAAAGAACATGAACACATCATGGCTACATGAAACAGTTGACATGGATCTCAGAAACATAAGCGAGAACAAAAGCAGTCAACCTAGAGCAAAATAAAAAGTTAATGTAGAACTAAATACTGTTTAAGTCCATTTAATATAAATTTTTAAAAACAGGCAAAACTATAACGTTTCAGGGTACACTCTTAGGTGCTACAACATCAGAATGTTGACTTTTTAAGGAAAAAAAGAGGATAGTGATTATGAAGGAAAACTCTGGGGATTTGAAGATGCTGGCTATGGTCTACTCCTCAATCTGGTAGATAGTTATATGTGTGTTCACTTTGCAGATAATTAATTGACCTATACATGTATGTCTTCTGGGCTTTATTGTATACGTAGTATACTTCATAATAACCTCCCTCCACTTTCCTCCCAAACAGGCTGGTGGCCATTGATGAACTTTTTACTAGAAGTGCTTCAAGCAGAGTGGTGAAACTATCTGAACTCTATTATTTTCTTCAGTTCTAACTTTACAGGATTCTAGAGAGGTATTCTGTGTTTCTTTAGAGTGTGGTGGGATTGGGGGGGGATTGTTCCCTGTTTGGAACTGACAAAGAATTCAGATAAAGGTTTTATAACAACAAAAAAAATAGCTTTATTACTGACAAAGAACTGGATTAGAGTATGTGACCGCAACAGACTACTAAATGCCCTACCCTTAAATTAGATGGACTTGCTCACCCAAGCCCAAGGCAGAGGTGGACAACTTCAGCCTTCCCCGCAGCCTGCCTAGAAAGCTCCGGATTTGGCTGGAATCAAAGAAATGCAGATGGGAAGAAATCTGCCCATAATATAAGTCACTCCTCCTTCCCTGGGATGGAGTGAGTGGGGAGCCTGCTTTTTCCCTCCTGGATAGGGGAACTGAAATTCTTTATACTCTGTGGAAATGTGAAGAATGTGGAATAAATATTACCTCTATCAAGACAGAGAAGCTGTGTTTGATACTCTATTTGAAGTCAGCTCTCTGAAGCTTAGCAAACGCTGTCATGGGCAGAATTTTAGACTAAGCTTCATTCTTGCTCTTACAGCTACCTTCTCTTCCTCCACTTCTGAACCTGCATATAACGTACAACCACATTTTTTTTTTTCCACTATAGCTGGGTTACAGATTTCTGTCAATCTTCCAGCTGCACAGTGTGGTAACCCAGTTACACATACATATATGGATGAGTCACAAGTGACTAGACATAGTTCCCCGTGCTATACAGCAGGATCTCCTCGCTTTTTCATCCCAAAGGCAATAGTCTACAACTATTAATCCCAGACTTCCATACCATCCCACTCCCCTCCCCCCACCCTCTTGGCAACCACAAGTATGTTCTCCAAGTCCGTGATTTTCTTTTCTATACAAAGGTTCATTTGTGCAGTATATTAGATTCCAGATATAAGTGATATCATCTGGTATTTGTCTTTCTCCTTCTGACTTACTTCACTCAGTATGAGGGTCACTAATTCCACCCATGTTGCTGCAAATGGCATTATTTTATTCTTTCTTATGGCTGAGTAGTATTCCATCATGTATATATACCACATCTTCCTAATCCAATCATCTGTCGATGGACATTTGGGTTGTTTCCATGTCCTGGCTATTGTGAATAGTGCTGCAATGAACATGCATGTGCAAGTGTCTTTTTCAAGGAAAGTTTTGTCGGATATATGCCCACGAGTGGGACTTCTGGGTCATATGGTAGTTCTATGTATAGTTTTCTAAGGTACTTCCATCCTGTTTTCCATAGCAGTAGTACCAGATTACATTCCCACCAATAGTGCAGGAGGATTCCCTTTTCTCCACACCTCCTCCAGCCATTGTTGCTTGTGGACTTGTTAGTGACGGCCATTCTGACTGGTGTGAGGTGGTATCTCGTGGTAGTTTTGATTTGCATTTATCTAATCATCAATGATGTTGAGCATTTTTTTCATGTGCTTGTTGGCCATCTGCATATCTGCTTTGGAGAAATGCCTATTCAGGTCCTTTGCCCATTTTTCAAATGGGTTGTTGGCTTTTTCCTGTTGAGTTGTATCAGTTGTTTGTACATTTTAGAGATTAAGCCCTGGTCAGTTGCCTCATTTGACACTATTTTCTCCCATTCTGTAAGTTGTCCTTTAGTTTTCTTTTTGGTTTCCTTTGCTGTGCAAAAGCTTGTCAGCTTGTTTAGGTCCTATTGGTTTATCCTTGCTTTTATTTCTGTTGCTTTGGGAGACTGACCTGAGAAAACATTTGTAAGGTTGATGTCAGAGAATGTTTTACCAATGTTTTCTTCCAGGAGTTTAATGGTGTCTTGTCTTACACTCAAGTCTTTAAGTCATTTTGAGTTCATTTTTGTGCATGGTGTGAGAGTGTGTTCTAGTTTCATTGATTTGCATGCAGCTGTCCAGGTTTCCCAGCAATGCTTACTGAAAAGACTGTCTTTTTCTCATTTTATGTTCTTGCCTCCTTTGTCAAAGATTAATTGACCGTAGGCATCTGGGTTTATTTCTGGGTTTTCTATTCTGTTCCATTGGTCCGTATGTCTGTTTTGGTACCAGTACCACACTGTCTTGATTATTGTGGCCCTGTGATATTGCCTGAAGTCTGGGAGAGTTATGCCTCCTGCTTGGTTTTGTTCCTCAGAATTGCACATTTTTTAAAACTGGCTTTCCTGGAAGCATCTGTAGAGACTAGTATTTGAGAGAGAAGGAAGCAGGTGACTATATATGTGGATCTTCTCCAAGTCATATATTTCTGAGTAATATCTATCTTTCGCATTTCTCCATGAGATGTATTAAATTTTGGCACACAACTTTAAGCACCTCTGGAGCTCATCATTTAAATCACTCTTTTTCCAGATAAAGTTAAGCTTGGTTCAATTACTTGCTTTTCGGTATTTAGAAGTACTCCATGATTATCTATATTGACCCTCTCCCAAAAAGACAATAAAAATACAAATATATCTACACCTTAAAGTCATTATTTCCTTCTCAAAGTGACAAATGATGGTAACTGCATCCACCAATACTTTTATTCATGATTTTTATTAGCATGGATAACATGGTCTGGGAATTTCAGTTCAAACAAAGCAGCACATATTTGATTTTTTTAATTTTACTTTTATTTTTATTTTGAGGAAATTGTATACTCACAGGCAGCTGTAAGAAATAATACAGAGAGAGTCCTTTGTGCCCTTTACCCAATTTCCTCCAGTATAACATCTTGCAAAGCTACTGTATAGTATCACAAAAAAGATGCTGATACCAACATAGTCATCATACACAGCATTTTCATCCTCAGGAGGATCCCTCACGCTGCCCTTTTATAGACATACACACAATTCCTGCTCCCACCATCAATCCCCTCCTTAAACCCTGGAAATTGCTAATCTGTTTTTCATTTCTGTGATTTTTTTCATTTCAAGAATGTCTTATAAATTGAATCATACAGTACACAACACATTCTGGGATTAGATTTTAGTTTTCTCATTCAGCATAATTCTCTGGAATTTATTCAGGTTGTTGCGTGTATCCACAGTTTGCTCTTTTTTATTGCTGAGTAGTAGTCCATGGTATGGACACCCTACTGTTTGTTTAACCACTCTCCCATACAAAAAATCTGGGCTGTTTTGGCTATTACATATAAAGCTGCTATAAACATTCATGTATAATTTATTATGTGAACATAAGTGCGTGAAAGCCTGTTTATAATGACATGTAACTCTTCACCTAATTTTCTGATTCCTTAAGTACAGAGCAAAGGTACCCAAACATTTATCAAAGGTCAGAGACCACTTCCTTATAATTTAGGATTAACTTATGACTCTTAGAACAATCTTCCTACCTGACCTTGGGAAACCCCTGACACACTCTCTCTCTGAGCTTCAAAGAGACAAGATACGTGTTCTTCAAACTGTATTCTTTGAAATATGAACTCCATGAAATGCTCCGAAAGGGGAAATGGGGGAGTTTATGGTCAAATAAGTTTGAGGAGATGTGGAATACTATTTGGTGTACAAAAGGAAGGGTCCAGTATCTAGCTGCCCAAGTTCAAACCTCAGTTCCATTTACTAGAATAGTAACCCTCAGGAAGACACTTAATTTTCCCATATCTCAGTTTTCCTATCTGTAAAGTGGAGATAACAACAGTACCCTACTCATACGAATGGAAAAGTAACTATAAGGACACAAGAAAACACTTGATAAATGTTAGTTAGCATTATTATTATTATTATTGCCATCATAATCAGAATCATCAAAATCATTATGACCCTGTTAAAAATACACATGTCCAGACCCCACTCCTAGAGATTCAGATTCCTTAAGTATAGGGTAGAGTCTAGTCCAGAAGAAGAAGGAGAAGTTTATCTATATTAAAAATATGTCCAGGTCATACAAGAGGATTCAAAGCCAGATCAAACTGCCTGAAGATGTCTCACACTTTTGTCCATACACATATTTAGTAAATCCTTTAAATGACCAACTCTGTAGTCATGCAAAAATAAAAAAGCACAGTTCTCTCCCGAATTGAAGGTTGGGCTTGTAATACAAACTCATCATTCCTTCAGAGGTAGCTCAATAAAATAAATGGGGTTCTGTGATGTTGGTACACATCAGCCTTCCAAAAAATTCCTAAATGTAGCAGTAAGCATTGGTATGTAAAAATTTTGTGAGTAATTGCTTGGAAAAATCAAACCTGAAAATAAGACATTATTTCTTTAGAAATACAAGAAAACAACTCTGATTACTATTACTTCTGTAGATTTCACCACCATACTGCTGATTCCAAAGGTCTTATTGCCAAGCACCAGGCAAATTTCCAGGATACTTGGGGAATCATTCTGGAGGTGGAGGCAATCTTTTTACCACTTCGGTAGCAATCCTCAGGTAGGCTTTGGCCTGGAAAAGAACAGATTTATTTGTTTTATGTTTCTCCCCAATAGACATCAAATGACTCATGAACTGTTTTCCATAGCTGTTCACTGAACTGAATAGAAGAAAGGCTGAATGAGAGATGAGGAAATACAATAGTGAGAAGATACTGCTGTAAACACTACAGGTAGGTTAGGGGAGAAAGGATCTTAGTTTATTTGGAGGGTAACTATTTGGAAGGTGACTTCCTAAAAAAAAAAAAAAATTTAGTAGCAGCAATCACTATTTCTCAAACTCTAATTCTCGTGTCAGCAAACTAGCAGCCCAGTCTTGTTGCAGAAAAATTACACATTCTTCAGACAAACTGATATCCTGAGTTAGATACTGCCAAACTTCTTTGGCATAAGAACTATTGTCTTTTAAAAGACTACACATTATCACCCTTGGTTTGTCTCTGGAAAGCATTTTGCTTACTCTCTCTGAGGATGGTGTCTAATCCCAGCACCAAGTACCTACAGGCTCCTTCACCTGGTGAGATTTAAATATCAGGCAAGAATTTCTGGAGTCAGTTGTCACACTCTTCATCTCTAGGACCCTAGGACAACAGAACTCAGTAAGCAGCCCTCAAGCACTGAGTGTGCCACAGCCTAATCCAGTGCCTGCGCTGTCCAGTTAGGACAGCAGTCATGACATTTGCATTTTAAAGTTCTGAACAATTATCTATAAAAAGTAATTGTAAGGCAATAGTGAGGCTTTTAAAAACCATTAATTTGTACATTTGTATACTTAGAGTTGTGTTCGTACTACTATTACGACTATTACTGCTGGTAATAGCTAAGATTTACTTGAGAACTTAATATATGCCAAGTATTATTTCACTTATCCTCATAGCTATCCTAAGGGGGTAAATTCTGTCATTATTCCCACTTTGTAGAGAAGAAAACCAAGACCCAAAAAGACGAAGACTCTTGTCCACAGCATTACATCTAGTATGAGATGTGCTGAGCTGGGCTTTGAACCTAGGCTGACTAGCTCCTCAACTCTGCATGTTGTAAAAGAACTGTCTGAGGAGTTCCCGTGGTGGCGCAGCAGAAACGAATCTGACTAGGAACCATGAGGTGGTGGGTTTGATCCCCGGCCTCATTCAGTGGGTTAAGGATTTGGCATTGCCATGAGCTGTGGTGTAGGTCGCAGATGTGACTCAGATCTGGCGTTGCTGTGGCTGTGGTGCAGGCTGGCAGCTGTAGCTCCAATTGTATCCCTAGCCTGGGAACCTCCACATGCCACGAGTGCAGCCCTAAAAAGAAAAAAAAAAACCCGAAAAAGCAAAAACTGTTTGAGGTTTCTTTACCCTGATTTGATGGGGGGCTCTAACTGTATCTCACACATACTGATTTTTTTTTTTTTCCCCTCGTTGGCTGTGCTTGCAGCATATGGAAGTTCCTGGGCATCGAATCCAAGCCACAGTATGGTGTAGGTGACAGCTGTATTCTTAACCCACTGTTCTGGGCCAGGGATTGAACCTTCGCCACCTCAGAGAAAATGCCAGATCCTTAACCTGCTATACAACAGTGAGAACTTCCACATACCTTGATTTTTTAAAACTATGCTTGAAGTAAATATTTCCTCAATTTTGGGAAAAATTTTAATACAGTTCTCTGTATATTTACTTTATGAGGTTTATACAACATATTAAGAAATGAGCAATTTGAAAAACGCCATGCTTCTTGTTTCATTGTTGAAAAATATGTGATTGCATAAAATATGTTTAATATTAATTACTACTTTAAATCTTATATTTTAACTCTATTTCTTAGAAAAAATCCAAAGAATATAATAAAAAATGCCTGACTTTAAAAGGAACAATTAGTCTATTTATATTAATGTAAATAACTGATATATCTGAGTTTTACTTATCAAGTTTTTGTGGCCTCTAAAAGACTAGTTTAATTCTTATTCAATTTATGTTAACTTCATTTATACTAACATTTAAAAACAAGTATACACTTGGACCTTTTTCTTTGGAAGTTGTATGTTTAATTTGGTCAGTTTTTAACCTAGAAACATCATTGTAATTTAAAAAACTAATCACAGAGCCATTCTATTTAATACTTTTACAATTTGCCTTGACAATGTAAGGACATTACACATAAATCTACTTTCAAATCTCATCTGTTTATTGTGATAAATATTAAAAAATTTTTTTCTTTTTTATGGCCGCATCTGTGGCATATGGAAGTTCACAGGCTAGGGGTTGAAGAGGAGCTTCAGCAGCCTGCTTACACCATAGCCACAGCCACACTAGAACCAAACTGCATCTGTGACCTACACTGCAGCTTGTGGCAATGCCAGATCCTTAACCCACGGAACAGGGCCAGGGATCAAATCTGCATCCTCACAGAGACATCGAGTTCTCAACCTGCTGAGCCACATTAGGAAGGAACTCCTAAATTTTTAAAAATATCTGCATAGGGAGTTCTCATCATGGATCAGCAGAAATAAACCTGACTAGTAGCCATGAGGATGCAGGTTCAATCCCTGGCCTCGCTCAGTGGGTTAAGGATCTGGCATTGCCAGTGAGTTGTAGTGTAGATCATAGACATGACTTGGATCTGGCATTGCTGTGGCTGTGGTGTAGGCCAGCAGCTGTAGCTCCAGTTCAATCCCTAGCCTGTGAACCTCCATGTGCTCTGGGTGTGGCCCTAAAAAAAAGGACAAAAAAAAATCTGTATAGGTCCTAAATGCACAGGTCAATGAAATTGTACGAAATGAACCCACTTCTGTACTCAACACCTATGCCAAAAAATAGAATACTGTCAGATACCTCCCTCCCCAAAGCCCCCCAAAACTGTGTTTGACCCATAAGAGTTGAAATACTTTATTTTACCAGGAAAGTATTAAAATTTAATTTGAGTCCATTTTTTCTTTAAAAAGAATAGCTTTCAACTTGGAGGGACAAATGGCGGAGTAGGACTTAAGCTCACCCTCTCTCACAAAAACACCAAAATTACAACTAACTGCTGAACAACCATCAATAAAATGGATGGGAAATCTCCAAAAAAAGATCTGTTAAAGATAAAGAAGAAGCCACATGAAGACAGTAGAAGGGGTGCTTTCATAATATAAGCACTTCCATAATCACCGGCTGGGGGGAAAATAACTGTATCACAGAGGCTTTCTCATAGGAGTGAGGGCTCCGAACCCCACATTGGGAGGAGAAGCTCCCAGAGCATTGGAGTTGAAGGCCAGCAGGGCATGCGCACAAGAGCTCCACAAGACTGGAGGAAACAGAGACTCCACTCTTAGAGGGTGCACGCAAGGTCCCATGTTCACTGGGTCCCAGGGCAAAGCAGGGACTTCATAAGAATCTGGGTCAGACCTACCTGCGGATCATGGAGGGTATTCTGGAAAAGCAAGGGGTGGCTGTCGTTTGATGTGGAGGCAGGACACTGGAGGCAGAAATCCCAGGAATATTCATTGGCATGAAGTCCCCTGAAGGCTGCCATTTTGGAAAAATCTGGCACTACCTGCCATGGCTAAGAAGCCCCGAGTCAAACAATAAACTGGGTGGGAACAGAGCCCCACACATCAGCAAAGAGACTGCCTAAAGTCCTCATAGGCACACAGCTCCTCCTAATCACACCCAGAGGCAAAACCACACCTACCAGAGGGATAAGACTTAGATCCACCTATCAGTGGGCAGGCACCAGTCCCTCCCACTGCGAAGCCTGTAACAAGCCCCTCATTGAAATTCCCCCACAAAGGGTCAGACACCAGAAGCAAGAGAGGCTACAACCCTCTAGCGTGCAAAAAGGAGACCAGATGAAAAGATATACAAAATGAAAAGGCAGAGGAATATAAGCCAGATGAGGGAACTGGACAAAATCCCAGAAAAATAGCTAAGTGAACTGGAGATTAGCAGCGCCCATGAAAAAGACTTTAGAATGATGAAAGATGGTCCAAGATGTTGGGAAAAAAACTGGAGGCAAGGATGGATAAATTAGAAGAAAAGATGAACAAAGAAATAGAAGATGTAAAGATTAAACAAGCAGACATCCAAAATTCAGTAGCTGAAATAAAAAATTCACTAGAAGGAACCAATAGCAGATTACAGGAGACAGAAGAATGAATAAGCGACTAAGCAAGGTGGAAGACAAGACTGGTGGAAATCACTGATGCAGAAAAGAATAAAGAAAAAAATGAAAATAAACGAGGCGAGACTAAGGAAACTCTGGGACAACCTTAAATGCACCAACATTTGCATTATAGGGGTGCCAGAAGGAGAAGATAGAGAGAAAGGGAGAAGGTTTCAAATCAATAAAATTAGACATGAAAAAAGATAAGTTACAATGGACATTCTAGAAATACAAAGGATCATAAGAGACTTCTCAAGCAACTATATGCCAATAAAACGGACAACCTCAAAGAAATGGACAAATTATTAGGAAGGTACATCTTCCAATACTAAACCAGGAAGAAATTTAAAAAACAAAATGAATGGACCAATGACAAGCACTGAAATGGAAACTGTGATTAAAAAACTTCCAGCAAACAAAAGTCTAGGACCAGATGTCTTCACAGGTGAATTCCATCAAAAATTTAGAGAAGAGTTAACACCTATCTTCTGAAACCATTCCAAAAAAACTGCAGTGGAAGGAACACTCCAAAACTCATTCTATGAGGCCACCATTACCCTGATAAAAAGACAAAGATATCACACAGAAAAAGAAAATGACAGGCGAATATCACTGAGGAACATAGATGCAAAAGTCCTCAGCAAAATACTAGCAAACCAAATCCAGTAGTACATTAAAAGGATCATACACCATGATCAAATGGGATTTATCTCAGAGATGCTAAGATTTTTCAATACCTGCAAATCAGTGTGCTACACCACATTAACAAACTGAATAAAAGCCATATGATCCTCTCAATAGATGCAGAAAAAGCTTTTTGACAAAGTCCAACACCCATTTCTGATAAAAAACAAAACAAAACAAAAACCCTCCAGAAAGTAGGCATAGAGGGAACCTACCTCAACACAATAAAGGCCATATATGACAAACCCACAGCTAAAATCCTTCTCAGTGTGAAAAGCTGGAAAAATTTCTGCTAAGATCAGGAACAAGACAAGGATGTCTGCTCTCACCACTTCTATTCAACATAGCTTTTTTTTTTTTTTTGCCTTTATGTAGAGCAGTACCCACGACATATGGAGGTTCCCAGGCTAGGGGTCTAACAGGAGCTGTAGCTACCGGCCTACACCACAGCCACAGCAACGCGGGATCCGAGCCACGTCTGCAACCTACACCACAGCTCACAGCAACGCCGGATCCTTAACCCACTGAGCAAGGCCAGGGATCGAACCCACAATCTCATGGTTTTTAGTCAGATTCATTAACCACTGAGCCACGAAGGGAACTCCCAACATAGCTTTTTAAGTCTTAGCCACAGAAATCAGAGAAGAAAACGAAATAATAGGAATTCAAATTCGAAAGGAAGAGGTAAAACTATTTACGGATGACATGATACTGTATGCAGAAAATCCTAAAGATGCTACCAGAAAACTGTTAGAGCTCATCACTAAATCTGATAAAGTTGCAGGATACAAAATTAATACACAGATATTGACTGTATTTCTATATACTAACAATTTAAGTTCAGAAAGAGAAATTAGGGAAACAATCTCATTTACTATCACATCAAAAAGAATAAAATACCTAGAAATAAACCAAAAAAGAAAAAGACCTATATTGTGAAAGCTACAAGACCCAGATGAAAGAAATCAGAGATGACATAAACAGATGGAAAGATATACCATGCTCTTGGACTGGAAGAAACAGTACTGTCAAAATGACTGCAGTACCCAAGACAATCTACAGATTCAAGGCAATCCCTATCCAATCTCCAATGGCATTTTTCAGAGAACTAGAACAAAATATTTTCAAATGTGTTTGGAAATATAAAAGACCCTGAATATCCAACATAATCCTGAGAAATAAAAATGGAGTTGGAGGAATCAGGCTCCTTCACTTCAGACTATACTACAAAGCTATAGCCATGAAAAAACAGTGTGATACTGGCACAAAAACAGAAATATAGATCAGTGGACAGAAAGCCCACAAATAAACCCAAGCACCTATGGTCAATTAATCTATGACAAAGGAGGCAAGAATTGTATCATGGAGAAAAGACAGTCCCTTCAATAAATGGTGCTGGGAAAACTGGACAGCTACATCCAAAAGAATGAAATTAGAACATTCTCTAACCCATGCAAGGTGGATTAAAGACCTAAATGTAAGGCCAGATAACATAAGCCTCTTAGAGGAAAACACAGGCTCAACACTCTCTAACATAAACCACAGCAATATCTTCTCAGATCCACCACCTACAGTAATGACAATAGAAACAAAAATAAACAAAAGTTTTTTACAGCAAAGGAAACCTTAAACAAAACAAAAAGACAACCCACAGAATGGGAGAAACTATTTACAAATGAAGAAACTGACAAGAGATTAATCTCCAAAATATATAGACACCTCCTGAAGCTCAGTAGCAAAAAAACAAACAACCCAATCAAAAAATGGGTAGAAGATCAAAACAGTCATTTCTCCAAAGAAGACATACAGATGGCCAAAATCTTATGAAAAGATTCTCAGCATCATTAATTATTAGAGAAATGCAAATCAAAACTACTATCAGGTACCATCTTATGCCAGTCAGCATGGCCATCATCCAAAAGTCTACAAAAAAAAAAAAAAATGCTGGAGAGGGTGTGGAGAAAAGGGAACCTTCTTACACTGTTGGTGGGAACGTATATTGACACAGCTACTATGTAAAACAGTATAGAGGTTCCTCAAAAAACTAAAGGGAACTACCATACAATCCAGCAATCCCACTCCTGGGCATCTATCCAGGGGAAGCCATAATTTGAAAAGATACATGCACCTCAGTGTTCACTACAGCACTATTGACAATAGCCAAGACATGGAAGCAACCTAAATGTCCACTCACAGATGAATGGATTAGGAAGATGTGGTACATATATGCAATGGAATATTACTCAGCCATAAAAAAGAATGAAATAATGGCATTTGCAGCAACATGAATGGACCTAGAAACTATCATATTAAGTGAAGTTAGTCAGACAGTACAGGATAAAATATCATATGATATCACCTATATCATAGGTGAAATCTAAAAAAAAAAAAAAAAAGGGATACAAATGAACTCATTTGCAGAACGGAAACAGACTCACAGACTTTGAAAAACTTATGGGTACCAAAGGGGACAGGTGGGGGCAGGTGGAGAGATAGACTGGGGCTGTGGGATTGGCATATGCACACTGAGGTATATGGAATGATTGGCAAACAGGGACCTGCTGTATAGCACAGAGAACTCTACCCAATATTCTGTGATAATCTATATGGGAAAAGAATCTGACAGGGAATGGATATGTGAATATGTATGACTGGTTCACTTTGTTATATAACAGAAATCATCACAGCCTTGTAAGTTAACTATACTTCAATAAAACTTTAAAAGCAATAGCTCTCAAAACATGAATAAAGCCTTATAACTTTTTACTAAGTACATACCCTGCAAAGTACTTTGAACATGTTTATCTCATTTGTGTAAAATAAACACCTCTGACTCAACTCGGATGAAAAAAATGGACTTGCCTACTTAAAGTCACAAAGTTAGCAGGCTAGAGAACATTCACACCCGGGTTCACTCGACTGCAAAGCCCAACTCCTTCTACCACATCACACATTAAACAGTAAATCCAAAATTCACAAGTAATTGTAATCATAATGCTTTGTCTAAAAATGGATTCAGTCTCTGCTAGAGTTACCAGAAACAACAGATTTTGTTTAAAATGGAAATTACATGTACTTCATAAAGATATATTTCTCTTAAATATAATTGTGCTGACTTTCATCCATGCATCTTTATAAACACTTTTTTTTATCCCCTAGTAGCTTTTCTAGGTATTTAAACCTAATATTTTATGATGAAACTTTAAAGTTCACTAAGCAAGCTGAGACAAGACCATCATTTTATAATCTCTTACTTCTTCGGTTAAATTAGAGACACAAACCTATCTGATGACACAAAATACTGAATGATCCCAGAAGAATCAAACTTGCTACACTTAACCTTTTGCTTTTTAATGGACTATCTCTCTAAGCTCAAATTTTCAATATATCACATTCAAAGTAATGGTTAGATTGTCATTTGCTGAGGAACCAACGAAAGTGCTTAGTTTAACAGTTTCAATTTCCACAAAAATGTTGAGATTGAATTTTTTTCAGCCAATGCAGGATGCTTTCAACAAATACTTTTTGGTTCTTATTGTGTGCAAGGCACTGTGCTGGGATATATGTGGGATGGAATGATATTAGCGAGGCAGAAGGTAATGAGTTGGGGCCTTGAGGTCAGACACGCACGGTTTAAAATCCTAGTTCCATCACTTATTAGCACTGGCCTTGGGTAAGTTAATTAGCCATTCTACACTCAGTTTCCATATCTGTAAAATAGCTACAATAACAGTTTATGCCTCAATGGGTTTAGGGGCATATTAAATAAGAATAAAGTATGTGAAGTACTGGAACATACAAAGCAAATAATAAATACTAGTGGCAGCTATTATTACTATTATTTCCTCAAGTAATTTATAGTCTCACTGAAGGGCTCATAAATAACGTGTCCCTTTGGACACTCTTCCTGCCTGAGGAATAAGTAAATTAAATCTCTTCCTTTAGTTTAATCCATAACTAGCAAAAAGCGAACATGGACACATATGTAAAAAATACAATTTAGATTTCTCAAACTATGAATACTCATTCTCATCAACTTAACTCCATACATACTAACCCTTCTCTCCTATGCAAGATCTTTTACTGGACCGTTTAGAGGCACAGGTAATACAGCTGGATCTTATTTGTCTTCTCTGTCATTATCAAGTAAAAGACCTGGATGGCAACCAAAGTCCAAGAAGTTTTAGGGAGATTTTTTTCCTTTGTCTTTGTTTTTAAAGATTTTAAGTTCTAATTTACCATACACAGTCATTTCATATTAATAAGACTGAGATAATAACTTAGAAACTGTAAGATA
Organism: Catagonus wagneri; assembly: GCA_004024745.2. Taxonomy (NCBI): domain Eukaryota; kingdom Metazoa; phylum Chordata; class Mammalia; order Artiodactyla; family Tayassuidae; genus Catagonus; species Catagonus wagneri. The sequence goes on along the minus strand of PVHT021183629.1, from coordinate 9,370,871 downwards.
ATATAGGTTCTACTTTTATTTGAAAGTCTTTACCAGAAATAACTTACAACTTTCAACATATTAATACTAAATTTTTACTTGATAAAAAGGATGAAACCACAAAATCAACAGTCAGTCATAGGTCCATCACCATGTCCTGGACTCAGAAACAAAAGGTAGATATAGTTGAATGAACAACTATAATTACACAAACAAGAGGAAATGCTATTGAATATAAGAGCGGTGAATCCTAAGTGTGCACTTGCTCTCCTTTCCTCAATAGCTTGCTCTATTTTACACTATTCACGTTCGGAGTTTCAATTACTTCCCTTTCCTCAGTAATGCACAGGTGCAGAAGACTGGCACTATGACTGAGTAGGCGGCAGTCTACTGGTGCTTTTTTTTTTATTTTTTTTATTTTTGCATTATAGCTGGTTTACAGATTTCTGTCAGATTTTCCAACTGCACCATGTGGTGACCCGATTACGTGTACATATATGGATTTGTCACATGTAATTAGATATAGTTCCCCGTGCATTACAGTTGGAGCTCCTTGCTATTCCATCATTAAAGCACTAGTTATCCCCACTCCCTCCCACCCCTCCCCCACCCCTCCCCCGCCCCCTTGGCAACCACAGGTCTGTTCCCCAAGTTCGTGATTTTCTTTTCTGTTGAG
>PVHT021183629.1:9348566-9369216 GCA_004024745.2 Catagonus wagneri | reverse complement strand
CCTTTTTTTTTTCTTCACTTGTTCTACCCAGTTATTTCAGGGGTTTCTTGCAGTTTTTGGAGGTTTAAATTGATCAGCATTCAGATGATGATTTGTCCAACTTGTTTTATATTTAGATGCGTTTTTTGATGTATTTGTGGGAGAGGGTGAGCGCGACCTCTTACTCCTCCGCCATCTTGCCGCCTCCTGTCTACTGGTGCTTTTTAACTGGTACTGTAACCCCTCTCAACTTTTCCAATGATGCTCAAACTTAGCACAATTCATACCTTTCAATTAATCACTGTCTTTTTAGTGCTTGCCTCTTCTGAAAGTGAAATGTTACTGGGAGAGTTAAATCTCTATTGCCTAATTTTAAAAGAAATTGTAGGCAGAGAATGAGAGCCCTGGAATCTGGGGCTGAGAAGAGCGAGTGATGGAGGATGGAGAAGAGAAGATAGAATGAGAAAGAAGACAAAAAGCTAAAGATGGAAACTTTTACTGATTAATAAATTTGCCTTAGTCAACCCCTAAAAGCAAACAATAAAAAGTGTCAACCTAAAGGGTTAACAACAAATAATTCTACAGATTCCATCTCGTTAACTTTTGCAGAAGTTTAATATGTTGGCAAGTAAACACTTCTTTCATTCTTTAAATGAAGACATGCCAGTAGAATGGGCATTAAGCTTCCATGCATACAACATGGAATCTGCTGAGAGGCTGTGACCATCTTTGGGAGCACATTTCTATTTGAGTTCATAGGGGAAAAAGGAAGGGGGTTATCAGAAGGTAAAATTCACCACAAGAATAACCAAGGATCCTGATTTCAGGATTCAGCCACAGCTTCCTAATATCTAGGATTTAACACACCTTTAAAGCTAAAGCTGAAAACTCTACCCTTATCCCATGATTCAAATTCTGTTCTGATTTTTAACTGACACCAAAGAGTGACATTTACTTGAAGCTATGTAAGCGGGAGGGCATAAATGGACTCAACTTTTTGATAAAGGGCAGAAGAAAGACAGTGCCACGACATCTTATATAGGACATTGTAGAAGATGTAAATAGTCAACAGTTGTATTCTACTCAGTGTATTTCAAAGTATTTTCACACTGTTATCTCATTAAATCCCCCTCATTATGATATCAATTTACAGATGGAGAAAACGGTGCAGAGACATGAGGGAACTTGCCTAAGGTCAAACGCTGAAAGTGGCATTCTTGGTAATGAAACTCCGAGCTAATACAGATTAATGCTTCCCCTTTCATGCAGAGACCGCTTTGACAATCTAAGAAAGCTCTTGTTCATTCTTCAGAAGAATGCACATAACGTCAAGGGACTCTCACACCCAGGTTAAGATCCTCTGTATTACTGTCCTGGGCTGTGCATTCCAGTGGCACCTGAGGGGCACAGTCTGCTCACCCTCTTCTCTAGATCTCTGTATATGAAAAGGAGGTAAACTGAATGCTGGTCTAAATATACACAACAGACACTGAATTAATCTTGCAATTAGTTTGGAAGGGGAGCAGATATTGTACCGGCAAGAGGATGCATGGGTTATGGTTTCAGAGCTGGATATAGAAATAGCCTCTAATATTATCTTGGATAAATCTCATATAGTAAATGAATGCCGGCTTCTTCATCTTCAGCTTCATTTGAAAAATGAAAATTATCATACCTATCTCATAAATGAGCCATGAGAATCAAATAAGATAATGTAATTAATGCACCCAAGTACTGCACTCACTTCTTAGAAGAAATTGAAGAAATCATAGCTGTTAGCAGAGGACCCAAATGGTGACAAAATGGAAAGAGGCCAACATTTGAAAGGACCAGACTTGCTTTTTAATCACATCTTACCATGTATTAGTTCTAGGACCTTGGGGAAATTATTTAGCTTCCATGAGCCTCAGTTTCCTCATCTGCAAAATGGAGACTATATATTGCATGAAGTTGTTTTGGGCATGGAAATTATGTAAATGCCTAACAATGTCCAGCGCATTATAACTACTATTAATATTAGGAAAATGATTAATAATAGTGAATGTCTGCAACTTTAAAAGTAGGAAGTAATAACTTCCATGGAAATAAAATAAATACAAGACTGCACTTTTTTTCCTTTTCATGGACATGTTTAAATCTTAAAATTGTTCAGAAGTCCTCAAATATAAGGCAGAAGTCTTCATATGTAAGTTTTATGACATGGTACATGAAATTCTCACTACTTACGCAGAGATCATACCAAATCGAATCTAACTTAAATCACGAAGGGTTATTAGCTTGTTCATTTTCCATAAATGTCATCCAGCAACAGTAAAATAGGTCTAATGTTTATGCAAATATAAATGAGATTTCAAAAACATGTAACTCCAAAAATCTCTACAAACATTGTTTAGAATTTTAAATCATATTATCTTTTGATGGTTGCTATGTGTTCTCTATTATATTACATTCCTTTAATTTTCTTGAAATGATGTTGCTTTTGGAGAATCTCAAAGAAAAAAGCAATAAGGGTCAGATGGGAAAGTATTAAAAAATCTAAATTCATAATTGTAGTAAAATTGTAGGTAATTATTATTATTCATAAGGAATCACTATAGAATGTCTCTAGTCTTTCTCAGGAGGCATTTGAAAATCTGTAATTAAAAAAAAACCCTCGATTTTCACTCAACTTTTCATTCACTGCATAAAGTACACCTATGGTAGTTGGGATTGCCAGATTTCAATTATGAAAGTAATAAAAGGTTATGGTTTTTGCTTATCTGAAAGATTTCTAAGAAAAGACTGAAAAGGAAATTTAACATTTATTACCTAAAAGTCAGAGAAAAGAAAAACAATGATAAGTGCTACACTATATTTACTCAGAGATCATATTCCCAGCAACTCAGTCACCTGGATAATGGCTGTCAACCCTTAAGAAAGGAAAAGGAGCTCTTGGCCCCTGAAAGAGATAATGCAAAATGAGTCTACTTTACCAGTTTGAGACACGTGACTATTAATTTTGCTCTTATGTTACTCATAGTTCTAACCAAGCTTGGCCTTTTTATTTTCCAGTTCACATAAACTTAGAGGAAGCAAACTAGAATGAAGGGGGTAGTAGTTATGGATGGGCAAAATAACAGAACTATAAAGTTATGCTCAATAGCTAAGGGGAGAAAATAAGAAACTACAAGAAGATGGATTGGGGCTGCCTGGCAAAGGAGCACAAAAAAGACATCAAAACTGATATACCAGATGATGGCTCAGTTTCCAACTTAAATAGCAAGTGCTACTTAGGAGAGAAGAGATATATATGACAGATTTTATTCCTATTTTAAAAAGGAGTAAAATAAGAGATTTCATGCTTAAATTTATAAAACTTCAGCAATCTTGAAAATCTATCAACTGTATCCCCAATGATATTAGGTAATGAAAGACTCTAAATTTTCCCACCCCACCTCCCCCATCATAGTTATTAAAATAAACACAATGAAAATCTTATCTCTAAAGGTTTCCCTATATCCAACTCAATATTTTCTTATGTTAGGCTTCCTTCTCCCAATAATCAGCTGAACTTCTAATACTGAAACATAATAACCTCAGGCAGCTAAATATCACTAGCCAACAAGATAAGAACTCTATAAGCTCTTACCATTGTTCATGAGAAAACTAGTTGGGTGACAATTCTCTGTAGGTGAACTTGTTCAGCTGATAATTCAGAGCCAGTACTGGCATGTCTCCCATATAAAAATAGTAACTTAAAGATGCTTTGGATAAGTTAACTAATCTTTGTTTAATATATGCATCACACACAAATCAACTTGATCTTCCTTTCTTTCTATATATGAGAAAGTATATATCCTTAGAAAAGAAATTATAGTACTTATTTAGAAATAAAACTTACCTCATCACTTTCAGGCTGTGAAAACACAATCGGCTGGCCTGTATCTGAAGCTTCCCTTATATTCAGATGTAAAGGAATGTCTCCTAAAAGAGCCCATTGGATATTCATTAGTACCACAAGAGTTTATATAAGGCATTTGAAATTTTACTCTTTGAACTTCAGTAAGAAACAAAATCTAAACTAAATCAATTTAAATCAACTTGAGTTTGACTATCCTCAAATTGCTAAATCTCTGAAAAAAAATATTCAAGTGAAAATTAGGGGTGGGAGGAGTGCCTGTTGTGGCTCAGAGGTACAAACCCGACTAGTATCCATGAGGATGAGGGTTCAATCCCTGGCCTCATTCAGTGGGTTAAATATTCCAGTGTTGCCATGCGCTGTGGTATAGGTCGCAGATGCAGCTCAGATCCTGCCTTGCTGTGGCTGTGGTATAGGCTGGCAACTGTAGCTCCGATTCAGCCCCTAGCCTGGGAACTTCCATATGCTGCAGGTGTGGCCATAAAAAGCAAGAAAAGAAAAACAAAAAAGAAACTTAGAGGCAAAGTATTCCTTTTGAGGGTGGTACAGTGATCATACATATATGAAAGCTGCATGGCAGCCAATCAAGGGATAAAGCCTCTGATATATTTTTTATTCTTTGCTGGAGGTCTTCCAGCAAGAAATGGCTTAGAAGACATTTGTAAATTATATCTCCTTAGAATAACTGATATATATGTGTATTTAATGTCACATAAGTGGAAAAGATAAAGAGGTAAAATAGTTTCAAAACAGTACAACAAAACAGTCTTCCTTGATGAGTGGACTAAGAGAACTGTTGAAAAATCAGGCCGGTAGACCTCTTATTTCAACTATATGCCTCTTTATCAGAATTACATTTTATTATGTATTAATCTGTATAGCATTATATATAATTTATGAGCTTGATGAGATATTGGGAAATGTACAATAAAAACCGCCAATACACAGACTTGAGGTCACAAAGGATGTGTGTCTTTCCTGAGAATATATTATTAGTAGGTAGAGAGGAAAAGTGCTCTGATTCATCATCCAATTGACTCTTTCTACCATATCATCACAAATGAAGCCTTTCAAAAGGTTGAGATTTAAAATGCAATAAACTGAGTCTTAAGTAGAAGAGCTGATTTGTCATGGTACTCAGCGTTCTTAGAACAACCACAAGTCCATGCAAAGGTTATTGAAATGTGTATGTGTGTGTTCTATATAAGGAATTCATTCAGCACCATGCCAGGCAATGTAAATAATGCAAAGGAAGAATAATGCTACAAAATCACAAACCTATTACAATTTATGTTATGAAGTACAGGGAGGAACAGATATTTCATGCTCCTCTAATTAGTGAATTTTGAGATCTTAACCAGCAACTTTAAGTCTTTCCTAAATGTTCAATAGCCAAATGAAAAAATACATGAGTATTTCAGTAACCATTTAAAAATCAGATTTTCAATAAATCTGATGTCTATTCTGTAGATCAACTTTAGACTGTAGGAAGCTATCATTGGCGCAAGCAGGAGAAGGTATGCTATGGAAAATACTTAGAAATCCGTAAAGTTTTTCTCTTGATTCATGAACGGCCCGAGTATATAGTAAGAAATCCTGAATGCTTTCATTTCTTTCTTTTTTCTTTTCTTCTTCTTTTTTTCACAGCCACACTTGTGACATAAGGAAGTTCCCAGGCTCGGGGTCAAATCGGAGCTGTAGCTGCTGGCCTACGCCACAGCCACAGCAACGCCAGATCTGAGCTGCGTCTGTGACCTACACCACAGCTTACAGCAATGCCAGATCCTTAACCCACTGAGCAAGGCCAGGGATCAAACCCACATCCTCATGGATACCAGTTGGGCTTGTTACCACTGAGCCACAACAGGAACTCCCAATGGTTTCATTTCTACTCTAGTAACGGAAGAAAAGAAAAAATAAAACCTTCTTTTATAGCCACCTACTGATATCATTTCTGTGCTCCAAAGACTCAATATCCACAGAAAGGCACAACAAGAGAGAGGGAACTCTTATTAGAAAAGAGGTGACAGAGAGAGAGCAGTAATGGGCTAACAGTAGTAGTATACTGAGAAGGATAAAAAAGGAGTAAAGGTAACAAAAGTGGGTGAGGTTCAGCCTGGCCTTGAAAAGTATTTTGGGGGCAACTAGGACTGAAGGAAGCGCATTTCAGAAACGGAAGTGAGATCATTTGAGACCTTAACTACTATGCATAAACTGTCCCTGTAGGTGAATATGGATCAAGTTCTGAAGAGCAGATTTACCAAGTAATCATTTGAAACACAGTCCCATAGAAGAAAATAAACTGAGAGGCAGCCAGAGAGTCAGTAAAGGACAAATAAGAGTCCTAGGGATTTCACCCAGGCAGGAGGCCAGAGCTGTGAGGACTCTTTCCCTGATTTCAGTTCCTCATTCCCAGTTCCAACCTCTTCATTACCAGAGCCCCTGCTCCAGTTCATGGTAGATTACCGTGGGCTCCCATGACCACATTAAAAGTAGGAGAGGTGTTCTGTGTTAGAACTCTAGATTATTTTTCCCATACACTTGAGACACAACAATCTATGGCACTATCTGGTTTCTGTGATCAGTAATCAGTGTCTCTGATTATTGTTAGAGTAACTGTACTTTTATGAGCTGTTGGTTAAAATATAACTTCCATATGTGAGACTGTTTCTCTAGGAGGTATGTTTCAAATTCTAAATAACTGACTTACCAAATCATACCACCCATTCATAAATTAGGGAATTATAATATTGTCAGCATAATTCAATAATGCCATTATAATTACTCATTTACTTTATTATATAAGTGAATGCCAGTCTGTTATGTTATTATGCAGGTCTGGGAAATTGAACTTTCTAGGTTAGTTAAATGGAAAACAGTTGCAGAATATAATTAGTAGCTATAATTATAGCAATGCATCAAAATATATCATTAGTATTCACCTGGTACTATGATAGCTGCTATAGTACAAATGCATAATAATAATACATTTAATACCCACTTTTGGAAACTTAATTATTATAAAGAATGATCTAAAATTCCTTGATCTCTAAGGGATCTTAACTGTTCACTACTTAAAACTAATAACTCACTCTATGCTTCCCTTATTCAGCATCTAAAACCTGCCTTCACCCAGAATAGAAATTCATAAGTAGAAAATTAAAACTGTTGAAGTTCTCATCATGGCTCAGCAGAAACGAATCTGACTAACATCCATGAGGACGCAGGTTCGATCCCTGACCTCACATAGTGGGTTAAGGATCCATCATTGCCAAGAGTTGTGGTGTAGGTCGCAGAGACGGCTCGGATCGTACGTTGCTGTGGCTGTGGTGTAGGCCAGCAGCTGTAGCTCCAATTCGACCTCTAGCCTGCAAACCTCCATATGCCGTGGGTGAGACCCTCAAAAGACAAAAAAAGAAAGAAAGAAAGAAAGAAATCAAAAGTGTTTACTAAAAAGTCCATTAAGTTGCTTGTGTTTTTTTTAAATCATGTTTTATCCAAAATCTGTCTTTTGTTCACTTAACACATGATTTTACTTCTTCTCAAAATACTAATTAATCCTTCAAGTAAGTAACATGAACAGTACAGACAATGCAAATTTTGGGTTCCATTCTTAATAAACACAGCATAAAAAGGTTACAGAATAAAAACTTACATATAAAAAGATTATAGAAAACACAAAATATTGTTTTTCTAGAGCATAAGGACCAATAAATTCCAAAATGATCAGGAAGGTATTTCTTCATACATATCAAGAACTGACATTTTCAAAGGCTGCTACAATATACAGAAGAGGTATATATCTGTTTATACCAAGAGATGTCTTCCCAACTTAGCAAACAAACTAATAACCACTATTGAAAATATGGGCTTCAAATCATAGTACTCAGACTATAAAACTCTCTTCTCAGATTCAAGTTATAGGCAGTTTTTATCTATAGCAAAAGTTAATTACCATAACTGGCAGAATAAACCCCCTAGTCTAAAAGCTTTCCACTAATGAAATATTAGAAAAAGCCAAAGAAGTGTTAAGACATTCTACCGTACTATAGTAACTTACTCTAAAACACAAAGCCAAAAGCAACTCATCAGTTTCTGAGACATTCTTTATCACCATCTCCACTTTCCTTCGTGTCATTTCCTCTGCAAAAGAATATCCTGTGGTCTTACCTAGAACATCAAGATCAAGGGTCTGTGCTAGCCTTCTTGCACCATCAGCACCAAAAATATGAGTTTTGTGTTTACATTTTGGACACTGGAAAACACTCATATTTTGAACAAGGCCCAAAACCTAAAATGATAAAAACACATCGAAATCAAAACAAAATTAAACCAAATCTCAATCCACTGTTTCAACAAGTTTTTACCACATGTCTATTAGGTTCCAGTGATACAGTGATGAATAAGCTATGGTCTCCACTTTCAAGGAACTCAAGCTAGTGGGAGAGCAAGACACGCATGATTAGAGCAAGACACGCATGATTAATAATGTGGTAAATGCTAAAGAGATACAAATGAGAGGGATCAAAAAATCCTATTTGGGAAGAATAAGAGGGATCTCTGAGTTGGCCAAGGGAACTGATTCTTCAGGCTGAGGGGTTGAGGCAGAAGGAAGAGCACAGGCTAATGCAGCATAATTTAACTTGTGTGGCCTATTTGGGCTACAACCAGTAAGGGTGCCAAGGCAGAAGCTAGTTTGGTAAGAAAGGTCAGGGTCATATGGCAAGGTGCTAAATGCCATCCATGTATTTGAGACTTTCTTCTGGAGACACTAGAAAACCATAGAAGATTTTAAAGCTGAGGAGATGGCATCAAAGAAGCAGTGACAGACAATCAGATCTATGTTTCAGAAATTTAGTTCTGAGGGCAATATGGAAAAAATAAGCAGGAAGACACACCAGAAAATAAACAGTTAAGAAGCTCACTGTGGAAAGCCCCACAGTAAATTAAACAACAGGTAACATACACTGAATGCTTATTACATGTCAGGCACTGGCATAAGTGCTTTACATGCACTATCTTATTTACTCCTCACAGAACTTTATGAGTTTTTATTATCCTCGTTCTATAGTTGAGAAAATTCACACAGCTAGCAAAAGACTGAAACTCAGCTCTTATCAAAATATTATCGTTTGAAACAAACGTTTAAAGCTATAAAGAAAGTGCCCATCTGAGCTTCCCCAGCTTCTAGCACAAAATAGATACTTCATAACCATTTGTTGAATAAATAGAATCTGCAAATATAATCCGTATTCCCCCACTTCTTACTGATGAGAAGGAGTGGTTCTCTTCTAGAATAAAAACGGGGAGAAAAACTGTCAGGGACTTAGAGATAACAAAGTCTATAGCATCCTATCAATTCTACCAATAAGATTATCATTATGGGAGATATCTCTATTAAGACAGTTGCATTTTAAATAAAGAATAGCACTGATAGTCCACAATGAAACATAGAAATAAGAAGGGGATCAAATCTATTATTCTTTCTGAAAAGAGAAACAGGAAAGACTAAAGTTTCCAACAGCACCTGTAAACGAAGACAAATAGTGAGGGACATAAATTTGTAGGTAAGCATTTCCCAAGCATAGCATGCCCTTTCGCTGATACAAAGTATCACAAAAAACAAATCACCCCTGTTTTGGTAATTCAGCACCACCTCCAGAAAGCTACAAGAAAAACATAGTTTAGTATCACACAGCTTATTTGTTTATTCACTATGTCTGTATAAAACACTCATTGCCTGGGCAGTTTTATTGCCATTTATGTTAAGTGTGATATATCACCTCACAGTATGGCTTTCAACTTAAACATAAAAATACCACTCAAGAAATGGGAAAAGGAGAAACACTTAAGGTGAAAATTTAAGTGAGGGTACATTCTAATCCAGAGAAGATGGAAAAGTATTCCTACTCTGGAATCTCTTAGACTCCCCCAAGATATAGAGGCATGGAACTAGAGTGTATTTGCAGTCTGGGTGATTAACTTCTTGTTATCAAATTGTTAGCTATGATATAAATGTCTCAGACATGTTCTTATATAGACTACATAAATGTCACAGACATAAAGCTATAACCAGACTCAGTATTTAATGAGATCTTATTATATGCCAGTAACTGGGCTAAACACAAGGAGTAGCACACAGTGGTGAGCAAAACAGACTTGGAGCTCACACGCTAATTGGAGAAACAGATTGAACAATTAGTACAAAAATCTATTTTAAACACTGGAACAGCTTCTCTGGAAGCAAAGTACAGAGTACTGAGACTATAGAAAAGAGAGGACTCTATCTACCCTTGGAGTCACAGAGGACTGTCTTCAGGAAATGTTTGACTTAAAAGTTAAAGAATAAGCAGGTAGAAACAAGGAGAAAGGGGAGAAACACACTCAAGACAGAAGTAGGAGCACATGTCTCCTTTAAGGAATCGAAAGGCAGTATTGTTGGGGTACAGGGTGAGTGGTGCGAGATGAGGATTGAAAGGCCAGGCTTGTAGGCCAAGGTAGCTGTCTGCATTATACGAGTGCAAAGAAATGCCATTAAAGGGTTTTTAAGCCAGAGACCACTATGCCTTGGGGGTAGGAGACTCATTTCTCAGGACTGTAGGGTTTTAAAAACAACATGTAATGGAAAAAACTAAAAGGACTTGTCTTTGTGTCTTTATTTTCGTAAACACGCACAAATCAGGGCTGTGTTCTCTGAAATCAGTCATTTCAGAAGTGGTAGTTTTTCATGCTGTCTAAAATACTCTAGTTTTCCTCCTGCACAGTTCTTCTCTGCCCAGGACTTTTCTCCCGTGCGCAAGGTTAGGAATTTTCTTCTCTGCAATTAGGTGGGGACATGTACCTTGTTCTGGACAATGAAATGTGAGCTGAAGTGACATGTGTCACGTGTAGGCAGAAGATTTAAGTGCTAATTCCTCATTATGTTTCCCTCTGTCCCTGGGACTAGCAAGCTTCCAGAAAGTCTGAGTGCCAGAGTAAGAACAATGCAGAGGAGTGTTAAAGCCAAACCATAGTGGACATGTGGCATGACAAAAATAAAACCTGTATTGTTTTCAGCCATTTATTTGAGGGTTGTTATTAACATAACCCAGCCCATACTGGCTGATACAGAGGTATAGGAAGAAAGTATTAGAATGTCTATCTCTTCTTTATGACTTCTTTAATTTTTTTGTGTGTTCTAATGAAAATAACATTAACACAGTAACATAGGTATACTGTACATAGGTACATGTAATTTATAATATATATCTATATATAGTATATATTATAGGCTCAATATATAGGTACTACAGTTTATATTACATATCTACATGTAATATAATGATGCGTCTATATAGTTATATAATCTAAATGTATATATGTACATATACAATTACATACATTCTCAACATCATTTATTGATAAGATATATGGTCAAAAAATTTTAGACTAGTTCCATTAGTCTCAGTAATGAATAAACTAATAAACTGTGAATAAACTATTTCCATTTAACACCCTTTATGTTAAAAATTAAGAGGTTGTGATAAGTAAGCTTGGCTCTATTACTGATAATATGTAACTTCTTCAAGTTAAAGGATAAATGCCCTACTACTGCTTCCTAGGTTGCTGTGAATAAACTAATTCCATTTAACTCTTATAGAGTTCTCTCATCCTAAAAACTTCCCACACAAATGTCACTGTGCTTTAAAAAAAAAGTTATACTGGAACAAAACAGAGCCCAGAACAGACTCACACATCAAAGTTGCTAGTTTATAATGGAGACGGCACAGGACTACATGTTAAATGGATATCCACATGGAAAATCTTAATCCTCTATCTCACATCATACACCAAAATTAGTTTCCAGATTGATTACAGAGCTAAATGTGAAAGATAAAACAATAACACACTGAGAAGAAACCCACAAAGTATACTTATAACATTAGAATCAAAGATTTTTCTACCAAGTCACAGAGGAGCACTAAACATAAATGATTTTTTTCGTTAAATTGTACCACATAACATTAGTAACTCAATTAACTAGAAGACAAAACTAAGACAAAAAGGAAAGCTATAGAACAGGAGATGATATCTATACTAAACATACATGACAAAGGATTTTTAGCTGGAATACATAAAGAACCCCTAAAAATCAATAAGAAAAAAAAATCAGATAATACAAAAGAGAAATAGGCAAGAGCCCTATCAGGCAGTTGATTAAAAAAAGATACCTAAACAAACATTAGAAAAACTATTGAATTTTAACTATCTTCAGGGACGTGCAAATTAGAACCACAATAAGATATCATACATTTATGCTTAAGACCTGATTAAAAAAAGAAAAACATCCTTATGACTATAACAGCCCCCCCCCCAAAATAAAATAGGAGTTTCCGTCGTGGTGCAGCAGAAATAAATCCTACTAGGAGCCATGAGGTTGCAGGTTTGATCCCTGGCCTTGCTCAGTGGGTTAAGGATCCAGCATTGCTGTGAGCTGTGGTGCAGGCTGCAGATACGGCTCAGATCTGGTGTTGCCATGGCTGTGGTGCAGGCCGGCAGCTGTAGCTCCGATGAGACTCCTAGCCTGGGAACCTCCATATGCTGCAGGTGTGGCCCTAAAAAAAAAAAAAGGAAAAGCAAAAAAAAGCAAAAACGCAAATATCAAATGTTGGTGAGGATTGAGAATGTGGGAACAAATGAAACTCGTAATTTCGTTCTAGGTATAAAGTAGTACATACACCTTTTTGGAAAACTCATAGTTGATAGTTATTTACTTAAACTGATGTATGCCTAAATTGTGGCACGGTATTTCCACTCTGTTACATATTAACAAAAATGTGAACATAACAGTTACCAAAAGACATGTACAAAAGTGTTCATAACTAAATATCCAAAAATGGAAAAACTATCCAAATGTCCATCAACAGTAAAATGGACAAATAAACTGGTATAGTCACACAATGGGATTGCTACACAGCAATGAGAATGAAAGAACTATAGCTACAATCAACAGTATGAGTAAATGTCTCAAACATAATCTTAAGCAAAAGAAGCCCCACAAAAGTATATTCTTATTATTCCATTTATAAAAAGTTCACAACTAGATAAAACTAATCTATGTGTTATGATTTGGGTTCCGCTTGCAGGTAGTGACCAGGAGGTGGAACAAAGTGGGAGCTTCTAGGGTACTGGTAATACTGTTTCCAGAATACAAACAATGGGTGTGTTCACGCTGCAAAAAATTCATTGAGCTAGGTACACCTACAATTTGTGCCCTTTTGTGTATGTATATCAGACTTCAATAAAATGTTTGCTTTAAAAAAAGGTGGTCATGTGAAAAGTCGCCAATAAAGCAGTAAGAACAAATAACCAAAACAATGGTTTATTGGGCAACTTGTGAACATGCACTCAAAAACAACCATCTGTTTTAAAAAGAAAATATTCTATCAGAACAGAGAGGTAGCACTAAAATTAAGATGAGGTTATTGGGAGGAACAATCCCCTACAAGAAAAGAATTGAAATAAGTCTAACCCCGGGAGTTCCCTGGTAGCCTAGTGGTTAAGGACCTGGTCTTGTTACTGCTGTGGCTTGGGTCACTATTGTGGCATAGATTTGATCCACGGCCCAGGACTTCCACATGCAGTGGGCACATCCCCTCAAAAAGTCTAACCCCAGAGAAGCTCTGAAACAGAGGGGTTCTAGACCAACAATGTCTAATAAGGGAGCCACTAGTCATATGTGGCTCCTGGGCTCCTGAAATGTGGCAAGTCTCAACTGAGCTGAAAGTGTAAAATACACATTGGACATCAAAGCCCTAGTACAAGTAAAAGAATGTAAAAATATCTCGATTTTTTAAAGTTTACAAGCTATTCATTGAACTATATCATAAATATACACAAAAAGTACACAAATCATAAGTGCATGACTAAATGGACTTATCATGAAGTAAGTACGCCCATTTTACCAGGAAACTGCTAATAAAACATCGCCAGCACTAGAGTTTCCTTGTACACTCTCTAAAACATGTTGCCAAAAGTATTAATTTTGTCTAGTTTGGAACTTGATATGAATATAATCACACAATATACTCTTTTGTGTCTGTGTGATTCATCCAGCTAAACCATGTACATCTGCAGTTTATTTTCATTACACCCTAAGATTCCATGATGACTGCATCACAGTTATGTATTCCCTTGTTGGATCATCTGTGCTGTTCCCAGGTTTTGGCTATTATCAACAATGCTTTTAAGAATGTTTTAATACATGCCTTTTTTTTTTTTTTTTTGCTAGGTATTAGGTTATGCATATTTAACTTCAGTTTTAAAAAATGTCAGTTTTCCAATAAAGTTCTACCAACTTACACTTCTATCAGCAATGTCCGAGAACTCCAGCTGAGTCGCAGCTTCACCAACATTTGGTATCATTGGTCTTTTTTCATTTTGGCAAGTATGGTAAGTGTGTGGTGGTGTCTCAGTTCAACTGTCAATCTGCTTATACTGGGAACTGTATTTCCTAGAATCTCTCTCCTTGTATGGCTCCTGGTTAAAGTTCACCAAAGGTAAAGTGGCATGAGATTTGGGAGGAGGAAGTGTCCTTAGACCTTACACGACAAAGCTTTCCTGTGGTCAGAGGTGGTGACGAAATTTGCAGACGTGCAGGTGCATTCCAGTTTGTTCTCACGCTTCCTGAATCTGCGCTCAGCTGTCCTTTGCACTGTGGTTTTAATTGTGTTGCCAAAACTGGTAATGAAGTTAAGCATATTTTTATAAGTTTTTGGTCATCTGCATATTCTGTAAAGTATGTGTTCAGGTCTCTTGCCTCTTTTTTTCCATTCCCCATGTGTTTTTGTCTTATTGAACTGTCAGAATTCCTAGTATAACACAATCCTTTTTGGTTGATTCTCAGGTTTTATAATGATTTCATGCTGAAATGACAGTATTTTCAATTTACTGAGTTAAGCATATTATTAAACTTAACTTCACCTGTTTTTAAAATATTTTTAAGAATAGGCTACTAGAAAATTTAAAGTTAATTTTGTGGCTCAAGTTATATTTCTACTGGACAGTGCTGCTGTTGATAATTAAAGTCTGGCTACAGAATTTATTTTGATAGTTCTCCTACATAATGCTATTCTAAGGTCCAAAAGATGCGAAATAAAATGCATCAGGATCTGTGATTTATGAATATTTTAAAAAATTGAACAGAAATGAAACATTTACCTTCATGACTATACAGGACAGATGTGCTGTCAAGTTTCTTTTAGATGAAATTACATCAATTGAGTGTGATAATGCTCATGTGTGGTTATCTCCTTCTGTTCAGAGCTCATACAACAGTCATACATATATTTGATTTAAAAAAGAAAAAACAATTTACTTTTCCAAATATGCAGACTGTAGCAGAGACAACTTGTGCAAAACATGGAAGGTGGGAGAAAATTTAAAGACAGCTTTGGGTATTAAAAAGATTTAGAACACGCTGCCCTCATTCACTTCAGAGTAATTCCTTAAAATCAAGGATTTTTGTCCAGGGACAGATAATATAAT
Source organism: Catagonus wagneri (assembly GCA_004024745.2). NCBI lineage: Eukaryota > Metazoa > Chordata > Mammalia > Artiodactyla > Tayassuidae > Catagonus > Catagonus wagneri. The sequence continues at coordinate 9,353,813 of PVHT021183629.1, read as the reverse complement.
AAGAGAGAAAATTATAATATCCATATTATAATATTGTTCATTAAAAATTCTTCTCTTAAATAGGAAATAATTCATATCCACACAACCACTCCCTACCTTCATCCCTCATAAAAGCCTTATATTGTGTGAATACTTTATATCTTGTCAAGCTGTTTGTTTATTATAGCACAATTTTGTACATCCTTTGATGGCAGAAATATCAGAAAACAGATGCTCTGATGTACTTTAATTTACATAATACCATTGTGAGGCAGCTGTAAGCATGCCCAATCATTTTCTAATGTCCCGTCAAAGTGTAAGATCCCTTCTTTTTACCTTCAGCTGGTTTTACTGAAAGAAAGTAAACGCTCCATGCTTGCCTAACATCCGCCACCACAGCTTTTTATATGGTATTCTTACATTATTCCAATCCATCACTGGCTCAGGATACTTCTTTTATTAACTTTTAAAAAATTGACTCTCTTGAAATATCAACATTGTTCTGAAATACTGGATTTTTTGTGTCTAAATATATTGAATTAAGCAGGCTCAAAAGACCCCAATTTTAATTTCTTCTTGGCATTTTAAACCCAGATTCAGGTAAGTAATGAGCAAGGTTTTCAGGCTACTATATAATCCAATTTCTCAATCTTACAATCAAGATAAATTCTTCCTGGTTGGAACTTGTCACAAGGACTAAGAGCTATGATTTAAGAAAAAAATGAAGAGGGAACACTCACTGTTAAATAAGAGAATGAATAATGTCTGAAATTTATTAGATTCATAAGTGCTTTATAGTTCTGTATTAGCCTTGAACCAGTTTTTGGTATATTCCTTGAAGCATGTATACAGATACTATAATTTTTTAAATGAGATGGGTGTTCTCTCTTTCAGAAGTAGTCTGACAATGGAAAGAACAACGAAGGGGAGGCCTGCATTCATTCTCCTCCTGGGGACCAACAAACTAGCTCAATGTCCGTGAGGTACAACTCAACTTCTCTATGCCTTGAATTCTAAAATGAAGGTTTGTGAGTTCCCATCGTGGCTCAGCAGAAACGAATCTGACTAGCATCTATGAGGACGTAGGTTCAATCCCTGGCCTCACTCAGTGGGTTAAGAATCTGGTGTTGCTGTGGCTGCGGTGTAGGCCAGCAGCTGTAGCCTTGACTCGACTCCTAGCCTGGGAACCCCCATATGCCTCAGGGGTGGTCCTAAAAGAACAAACAAAAAAATTAAAATAAAATGAAAGTTTGTAATGATCAGAAATCTACCGGTGTAACAATAACATTCAGAGATACCCTTCACAATGTCATGTGCTCAGGCCTATGCTAAGTACATGTCATCTCGTTTAACTGCCCCAGTGAGATGGGTCACAAGACACTGAAGATAAATTATTTGCTCAAGGTCACGCAGTTAGTAATTAGCAGCCAAAATTCAAATCAGCTGGATCTATATGTGGAAGTCACCTAACCAGATGACAAGTAAATGAACTAGAAGATTTTGTTCATGGCACTAGTTGTCCTAAAACAACTGATGAATCAATCCAGTTTAGCAGAATGATTGAATATAGTAATGAAGAGCACAGCTAAAAGGGAAGCCCTGATTTGAACCATCTTCACCACTCACTGATGCAGATGAGCCTCTGACTTCATTCCTTTTTCCTGGCCATGGGACGTCCCTTTCCCTCCATACCTTCACCACACCTCTCATGAGAACCTATGGACCACTTACCTCCTCTCCATTTTGCAGTCCACCAGTTTTCTCTTTACTTGTCCAACTGGCCAGTCAGAATCCCAGAGATAAGCAAATTCAATGGAGAATCCTCTTCTTTCCATGGGCTCTCTCACTCTGTGGTATTTTATGACGCCCATATTACTAAAACCTCAATTCCAGATAATCCAGAGAAACAACAATAAAGAATATAGGCTCGAGATTGGATTAAGATGGCGGAATAGAAGGAATGGAGCTCAACTTCTCTCCCAAAAAAAATACAGCAAAACTACAAACAAATGCCAAGCAACCTTCAACCAAATGGACTGTAAACTTCTAAAAAAGATATTCTGCTCCAGAAGACAAAGAGGAGACCACATCAAGAGGTAGCAGGGGTGATTACGTGATAGAAGAAACCCCATACCACCCGGATGGGAAGACCCACAGACTGGAAAGTAACTGTATCACAGAGACTCAGCTACAGGACTGAGAGTTCTGAGCCCCACGTCAAATCCCCACGCCTGGGGATTGGGCACAGAGAGAAAAAGCCCCTGGAACATCTGGCATTAAAGGCCAGTGGGGCTTGTGTGCAGGAGCTCCACAGGACTGGGGGAAACGGAGACCCCATTCTTGAAAGGCACACACAGACTTTCACGTGCACTGGGTCCCAGGGCAAAGCAATCTCCATAGGAATCCGGGTGGAACCTGACTGCAATTCTTGGAGGATCTCCTGGGAAAACAGGGGTGACTGTGCCTTGTTGTGGGGGAAGGACATTGGAGGTGAAGCTCTCGGGGACAATCAGCAGCCTGCATTTCTCTGGAGGAGGCCATTTCTGGGAAAATCTGCTCCCATCAGCGCTGAGAAGCCCCAGGCCAAACAACAATCCAGGTGGGATCTCAGCCCCACCCATCAGTAAACAGGCTGCCTAAAGAACCCTCAGGCACACAGCCAGCCTCTAATCTCATCCAGAGACAAAGCCCCATCCATCAGAGGGAGAGGAATCAACCCCACCTACCAGTGAGCAGGCATCACTCCCTCCCATCAGGAAGCCTACAGCAAGACCCCTCCATACCAACTTTAGCCACAGGGGAGGCAAACACCTGAACTAAGAGAGGCTACAACTCTATTGTCTGCAAAAAGGTCACCACACCAAAAACCTATAAAAATGAAAAGACAGAAAACTCTAACTCAGATAAGGGAGAAAGAGAAAAGCCCAAAAAACAGCTCAGTGATGAGGAGATTATCAGCCTCCCAGAAAGAGACTTTAGACTGTTGATGCTGAAGATGATGCAAGGCATTGGAAATAGACTGGAGGCAAAGATTGATAATTTACAGGAAACACTGAGCAAAGAAATACAAGCTGTAAAAATTAAACAACAAGAGATGCAAAATACAATAACTGAAATAAAAAATTCATTAGAAGCAGCCAACAGTAGAATAGAGGAGGCACAAAAACAAATCAGCGAGGTGGAGGACAGATTAGTGGAAATCACTAATGCAGAAGAGAAAAGAGATAAAAGATTGAAAGGAAATGAGCAGAGTCTCAGAGTACCTGGGATAATGTTAAATGCACCAACATCCGTATTATAGGGGTGCCAGAGGGAGAAGAGAGAGAGAAGGGGACGGAAAAAATATTCGAGGAGATTATAGCCGAAAACTTTCCTAATATGGGAAAGGAACCACTCACTCAAATCCAGGAAGCACAATGAGTACCATATAAAATAAACCCAAGGAGGAACACCCCCAGACACATATTAATCAAAATGACCAAAATTAAAGACAGAGAAAATTTTGAAAGCAGCTAGGGAAAAGAAACAAATGACATACAAAGGAACCCCAATAAGGTTATCAGCAGATTTTTCATCTGAAACTCTGCAGGCCAGAAGGGAGTGGCATGATATACTAAATGTGATGAAAGGGAAAAACTCTCAACCAACATTACTTTAGCCTGCAAGGCTCTCATTCAGATTTGAAGGAGAGATCAAAACCTTTACAGATAAGCAAAAGCTAAGCGATTTCTGCAACACTAAACCAGCTTTACGACAAATACTAAAGGAACTTCTCTAGTCAGAAAAAAAAAAGGCCACAACCAGAAACAAAAACACCACAAATCACAAGGCCCACCCATAAAGGCATATATACAGTAAAGATACTAAATCATACATGCCCAAGCTACCAAAATCAGAAATCATGAGAAGAGAGCACAAATGCAGGTCACTGGAGAAGCACGTGCAATTAAGAAACCAACAACTTAATACAATCTCAGTTATATATAGACTCTTATATCAAAACTTCAGGGTAACTGCAAACCAAAAATCTACAATTGATACACAAACAAATAAGAAAAATCAACTCGAATACAATATTAAAGATAGACATCTTGTGAGAGGAGACAACAAGAGAATAAGGGAAGAAAAAAAGAGCAACAAAAACCCCAAACAGTTAATAAGATGGCAATAAGGACATATCTATCAATAATTACCTTAAATGTTAATGGACTGAATGCCCCACCCAAAAGACATAGACTAGCCGAACGGATACAAAAACAAGACCCATATATATGCTGTTTTCAAGAGACCCACTTCACTTCTAGAGACACATACAAATTGAAAGTGAGAGGATGGAAGAAAATATTCCATGCAAATGGGCATCAAAAGAAAGCCGGAGTAGCCATACTCCTATCAGACAAAATAGACTTTAAAATGAAGAACATTTTAAGAGACAAGGAAGGGCACTACATAATGATCAAAGGATCAATCCATTGAGAAGATATAACAATTTTAAATATCTATGTACCCAACATAGGATGACCACAATATATAAGGCCACTGCTAACAACCTTAAAAGAAGAAATCAACAATAACACCATCATAGTGGGGGACTTTAACACCCCACTTACAGCAATGGACAGGTCTTCCAGGCAGAAAATCAATAAGGAAACACAGGCCCTGAATGAAGCACTAGATCAGATGGACTTAATAGATATTTATAGGACATTCCATCCAAAAGCAACAGAATACACATTCTTTTCAAGTGCGCATGGAACACTCTCCAAGATTGATCACACCCTGGGTTACAAATCAAGCCTCAGTAACTTTTAAGAAAATTGAAATCATTTCAAGCATCTTCTCTGACCACAATGCTATACGACTGGAAATCAACAACAAGAAAAAAATGACCAAAAATACAAATATGTGGAGACTAAACAACATGCAACTAAATAACCAATGGATCACAGAAGAAATCAAAGAGGAAATTAAAAAATACCTAGAAGTAAATGACAACAAAGACACGACACCCTAAAACCTCTGGGATGCAGCAAAAGCAGTTCTAAGAGGAAAGTTTAGAGCAATACACACCTACCTCAGGAAACAAGAAAAAGCTCAAATAAACAATCTAACTTTACATCTAAAGCAGCTAGAGAGGGAAGAACTGACAAGGCCCAAAGTTAGTAGAAGAAAAGAAATCATCAAGATCAGAGCAGAAATCAACGAAATAGAAACAAAGAAAACCATAGAAAAGATCAATGAAACTAAAAGCTGGTTCTTTGAAAAGAT
>PVHT021183629.1:9289016-9347566 GCA_004024745.2 Catagonus wagneri | reverse complement strand
AAATGGACACATTCTTAGAAAAGTACAATCTCCCAAGACTAAACCGAGATGAAATAGAAAATATGAATAGACCAATCACAAGCTCTGAAATTGAAACTGTGATTAAAAAACTTCCAACAAACAAAAGTCCAGGACCAGATGGTTTCACAGGTGAATTCTATCAAACATTTAGAGAAGAGCTAACGCCTATCCTTCTGAAGCTCTTCCAAAAAACTGCAGAAGAAGGGACGCTCCCAAACTCATTCTATGAGGCAACCATCACCCTGATACCAAAACCAGACAAAGATACCACAAAAAAAGAAAATTACAGGCCAATCTCACTGATGAACATAGATGCAAAAATTCTCAACAAAATACTAACCAACCAAATCCAACAATACATTAAAAGGATTATACACCACGATCAAGTGGGATTTATCCCAGGGATCCAAAGATTCTTCAGTATCCATAAATCAATCAGTGTGATAAACAACATTAACAAACTGAAGAATAAAAACCATATGATCCTCTCCATAGGTGCAGAAAAAGCCTTTGACAAAATCCAACACCCATTTCTGATAAAAACCCTTCAGAAAGTGGGCATAGGGGGAACCTACCTCAACATAATCAAGGCCCTCTATGACAAACCCAGAGCTCACATCATTCTCAATGGTGAAAAGCTAAAAGAATTCCCGCTGAGATCAGGAACAAGACAAGGATGTCCACTCTCGCCACTACTATTCAACATAGTTCTGGAAGTCCTAGTTACAGCAATCAGAGAAGAAAAAGAAATAAAAGGAATCCAAATTCGGAAGGAAGAAGTAAAACTATCACTTTTTGCAGATGACATGATACACCTAGAGAATCCTAAAGACTCTACCAGAAAACTGTTAGAGCTCATCAATGAATTTGGCAAAGTTGCAGGATACAAAATTAATACACAGAAATCAACTGCATTTCTATATACTAACAATGAAAGAGCAGAAAGAGAAATTAGGGAAGAAATCCCGTTTACCATCGCATCAAAAAGAATCAAATACTTAGGAACAAACCTGCCTAAAGAGACAAAAGACCTGTACTCTGAAAAGTATAAGCCACTGATGAAAGAAATCAAGGATGATGTGAAGAGATGGAAAGACATACCATGCTCTTGGATTGGAAGAGTCAATATTATCAAAATGACTATACTACCCAAGGCAAACTACACATTCAATGCAATCCCTATCAAATTACCAAGGACCTTTTTCACAGAACTAGAACAAAATAGTTTAAAGTTTGTCTGGAAACACAAAAAGCCCAGAATAGCAAAAGACATCCTGAAAAAGAAACACGGAGCTGGAGGAATCAGGCTCCCTGACTTCAGACTCTACTACAAAGCTACAGTCATCAAAACCATATGGTACTGGCACAAAGAGAAATATAGATCAGTGGAACAGGATCGAAAGCCCAGAATTAAATCCACGCATCTATAGTCAACTAATCTATGACAAAGGAGCCAAGAATATACATTGGACAAAAGACAGCCTCTTCAATAAGTGGTGCTGGGAAAACTGGACAGCTACATGTTAAAAAATGAAACTAGAACACTTCCTAACATCATGCACAAAAATAAACTCAAAATGGATTAATTAAAGATCTAAATATAAGACCAGATACTATAAAACTCTTAGAAGAAAACATAGGCCAAACACTCTCTGACATAAATGATAGCAACATCTTCTCAGATCCATATGTCAGAGTAAGGACAATAAAAAGAGAAATAAACACATGGGACTTAATTAAACTTCAAAGTTTCTGCACAGCAAAGGAAACTCTAAACAAAACAAAAAGACAACCCACAGAATGGGAGAAAATATTTGCAAATGAATCAACTGACAAGGGATTAATCTCTAAAATTTACAAACAGCTCCTACAGCTCAACACCAAAGAAACAAACAACCCCACCAAAAAATGGGCAGAGGATCTAGGCAGACAATTCTCCAAAGAAGACATGCAGATGACAAATAAACACATGAAAAGATGTTCAACATCGCTTCTCATTAGAGAAATGCAAATCAAAACCACTATGAGGTACCACCTTACACTGGCCAGAATGGCCATCGTCAGAAAGTATACAAACAATAAGTGCTGGAGAGGGTGTGGAGAGAAAGGATCCCTATTACATTGTTGGTGGGAATGCAAATTGGTGCAACCACTGTGGAAAACAGTATGGAGATTTCTCAGAAAACTCAAAATAGAATTACCATTTGATCCAGCAATCCCACTCCTGGGCATCTATCCAGAGGAAACCATGACCCGAAAAGACACATGTACTCCAGTGTTCACTGCAGCACTCTATGCAATAGCCAGGTCATGGAAACAACCTAAATGCCCATCGACAGAGGAGTGGATAGGGAAGATATGGTACATACACACAATGGAACATTACTCAGCCATTAAAAGGAATGAATTACCAACATTTATAGCAACATGGATGGACCTAGAAATTATCACGCGAAGTGAAACCAGTCAGACAATTAGACAGCAACACCCAATGCTACCGCTTACATGTGGAAACTAAAAAGACACAATGAACTTCTTTACAGAACAGAGAATGACTCACAGACTTTGGAAAACCTTGGTTTTTCAAATAAGACAATCTGGGGGGTGGGGGGATGCACTGTGGGTTTGGGATAAAAAATCTATAAAATTGACTTGTGATGATTTACGTACACCTATAATTGAAATAAAATCCATTAAGAAAAAAAAAAAAAAAGAATGTAGGCTCTAGAAAGCGGACTTAGGACAAGATTCCAGAAGCCCACTAAACAGATGGGCAGCCTGATGTGAGTTACTTAATCTCCCTGTATTACAGTTTTCTCATCTATGAAAAGGGGAAATAATGTTTTTACCTCACAGAGTTGCTGTGAAGATTACACTAGTTTAATTCATGTAAATCACACAGAATAGCAATCTCATGCAAAGCATACATGGACTTCTGAGAGATGTTGGAGAAAGACACAAATGAGTAAATATCTTTAGTTTCTGGGATGTAATTATAGCCAAGATGCAGAATGCTACCTACCCAGGCTTATAAAGGTTGTCACTGAAGAAAGTCATTTTTATAAAATGGAAAGATTATCCAAGTGTGGAGAAGGAAGCCGTGTGTGATATGTCATGTGCAAACTAGTTAATAGTGTTCCTAGAAAGAAGTCAAACAGCACTCTGCAAGGCTGTCAAAGCCAATAATGAAAGAGTCTTTAAAGATATCAAATGTATTAAACTTCCCAGAGAATCAAGTAAGACTACCTGATGATCACAGAGGAAAAACTGTGCTCAAGGATGAAAAGGAGAGAATAAATGTGTCACTGGCCTCTGTTTTCCTGTAAGGCTACTGATTTCTAAATTGCGTTTTAAGGCAGGTAATCTTGAGGTATTAAATAAAAAAGGATTTTGGGACCCAAAAGACAAAGTAGACGCTGACAAAGCTCTAAGACAGATATCATGAACACGAGAGTTTTGAAGGCATTAAAGGTGTGAACCCCTTGGTCCAAATAGATAACCTACTGCCATGAATGGTGACTCTGTCAGAAAACGATGTAACTACAATTCTAATCCTCATCACTAAGAACAACTTGTAGAGTCTTTGGTAATAAAAATGGAAAATAATGGAAAATGGTAAGAAAATACTGATAAGAATTAAGTTTCTAGGATCACTTAATTTTTCTTTGAAGACAATACAGTAATATAGCTCTTACAAATAAATACCATAAAGTTGCAGATCACAAGATGACTTTTTTTTTTTTTTTTTTGGCTTTTTAGGTTCACACCTGAGGCATATGGAGGTTCCCAGGCTAGGGGTCGAATCAGAGCTGTAGCTGTTGGCCTACACCACAGCTATAGCAACTTGGGATCCGAGCTATGTCTGCGACCTACACCACAGCTCTCAGCAACGCCGGATCCTTAACCTGCTTGAGGAAGGCCAGGGATAGAACCCGCACCCTCATGGATACTAGTCAGGTTTGTTAAACCACTGAGCCAACACGGGAACTACTGAATATTTGTAGACTTCTTAATGGTGGCCATTCTGACTGGTGTGAGATAATAGCTCACTGTAGTTTTGCTTTTCATTTTTCTAATAATTAGTGATGGTTAGCATCTTTTTGTGTGTTTCTTAGTTATCTGTACGTCTTTAGAGAAATGTCTACTTAAGTCTTCTGCCCATTTTTCAATTGGGTTGTCTTTTTGCTGTTGAGTTGTATGAGTCATTTATATATTTTGGAGATTAAGCCCTTGTCGGTTGCATTGTTTTTGCAAAGATTTTCTCCCATTCCCTGGGTAGTCTTTTTTTCCTTTAAAGGTTTCCTTTGCTGAGCAAAAGATTTTAAACTGAATTTAGTTGTTTTTGTTTTTAATTGTCATTATTCTACGAGGTGGTTCAAACAAGATGTTGCTGCAATCATGTTTGACATAATCAAAAAACATTCTGCCGATGTTTTCCTCTAGGAGTTTTATAATATCTGGCCTTACATTTAGGTCTTTAATCCATTTCGAGTTTATTTTTGTATATGGTATTAGAGAATGTTCTAATTTTATTCTTTTATATGTAACTGTCCAGTTTTCCTAGCACCACTTATTGAACATACTGTCTTTCTTCCACTGTATGTTCTTGCCTCTTTTGTCAAGATTAGTTGACCACAGGTGTTTGGGTTTATTTCTGGCTTTCTAGCCTGTTCCTCCGATCTATAGTTCTGTTTTTGTGCCAGTACCACACTGTTTTAATTACTGTAGCTTTGTGGTATAGTCTGAAGTCAGGAAGCCTGGAGTGTTATAATTTTAAGGCAGTAGGGTACTGCTTACAGAAGCATTTTTTACATAGCAGCTAAGATTGGTAAGCTCAGGAATCTGAATGCGAGCTCAAATTCCAGACTTGTCATTCTGTAGCTATATGATATAATTTATGCTGTGGTTTTCTCATTCATAATACTATTTCCTTAGAATTGCTGAGGTGAGAGATAAATGGGAGAATGTTAATAATATCCTTGTGGTATTTGGTACAATCTAATACTCAGTGGCAATATAAGAAGAAATAAGAACAAGATAATGCCACTTGCAGCAACATGGATAGAAACAGAGACTCTCATACTGAGTAAAGTTAGAAAGAGAAAGACAAATACCATATGATATCACTTACATGTGGAATCTAACATATGACACAAATGAACCTTTCCACAGAAAAGAAACTCATGCACTGGAAAACAGATTTGTGGTTGCCAAAGGGGAGGGGGAGGGTGTGGGAAGAACTGAGAGTTTGGTGTTAATAGATGCAAACCATTACATTTAGAATGGATGAGCAATGGAGTCTCACTGTATAGCAAAGGAAACTATGTCCAGTTTTTTGGGATACACCACGATATGAGACTGGGTCACTTTGCTGTACAGCAGAAATTGGTACAACATTGTAAATCAACTATACTTTAATAACATAAATTTTTAAAAATCATAATACAATTTCTAAGTAATTTAATTTGCAGCCCCAACGAGGTTATATACTTAAAGAATATAGCTATCACTGTGCTTTAAAAAACCTAATAAGAGGCTACAAATATACAGATAAATTAAAAAATCCGGTTCTGTGAGGAGAAGGGATGGTCACATACTTCATGTGATGTGAATAGTACAAAAAAGGCCAACATCAAATCATTTTCTCTACCAGTCTCTTCCTTGCCAAATAGTTTTAAATCATATACCTTAGAGAATAAAGGCAGGGATCTGTGACTGAGAATCTAACCTCATTTCTAATTCACTGTAAACCTGAGTAAAAAACTAGCTGCTGCTGGATTTAATAGCAGCATAACTCTTAAAATTTCTCTGATTTCTTACTTTTTTCTAACCACCATACCCTATGTAATCAATTGCCAAGCCTGTCCATTCTTCTTTCAAAATGTCAATTACATTTATTCCCATTTTCATTTTCATTGCAATTATTCTAAATCAGGCCTTTACTGCCTATCACCTACACCAGTATTTTCTCCAACTTACTAAAACTGTCTCATAAGACAAATATTTGACATCTTGATCTGATACAAAAGCAAACATACATGTGCTTATGACTGAGATCATATCCCTATGAAATAACACTTTCTCTTCCTAAGAGAAATCTACTCTGATATTGTTTAAAATCTGATTACATCTCTCACTGTATTGATTTCCTGACTCATTAGTGGGTCACAACCTGCAGCCTGAATGACTTTGTCCATTGCTTATGCTTCCTTACTGCCACCACACTCTCTTGGCTCCTATCCTTTCTATTCATCTTCACCAGATTAAATCGTTTCAAAACTCCATTCTAATTTTGTCTATTTCCTATATAGCATTCCTTTTTTTTTTTCTTTTAATGGTTTTTATTTTTTTCTACTACAGCTGATTTGCATTGTTCTGTCAATTTTCTACTAGTACAGCAAGGTGACCCACTCACACATACATATATACATTCCTTTTCTCACATTATCATGCTCCATCATAACTGACTAGATAATAGTTCCCAGTGCTATACAGCAGGATCTCATTGCTTATCCATTCCAAAGGCAATAGTTTGCAACCTATCCAGCATTCTTTGTTGATGTCGCTCAAAATCCTTAGCCTAGGGTTTAAGGCTTGACCAAATCTGGGGCTAGCAAAGACACATCCAAACATATTATTTCAACTATAGACATACTGAACAACCCTGAACGCTCGTGATTTTCTGATTCTTTGCAGACTCAAGTCTGTCCTTCCTCAACTCCTGTAATATAGCTATGAAAATCCCCCTCCAATCAATCATTCAGTTTAGTGAGCAGCTATACACTCTGGACACAGAGGGAGTTAAGTGGACCCTGCACTCACAGAGCTGACGGTATGGCACTGTCAGTGGGAAAGTACCAACAAATGTGAAAACAGTTACAAAACGGGAAACAGAGCATCGCTGGATCATACACAAGGAAGAGCTCACCTAGTTAACAAGGTCAGGGAAAGTCTCTCAGAGAAAGAACCATTTTCTCTAAGCATCAAAGGATAAAAAGGAGTCACCAGTTAAAAAGTAAGGGTACAGGGTTCTCAGATGGGGAAACAGCATGCTGAGGACCATGAGAAAAGAAACTACGGAAATCTCAAAGAAGTGAAAAATGACCAGTTTGCCTGTGGCAGAGAGAATGCAAGTCAGAGCAGCCTTGAACTGGGATAAGCAGATTTTGCAAGGCATTATATCCCAGGTCAAATGTCACTATAGTAAGTATTCATCATATGACTGCTATATGCCAGGTATTGAGCATTTAAGGATATTTAAGTCGTGTTCTCTTGTCCTCCCAGAACGCACATTCTTCTATTGGGATTGACAGAGTAGGCTTGTAGTGGGATAAGAACCAAACTAGACATGTGTTCAAGTAGTTCAGAGAAAGAATTATTAACCTTTTCTGGTGGTTTGGGAAAAGATTCCTAGATGATGTAATGCCTGAGCAGGGAGCTGGAAAATGAATATGAACTGACAATGGTTTATCAAGCAAGGGACCAGTACACAGAAAATTATAGGGACATGAAAAATAACACAGCTTTTCCACAAAAACCCCCCTTGATAGCCCAGAGAAGAAAGCATTCTCACGTCCTGCAGAATTTAGGATCAGTGCACCGCAGTGGAGTTAATCTGCAGGGTGATAAGGTACATGAAGAAAAAAGGCTTCATCCTCCCTTTTTTAAAAAATCACCAGTGAAATGTATTACAGTACTTTGCTCGTAGAAGGCACTCAGTATCAGTAAATACATACTTGTAGAATAAATAAATATTTATTTAATTAAAATTAGCTACGTGATCCCTTACGCACAGAAAGAATGAGAGGATATATACTTTAACATGTTTTCGGAGACGTAAAATAGATTACCTAAGAAGCAAGGGCTGGAGAATGAAATACCCGTGAACCCAAAAGTTCAAACCGTAGGGGAAGGGCTCCAAATTGAGGTGCCTGGGCTTCCCTTGTGGAAAAGGCAACAAAAATGGACAGAATGACACAGCATGGAAAGCAGACATCATTAAAAATGTGTAAGACTGAAATTTTTTTTATTATTTAAAAAAAATAGTCCACCTACAAATACTGAGATAATCAAGGAGTTGGCAGAGTTGATACCTCAGGGAGTTTAATAACCATCCCTTCTTCCTCTATCTGAGCCTTGAGTTTTAAGAAATTATTTAAATTAACTTCAAAATGTTCTTGTAGACATCAATAAACTCTGACCATACCAATGAATTCCAATGACATCACTGTTTCCATGGTAACTAATGCACTTCAAAAGAGGAAAGAACAGAGAGCAAGACTAAAAACCAAGGAAAAAATGGAATAAAGTGGTATAAACAAAGCATAGCGTTTCTCCTTTGCATTTATGGAACACTTTCTAACTTCAAACGCTTTACCACTACTCAGACTCCAAGGCTCGTAAGTGCCAGAAGGATCTTGGAGGTCATCAAACCCACATCCCACTTGTAGCCAGGACTCCCTTTACAATGGAGCTATAGTACGGCTGTCCTCCAACTGTTTGCAAAGCTCTCTGCTCAAAAGTTCTCACTTACTTGCAAAGATTACTGAGCCCCTATCTCATTTCACAGGTTAGGAAATGATTAAGACATTCTACCTTTTTTTCAGATTTTTGTTTTTTAGAAGGCAAATGGTTAAAGCAGAAGGGTGAAAAATAAAAGGGCTATAGTAAAGATATAGGACAATGGCAAAAATAATGCAGGGATTATGCATTTTCAGTGACTTTCATTTCTATTCCTCCTCAGTGCCACACCCATGCCCAACCACATTCTGTACCTTGTCATGACCCATAAATGCTCCAACTCTTCAAACTTAAGTGCTGACATTCACTTTCTGATCACAAACAGTTCCTTTACACCCTAAACAAATCCTGCACCAGTCCTGTGAGCCTTATGCAACCCAAATTCCTCTGCTTGGAATTCTTCCTCACAATACTTTCTCACTGATATCCTCAAAGTTTATCCTATAGTGGCACCTACCTACCAAAAGTCTAGCTCCCTCTCTTTTAAAAACTCTTTTCTCAAGGATTTCATGATGCTTTTGAGTGAGCTGGACATACACCTCCATCCACAATGAGAAGTTAGGCATCTACTTAAATGCTGACAGAATGGCTATTATCCTGACCTTGCAGTGGCAGTAAGGGACCATTAGGCCCTGTTATCTAATTTCTGCAGATAGAATTGTGATTACTTGTTCTCATAATTTAGGTGGGTAGCTCTCAACTTTTTGCTGACTTATATTTTATAACCCCATATAAGTAACCTTATTTAGTTATCGTTGCAGGCATTACTTGTATAGTTTATCTTAGAGGACATAATAGGAAATACTATTGCTCAATAAGTACTTTATTGAGACAGTTTTCTGTCCGAGGTGGACATTTGATTACCATTGCTTTGAAATTCTTCCAAGCTAGAACTTACAGCATAGAACACCACGGGGGTTTTATCATGCATTTATTCTCATATAAAAGTAGGCCCTAAAACACTTTCTGATCACAATTTTACCCCGATAGTGAGAATACCCTCAGATCACCTAGAAAGTAAGCGTGCAGGCATCATCCTTACCAGGGTCCTCAACGTTCGTAAGAGCATGTTGCTCCACCCAGAGCTCCCTGGCTTGCTAATACATACAGCTCTGCCCTGACTGCCAAAGGAGAGGAGCTTCTTGTCCAAGAGGATGTCTCAACTCCACTACTCTAATATTTTATACTTTTCAGAGGCTCCCCTGAGATAAAAAAAAACATTTATGAAAACTTCCTTGAGAGTCTATTCATTCTAACACATCAGTGGCCCTTATACTATGTCATAGTCTCATTGAAGAAATTAATAAAAATTATGAATTCTCTCCATGCCAAAACAAACACAAACGTACAGTTTGCTGGGGATGGTGGGTGTGGGGGAGGTGGAGAGTCATGAGAACACAAAATCTAATCCCTGGGCTGAAGTCTAAAAATCTCTGCTCTATAAACTCTAAAATCTAACCCTGAATTAGGCAAAGCTACTAGAAGCCATAGAGATGGAAGCATCACATTGGCTTGGTACTGAAATGCTTGTTCTAGACCACACTCTGGCACAGCCCAATTGCTTTTGCACACTAGGAGTAAGAACCCTCTATTTGCAGTATAAGTGTGACAAAAATGTGTTCATTATACATAGTTTCATTTATTTATTTATTTATTTAGGTCTTTTTAAATCTTTTTAGGGCCGCACCTGCAGCATATGGGGGTTCCCAGCCCAGGGGTCCAATCAGACCTGCGGTCACTGGCCTACACCAGAGCCACAGCAACGCAAGATCTGAGCTACATCTGCAACCTACACCACAGCTCATGGCAACACCGGATCTTTAACCCACTGAGCAAGGCCAGGGATCGAACCTGCGTCCTCACAGATGCTAGTCGGGTTCATTAACCGCTGAGCCACGAGGGGTACTCCTGAGTTTCTTTTACATCTGAAGACCTAGGAGAGACTTAGGCTTCCCTGGTCTCAGCTCTGCTTCTCTTGAGTATCAAGTTCTTTTTTTTTAACTTCATGGAAAAGGACAGTTTAATAATGACCCATGGCTGCTGGAAAATTCATGGCATACTTCTAGCACGTATTTAAGTCCCTTAATAGCATGCAAATTATTTACAGGCTTCACTTCTGACTCCATCTGATTCTAATTGCCCTTTCTCTTATTTTTATAATATTTTTATTTGCTTTTTTGCCATACTGTATAGAAAATTCCTAGATACTTTCTAGAAGATTGTGAGTTATATAAATGAGTTAAACAGTAGGAAACAGAAGGAAAAAAGTCATCTTTTCCACCTCTTCTCCCACCAGTGATCTATTCAAGCGTATCTACCTAAATAACTTCCTAAAATTCTCTTATTTTTTTTTTTGTCAGTGATAGCTTCATATAATTGAGAGCGGGAGTACTTGTTTAGAATATTCATACCTGAAAGATGTTTTAGAATTCTCCTTGATTAATATAATGTGTATACATATTTGCATCTATATACATATTTTTTAAAGTAAGCATTAAAATGAAATAGCGTATTCAAATAGATTTCTGCACAGAACTAAATTAAAATTTAAATTGTTTTTTTCTCAATGATTTGCTTTTTCAGTTAGAAATGTTTAGTATTTTTGCCACAGAGAAAAGCTGTAAATGCTTACAGGCACTTGGACTTTTCGAAACATCTCTGCTCCCTTGTGCGCATCCATCAGTGCAATGTCCTGGGGTGTGGAGACAATCACAGCACCTAAGCAAAAGGAAACAAAAGGACAGCAAAACAATCCTATCATTTAATTCCTTATAGAAAGACTACTTCCAAAATTACATTGATTATACAGTAAAAGAGTCTTACTACATTAACTACCTAAGTAATTTGAATAACTTTTACATACATGAATGGGAAAGCTAAGGAAATATCTACTTAGCACTTGCCTATTTTTGACTCCTCACTCCTAAAATTACAAGTGACTTGTGATTCAAGATCACAGCTATATCATCAGAACCTTCCTCCCTTTCAGATTATGTGCTAGCTAGAAGATGGCATAAAGTAGCCTTTATTTTCAAGAAAGTGACAAAAAATTAAGGATTCAACGCAATGTGGTAAAGGGATTACTATAAAGGTATGCCTAGGGTGTTACGGAGTTATAAAAGAAGAATAAAGGAAAGGTAACTAATTCAGTCTAGGGGATAGGAGGGCGAAGGTGAAGAAGTAGAAGATAAGAACCAGCAGGGGAAAGGCTCCAGAAAGAGGTGATTTCTAAGCTGAGTTCTAAAGTGTGTATTACAGAAAACTCACTAGTGGGGAACATACTGTGGCAAATAGTTTGATGAGGCTAAAACCATGGCAGAAATTCTTATGCAAAATAGTGGTAGCCTGAACTAAGGCAGATCTAAAAATAGATGAAGATAGAGGCTTTCCTATCAATTACCCCTCAGAAACCAGATGGTTTTGAAAGTTTTAAAAGAAAGTGCAGTGCAGTTTTTTTCTTTAAGTGGAAACATCAGAGGCCTGGTTATGATTTATATCGTCTATGAATTTCTTAAAATGCTGTGGTTTCTTCCAGGTGATAACCTGAAAAAAATTAACATATTTTATTTTATTTTATTTTATTTTAGGGCCACACTCGTGGCACTTGGAGGTTCCCAGGCTAGGGGTCTAGAGCTGCTGGTCTATGCCATAGCAATGCCGGATCCGAGCCGTGTCTGCAACCTACACCACAGCTCACAGCAACGCCAGATCCTTAACCCACTGAGCGAGGTTCCTAGTTGGATTCCTAGTTGCAACCTCATGGTTCCTAGTTGGATTCGTTTCTGCTGCGCCACAATGGGAACTCCAAATTAACATATTTTAGATCAATTGGATGATCATCATCTTATAACTAAATACACATTGCCAGGACATTTCAGAGCCCCACACTATCAAATTGGCACTAAGTGGCAGTAGCTTTAGTTCACAGCTAAGAGAAGAGAGGTAGGGTTCATAATAAATAACTGATTGTACCAAGTGAAGGGCAAATGGTACTACAGAGTACTGCCTGAAGGGATAATTTAAAGAAGTCAGAACAGAGAAGAGTGGCAGCAGAACCAAGTTCTCACAAAGCATGTGGCAATACAGGCATGCCAGACTCAAAGAACTGTGCAATACTACTTAGCTACACATTCACTGCAATGGGTATTTTCATTTCAGCGAAAACTTCATCTTTCACATTAAATTAATGTCACTAATTTGAACTTCATTGAACTTGTAAGTTTTGCTTGAATTTATTTGTAATTTTCCTAGTTTTAAAAAAATTATGTAGAATTCCCATCATGGCTCAGTGGTTAACGAATCCGATCAGGAACCATGAGGTTGAAGGTTCGATCCCCGGCCTTGCTCAGTGAGTTAAGGATCTGGCGTTGCTGTGAGCTGTGGTGTAGGTTACAGATGCAGCTCGGAACCCGCACTGCTGTGGCTGTGGAGTAGGCTACAGCTCCTGTTAGACCCCTAGCCTGGGAACTTCCATATGCTGTGGGTGCAGACCTAGAAAAGGCAAAAAGACAAAAAAAAAAAAATGTAAGAGCTATAACCTTAAGAAATATGTATTTACAGCTAGTTAAGTAGTCTAATAATAAAAATAAGTCTATATAGGGTGTGGGGCAGATTATTTTCCTTAGAAGGAAGATATATTCATTAGTCAAGTTTGAGAAACATTAACTTTGGAATTCCAACAGACTCAGAATTCAAATTTTTATTGCACTGCTGACTACTGGTGTGACCAGGATAATAACTTACTCTCTTTGAGATTCAGTTTCCTGATCTACAAAATGGCATAGTAATACTTAGGTCACACGGTGAAATAATTTAATGAACTAATATACATAAGATACTTGATATGATGCCACAGGGTAAACGTTTAATAAATGGGAGCTGTACACTTATTTTTGATAGAAACTCTCCAGAAAGTGGGCATAGAAGGAACCTAGTTCAATATAACAAAGGGCATATATGACAAACCCACAGCTAACATCATTCTCAACAGTGAAAAGCTGAAAGTATTTCCACTAAGATCAGGAAGAAGAAAAGGATGTACACTCTCACCACTGTTGTTTAACATAATTTTAGAAGTCCTAGCTATAGTAATCAGAGAAGAAATATAAATAAAAGGAGTCCCAATTGGAAAAGAAGTAAAACTGTCACTGTTGTAGATGACATTACACTACTCATAGAAAACCCTAATGAAACTAACAGAAAATTGTTAGAGGTCATCAACGAATTTGGTAAAGTTGAAGTATACAAAATTAATACATAGAAATCACCTGCATTTATATATACTAACAATGGAAGATTAGAAAGTGAAATTAGGGAAACAATCCCATTTACCATAGCATCAAAAAGAATAAAATACCTAGGAATAAATAAACGTACTTAAAGAGACAAAAGGAAGTTTCTGTTGTGGCTCAGCAGGTTAAGAACCTAACTTGCATCCATGAGGATACAATTTTGATCCCTGGCTTCACTCAGTGGTTAAAGATCCAGTGTTGCCACAAGCTACAGCATAGATCACAAATGTGGCTTGGATCTTGCACTGCTGTGGCTTTGGCATTGGCTGGCAGCTGCAGCTCCGATTCAACCCTTAGCTCAGGAACTTCCACATGCTGCAGGTGCAGCTCTAAAAAGAGAAGGGGGGGGGTGGCAAGAGACCTGCACTTTAATAAAACAAAACAAAGTAATCCTGAGAAAGAAAATGGAGCTGGAGAAGTAAGGCTTCCTGACTTTAGATTATACTACAAAGCTGCAGTCATCAAAATAGTGTAGTACTGACACAAAAATGGAAATGAAGATCAGTGGAGCAGGATAGACAGCCCAGAGATACACCCATGCACCTATGGTTAACTATGACAAAGGAGGCAAGAATATATAAATGGAGAAAACGCAGTCTCTTCAATAAATGGTGCTGGGAAAATCTGATAGCTACATGTAAAAGAATGAAATTAGAACATTCTCTAACACCACACAGAAAAATAAACTCAAAATGGATTAAGGACCTAAATGGATTAAGGACCTAAATGTAAGGATACTGTAAAACTCCTGTAAGAAAACATAGGTAGAACATTCTTTGACATAAATCACAGCAATAACTTCCTTGATTCACTTTCCAGAGTAATGGAAATAAAAACAAAAATAAACAAATGGGACCAAATTCCACTTAAAAGCTTTTGTACAGCAAAGGAAACTATAAAAAAACTGAAAAGACAACCCACAGAATGAAAGAAAATATTTGCAAACAAAGCAACTGACAAGAGATTAATTTCCAAATACACAAGTATCTCATGCAGCTTTATATATTAAAAAAAATACAACCCAATTAAAAAAATGGGCAGAAGATCTAAACAGACATTTCTCCAAAGAAGACAGACATATGACCAAAAAGCAATGAAAAGATGCTTAACATCACTAGTTATTAGAGAAATGCAAATGAAAATGATCATGAGGTACCACCTCACACCTGTCAGAATGTCCATCATTAATAAGACAACAAATAATAAATGCTGGAGAGGGTGTGGAGAAAAGGGAACCTTCCTACACTACTGGCGGGAATGTAAATTAGCACAACCACTATGAGGACAGTATAGAGGTTCCTTAAAAAACTAAATATAGAACTACCATGTGATTCAACAATCCCACTTCTGGGCATACATCTGGAGGAAACCATAATTTCAAAAGATACATGCTCCCCAATGTTCACTGCAGCACTATTTACAATAGCTAAGACATGAAAGCAACCTAAATGTCCATCGACAGAGGGCTGGATTAAGACGTGGCACACATGTACAATGAAATACTACTCGGCAATAAAAAAAATGGAATAATGCCATTTGCAGCAACATGGATGGACCTACAGATTGTCATACTAACTGAAGTAAGTCAGACAAAGGCAAATTTCATATGATATCACTCATACATGGAATATAATTTTAAAACGATACAAATGAACTTATTTATAAAAGAGAAACAAATGCACAGATTTTAAAACCGAACTTGTGGTTACCATAGGAGAAACCATTGGAGGGAGGGAGGAATTAGGAGGATGAGAATAATAATACACTGTATAAAATAATTAATGAACCTACTATATAGGACAGGGAAATCTACTCAATAATTTGTAATAACCTATATGGTAAAAAAGAATGTATAAATGTATAACTGTTTCGTTTTCCTATACACCTAAAACTAATACAACATTGTAAGTCAACTACACTCTAATAAAAAAATGTTCTTATCCAAAATGGAAAAAAAAATTATAGCTGTCCTTGCTAGTAATGTCATTTTCATTATCTTTATTATTGTTATTAATAAAAATGTCTTAAAAGTTGCTGACAAGGTCATTTTCACATTTGCCATTAGGCTGCTAGTTCACCCTACTTTTCAAAGTGTTCCATGGATCCCTTCATTCTTCCATTTTGATTTACTCTGCCTAAGAAACCCAAACTAGTCAACAGTTCTCTTTTCTCTCTTTTAAAGATTGATGGAAATAACATCTCTGCAAAAATATACTTAACTCTATTCTACACATCCAATATATTTCCACAATTTGCCACCTTCCAGATTCTGTTATCAAATCCAGGAGTTTGGAAGGGACCTAATTCTATTTCTGCCCCCCCACCCACTCGCCCCCACCACTTACCTGCATAACTAATCTTGGGCAAATAACTCAGAATCACTCAAGTTTCTGTCTCCTTAGCTGTAATATTAATGCAAGGACAGACAGTCTCCAAGGTCTAGTTAGCTCTCTGATTATATGATTTAGCAGTCCCTCTTAACCATAGTTTCCAAAACCACCCCAGTTCGACCTGACTGCCTCAGCAATCCTATTTAAGTGAATGTGAAATGCTACCTCCTCCAAGAATTATGGTCCCTCAATCTCAAAGCCATTCTCTTCGCATGTAAACAACCACCTCTTGGTTATTTCCTCCAAATTCTCTCCTTAACTATATACTAGCATGGCGGAGGTCGGGGAGAGAGGGTCTATTGCATTAGCCCTAAAAAAATACCTTTAGCTTTCATATACTATAAACATCTTTTGTTTTAAATATCCTTTGTACACTATTTGTATTACCACTGCACAATATAGTTTCATGGATTGCTGTGATTTTCTCAGTTTTGAATCAAATGAAACAAATAGCACCATGCCATGTAAAAAATAGGCACTTAAACAAAGGATCGAAGATTAAAATAATTTTCCTATACTTTCAAATTATCCCAGACTCTTAGTTTGAACTCTTAGTTTGTAACTCCTTTAACTAGAAGTCTAGACCTCTGGATTCTGGTTTTGTTGACTATGAACTCTTAGTCTGTAACTAAGAATATGAACTCTTAGTTTGTAACTCCTTTACCTAGGAGTCAAGAACTCTTAGTTTGTAACTTCTTTAACTAGGAATCAAGAGCTCTGGAATCCGGTTTTGTTGTCTATGCTCATGTACAGCGTAATCTTGAATATCTCACTAAATCTCAATACATTTCAATTAATGAATCTATTTCCATTGGTCCTACTTAATTTAAAGAGCTGTCCCATTTGTAAAAAGGCATATAAGTGTTATAAAAATGCTTGGTGACATTATTTTGATAACTTTAAGACCCTAAAGAGAAGGATTAAAATGAACTGATTTTCAGGATTTCCTGTCGTAGCTCAGGAGAAACAATCTGACTAGGATCCATGACGATGCGGGTTCCATCCCTGGCCTCGCTCAGTGGGTTAAGTAATCAGTGTTGCTGTGAGCTGTGGTGTAGACTGGCAGCTGTAGCTCCGATTCGACCCTTAGCTCGGGAACATCCAAATGCCACAGATGCAGCCCTAAAAGCAAAGCAAAACAAAACAAACAAACAAAAACGACAACACCCCCGTCCCTGATTTTCTCTGTACTCAACCCTAATATTGTTGCAAATAAGCATCCATGCCATCTGAGCTTCTCTGTAATCTAAATAGCACCACTCATATGTCATAATAACTTTTTAACAAGGACAAAGATCTCTTCCATGTCCCACCAAGTGCTCACAAAACATGTAAACATTCCATTGGAACTACTAGCAACATTTATAAAAAACATTTTGGTGTTTTTTTTTTTTGTTTTTCTGAAATATACGTTCTTAACTAATGACTAAGTCCTTAATCACAACACAGTCTTTAGGATGCTGTTCTGAGAAAAATATGTCAAGGCCTTGATGAAGAATACAAAAACCTAATTGGCCCATACATAAATCACTACAACTCTTTTGTTGGAACAAATTTTAGTGCATCATTACAAGTAACCATTTCAGACAGCCCTGCAATGACTTCTAGAATTCATAAGGAAATAAAGCACACAAAAGACAAACAAAAGCTCCAGTAAAATTAATCATTAACCAATCTGTGCATCACAACTCTGATTTTTAAATTTTAAAGGAATCATGTCAAATTTTTATTAATATATCTCAACTTAAAATATGGTCTCTAAATCTTATATTACAGTTTATCTCTATATTTCTTGGCTTTCTACTTAATAAATTTTAATTTTTCTCAGGACACCTAAAACATGACCCAATATGAACTAGCTTTGGTTTTTCCCCTCTACATCATCACTGATGATGTCACTTCAGGTTTGTGACGGTTAGTTAGAAAACTTGTGCTCCCTCTACTGACCATAAGGAAAGCCAGTAGTAACAAAGAGAATGCTTAGTTTGTAATAAATGAAATTATTTTCTGGGAGTAAAAATACAATATGTAAAACACCTATCTCAAGGATTCCATGAGGAACTTTGTACCCATTTTCTAGGGTAAATATCTAAGTCTAAATAATTAAACAATATTGTTTAAATGTTAATTTTCCAGACTGTAATTGGTGTAAAGGGCTTTTTATCAGATGAGATTTACTATAAGAGGCCAATTGTCAGATCCCGGCAAATATGTAAACACCCTAAAAAATGATTATTTGGAGTATTGTCTTAACTGTTAATTCTCTTGACTTTTGAGAGGAAAAATCTATTTATAACTGCATATCTGGATCTGGGTCAGAGTTCAGAGTAATTAAGTATTTAAAACTGATTATTCCAGAGGTTAGGCTGATCATAGTTACACCAGAGTGGAATGACTAAACTATGCCATGCTAGGTCTCTATGGCATAAATCGTATCTAATTCCCATGCTTGACTGAAAACTTCAGTGTTGGAACCTAATAAAAATATATTACAAAAACTGCCCATAATTATACTTGGATGAATAATTCTATACAATCCTGGAGCATGTCAATGTAAAGTCAACTAAGACTTAAAAGAAACTGACTGCTATTCTTAATGTTCATAGTGTGCTAATATTGATTGCTGCTGATACACCTTGATTTATTTAAAGATACTTGCCGCAAAAGAAATAATCATTTTCTGCTAGCTTCAAAGAAACACAATTGTTTATTGACTATAATGGAAAACGGCTTTGGTATTTTTTAGCTCTCCCTTGTACTCTCCTCCACAACTCCCAAACTTCCTGAATTAATAACACTGTTTGCTGCCATGTCAAGGAATATCCACTAATATTAGTTTGCGATGAAGTAAAACATGAGTAAAAAGGTAAGCTCACCTCAAACGTACCCACAGACTGTGTTACAATAGGAAATACCATTCTTTCATGAGGAGTTCCCATCGGGTAACAAATCAGACTAGGAACCAACCATGAGGTTGCGTGTTCGATCCCTGGTCTTGCTCAGCAGGTTAAGGATCAGGCGTTGCCGTGGGCTGTGGTGTAGGCTCACAGTGAGCCACCACCAAAGGCTGTTTGTTTAATAATGGAACACATTCCTCTTTTACATATTCTTTCTCTCCCTATAAACTTCTGAGAGGAGAACTGCTATACTTTGATCATCTTAACTGTATGCAACCAGGTGTATTTCAGGAAATAGAGGCTGAGACTTTACAAGGAAAAGTTTTGCTCCATTTCCAAATATCATACTTAAGCTGTGAAGACATTCTTCAGACCTACTCATCAGACTCTGATCAAATTTCTAACACCTATGACTAAGTACAGATTTTTTTAAATGCTAGATTGTGGGGCTGGTACTTTTTCTACATATAAATGTTTAATGGATGTTAAAGCAATTTCTAATGTGAAACTGACTACCCATTGGCCACTATACTATTCAGTGAACTTTAAGATGTTAAGGAATTTTACCTGTCAGGATTATGATGAAGGAAGTGCCCAGAAATTCTTAAACAACAAAACCGGTTGAACTATATCAGAAGCTTCCCATCCAAACACAGGCTAGATGATAAAGGAATTCAAACATCAGATAAGTTGGTCTAGAAAAAGTTATTTTGAAAGCTGACTATATCAGAATCATTTGGGAAAGCTTTTAAAATCCTGGGTCTTTCCACATCATGGTTCAAAAGTTGTTAATTTTCAGGCTATTTCTTTGGACAATTGACTAATACACTGTTACTTCTACCTATAATAAATGTTGACCCAAATACAATACAATCTAAATTATTACTTCTTAAATTTAGAGTGGAAACACTGTTGTTCACTAAATACAATGGTATTAAAGTTAATTTTATAATTTGACTCCCAGTCTAACAAGGACTGAAGTTTCAGACTGAGTACCAGGAATGCTCTAAAAGATGAAACACTGGAATATAATTCATAGGCTTTAATTCTTGGCTATAATTTGTCTAACAATGAAACAAATTTATTTTGGAAAGAACTTCTATAATTAGATGAATAAAACAATCATTAGGTTCTATATTATTTAATTCTTGTCAAATATCCATGAATTGTAATTGTCCAACATTTTAGTGAAAAGATAGTACACATGGAAGAAGTTCAAAACTGTCTCCTTTAGAGTTTCACCTACAAACTGAAAACATAACGAAGACTTACTATCTCTGAGTACTGGGAAAAGCTATACCCTAAGTCTTTCACCTATCAGGTACAAGTATGTTTTGAGCTTTACAATTTGAGGTAATTATAAATTATTAAATGTAGGGGGAAAATAGCACTAAAATCCAAAGTTGCCAATTACAGCCTACGATCATTTAATTTATTTAACGGTGGCAACAGCAAGTTTCTGATCCTCCAAAATCCAACAGATTTTCATATTATAAACAACTGTCCAAGTTCGCAGTTAAAGAGTATTACTGTAAAAGAGATAACCGATTAGGCCAAGCAAACTGCTAGTGGTAGGGAAAATACCGGCATGGACCTATACAGCTTTTCCTCAAGAATCTTTGATGAGTGAATCAGAGTTCAGTTAATGTGGCAAAAGGCCCAATGTCTCTCGTAAGCAGTAAATGCCTTTCACTTTAAAAGATGAAATATCAAGGTGGCTTAATTTAAAATTCCTACCCCATCTCATTTAAAAGAATGAGAGGCAGAAAGGCCTGTGGCTTTCCTTCTATCTATAGAGTCCAGACAGGAAGGGCCCTGGACAGGAAGAAAGGCCACTGCTTCATTTTCATAATGCAATGTAAGTCTGCTAGTACAGCTTCTCCTGAGCCCACGGATATTTAGCATATTGTCAAGCTGACAACTCTGCCATATACAGTAGCTTCTTCCTCTCTAAGAGAAAGAGATCAGAACAGGACCCACACTAGGACGACTGGGCTGTTTTCTGTGCCAATTTGGTTCTTCCCTGCAAGAAAAGCAGGGGCTTTCTGTGACTCCGCTAGCAAATGCTCAGTCCTCGTCTCTTCTATTACAAGGATCATTTCCAAAAGTTTTCATCCTGCATCAATCTTTACTTAAGAAAGTAAAGGGGAACTTTTTTCCATTTCTCTATCCTATCAAAAAAAAATCCTTCTATCCATTATTCCCCAGAGTAACAAAAGATACTTATATCACAGCTTATCTCCAATATAAACATTCTGTTCATTAATTTGCCAACAGTAAAATTTTGCCGTGTAACAGCATGAATTTTTGCTAAGTTAATTGTACTACTGACATCTACTGATAATAGCTTCAAACTTTTAGAGGTCAGCAACCTTTGCTTTCTATTTCATCTACTGCAAGCCACAATTCACAATTATAATGACCACCATGAAGAAAAGAAGCTGTCCTGGTTATTTTACACTTGCTGTGCTCCACTACCTTCCCTTCCCTCTTCCCCAAGCTCTGCTTTACTCTGCAAGTGTCTCTGTCCTGATCAGAGCCCAGGGCGCTGACCTCTGTGAACTGTATCACCAGGGTTTCCTTATCCTCTGGTTTTTGGGAGAGATATGCAACTAGAAGGAATCAGTGGAATATGAGGCTGTGGGAAGAGAAAGCGCTGGAAAACTATTAGTGCCTCACACATTGCTCCCTCTCTGCCTTGTAAGAGTTCTGCCCTTGGCTGTGTTCCTCTGTAGCCACAGTTCCCAATATGTAGCCCCTTTCCACGGCTTCAGCAATTGCCAGGCTCCACTAACATAGTTCACTCCCTGCCCCTTCAGGCAGAGGGACAGTAAAAATTCCTGCTTTCACTAGCCTCTGCGTACTTCACCGTCTCTTGTTGGTTTCCTTAATGCTGCCTACTCAGTAACTAGTCCCTTCACTAAATTCACTCTGTTAATTCTTATTAAGATGTATCATCTCTTTCTGGACAGGACCCTGACTAATATAGCACCTTAATATAAACAACTTACTAAAACTCTCCAGTCTCTCAACAAACAAAAATATGCTTCACATAGTTCATGAGAGGCATAAACTCTCTCCACTTAATTCCAAGAGGTAAAGTCAAGCTAAGACAGTCTCCAGATAGTCCTACAGAACATCTTAGTTAAGGCAAAGGAAGGAAGAAAATATTTTAGGCAACATCTATTATAATTCAAATATATACTGCAAGTATTTTCAAAATTTCCAAGGCATTTATAATGTTCCTCAAATAAATATTCATCCTCTTCCATTTTGGAGGAGCAGTTAAGTGTTCAATAACTCTCAAGAGTTTAATACTTTGCATTAAAAAAAAACCCACAGAAGTCAATATATGGCACCAAGTTATTTAAAAGCTAAACAAACAAACAACAAGGAAAATCTCAGCAAATCATACCACACACACACACACACACACAAACAAGAAAATAACAAAACAAAACTAGTACTGATAACTCTGGCTTTTCCCCTTAGCAAGTTCAGCGAGACAAGAGCAAATCCAAAGACTATAATTGGTTATTTCCCATCTTCTATCCTGTTTCCTTTCCCTCCAGTAATTACTAAAACTACTAGGTGCTCTAGTATATAATGATTCACAGTCAGTGTAAGCTCAAATTTAAATCATTAGCCACTAATACTGCTGTCAACACATTTATCACTATTGTTGCTACACAACACTTTTAACACAAATAAGAGGGTGATTTTTTTTCTTTAAAATTTCTTCTTATAATGAGCTTGTCATCTATCCCACGGAACAAAATGGAACACATACAAAGAGCTGCTAATTAACACTCAGAAAAAGGATCTTTTTGCTTGTACAGGTTTGTCTCCATGAATTTTCCAAAAGGATGTCTCTTTACAAGTATAAAATACTTAATTTCACTCTCAACATGACTTGGAGAAATGTAAAGTTGATATAAAGACTCTTTGTAATTCACAACATTTCACCACCACCTCTTTTAAAGAACTCAAGTAGTTTCTAAAAAATTCTATACATTTAGATGAAGCTCTTACATTCATTATCTCATTTGACCCTTATAAGTCTATGGGGGAGGCAGGTGTTCCACAGGTAAGGATAAAGAATCAGAGAAGTATTTAGCACCTTGCTAAATATCCCTGCAGAGAAATAAAAGACTTTCCTGTTATTATCTTACAATGGAGGAATGCTAGTGATTCTCACCAGTAATTTAATACAGAGCCTGCATGCAATGGAACAAGTGCCCACGTGCATACTGTTATACCAGACATCAAAACAAAGTTAATGTTAGCGTGCCGGGGAAAGAAAAACAGTTGACCAGAGCAGTGAGATCTCAAGCAAGATTTACTGACCAGCAGAGTAGCTGGGAGCCTGAGCAAGAGGAACTCAGAGGCCCTCGCCGTTGGGAAAGAGTCAGGTTTTATAAGCAGGGGGTCATGTGCTGATTTCTATAGGTCCAGGATGGCGGGTGAGATCATGGTATAAAATTTAACTTTCTCCTTGGGGCTGTCTTTGTCCTTGGGAAGTCAGACGCTTCATGGGCTTGGTTGTTGCACCTGTGGAGGTCTGATAAAGTAGAGACTGCAGGTCCAGGTCTGGGTGAGTCAATGAGTTATGCGGATGTATTCTTTTTTATAGTTTCCACCTAAGAGTTAACACTAAAAGGTATCCACTAACCACAAGGATGTTATACATAGTACAAGAAAAAACATAGCATTAAGAAATCCCTAAGACGAAAATATTTTTCTCTCAAAGGGAGAATGAATAAAATGTTATGTTTTTAATAAATAATTTATACATAGGAAAAAACTACCAGATAAAAGCAATTAGGGTGGGAGAGAGCACAGGAATAAGTTAGCCGGAGAGTAAGAAAGGTAAGGGGGCACAGCTCTGTTTACATAAACAGTGATAACTAGTCAACTAGATCTGTCATTTCATTCAATCAATTTTAATTGCATAAGCTACTGCCCAAGGTGCTCTAAGAATTACTACGATGAACACGAAAAAAATTACCGGAGTCAAGCAGCTTACCACCTAGTTGGGAAGATAATACCAACACAGATTAAAAAAACACTCATTCATTGATTCAACATTTCCTGAGTGGTACAGGAAGGCAGAGAGTTTGGTGCTGTGAGAAATATAAAGATGAAGGAAACAGAGCCTTGGCCCTTCAGGGAGTAACAGTCTGGTTGAGAAGATAACACAGTTATACAAGTTTTGAAAGGAGAACATAAGAAGTGCTATAGGAGTGATCCAAACAAAATGTTATGTGAATTCCAAAGAGGGAGAAATGGTTCCTAACTGGGGGTTTGGGGAAATGGCAAGGACTAAGCTTTTAAAATAAAGGGTACACAGGATTTGGGTATCCAGTGATTGGGGAGGAAAGACATTCTAATTGGGAGTCAAGTGTATGTAAAGACAGAAACTTTGGAAAGTAAAGGGAAGAAAGAGGGGTCAATGAGTATAAGGTTTTGGAGGAGTGATCCCAGGTTATATGAAGGAGTTTGGTGAAGTCGAATCACAGCGGTACTCAAGTGGAAGTCTAAAAAAAAAATCATATGTGGTTTGTGGGATATGGGACATAAGAAAAAGTAGAATAAAGAGTATCTTAAAACTAGAACACAGAGTATATAATGATAAGAAGAAGGGAAAATTAGGGTAGTAATTAAAGAACAGATAATTTAATTAGACCTAGAAAGGCAGACATGATTCTGACAGGCTGTTCCAGATGATATAAATTGATAAAAGCCATGATTCAAGCCAGGCCAGTAACTCTTTGGTTGGTGCCCTTCCCTCTGAATCCTGGGAGCTGACTCAATTCAGATATTTACTTAGATATCTTAGCTGTGAAATGACATTGACCTGAATAAAACCAAACCTCAGGAACTAATAAGGCAGCCCCCCCACCACATTCACAGAGTCATATACATCTGCCCTACACCCCCACCCCCTGCCCTGCTCAACTCTCCCTCATATTCTTCTGGTAGGATACTTTTATCGTTCCCTGATCTTTGTCCTAATTATAAAATTAATTCAAGTTCACTGCAGAAAATCTAGTCTTCCATTGCTGTTAATTTTAACACTGACATAATGAGCCACAGTATGAATGTCTTAACATTGATAGCTGCAATTCTGTTCTATACTGAGAGCCGGTGTGGAAACTAGCCCAATGTCCAAGGCCAGTATGATCAGCCCAAAGATAATATTGGTCTTTCCAAGAATCATCTGGAATTCTACTCCTAAACACCAAAGGAGACTGTTTCTAGACTGCCTCCAGACCTTCCCTGGAATGTATAAAGACCGCCAAAGCAATCTCTCAGTAGTCAAAAACAAACAAACAAATCCCAATGGACCCAATACAGGAAACACCAATGAACCT
Source organism: Catagonus wagneri (assembly GCA_004024745.2). Taxonomy (NCBI): domain Eukaryota; kingdom Metazoa; phylum Chordata; class Mammalia; order Artiodactyla; family Tayassuidae; genus Catagonus; species Catagonus wagneri. The sequence goes on along the minus strand of PVHT021183629.1, from coordinate 9,322,073 downwards.
AATTTTGGATAATCATCACATAGGGGTGCAGAGGTTTAGACATATTCATAGACAAATTAATTAATTAATTTGCTTTTTAGGGCCACACCCACAGCAAATGAAGCTCCCAGGCTAGGGGTCAAATTGCAGCTACAGCTGGCAGCCTACACCACAGCAACACAAGGATCCGAGCCACATCTGCTACCTACACTATAGCTCACCACAACACCAGACTGCTGACCCACTGAGCAAGGCCAGGGATGGAACCCGCACCCTCATGGATACTAGTTGGATTCATTTCCACTGTACCATGACGGGAATTCCCAAAATTATTTATTTTTTATCAGAGATCAGCTATATTAGAATAATTTCAACCTAAATGTGCAGAATGGACTAGAATCAAACTTAGAAAATAAATGAGTTAAACACTGTTGCATTTTTATTAGGGAAGATGGTGAAGAGGTTAAGAGCATCAGCTTTAAGCTCAGAACTGACGTGAACCATAGCTATGACTGACTGACTATGTGACCTTGGAAAAGTTACTTAACCCTTCAAAGATCTAAGAAAACAGGGATAATATAACACCTGTGATATATAACAGGTGTTACATAAAAAATATTCTATATATTAAAAATATATAGAAGACTATCATTAAATGGCAGTTTACTAATAACAGCCTATCACCACGGTACCGATTTATACAGAAATCTATTGTCCTTAAAGAATAAGCACTTTTTATCTACTTTTTTAAATTAGAAAACTATGCATGCTCATTGTAGAACACTTAGAAAACACTGATAAACAATAATTTTACTGTTATAGTCAAGAAAAAACTAAGTTTATGCATTTTCAAAAACATCTTTAGTGCCTTGTCCTATGTTTTTTAACTGGATCAGACTTGGAAAGTAAAAGATACATTAAGTTTCTCTAATAGAATTATACAACACTAGAAGTTTCACTTTCAGATTTTTTCCCAAGAAAAGACAAAGTACCTTGCTATCCTGAATGTGCTACAATGCATCCTATTTATTATTAGTATTATTTTTAAAATTTTTGGCCACATCCATGGCATATGGAAGTTCCCAGGCCAGGGATAGCATACAAGCCACAGCTGCAACCTCTGCCATTGCTGTGGCAACATGGGATCCTTAACCCACTGTGCCACAGCAGGAACACCGCATTCTATTTATTCTTTAAGTCTCATTTCCATGAAGTGTTTTACAATTCCCTTCAAACCCAGGATCTCTTCTTTCTTTGATTCCCCTGTACCGTGGGGCCTAGACCTCTCATATTCAACATTATAGCCATCCATGTTCTCGTCTTACCTGCCATGCCTTCTCCCTGCCTTCCCCCCTTGATCTATCTCCTAGAGCTGGGAATTTTTTTTTTTTTAAGTATAGTTGATGTACAATATTATATACGCTACAGGTATACAATATTGTGATTCACAATTTCTAAAGATTATGCCTCATTTATAGTTACTATAAAACATATCCTTGTAGCTTATTTTACACTTAACAGTTGGTACTTCTTATCTCCTACTCCTAGCTTGCCCTCCCCGCTTCCGTCTCCCTATTAGTAACCACCAATTTGTTCTCTATATCTGTAAGTCTGTTTCTTTTTTGTTATATTCACCAGTTTGATATATTTTTTAGACTCCACATATGAGTAATATTGTGCAGTGTTTGTCTTTCTCTGACTTACTTCACTTAGCATAATACTAAGTCCATCCATGTTGTTGCAAATGGCAAATTTTCATTCTTATTTTACAGCTAAGTAGAATTCCATTGCATTTATATATACCACATATTCTTTATCCATTCATCTGTTAATTAACACTTCTTTATCCATTCATCTGTTAATTAACACAACTAATATACCACATATTCTTTATCCATTCATCTGTTAATTAACACAACTTTATCCATTCATCTATTAATTAACACAACTAATACGTTGCCTCCATGTCTTGGCTATTATAAATAATGCTGTAATGAACACTGGGTCGCATGTATCCTTTCAAATTAGTGTTTTTGTTTCTTTCAGATATATACCCAGGAGTGGAAGTGCTAGGTCATACGACAGTTCTATTTTTAGATTTTGAGGAAACTCCATACTGTTTTCCCCAGTGGCTGCACCAATTTACATTCCTACCAACAGTACATGAGGATTTAGGGATGGGACTTTTAACCTGAGGACTGTGAACCTTCTGAAATTATACATAAAAATAGTGTTTCTGTAGGTACAAATACATTTTCCTGGAGGGAATCCATATATACATAAAATTCTCAAAAAAGGTCCAAGGATTAAAAAAGGTATAGGATGATTTTCTACAGAAAAGACTTGATATCTTATCTTCATACAGGTAATAGTTGTTGATCTACAATTTTAATGTCAATTTTAACTCAGTAAAAAAATAACAAGGATGTAACTAGAGACTCCCATACTAAGTGAAGTCATAAAGAGAAAGACAAATACCATATGATATCACTTATATCTGGAATCCAATATACAGCACAAATGAACCTTTCCACAGAAAAGAAAATCATGGACATGGAGAAAAAACTTGTAGTTGCCAAGGGGGAGGGAAAAGGAGGAGGACTGACTGGGAATTTGGGGTTAACAGATGCAAACCATTGCTTTTGGAATGGATAAGCAATGAGATACCACTGTATAGCCCTGGGAACTATATCTAGTCACTTATGATGGAGAATGATGGAGGATAATGTGAGAAAAAAGAATGCATATATGTAGGTGTGACTCCCTTATACAGTAGAAAACCAACAGAACACTGTAAACCAGCTATAAGGGAAAAAAATAAAAATCATAAACAAAGAGAAATGAAAATAAAAACTTGAAGCAACAGCAGCAGCATCCGCTACCTACTACAGAATACACTGCAAACTTTGAACTGATGAGCTTTTTCCAGATGAAGATTCTAAGAATGACAACAAAATAAAGAAGCATTGATTTCCTCATTTAAAAAACAATAATAAAATAACATTGTAAACCCACACACCTATAGTCAACTATGACAAAGGAGGCAAGAATATGATTTGGAGAAAAGACAGCCTCTTCAATAAGTGGCGCTGGGAAAACTGGACAGCCACACATAAAAAAAATGAAACTAGAACACTTCCTAACACCATGCACAAAAATAAACTCAAAATGGATTAAAGATCTAGATATAAGACCAAATACTATAAAACTCTTAGGGGAAAACATAGGCCAAACACTCTCCGACATAAATGATAGCAACATCTTCTCAGATCCACCTGTCAGAGTAATGACAATAAAAAGAAAAATAAATGAATGGGACTTAATTAAACTTCAAAGTTTCTGCACAGCAAAGGAAACCCTAAATAAAACAAAAAGACAACCCACAGAATGGGAGAAAATATTTGCAAATGAATCAACTGACAAGGGATTAATCTCTAAAATTTACAAACACCTCGTACAGCTCAATACCAAAAAAATAAACAACCCCAACAAAAAAATGGGCAGAAGATCTAAACAGACAAATCTCCAAAGAAGACATACAGATGGCAAAAAACACATGAAAAGATGTTCAACATCACTTATTATTAGAGAAATGCAAATCAAAACCACTATGAGGTGCCACCTTACACTAGCCAGAATGCCCATCATCAAAAAGTCTACAAACAATAAGTGCTGGAGAGGGTGCGGAGAAAAAGGGTCCCTATTATATTGTTGGTGGGAATGCAAATTGGTGCAACCACTGTGGAAAAGGGTATGGAGATTCCTTAGAAAACTAAAAATAGAATTACCATTTGATCCAGCAATTGCACTCCTGGGCATCTATCCAGAGGAAAGCGTGACTCGAAAAGACATACGTACTCCAGTATTCATTGCAGCACTCTATGCAACAGCCAAGTCACGGAAACAACCTAAATGCCCATCGACAGAGGAGTGGATAGGAAAGATCTGGTACATATATACACAATGGAATATTACTCAGCTATTAAAAGGAACGAAATAACAACATTTATAGCAACATGAATGGACCTAGAAATTATCATGCGAAGTGAGACCAGTCAGACAATTAGACACCAACATCAAATTCTACCACTTACATGTGGAAACTAAAAAAAGGACACAATGAACTTCTTTGAAGAACAGATAATGACTCACAGACTTTGGAAAACCTATGGTTTCCAAATGAGACAAGTTGGGGGGTGGGAGGTGGGGATGCACTGAGGGTTTGGGATGGAAATGCTACAAAACTGAGTTGTGATGATTTTTGTACACCTATAACTAATAAAATTCATTAAGTAATGGTAAAAAAAAAGATGTATAGTCTAATCTCATGGAACCTATAAATTAATTTCCTAAGTATTAAAAAAACACAACATTGTATATTAACTATACTTTATTAAAAAATAAATTATTTAAAAAATTAAAAAAAATAACATTGTAATAATAAATCCTAAAATCAATGTTTGGTTTATATTTAAGGCAATCTTAAAAACTATATTTTTTCCTTATTCTTCATTTTCTTATTTTATTATAAAAAATGATATTTCTGAAAGGAGAAATGGTGCTTACCAAGGGCCAGGAGGAGGAGAGAACTGAAAGTCACTTATCAAAGGAGGTAAACAATTTCAGTTTAGGAAGATGAGAAAGTTCTAGAGATGGATGGTGGTGATGGTTGCACAACAATGTGAATGTACCTAATGCTACTGAACTGTTATATATATTTTAGCACAATTTTAAAAATACTGCTTTTTATTCTCATCTATTATTAATCACCTATTAGAGAATAGACTTTTCAACAAAGATAAGGAATAAAGAAATACACTGGTTAAAAGTTACGATATAAGAAAAAAATCCTCAAAGGAGAAAAATCTTAACCCGAATCCACACATTGTTGGTTTAAGAGTATAAGCACAAATTAAAACTGGGTGATAAAAGCATAAATCCTGTCCAAACAGAGAGGCTGTTATCTGAGTAAACAAAGGTGAGTTGTTTAGGGACATCAGTCAGCACTGTAGAGTAAATTAAACTTTTTCAAGGTGCCAATTCACAACTCAGGAAATAAATGATAATTCAGCCCCATTTTATCAATATTATCCATATAAATAACATAAGCATTTTGTAAACCTGCGACAGGCATTTCAAGGTTCCAGGGGCACAATTTATTCAGTAAACATTTAGTGAGCATTCTTTTTTTTTTAAGATTAAATTCATTTACTTCTTGTTATTTTTTCACATTTTTTTCTTCTTTAATTATAGTTGATTTACAGCGTTCTGTCAATTTCTGCTGTACAGTAAAGTGACCCAGTTATACATATATATATATATGTACATATATATACATTCTTTTTCTCACATTATCCCCTATCATGTTCCACCAGAAGTGATTAGATATAGTTCCCTGTGCTATACAGCAGGACCTCATTAGTGAGCATTTTTTATATTGAAAAACATAAAGCCCCAAAACTACTTTAAAAAAGAAAAAGTGGGGAGTTCCTGTTCCTATTAGGGCTTAGCAGGTTAAGAACCCAACTAGTATCCATAAGGATGTGGGTTCGATCCCTGGACTTGCTCAGTGGGTTAAAGGATCTGTTATTGCCTTGAGCTGTGGTGTAGGTCACAGATGTGGCTCAGATCCAGTGTTGCTGTGGTTGATGTTGTGGTGTACACTGGAAGCTGCAGCTCCAATTCAACCCCTAGCTGGGGAACTTACATATGCCACAGGTGGGGCCCTAAAAAGAAAAAAGAAAAAAAGAAAAAGAAAAAGCAGACTATACAGTATACTGACTAAAAAAACATATGAATTATTCTCCTGTGTTACTTCACTTTACTCCCATCTCATGTTTTATAATTTGTCTCAACAAAGATAAAGTTTCAGGGAGTTCCAGTTGTGGCTCAGTGGAAATGAATCCAACTAATACCCATGAGTATGCAGGTTTGGTACCTGGACTCATTCAGCAGGTTGGGGACCTGGTGTTGCTGTGAGCTGTGATGTAGATGGCAGACGTGGCTCGAATCCCGTGTTGCTATGGCTGTGGTAGAGTCCGGCAGCAGTAGCTCTGGTTAGACTTCTAGCCTAGGAACTTCCATATGCCCCAGATGCAGCCCTAAAAAGCAAAAAAAAAAAAAAAAAGGAAAAAAGAAAAAGAAAAAAGTAAAAGTTTTAGACTCCATAAAGGTTATAAATATATTTAAAACATCAAAAATATTCATAACTACTAATGATATTCTATTGCTATTTCTAAACAATGTGTATATATTATTAAATACCTAGTTTCTAAACCTTTTGATGACTGTCAGTGATAGCTCTTGGTTATTTATTATCAATAAATCACTGATTTGCAAAGACTTTTAGAAATTCCATTATTTCCCCCAAAGTCTTTATATGTATGTAAGAGAGATTTACAACTACTTCTCCATTGGAATCTAGGAAAATTCTCAGAAACAGATTAAACACAACAGTAAACCATAATATTTAAACTCCATATCATAAAAAGGTACCCACTACCATATTGAAGTATCATGTATTTGACATAAGCCAATTTGTTTGTTACTCTCATCTTTAACATTAAATAATTAGCAGAATATAAAATTTACTTAGATGTATATATCAAAAAGCCATTTTTCCTAATATTTATTCTTATTCAGCATTTATTCTATAAATATTTTCTGAGTACCCACTACATATCAGGCACTATGCTGTAAGTGCCTGACATGTAGTGGGCACTCAGAAACATGGCTGTTTGAACTAGACAGCTGTGAACCAAACAGCCATGTTTCACAAAATACTTAAACACTACTTCTTTTCTAGAACACAGATTTATATCATCACCTTTCAAATTGTCTTTATGTTTTCGTAAACATGTTCATCCAGGCAATGTTTTAAAAATTTTAGTTCAAAAATCTGATCTCTAAAGGTAAATTTATAAATGATAATGACATTTTTAAGACATAAAAATGTTTGCCTGTCATGGAGTTTGTTTTTCTGTGTGGCAATAACAAAACATCAAAGATAGCAGAAATTACATTAAACGTTAAGCATTACCTGAAATGGGAATATTCTGTGAAACTGACAGCTGCACATCTCCAGTTCCAGGTGGCATGTCAACAACTAAATAGTCCAGTTGACCCCAGTCTACCTAAAAACCAAGATGACACAAGTAACATCAATGTATAAACAAATGTAGTAAATAGTGATGTAAACAAACATAAATGAATTAATAACAAATCTAAAATAACAGCTTTCACTTGAATTATTACTAAGTTCCAGGGATTGTGCTGAAGGCTAAGGGTAAGTAAATGGACAAATAAGAAAACAGTCTCTGGAGTTCCTGTCGTGGCTCAGCAGTTAATGAACGAGGATGAGGGTTCGATCCCTGGCCTTGCTCAGTGAGTTAAGGATCCGGCGTTACTGTGAGCTGTGGTGTAGGTTGCAGACGCGGCTCGGATCCCGCGTTGCTGTGGCTGTGGAGTAGGCTAGCAGCTCCAATTCGACCCCTAGCCTGGGAACCTCCACATGCTGCATGTGAGGCCCTAAAAAGACAAAAGCAAAAAAAGAAAAAGAAAACAGTCGCTGCCTCTAGCAAACCTTCCAATGACCCTCACTCCCCCACCCTGACACACACATGTACCGTAGTGGTGAACCCATTTCACAGTGGACTTCTATTCAGAGCCAATCATTTATTTTCACTGAGAAAAGACATATTTTACCTAAGGAGAACTTAGCTTTTTTTTTTCATCTATAATGATTTTCTTTTTTTCCATTATAGCTGGTTTACAGTGTTCTGAAAATTTTCTACTGTACAGCAAGGTAAGCCAGTTACCCATGAGGACATGGGTTCAATCCCTGTATACATATATACATTTTTTCTCACATTATCATGCTCCGTCATAAGTGACTAGATATAGTTCCCAGTGCTACACAGCAGAATCTCATTGCTTATCCATACAAAAGGCAAGAGTTTGCATCTATTAACCCCAAATTCCCAGTCCATCCCACTCCCTCCTGAACGCTCCTGATCTTGTCTGATCTTGGAAGCTAAGCAGGGTTGGGCCTGGTTAGTACTTGGATGGGAGGCCTTAGCTTTTTATCCTTTGGGGTTTTTTGGTACAGCATTTCCTATAGCAGGTCCTAATACAATTTTTAAAGTTTTTTTTCTTCATAAAACACATTAATAATGAAAACCCAAACTTAATAAGAAAATTGTAGAAATACAAACTAGAGTTCCAAACTATTAACATTTTGATTATTTCTTTTCAGGTACTTTTCCAGGTATTTATACCTAGAAAATTCAGCTGTATAACCAAGTCCTTAATGCTCAGCCTCAACTAGATAGATCTCAACGGTACCTCAGGTTTTTTCTCCTCACATGGTTCTTCCCTCTGAGTTCCCAGCTTCGGTGAAAGGCCCTAGGGTCCTCTCAGATGACTAAGGCAAAAGCTGGGGATCATACTTCTTCCTTTTCCCTCACCCATCCCTAGTCACTGATTCTGCCTTCTAAAAATCTCTCAAATGTATACACATGGATACATTTCCACATGGCCGAGAACCCAGCAAAGCTACCACCACCTATCACCAAGGTCTCCCAAGCAATCTCCCTGCTCCAGCTTTGGCCACCTAAGTCTTTTCCTAATATCAGTGAACAACAGTCTGATAGTGCACTTTTTTGTTTAAAACTCTTCTGTTCCTTAAGCTCACTCTGCCCTGTCTTCCTCATTTCTAATTTCATCCTCATTCTTCAGACCCCAGCTTGAAATTAACTCTCTGTAACTTCTATTAAAGATTAGATATAGTGTTCTCACTATGTAGGAATGATTTTTCGGATAGTTCATTCCTTTTCATTCACCCAGCGAATGTTTATGGACTATCTTCTATATATTGGCATTGAGCTAGGTATTGATAACTAATATATCATGGGCCCCAGCCTCATAGAATTAATAATGTAGAAGGAGACAGATAGTAAACACATAATGATATAACCTGTGCAAAGGAAGGAGGTTAGTAAGTAAGAGAAACTGAAAGATCAACAGAGCTGAAGAGCAGTCCAAGGGAAAAGATAGCTGTCATTTTCCGTTGTTTCATGATCTGTCTTCTCATGAAACTATAGCTAACTCAGAATACCTAGCACAAAACAAAATGGAACATAGGAGATGCTTGATAAGTTTTCTTTCAAGGAATAAATACATAAATGAACACATGCAAAGATTCAAAATTTTTTAACATAACTGGAAATCATACTGTGTATATAATCCCATATGCTGCTTCTTCAAACTGAACAATATGTGTAATCACATATTTTTAAAATCAAAATTAAAATTGAGATATTGGGTCAGATGGATTCATTCATTCATTAACACATTTATTCAACACATATTTATTAAGAATCCATGCCAGGCACTGCTCCAGGTGATGAGGATAGTACAGTAAACAAAACAAAGTCCTAGCCACCATGCAACCAACATTTGAGTGAGGGTGACAAGCAGACAAAAAGACAAACAAATCGAAGATTAAAAAGTACTATAAAGAAAGCAAGTGTGGAGTTCCCAACGTGGCTCAGCAGTAACGAATCCGACTAGTATCCATGAGGATGTGGATTCAATCCCTGACCCTGCTCTGTGGGTTAAGGATTCGGTGTTACTGTGAGCTATAGTGCAGGTTGCAGATGTGGCTTAGATCTGGCACTGCTGTGGCTGTGGTGTAGACCAGCAGCTGCAGCTCCAGTTAGACCCCCAGCCCGAGAACATCCATATGCCCTGGGTGCAGCTCTGAAAAAAAAAGAAAACAAGTATTCTTTATTAGACACAATTATTTGGTTCCTGATTTGCATATCCAGATCAAAGAGCAGGAGACTTTTTTTGTCTTTTTGTCTTTTTTAGGGCCGCACTCACAGCATATGGAGGTTCCCAGGCTAGCGGTCAAATCAGAGCTGTAGCCTCCGGCCTACACCACAGCCGCATCTGTGACCTACACCATATAGCTCACGGCAACGCCAGCTCGAGGCCAGGGATTGAACCCACAACTTCATGGTTACTAGTTGGGTTCACTAACCACTGAGCCACGACAAAAACTCCGCAAGAGACATTTTTAAAACCTTCAATTCCTAAATTTCAGAGAACAAGGAGTAAGACTTTAGACAACTAAGGATTGATCAAAGAATTTCTTCACTTCCCAAGGTCATATGTTGAGGAACACATAAAGAAGAGGAAAAAGGAAAAGAGTGGTAGAAGGGGCTACTTTCAAGGGTGTGGCCAGAGCCCAGCATGAAGTGAGAAAAATAAGCGGTGCATTTCTCTGAAGGAAAGCATTCCTGTCGAAGCAACAGCAAGTGCAAAGGTCCTGAGATGTGGATATGCTTAGCACATTCCACGAATAGCTAGCAAGGCAGTACAGCCTTTCTAAAACAGTACTCCCCCAACCATCAATCTCGCTCCTTCTCTGACTTTGTTTTTCTTCAAAACATTTATCAGAATCTGACATTACATACTGACTTGTCTTTTAGAAATTCTATATTTTTCAAACATCAGTACTTGATACTAAAGATTTAATGACACATTTTAAGAGAATGATGGAATGAGGAACATAAAGTAGTTCGTTCTCAATATGGGGTTCCTTGGTTTGAAAAATAGTTACCCCTGAGTAACCCACAGCCATCATCTATGAAAGTATTTTCAAACAAGATAAAGAATACTTTTCACTTTATATCCTCTGCACTGAAACTGCTAGCACTGGCAGACTGACAAGTCTCTTTGTTTCAGAGAACATCAAATGACTGGTACCAACAATTTATCATTGTTGTTCTTTGGCATTTAATCATATTTATCACACTGGCTCCAATTACTTATTTCTTTAAAGAGAACTATTATTAAGGTTCCAAGGAACTAAAAATACTTCATGTTAAGGCAACTAATTTCAAATGACTTTCAAACTATTTTGGAAAAAAAAAAAAAAAAACCTGGCCCAGCACCTTCACCTAGTAGTAGGCTTTTCACAAAGGCTTGTAGACTTAAACTATCTGAGTTCTAGTTCTAAAGCATTTACTAATACTAATATTGAAATATATTGGCTGCCAGGAAGTTCTAGTGCTTTTGTAAAAGAGTCACACCAAAGCATTGATTTTAGAATGATTTGGGGGTTCCCTAGATTCTACTCAGTGTTTGTTTACTCATATATTTATCATAAATGTAGGGAAATAAGCTCTAGCAAAACACCCAGGTATCTCATTTAGTAAAACCCAGTGGCAGATCCAAATTTTGTGTGGCCTGAAGCATATACAATTTGGGTGGTCCTCTCTAAGAATACAAAGTTATGAACGCAAAACTAAGTATAAAAGTAAATATTTATTTACAATGTAAAAGACATCATAATAAAATGCTAGAGCCTTAGAGAGTCAAGTTCCTTTATTAGTGATCTTTTCAACAACAGAAATGCTCACATAGAAGTGCTTCCTGATTACAACCTGCTTTCCCTCTCCACCTAAAACGCTCTACAACTCCCTGTATCTCACAGGAGCCCCTGACAATATGGAACCCCAAACTTAAGCTTCTCTGGCATCAAGGTAACACCACCTCTGGAAAAACCTTCTAGCTCCCTCTCAGGCTCCAGAGTCAACCCAGCAGGACAGATTGAATCAATCTAGAAGTGGAGTTACCAAGGTAGTTCAGAGACGCCCTGGGGATAAAGAGGCAGCGCTGCAGCAGAAAATTCAGAAGTGGAACTAGGAAGTCAACTATGTGCATTAGCTGTGAAGGGAGACATAAACAGCATTCTGGGAGAATAAAAAACTAAAGCCAGTGGTCGTGGCAACTGAGAAGGATGGGATGAGGTACAGACTAGGGGGAACAGTTCAGACCGGAGTCTGCCAATAGAGGCTTTGTACGAGATGCCTCTTTTATGCAGTAACACATAGCCTTTATTTTCCCTCACGAGTATTCGAAAGATTCAAGACTTTTGGATCCAAATATAATGCAATAACTGAGCTTTCGTCCAAAGTCATTCAAATAATATTAGAAAAACTGTTGTTTCATTTGTCCTATAAGTATGCCTCTGCAATTGCTGTAACATCACACCTTGTGGTACAGCCTTTTTAAAACTGCTTTCTTTGTTTATTAAGCCATCCAACCCTTGAAAGTTATGTGACCAGAAATCTGTTAAATTATTTTTATATCTTTTTTTGTCAATCCCCCTTTTTTGTTTTTTTCCTTGCTTTTTAGGGCCACACCCAAGACATATGGAAGTTTCCAGGTTAGGGGTCGAATTGGAGCTGCAGCTGCTGGCCTAGGCCACAGTCACAGCAATACCAGATCTGAGCTGCATCTGTGATCTATACCACAGCTCACAGCAATGCCGGAACCTTAACCCGCTGAGCGAGGCCAGGGATCGAACCCACATCCTCATGGATCCTATTTGAGTTTGGTACCACTGAGTCACAATGGGAATGCCCTTATAAAAGGAAAATATTCCAGACTAGCACTGACTGGGGTAATTTTAGGCTAAAGCTCCTTCTTTAAATAATATATTTTATATTCAAAATAGTGCCTGATAATCTGAGAGTAACTGAAAGACCCAAAGGTAATTCCCTCTTTTCTGAGGAATGACTGGGAGATAAAAATGTATGTTATACTTGGGCAGATAAAGGTCATTTATCTTTTTCAAGACATCAGTTATGAAGAGTGTGGTGCTATGCATGGGTAAAGAAGATGGACCACTTTCTTCCTTGGATACTTCTAATAAGAAGCCGACCAAAACTGTAGCAATCACGCCTCGCTACAGAGGATGCCAGGAGCACAAGTGCAAACAGGCTGAATTTTAAGTGTTGAAAAGAAAGGCCCATGGATGCATTCCATTTTTGGCTTCTCAGCTGGCTCGAGCAGTTTACTGAAGTCAGCCTCCAGGGTGGCAGTTTCCACCATTAACACTATACAGACAACATTTAAGTACCATAGGGTCAACATACACTCCTCCAAAGCAAAGGCAGAGTGTCCCAGCTATCCTAGGTCTGTTAGCAGGTGAAAATAGCATCAGTAGGAGTAGGCCCTGAGCCTGCATGGAATGAGGGAGGAAAATCACTGTCAAGAAGAAGAGGCAGAGTTATAATTTGCTGGACCCAAAGGACTGGCCAAGAAGAATGAAACTCCTGAGGGCAAGAAAAAGGTGTGACTAAAGAACAAACAGAGAATCATGAAGCAGGATAAATGGAACAAAACCCTAGACTGAATATTTAAGAGTGGGCTGTGTCCTGGCAGCCCATTTATATAATGCTTAGAATAGTCCATGAGTGACAGGACACAAAAAAAAAAGTTAGGCTGGGCCAGACATTGCCTTTTTCCTTCCTGTCTGCTCTTAATTACTGACTGAATAGTTGGTTTGACTATTATGCCTACTTGAGTCATAATTAAGTAGATCTCAAGGTAGTGTCCTGATATCAGGCTCTGGCCATGTATCTGTTGCTACTTCTATGCTATACCTAAGTTCCGCTATCTGTTTCTGATTTCCCGGTTCTCTAACCAGTTAGGCATAGTTCAAGCCTAATAGAAAACTGAACAGTACTTGTGCTTTGCTCAGAATCCCAGACAGGAAATCATGCCACTATTGACAAAGGAGATGCAGCTTTGTCTCTGACCCAAGGACAAATTTGTCAGGCAAATTACCGAGCTCCTAAGTTTGATTGAACTAACTTCCAAGGTTTGAAAGGGTCTTCAGTTTGACTCAACTAACTTCCAAAGTTTGAAAGGGTCTTCAAACTCTAAGAATTCTAGGGTGATTATTTTTATACAAAAACTATCTCCCCAAGTTCAGGGTAAGCTCCCTGACAGAAGAATCCATTCTTTATGCATCTCTGGACTCCTTTTCCACATCCAAACCCCACCATAATGAACAGTAACCAGTACTGAATCAATATCCACTGAGTGATTCTGAGTCAAGTTGTTCCTCACAATTTTATTATACTACTGAAATTAAAATTTGTGCCATGTGAGGTATCTTTAATATAAAATATAAATCTAAAATAGAACACAAAATACAATTAAGTCTGAATCATGATTTTTTCTCTGCCCAGTGGTTTATTCATGAAATCATGTAACATTTCATTTTGGTTGCAAGAAGAAAATTGCTACAAAGGTAAAATTATTTAAATATAAATACCACAGTAAAAATCTGAATAACAAGAAGATTTCTACTTGAGTTGGTTGCCTACTGACCTGTGGAAATAACTGCCACAACAAAATAATAATAAACTTATTCTTGAGATTGTTTTGATAAGAGCTGACACAGTTACAAAATGAAAACACATTATTCAAGTTACAATAATGATACAAAAGTTCTTCTCTAGTATTTTCCTTTTTTTCAGATGACAACATTCTTTAGTCCATTTTCCAATGTTTTCCTTTCTATAGGAAAAGGGGGTGAAGTGGTTGGAAAATTACATCCCTCCAAAGGTACTACCAACTCAAATGATAGCAGTAACGCTGAGAAGGAGGGAAGAGAAAATGTATCTTTCCTTGATAGCAGTAACGCTGAGAGAAAGAGGGAAGAGAAAAATGTATCTTTCCCTTTATCATCGTCGTCTTCCATTTCTTTAATGGTTCTGGCAGAGATACAGAGCAGACTGGCTCTGACAACCTGGAAACAGCGTCAACTCACAGAGGACTTCTTATCCAAAAGCTAATACATGGGTCAGTCTTTGGGAACTCTGTACCTAGTTTCTGAAATAACATTTAAAAGATCATCCAACTCCCAAGCCAGCCCACAGATGCTCATATAAATCCACAGAAAAACAGTAAAAGCTCAAGATATGAAAATAATGACATTACCAAAAAGTAACAGCATTTCAGTTAATTATGGGAACATCTAAGTTCTCTAGAGTCCCACTTAGGCCAACTGCTTATATGTACACATGTTCATAACCTCGGAAGCAGATGTTAATGAAGGATAGGACTGCTACCAAAAAGGCCTAAAATATTACCAACCTGCCTGAGAATCAAGATATTTTTATTTTTAAAATTCTGCTAAAAGTAATTAAAAAATAAAAACTCTCCCTATATACCTAAAGGCTGAAGCTTTAGAATTTCTTAAAGTAGAAGCCATTATATTAACCTAATTGAGGAGGGTTTATGAAGTATATTTAGATGTGCAGTGCTCTCTTTAATTAGGAAAAGTACAAAACCTAAAACACTCTTTTTAAAAAATCCCTAGAAAAAATACTGTATTTGGGAGGATTCAAGGTCCTGAAAAGAGTGGGATGGTAGCTGTGATAGAAGCCGCATGGAGCCTGGAGAATCCATAGTCACCGTCCAGTGATTTTGATGGTTCTTAAAGACATGACAGAACTGGAGGGACACTAGTGCTCCTGGAGACCAGGCTACCTAAGGTCGTACTGCATGCCAGGGAGTATCTGAGTAACTGTCCCAGTCCGGCTTCTTTCTTCAGCTCTAGTTACCTGCCAGCTGGGATCCCTGCATTTGAGCCTTAAGTTCCACCAGTTGGAACTGGGCTAGTAAGTAGGCAATAAGTAAAAGGGAGCAAAAGGAAACCAATAGTTATTGGGAGCCTATCAGCGGTAGGAACTGATACTTCTTACATACATGATGACAGAGCATTGCAAAAGGGGCATTACAATCCCTATTTTATGGAGATAAGAATATTGAGAGTTAGAGAAGTTAAGAAAGTTGCCCAAGGTCAGGCTAATGGTGAGTGATGGAGTTGGGATATAAATCTTGTGTGACTCAAGTCATGTTCCTAGTCTCTCAGGGAACTGGGTGCGGCATCAACAGTCTCCAAGCCCCTGGAGAGTTCTGCTAGCTCAACCTCATTACCCCAAGAAGAGATAAACTTTACTATATTACTTTTTCAGAGTATGATAAAATAGATATATAAAGCAGACACTACAGACCCACAGAAAATTACCTACTTTGATAACATAAGTAAGAAATGGAAGAATCATTTGTTTACTTTTTCCTTTTCTGATTAATTCTAACAATGTTTCTCTTATTTCTGAGTATTTTTATGGTATATCAGAGTACTCTTTCCTTACGAACATTTAACAGTCTTTCATATATTAAAGCAAGAGTCTTGTAACCATGGAAATACTGACTTTGTGCTATTAATGTTTTAGCTTTTAATAGTCCACCACTAAATTTTGGTTTTGCTTTAAATCAAAAGCCATCATTCTATCAACTGTTTACACACAAAAATTTATGTGGAATAATAGTTTGAATCAAAGTAAATAACCTATAAATGCTATGACAAATATTTTTTAACACCCATATTTTTGAACATGGTATTTTTGAAACTGGCTCAATAGTTTTTATTCTAAAAATGTAAAAATCTAACTCACATCAAATAGAAAACCAACTGTGAGAAACTACAGTTCCATATGCAATTATATTTTAAGTATAAGCTATTATATTGCAGCTTTTTGGATTTCATAGTCTGACTCAGACATTAATTACTATGATTTAAAAAAAAAACAGCATTGAAAAGGAGGAGTGTGGCAAAAATTAAAACTATGAATCTAGGTAGATAGATAAGAATCCAGCTCTCTATTCATCAAACAGGAGAGTTCTGCTCTGGGATACTAACATATCTAAATTCTAATCATTTTTGTCACTAAGCTAGTACCACAGGTCAGTCAATTAACCCCTCAAAGAAAATGTGACTATGACCTGTTTGCATAAGTTGAAAAATATTTGCAAGAGATTTGCTTACAGAAAAAAAGTGAATATAAAAAGTATTCTTATCCAAAAGCACCAAAATGACAAAACAAGCTTTTTCCCCCCAAAGGGAGCACTTTATATAAAAACAAGAAAGCTAAGAGCTACTTGGTATATTTAACAAATTTATTTTATGGAATGATCATATTTCTTATGAAAAATTCAGCTGAATTTTATAAAGTACTCTAAGTTGGTTTTGAAAGACAATCTGCTCTGACTGCCATCTTAAAAACCTCATTCTAGCTCATCTAGGAATTAAGATGTTATATCTATATAAAATGTCATAATTTACAAAATACATGCATTCCTAAAAAGTTGCTGAGGGGATTGCAAATGAGGTGAGGAGTGGGGAAGAGATTCTATCACAAACCCTTAAAGACAGATGTATCTACTTCAATTTTCCCACTAATATAAAACTTCTTTCCATAAATACTCATGACTGAGATATACTTGGCTCGAAACATTCCAATGCTTGGCACAATTCAAATACAAATTGAGGAATAATTTATACAATAATAATAATAATATTAATGATTTATACAATAATAATAATAGCAATGATTTACACAATAAAAGGATGGAAGAAAACTGTCATTTAAAATCTTTTTGGAGTTCCCGTCGTGGCGCAGTGGTTAACGAATCCGACTAAGAACCATGAGGTTGCGGGTTCGATCCCTGCCCTTGCTCAGTGGGTTAACGATCCGGCGTTGCCGTGAGCTGTGGTGCAGGTTGCAGACGCGGCTCGGATCCTGCGTTGCTGTGGCTGCGGTGTAGGCCAGTGGCTACAGCTCCGATTAGACCCCTAGCCTGGGAACCTCCACATGCCGCAAGTGCGGCCCCAAAATGACAAAAAGGCAAAAAAAAAAATCTTTTATATTCTTCTTTTGCCATATATGAGATTGGTTTACTTTTGACTTACTTTATTACTCATACTATATAACTTCAGAAATACTTTTTTATTTGTCTTTTGTTGCTATGGGAACTGCTATTTATAAGACCTCCTTCCTTTAAAAATATGAATAAGCACCTACTAAATTACAAGCATTTATCTTGAGACTATAGAAAAATATTTGCCCTTTTATAAAAATAAAAATGATTATATTTGTAGCATAATTTTTATAAACTGATGTGTTTTAAATAAAGAAGGTAAGAAATCAGCAAAGTTTCAGTAACAGACATAAGAGTTGTGTGAAAGTGTCAATAAACACGGTTAGTAAGAAAGTCAGATATAGAAGTTTTACTATTAATTTATTGTTTGAGCTTACTCAAGCTGCTTAAATTTTGGGGCCTCTGTTTCCTCATCTTACAATAGTATAAACAGAGAACTAAAGAGCTAGAAGGGACTCTGGAGATTATCTTGTCCAATGTCCTTACTTTACAGATAAAGAAACTGAAACTCAGAAAACCAATGATTTGTCTGAAACATACGCTGAAAAATAGGGATAATAAAAACAATCTTTGCCTGCTTTCTAGAAGTTTTTTTTTTTCCCCTGAGGAGGAAATGAGATCATGATTTTTCCTTTTTTTCGGCCTTACTTGTAGCATATGGAAGTTCCTGGGCCAGGGATCAAATTCACATCTCAGCAGTGACCAGAGCTGCTACAGAGACACTGCCAGACCCTTAACCCCCTATGCCACAGTTGGAACTCCATGGATCTTTTTTTAAGCATTATATAATAGCAGTATTATATTTTAAAAAGTTAAGGAGAAGCTTGTTATATCATGCAAGTCAAAATTAAAATTTCTCGCAATGAGCGTATCATGTCTACTTTTCTAACCAAGTGCTAAGAAAATATCTGTCCATCTCTGAGGTGACCCCATCCCAAACTGATCTGAACAAGTAATTTAAAAATATCTTTTCCATACATTTAGAGGTCATAAACTGAGTTCAATGGCTTTTTGTAAATTAAAGGGAAATTTCTCAGGAGTAGAATTGAGCATAAAAACACTGGGTCAAAATACAATTTGAAAATATGTAAATGACTGAAAATAAGGGCTAAGAAGTGAGCAGAAAAGAAGTCACAACTGTTGTCTGAATATATTAATTATATTTGCACATTTTGGTGACCTGCTCCTGTTAAGCAGATCTGTCACCTACAAGTTGAAGAAAAAACAAAAAATTTACTGTCAAGCAACTTCCTAGTGAAAACTAAAAAATGTAGCAGCTTTAGCTATAACTACGTTAACACAGGATTTTGAAAAAGATTAAGAAACATATATATAAGAATAGATATGGAGGTGATATAGATATAGGTGGGAAATAGGTTTGAGGATAGAGGGAAAAATAAAACACATAAAGCTACCTAATTCCCATCTCATCAACTTCAGCATTTTCTGACTTGCTAAACTGTGGACTTACTTCAGAAGTACCCAAAAGACAGCTAAGAAACCTGCAATCACTAAAATGCAAAGAAATAGGAAAATGGACTGAGTTTTATGCATCTCATCAAAAGACCATTAAATGAGCAGCTGTTCATTCTCATTTAAGCACACTGGTCATTATACCTAGACTTGTTCACTATAATCTTCTACCCTGATGACCAAATGAATGTGGTAATGTATCTAGAAGTTGTTCTTTCCTAAACAGGTTATCTGGTGTCTTCAGATTTACTTTAAAATTGCAGATCACATATTAATATGCAAGCTTAAAGCCAGGTAAGTGGATACACAGAATAATCATGATGGAGTTTAACTCTAACTCAGAAATTAACTCCAACATTTACATGTGCTAACACTGTTCCAGACACTGGGAATACATCAATGAACATGATACCTGAGGATCCTGTCTTCATAAAACAGGGATAGGAAGACAATAAACAAACCAATTAGTGTATCACCTATAACCCTGATGAAAGTCATCTTTCTAGACCTCAGTTTGCGATCTATAAAACTGGAAAACTAACATTATCGTGTCACCATATCCTTCTCAAACAAAAATTATGCCAAAAAGCTATAAATAAGTAGAACTTGTACTCTAATTTTCCCTGATCTATCCTTGCCTCCAGTGGCACATACGTAACATAATGTAAGCCAGAGTCGGAGCTGTAAACCATGGCATGAAATGGAAGAAAAATAACTGGATCATGGTAAGATTCACATGGTAATACAAACCTGTGTTCTATATAGAAAGTAATTCTAGTTAGCAAGACTATGGTTTCCCAAATAAGATGATAATGATAAATATATCTTATTTTGGGACATATTTTCTCTTAGTTTCAGTATTAATGTCCAGATAAGTCATTTTTATTTTAAATATCATAGCTGTCAATTTAAAATCTTTGTTATCAACTAGACTAATACTAATCAGATTATGAATTTAAAGTCACAGTTTAACATAAGAATTCTTTTTTCTCTTTGAGTTGAAGAAATAATTTTATTTAATACAATGAATACCTACTTTTGCAAAATTGTATCAAAAGAGGCATATAACCTGATGTTTGATTCTTACATTTAGAACAAAAAAACAGTTATGAATGAACAAAAAAAATCAAAGGTTGAAGTTCTGACCAAGCTACTTTGGCATCAGAAAGCAAGACTATCTGGATGTAAGAAATGAACTCCATGAATCAGATATACTCTCAGTAATCCTGATGTATAAATATATACCACAATAAGTTAAGAGTAAATAAATATATGCAGACTGCCAATATAAAATGTAAGTTAATTTTAAATTAACTAAATCAATCCATTGATATCTCCCCTGTCTCTCTTAATTCCCCAGTCAATAACACATGAAAAAAAAAAAAGAAATACATGGGAGTTCCTGTTGTGGCTCAGCGGAAAAGAATCCAACTAGGAACCATGAGGTTGTGGGTTCAACCCCTGGCCTTGCTCCACAGGTTAAGGATCTGGCATTGCCTTGAGCTCTGGTGTAGGTTGCAGATGCGGCTAGGATTTGGTGTTGCTGTAGCTGTGGCGTAGGCTAGCGGCTACAGCTCTCATTAGACCCCTAGCCTGGGAACCTCCACATGCTGCCGGTGTGGCCCTTAAAAAACAAACAAGCAAACAGAAACTCTTGATGAAAGCTCAGAACATAACATTTTCATGGTTTTGTTAAGATGAGCTACACAAGTGATCAATGAAGAAAACCTAGGAATGATTGAAACATTCCTCAGCTAGACTCTTTCAATCAATAGTCATCTTAGGCTTGTGCTAAATATTTGGTTAAATAGTATAAGCTAGGTTCAGTAGCAAATACGTATGAATCAAAAAGTCATATGCTTCGAGATCTCATGTTAAAATGCAAAAATGTGTTGTAAAAATAAAAGCCTGACTAGTATTCTTGCCTTCACAAAGGGCTACCACCACCCATTAGCAGTGTGAGCTGCATAAGTTCCTATACACAGGATCAATACATCTCTTAAAAATTGGATCTGGACAAGTTTAAACTGCCAAATAACAGTGGCAGCAAAGTTCTGCACATGAAACTTGTACCAATATTTCTAATTTTGTTCTCTGCTTCTTATAACAACTGAAATCACTGAAATTTGTCATCTAACACAGTCGTCACAGAAATATGAAGCACCAAAAATCAATACTAGTAGTTATTGGGTGGTCTGCAGGCCCTGGGTTCTACATTAGGAGGTGCCATTGGCATCATCACCATAAGGGAAGTAGACTTATCTACTGCTGATCGTCAAACTGAAAGAGAAACCAACCACTCATGAAGCTACAAAAAATGTGTTTGACTCCTTCAGTAACTATTTACCCATTCTAAGTTTTTTTTTAAACATATATACTCAATTTCATACATCCTGTCACATCTTTAAAAACCAAACAGAGTTCAGTTAGGCAAGAAACAACTTGAGATAGAAATGATTCAGCAGTATTCTCTTTACCTAAAGATCTATGCTTAATTACCTTATGCTACAATATAGTTAGAAAAGATTTTTACAAGATACCCTCACTCTGTTATATTTAAAACACAGGGTTTCTTTCCTCTGCCCCCAAAATTAACTGTGGCAATAATTCAATTTCATTCAGGGTAATTATAGCATGTCTAAATAAACTTCCTGCTCTGTTTCTATTAAAAAAAATTTTTAAGAAACTAATTCCCTAAGAATATACAATAGGAAAAGGATAGTCTCTTCAATAAAAGTTGTTGGGAAAACTAGACAGCCACATGCAAAACAATGAACCTGGACCCTGATCTTATATAACACACAAAAATCAACTCAAACTGGATTAAAGAATTGAAAAGTAGACCTAATACTGTAGAACTATCAGAGGAAAATAGGGGTAAGGTCCTTGACATTGGTCTTGGCAATGACTTTCTGGATTTAACACCAAAAGCAAAGGAAACAAAAGCAAAAATAAACAAGCAGAACCACATCAAACTAAAAAGTTTCTGTACAGCAAAGGAAGTAATTAAAAAAATGAAAGTGCAACTTTCTAAATGGGAGAAAATACCTGCATATCATATCTGATAAGGGATTAATATTCAAAATATATAATGACCTCACACAACTTAATGGCAAAAAAAAAATATTTTAAGAGAGGCAGAGGAATCAAAAAGACATTTTTCAGAAGAAGATATATAAAAAGTGCTCAACATCACTCACTAGTCATCAGAGAAATGCAAATCAAATTCACAATGAGATATCATCTTCACACCTGTTAGAATGGCCATTATCACAAATACGTGGAGATAATAAGTACCGGCAAGAACACGGAGAAAGAGAACCCTTGCACACTGTTGGTGGGAATGTAAACTGGTGCAGCCACTATAGAAAACAGTATAGGGGAGTTCCCGTCTTGGCGCAGCGGTTAACGAATACGACTAGGAACCACGGGGTTGCGGGTTCGATCCCTGGCCTTGCTCAGTGGGTTACCGATCTGGCGTTGCCGTGAGCTGTAGTGTAGGTTGCAGATGCGGCTCAAATCCTGCATTGTTGTGGCTACAGTGTAGGCTGGCGGCTACAGCTCCAATTAGACCCCTAGCCTAGGAACCTCCACATGCCACGGGTGTGGCCCTAAAATGATAAAAGGCAAAAAAAAAAAAAAGAAAACAGTATAAACTGGTACAACCATTACGGAAAACAGTATGGAGGTACCTTAGAAAAGTAAATATAGAACTACCATATGACACAGCAATCCCACTTTTGGGCATATATCCAGATAAAACTTTCCTTGAAAAAGACACATGCACCGGTATGTTCAGTGCAACACTATTAACAATAGCCAAGACATGGAAACAGCCTAAAGGTCCATTGACAGATGAATGGATTAAGAAGATGTGGTATATCTACACAATGGAATACTACTCAGCCATAAAAAAGAACAAAATAATGCCATTTACCACAACATGGATGGAACTAGAGACTCTCATGCTAAGTGAAGTAAGTCAGAAAGAGAAAGACAAATACCATATGTTATCACTTACATCTGGAATCTAATATAGAGCATAAATGAACCTTTTCACAAAAAAGAAAGTCATGGACATGGAGAACAGACTTGTGGTTGCAAAGGGGGAGGGAGAGGGAGTGGGATAGACTGGGAATTTGGGGTTAATAGATGCAAACTATTGCCTTTGGAATGGATAAGCAATGAGATCCTGCTGTATAGCACTGGGAACCACATCTAGTCACTTATGATCAAGCATGATAATGTGACAAAAAGGAATGTACATGTGTATGTGTGACTGGGTCACCTTATTGTACAGTAGAAAATTGACAGAACACTGTAACCAGCTGTAATGGAAAAAATAAAAATCATTAAATCAAGAAATAAAATAACAAAAAGAAAGCAGTATAGATGTCTCCAAGAAATTAAAAATAGAACTATAAACGCTCCTAATTCTGGGCACATTTCAAAAGAAAATGATAACAGGAAATCAAAGAAACAGGATATTGAAGAGATACCTGCACTCTCATGTTTAATGTGGCATTACTGACAACAGCCAAGATACGGCAATATCTAAGTGTTTGTCAACGGAGGAATGGATAAAGAAGATGTGACACACCACTCACACGATGTAATATTATTCAGGTGTGAGAAAGAAGGAAATTCTACCATTTGTGACAACATGGATCGACCTTAAGGACAATAAGTGAAATAAGCCCTACAGAGACAGACAAACACTGCATGGTATCACACATATAGAGATTTTCCTAAAGTCAAACTTATAGAAACAGAGTGGAAAAGTGGTTGCTAGGGGCAGAGATGTGGAGAAAATAAGGTGAGGTTGTTAAAAAGATACAAACTTGCAACTGTAAGATGATTAAGGTCTGAGGCTGTATAGCAAAACATGGGGATCACAGCTGATAATACTGTACTGTATAACTGAAATATGCTGAAAATAGAACTTAAATGCTGAAAGAAGAATGAGAGAAAGAGAGTGAAAGGAAGGAAGAGGTTCTCAAAAAACTTAAAACAATGTAAAGGCACCTAGGAAAAAAATCAAATTAGTAAAGATTTCTGTGAATCTTTAATAAACAGAAATTATATATCTAAAAACAGTGATATCCCCACAAGAAGCTCAGGTAACAATTTTTTTTTTTAATAAAAAGGGGCTTAAACTTCAATATCCTATAAAGGGAGAATGGCCAAATAAATTACCATCAAATCAATAAAATGGAAGAGTTGCTATAGACCCAAAAGAGGAACTGGGCCCCAGCATCCTCCTGGCCTGGGCCCTAACCTCCCTAAGTCCTTCTAGTTGAGCTGGGCTCAGCCAACGGCATCCCAGTCATTCCACACAGCCTCCAATACACAGCACGCATCTGGCTCGATTAGCAGATACCAGTTCACTTAGCACAGCCATCCTGCACGCTCCTGTCCAAGTGAAAACTCCAGAGCCCAACCTTGGCCACAGAGGAGTAGTGGAAGAGTCCTAATCCATCCCAGGACTTGGATGCCTGCTCTCCTCCCCTTGGCAGTGCATGGATACCTATGAACTCCAGCAGCAGAGACCCTCCCCACTCCAAACCCACTGGTGAAACAGTTCACTGAAGTATTTGAGACTAGGGATCGAAATGGAATCCTCCCTCAGAGCCCACACTGCTCTGAGAGGCATCTTCCTCTGAACTGGAATTGCCCAGTAATCTCTTGAGGACCAAACAGTATCTTGGAACCAGAATGAGTTTCCCCCAAGCAGGCATTTTCTAAGGAGAAAACAGGACAGCTCGCAGAAACCCCTATAGCCTGCCTGGGCTCAGGCAAGCCCCTGAAAGCCCCCAAGGCTCCCTGATCTTCAGGTTCAAGCATAACAGATGGAAAATAAATGGCAGATTACTAGGGAGATCTCCACTCGCCATCCTGCACAATGGCAACTCCCCAGGACCCTGACACCACACAACAGAGTAAGGGGCCTTCTCCCCTGAGAGAAAATGCTAAAGGAACTAAAGGAAGGGAACTAAATGACTGAAAAACCGGAGATGAGCTTGGGAGTAAGGCCAGGACATGACAAGGGAAAGCTCCTGATAGAGAACGAGGCACCAGAGCCTAGTGATATTCTGTGTCCTTGCATCCCTCCTGTCCCTGGGAGACCAAGGAAAGGCTCACTTTCTCTGACTCCCCTAAACTAAGACAGGACTATAAATGTGTGGGCACGTAGCTAAGTTAAAAACTCATTCTATGGTTAAGCAAAGAGATCCTGCTGTATAGCACTGGGAACTATATCTAGTCACTTATGATGGAGCATGATAATGTGAGAAAAAAGAATGTATATGTGTATGTGTAATGGGGTCACCTTGCTGTACAGTAGAAAATTGACAGAACACTGTAAACCAGCTATGATGGAAAAAAATAAAAATCATTAAAAAAAAAAAAAAAAAACTCATTCCAAAAGAGAAGTTCCAAAAGTCAAAGTACACAAGGCAACATTCCTGGAATAAGCATATTATGGTATGTTCATCTCTACTTACTCCCTACAATCTCAAAACTAGTGTTTTTCACATGACAAGCTGCAATAAACCTCTACTGAGGAGAGAAATAAATAGGAAAGTGAGGAAAGGAACAAACCAGCCCACTTAGAATAAATATGTCTTGGCAAAGAGCCAAATCCAAAGAAGCTGCCAAATTCGCAGCACTTAACAGGAGATTGTAAAGAAAAGAGGCAGGTAGTGGCATGTTTCTAATGGAAAGGCCACGATCTAAGACTCCTATATGGAAGACGGTGTGAGGAACCATCGTGGCCATAATGACACAACAAGCCTGGCCGGAGCCCATATTGCGCTGTGGAGCAAGAGTATCCTGAGGACACAAGGGGAGGGAATCCAGCAGTTTTTGCGCCGTGTATGTATCTCTAATAGTAAATATCAGGATGAAAATTATTTTGCCAGTGAAACATATCATTTTATTCAATAACTATTATGAACAACTTCCCTAAGCAGTTATTTAGAATGACACCATTTACTTGAAGATATATATATATATACATATATATATATATCCTCATGTTTGTTTATAACAAAATCTATCATTTTCTGTTTTTTGAAAAAGAAAAGGTCTCGTAATTTTACAGTCTCATTTCCTCTATGCATTTAACTATAAAGTATTGTTCAGTTCCTTCTGGATAGAAGATATAATTATAAGTGTTTCATTACTATTCATGAGCCAAGAAATGTTTGCCAAATTTTTATATTATACATAAACACGTATCACAAAATTTATCCTCTACTTATTTTGACATGAAAAACAGCTTTTAGATAAGATGTGACATTAATTACCCAAAATATAAATATTTTTAAATAATGCAAAGAGAAAATGTGACATATTGTTAATTTTTAAAAATCTTTCTGAAGCTTTCTATAGAGCTAATTCTCCCACACAAGAGCCTCTGAAAATATTAATAATGAAAATGCCAGCTGAATTAATATTTTCATTAGGTAACAACAGTATGTACTATTGATATTCCACATGTGAAAGATTAATATTATTCTTAGAATTCTACAGCTTCACATTTGATTGATTCACTCAAAAACATTTATAAGGTACCAGCCATATTTGCCTGGTACTTATCTAAGTGCTGGGAATTGGACAGCAAAGAGAATAAGACAGTCAAGACCTTACCATCAGTAGCTTACACTCTAATGGTAGAAGCTGTCAATAAATGAATAAAAGAAAATGTCGAATCATGATAAGTGTTCTGATGAAAATAAAACAAGATGAGATGACTGTCACAGACAACTATTCTGGGGTGACATTACAATGAGACCTGAAAAATATTAAAATAAAATGAGAGCTGAATGTCAGAGGGGACAGACCCTAAAGCTCCAAGGAAAGAAGGTTGCGGATAGAGAACAGCAATTTCGAGGGTCCTAAGATGGGAATTAACTTGTGCTATATGAGGAAAAAGAAGAAGTAAGTACAGTCTGAACAAGGGTGAACATGTTTGCGGTGAGGTAAGTAGAGGTCAGATTAGGTAGAACCTGCCAAGACAAACAGTCTGGGTTATACTCTTAGCACCACAGCTTCTTGTTTTGTTTTATATTTAATCATAGGAGGTTTAGACATATATGAAAAGAAAGAAAACAGCAAAATGGATTCTGATATCGTCATCATCCATGCAGTTTCAAGAATTATTAATTCATGGCTGGTCTTATTAATCTGTCTGTACCTTTACTCATTCCCCATTTACTCCACAGATATCATACCATTTCATCTATACACATTTTGGTATGTATTTCTAAAAGATAAGGACTCTTGTAAATATAACCACTGCCAGTATTTCCATCATTACACCATTATTTTCAATAATTATCTCTTACAATTATCAATATCTAGCCAGTGCTCAAGCTTCCCTGTGTACCATTTTTTTAAAAAAGCTTATTGGTTCAGGTCAGAATCCAGATAAGGCCCAGATATTGCAATTAATCAGTTTATTGACCTTTTTAATCTATAGATCATTGTTCCTTTACTTTTTTCCTTGCAACTTATTCACTGAAAAAAACTGAGTTATTTATCCTACAGGATTTTCCACATTTCAGATTTCCCAAATGCATCCTCACAGTGCCACCTAATATGTTCCTCTGTCACCTATATTTACTATAAACTGGTAGAGCTATCTGGAGGTTTAATCAGATTCAGGACCAAATTTCAAATAAGACTACTCCATAGTTTATGTTATGTACACCAATCAGGAGGTAGGTTGTGTACAGTGCTCTCTCTCTTTCTCAAATATAAATATCTGCAATCAATGATAATTACTAACTTAGATCTATTATAATATTTTCTTTAAGGGTTATGAAATTCTATTATTTCTTCTTTATCAGCTGAAATATTCTTATAAATAAAAATTTCCTTCATCAACTATATGGTTAACAGTACAGGAAAAATAAAATAAATACTTGATTTTCTTTATTTTCAAGTTTTCCAATAATAAGATGGTTGCCTAGCATATGGGTGGTTTTAAGCAGGGAAGTGTTTAAAGGTCTTTATGAATATTATTCAGAGAACAGAGTGCTATATAAGAAAGAGTGAAAGCAGAGACATCACTTACGAGGCTTCTGCAGTACTCTGAATAAATGATGACAGATTATACTAGGTTGACAGAGGAGATGAGAGAAGTAGACAGATTTAAGGTCTAATTGGAATGTAAAACCTAGAGAATGCTGATAGATTGTATATGTAGGGTATGGGAAAGAAATAAGTCAAGAACAAGTCCTAGAATTTTGGTTGGAAAAAAGTGGTTATGGGAAATTCTAAGGGAGGAGCAGATTTAGGAAATAAAATCATGTGGGTAATAATGATATGGATGAAATTAAATCAGTATTTACAAGACCTTATTGCTGGTTATCTTATTTTTATCCTGACTGAAGACAATTAAAAATTTCAGGAAATAGAAATAAAATACTGTTTATGATATTTTTCTATAAATACTGTTTCTTGCTCAAATAAAAATAATACTAGTTAAAATAAATTTCTTCTTTATTCTTAGCTAACATTTTCTCACCATATCTCTACATATATATTAACAAAGAATATGCTGGGCAAATAATTTTAAAGAACAGTATTAAATATTATTTTAACCCAGATTCATTATCAATCTCTGATGTCCTCTAATAGATCACCACAAATATAAGGGATATACAAATAGCCGGGATACAGAAAAAAGGAGAAACAGAGTTTAAAAATATTACCTAGTAAATGAGTACTAACAAATTAATCTTGGGGGAAGATTTCACATTTCAGAAGCTAATTTTCCACTCTTCCATTTCAATTTAAATACTAATAGTTCAAATTGTCCTGTTAAATTTCTGTTGCCTCTCCCTACAAAGCAAGAGGGACACATGGAAAGTCTGAGAGAGAAGGGAAAGAAAAGAGCCTAAACTCAACATATCAATAGCAACAAAAAAATTAATATTACCTCCTAAGTGACAAGATTTCCAAAGATGTTACTACCTAAATTTTCAAATAGGAAAGGAATGTCAGATTTGTCATAAATCATTTCTACATATAAAAATTTTAGAATGTTACTCCATTTTGATAATACACATCTACAAAATATCTGATTAACTGGTGAAATAAAAATGACAAATGAATACTCCTTTGTAATGAATAATTCATGTATGTACTCTACTTATGTATAATAGTTTACAAATGCTACTGATCTCCATTAGGTCTTATAACTGTATTTATGTGTAAATACAGCTTATTTAATAGGAACTGGGTTCCAGGATAAAATGTCCTTTTTAATATGCAAATGATAGCTCTGGGTTACATTTCCCAACCACAAAAAACGTCCCTGTTAATTGGACACTACTGAACTACTCAGAAAAAGTAAAAGAAACAGTTCTGCCAACTAAAAAACAAATGACAATGTGAGAAAATAGGACATGAACAAACATAATTCCAAAAATTATCAATGCAGATCAAATATCTCAATAACGAGATTAGGAAAAGAGACATCCTGAACCTACAGGGAACTGTTGAAAGAAAGGAGTCTGAGTTCATTTAGAAAAGCTTAAAAGCCATTGTGTCCAAACAGTAATTTAAAAACTTCAATTTAATATACACATTAAAATATATAAAATAATTATATTATCCCATGCACAGTTATAAAATATTTTGAATTCTGAGATATAATTGTTCTTTAAGCACTACATTTTATCTTATTTTAAACGCTTTTCTTGACATTTATTTTTAAAGAAACATAATTGAGTGCTTTGTGTTTCTCTGTATTTTTCTCATTCAGAATCATCATGAGTGTTTTAAAGCAAATCAGATCCATCAAACATCTTCATAGACCACAAACTGTATTCTGAATATCAATTATTCAAAAATGCAGAGTCAGAAGATTTCTAAACTGCTTGTTTAAATAGAATGTACAAATCTCAGACAATATATCTATTAGCATCTGTAATACAAAATAGGTCCTTATATATATGGGACATAAGGCTGACTGACTCTTACTTAGCCTTCAATTCCTTCACTAGTCTACTTTCTCCATCTAAAAGATCACTTTTCCCCCATATGTACTTCATTACCACTGACTTCCTCTTAGTAAAATTTTCCCCATGTTTCTTCTTTCTCATTCTCCTTATCTAGATGCTAAGCCTTCCTCCAAGGAGAATACCTGACAATTTGTTTCTTCATCAACCTTCTAATATATTCCCCTTTACCTAGGTAAGGTAAGAAAGAGTTATGAATTAGCTTTACAATAAACAAGGCACACATTTTCATCCCCTTAACCTTTCCGATTGCTATTTTTTGGATTTCCTCTCAAAAATACACTGCTTAGTTCTACCCTCAGCTATAACAATTAGTATAACATAGTTTCTAAGGAGTTGATTAGAATGTCACTTTACTTTAAATGAGATATGTAGATTCAGAATTTCAAGGATTATCTGACCTTGGGGGAAACTGTTCTCTATTCCAGGCTGATTAATATCAGGACAACAATGCAGTACAACCATGAGGTATATGCTTTCCATGCAAACCAGACAGTTTCATCAACAAAAGAGGATACTTACACACCAGAAGTATTTAGAATATTAAATTGTACGGTAAATTTGAAATTGAAACAAGCTGCATAACAGAGAATATCACCATAAACAGTACTAAGAAGTATTTAGAATTACTTGCTTACAAGAGCCATATGAAACATCCACCAACTAGTTACTTAGGATATAGGCCACTCTAGAAAATCACTGAAAATTTCAGTCTTAAAAATATAGTACCTTTTAAAATTGCACCCCCTTCGGGGACCTGACACCTTAATCAAGAGACACCTATGGAAACTGACTTTTCATATCTTTCTCCTGAAATGAATTCTCTTTTAAATTGGAATAAATTTTGTTCCATAAATAAATAAAGTACAACTGCACCCCCCAAAAATCAAATACCTGGGAATAAACCTGACCAAGGAGGTGAAAGCCTTATATTCTGAGAACTATAAAACATCAATTAAGGAAATGAAAGATGATGCAAAGAAATGGAAAGATATTCCATGCTCCTGGGTTGGAAAAATTAATATTGTAAAAGTGGCCATTCTACACAAAGCAATCTACAGATTCAATGCAATCCCTATCAAATTACCCATGACATTTTTTACAGAACTAGAACAAACAATCCAAACATTTACACAGAGCCATAAAAGACCCAGAATTGCCAAAGCAATCCTGAGGAACAAAAACCAAGCAGGAGGCATAACTCTCCCAGACTTCAGGCAATGTTACAGAGCCACAGTAATCAAGACAGTGTGGTACTGGTACCAAAACAGACATACAGACCAATGGAACAGAATAGAGAACCCAGAAATAAACCCAGACACCTATGGTCAATTAATCTTCAACAAAGGAGCCAAGAACATAAAATGGGAAAAACATAGTCTTTTCAGCAAGTGGTGCTGGGAAAACTGGACAGTCAAATGTAAATCAACGAAACTAGAACACACCCTCACACCATGCACAGAAATAAACTCAAAATGGCTTAAAGACTTAAATGTAAGACAAGACACCATCAAACTCTTAGAAGAGAACATAGGCAAAACATTCTCTGCTATCAACCTTAAAAATGTTTTCTCAGGCCAGTCTCCCAAAGCATCTCCCAAACAGAATGGGAGAAAATAGTTTCAAACGATGCAACTGACAAGGGCTTAATCTCTAAATATACAAACAGCTTGTACGACTCAACAGCAAAAAAGCCAACAATCCAATGGAAAAATGGCCAAAGACCTGAATAGACATTTCTCCAAAGAAGATATACAGATGGACAAGCACATGAAAAAATGCTCAACATCATTGATTATTAGAGAAATGCAAATCAAAACTACTATGAGGTACAACCTCACACCAGTCAGCATGCCCATCATTAATAAGTCCACAAATAAAAAATACTGGCGAGGGTGTGGAGAAAAGGGAATCCTCCTGCACTTGTTGGTGGGAATGTAAATTTGTACAACCACTATGGAGAACAGTATGGAGGTACCTTAGAAAACTATTCATAGAACTACCCCAACTCCTAGGCATATACCTGGGCAAAGCTTTGCTTGAAAAAGACACATGCAACCATATGTTCATTGCAGCACTATTCACAATAGCCAAGACATGGAAACAACCTGAATGTCCATCGACAGACGATTGGACTAAGAAGATGTGGTATATATACACAATGGAATACTACTCAGCCATATTAAAGAACAAAATAATGCCATTTGCAGCAACAAGGATGGAAACAGAGACTCTCATACTAGCTGAAGTCAGTCAGAAAGAGAAAGACAAATACCATGTGACACCACTTATATCTGGAATCTAATACGTGGCACAAATGAACCTTTCCACAAATAAGAAAATCATGGACATGGAAAACAGACTTGTGGTTGCTGAGAGGGAGGGAGAGGGAGTGGGAGCAAATGGGAATTTGGGTTTAATAGATGCAAACTATAGCCTTTGGAATGGATAAGCAATGAGATCCTGCTGTATAGCACTGGGAACTGTGTCTGGTCACTTGTGATGAAGCATGATAATGTGAGAAAAAAGAATGTATAAATGTATGTATGGCAGCAGAAAATTGAAAGACCATTGTAAATCAGCTATAACGGAAAAAATAAAAATCATTGTTAAAAAAACTCCTTTTAGCAAAATCTCCTTTTTCTAAAGGTATTAAGACCTTCTGCTTTTATTACTTTATTTAGTCTATTTTCACAATAGCTTATAATTTCCAAACACAGACCTTAATTTATAACAATCATACTTTAAAATAAAAATTTGTTGATGACAGAGAGATTACTGTAATCAGTAAAATATATGCAAATTAGATTTGAGGAAGAGAGGCATTCTAGAGATAGAAATTCTCGCTTAAAGAATGTAGTTTTAGTTAGATCCCTAGCCTGGGAACCTCCATATGCCGTGGGTGCGGCTCTAGACAAAGGCAAAAAGCCAAAAAAAAAAATGCAGTTTTAGGAGTTCCTGTCGTGGCTCAGTGGTTAATGAATCC
>PVHT021183629.1:9158565-9288916 GCA_004024745.2 Catagonus wagneri | reverse complement strand
GTTGCAGACGCGGCTTGGATCCCGCCTTGCTGTGGCTGTGCCGAAGGCCGGCGGCTACAGCTCCTGTTAGACCCCTAGCCTGGGAACCTGCATATGCTGCGGGTGCGGCTCTACGTAAAGGCAAAAAGACAAAAAAAAAAAAAAAAAAGAATGTAGTTTTAGGAGTTCCTGTCGTGGCTCAGTGGTTAATGAATCCAACTAGGAACCATGAGGTTGCGGGTTTGATCCCTGGCCTTGTTCAGTGGGTTAAGGATCCGGCGTTGCCGTGAGCTGTGGTGTAGGTTGCAGACGTGGCTCGGATCCCGCCTTGCTGTGGCTGTGGCGAAGGCCGGCAGCTACAGCTCCTGTTAGACCCCTAGCCTGGGAACCTCCATATGCCGCAGGTGTGGTCCTAGATAAGGCAAAAAGACCAAAAAAAAAAAAAAAAGAATGTAGATTTATTAAACCTAAGACATGACTCTTTATACTTTTCTTTCTTACAACTTTTTTTCTTTTTCTAATGTCATATCATTGAAGGTAAGTTATCAACCCTAGAACATCTTAGAGAAATCAAGAAAAAATGAAATTATGAAAATACACAAAAACAGAGGTTTACTGAATAGGAAAAGGAACAAGAGATTGAGAACTACTGCAGATATGTAGGTAAGTGTTAAAGTGGGTGGGAGAAACTAAGAATTTTCTGCCACTCAAACTCTTCATGTTCTGTGCACACTGAAGAACAGTTATAACCAGAGGCTTTTGAGAAGTTTGAGCTCTTTCATTTGTTTTGTTTTTTGTGTTTTTTTATGTTTTTTTTTATTTATAATGATTTTTATTTTCTCCATTATAGCTGGCTTACAGTGTTCTGTCAATTTTCTACTGTACAGCAAGGTGGCCCAGTTACACATACATGTATACATTCTTTTTTCCCACATTATCATGCTCCATCATAGGTGACTAGACATAGTTCCTATATAGCAGGATGACATTTGTTAACTAATTTGTTAACAATTTCATTTGTTAACTAATGTGACACACAAACAGTAATTTCCATTTTCAGGAAAACACCCTTTTTCTACATGGACTCTTATGCAAAAATTCTCTTGCAGTTCTTCAAAGATGTTTTCTGCCAAAAGCAATAAAATACTTAGGAATAAATTTAACCAAAGAGGCAAATGATCTGTACACTGAAAACTAAAATTTTGACAAAAGATATTGAAGAAGACACAAATAAATAGAAAGATATTTTGTGTTCATGAATTGGAAGAATTAATATTGTTAAAATGTCTATCCTACTAAAAGCAATATATAAATCAATGAAATCCCCATGAAAATTCCAATGACATTTTTCACAGAAGTAGAACAAATAATCCTAAAACTTACAAAGACCAACAAAAGACCTTGAAGAGACAAAGCAATCTTAAGAAAGAAGAACGAAGTTAGAAGTATCACTCTTCCTGATTTCAAGCTATATTTATTACAAGGCTATAATAATCAAAACAGTATGATATTTGCATTAAAACAGATACATAGATCAATGGGAAAAAAAAGAGTGGTAAGAAATAAACCCAAGCATGTATGTCAATTACTTTTCAACAAAGGAGCCAAAAATAC
Source organism: Catagonus wagneri (assembly GCA_004024745.2). Classification (NCBI taxonomy): domain Eukaryota; kingdom Metazoa; phylum Chordata; class Mammalia; order Artiodactyla; family Tayassuidae; genus Catagonus; species Catagonus wagneri. The sequence goes on along the minus strand of PVHT021183629.1, from coordinate 9,287,323 downwards.
ACAATGGGAAAAGGAGAGTCTCTTCAATAAAAGGTGTTGGGAAAACTGGAAAGCCACATGCAAAAGAATGAAGCTGGAACTCTATCTAACAGCATACACAAAAATAAATTCAAATTAGTTTAAAGAACTGAAAGTAGACCTGAAACCGTACAACTCCTAGGAGAAAATAGGAGGAGAGCTCCTTGACATCAGCTGCAGCAAAGATTTTTTTTATTTGATACCAAAAGCGAACGAAATAAAAGTAAAATAAACAAGTAGGATTTTATGAAACTAAAAAGCTTCTGTTTAGCAAAGGAAACCATAAACACAATGAAGAGGCAACCTACAGAATGGGAAAAAATATTTGCAAACTACATACCCCATAAAGGGTTCATATACAAAATATATATGGAATTCATATAATTCAATAAAAAATAACAAACAATAGGCAAAGTACTTGAATACAGTCTTCCAAAGAAGACACACTAACGGCCAACAGATACACAAGAAGGTATTCAACATCAGGGAAATGCAAATCAAAACCACAAAGAGATATCACCTCACACCTGTTAGAATGGCTATTACTGGGAGGTCCCTTTGCGGTTCAGTGGGTTACAAACCCAGCTAGTATCCATGAGGATGCAGGTGCAATCCTTGGCCTTGTTCAGTAGGTTAAAGATCCGGTGGTTGCCATGAGCTGTGGTGTAGGTCACAGACGTGTCTTGGATCCTGCATTGCTGTGGCTGTGGTGTAGGCCAGCAGTTGCAGCTCTGATGTGATCCCTAGCCTGGGAACTACCATGTGCCGCAGGTGCACCCCCCCCCCAAAAAAAAGCAAACAATGGCTATTATTAAAAAAGATAGAAATGAATAGGAAAACTTGTACATTGTTGGTGGGAATATAAGTTGAAATGGCCATTATGGAAAACAATACAGAAGTTCCTCAAGAAATTAAAAACAAAACTACTATAGGATCCAGAAAAATCCCACTTCTAGGTATATATCTAAAGGAAACAAAATCACTATCTCAAAGACCTATCTGTACTCCTTTGAAGCACTATTTGTAACAGCCAAGATATGGAAACAACCCAAGTGCATTAAATGGATGAATGGAAATAAATGTGGTACATATATACAATGGAATATTATTCAGCCTTAAAAAATAAGGAAATCCTGCCATTTGCAACAACATGGATGAACACCGAGGGCATTATGCTTTTAGGAAATAAGGCAACAGAGAAAGACAAATATGGTACTACTTACAGGTGGAATCTAAAATACAAGTTGAACACATGAATAGAGTAGAATGGTGGCTGCCACGTGCTGAGGTAGTAGGAGAAACAAGGAGAAGCAGGTAAAAAAAGGTACAAACTTTCAGCTGTAAGACAAAAAAGGTTTGAGTACCTAATGTATAATATGGACTACTGCTGGTAATATAACTAGAATTTGCTACCAAAAAATTTAAAAAGTAAAAAAAAAAAAAAGTGTGAGGTGATAGATATGTGGAAATTCTTTGAAATCATGTTGTACCTAAAATACATTTTATTATTATTTACCAACATACCTCAATAGAGCTGAAAATCAGGAAAAATCCAGAATTAAGTAAAAGCATGGATGGATCTCATATTATTATGTTGAGAAAAACATAAGACATAAAAGATACTATTACAGAAAGTTTAAGGATAATTAAAATGGATATACTTAAAGAAGTGATAGCTAGACTAAATCTTAAGCATTCTCACTACACACACCAAAAAATCACAGTTATGTGGGGTGATGAATGTGTTAATCAGCCTGATTCTGGTATGCATCTCAAAAATGATATGATGTGTGTCATATCATTGCAGTGTATGCTTTAAATATATATAATTCTATGTGTCTATTATACCTCCAAAGAGATGAAAAATAAATATACGTGTACATATAAATAAATAAATAAATAAATATCTAGCCATCAGTCATTACTATTTACCTCTGAAAGTAAGCAGTGACTGGGGAGAAACAAGAAGGGAATCTCCTGGGTATTGAAAATGTTCTGACTTTGAAGTTCCCGTCATGGCACAGTGGAAAACGAATCTGACTAGGAACCATGAGGTTGCAGGTTTGATCCCTGGCCTCGCTCAGTGGGTTAAAGATCTGGTGTTGCCATGAGCTGTGGTGTAGGTTGCAGATGCGGCTTGGATCCTGAATTACTGTGGCTGTGGCGTAGGTCGGCAGCTAGGACTCCGATTAGACCCCTAGCCTGGGAACCTCCATATGCCACGAGTGTGGCCCTAGAAAAGGCAAAAAGACAAAAAAAAGAAAGGAAAACGTTCTGACTTTAATCTGAGTACCAGTTACACAGATGTGTACAATATGTTAAGATTAGTGCACCTTGTGCACTTCATTGTTAAATAAATAGTTTGGTTTTTTTTTGTTTTGTTTTTGTTTTGCTTTTTAGGGCTGTGCCCACGACATATGGAGGTTCCCAGGCTAGGGGTCTAATCAGAGCTACAGCTGCCAGCCTATGCCACAGCCACAGTAACACCAAATCCGAGCCGCATCTGTGACCTACACCACAGGTCACAGCAGTTCCGGATCCTTAACCCACTGAACAAGTCCAGGGATCTAACCCACAACCTCATGGTTCCTAGTCGGATTCGTTTCCACTGTGCCATGATGGGAACTCCAATAAGTAGTTTTTAAAACGTTTTTAAAATTAAGATAGATGGACAAAGACCAAAAAAAAGAAATCAAGAAAAATCTGGGGGGGCATGACTTCTGGGAAGCAATTTGGCTTTATAATATACAATACACTGAATGCAATACACACAAGACAATTTTCATGCAAATATTTACAATGGGAGGGGCAATAAGAACACCAAATTTCTGACAATGTGGAAAAGTTGGGAAAACTGAGTTATTATACTCTCTCTGGAGCATACAGCTATTGTAAGGCATCATCCTTACTGAGAGAATGTTTTATGTGCCACTATAGCACTTTGTGAAGTACGCTTCAGATATTTATCACACAAGTGAAATATAAATAAGCAATGTACCTTTCTGACTATTTAAGATTATGAATGTATATCCACCCTGATTTCTAAAACCAGGGAAGCAGTTTTGCTTCTCAGCTAAAAGATTAGTGGGAGACAGCTAAGCAACAGACACAGAAAATACTATTCTCCCCCAACTATTCTGTTATTTGAATCATATATTCAAATATATTTAATCTCTGGTCCATACACCACCTGTAAAGCCAAACAAGGTGGGAGTGACTACATCTAATCCAAAATTTCCCTATTGCTAGAAGCAGCTAATAGCTGCCTTTGTATATATCTTATATGGAAACTTACCAGCTTTAGAGAAATAACAAAATGACACAACGATATTGGCTTAAGAACAATATTTCTCAAGCAGGTGCAGTTTTGACCTGATCAGCAACCCAGGACACTGGCAATGTCTAGAGAATATTTTAATTGTCACATGTGGTGCTGCTATGGAGATCTAATGGATAAAAGCAAGAGATGCTGCTGAACATCTTATGGTGCACAAAATAGCCCCCTTCTCCACCCAGCAAAGGGTTATCCAGTCTAAAACGTAACAAGTCAACTTGAAAAACCTGGACCTAGAGCTTCCATGGCAGGGAATATAAAGTGATCAAAATATCCCTCATTTATCTTTTTGGCTATAACCTGGAGGTCAAAGGCCAGATCTACAGAGACTGTACAGCATTAATAGAAGAGGGGCAACTAGCAGAAGCCTTAGTATCCACAGAACCATTACTGGAACCTTATCTGTGACTGAGGGATATAGCATTTCTGCTGTAACATTTCACATCTTTGATTATAAATAATAAACATCCATTTAAAATGAAGTAGCCAAAGCAATACTCAGAGGAACACTTATTATAGACTTAAATATATTTATGACTCAAAAAAGTGGTATAGGCTGCAGCTCCAATTCCACCCCTAGCCTGGGAACTTCCATATGCCATGGTGTGGCCCTAAAAAAGCAAAAGAACGTACAAACAAATTAATTAATTAATTAAAATTAAAATAAAATAAAATTCAACTGGTGATGCTAGACAATGCTATAAGAAAAGTAAAACTAGAGAGTTCCCATTGTGACTCAGTGGTTAACAAATCTGACTAGGAACCATGAGGTTGCGAGTTCGATCCCTGGCATCGCTAAGTGGGTTAAGGATCCAGTGTTGCCATGAGCTGTGGTGTAGGTTGCAGACGCGGCTCGGATCCTGCGTTGCTATGGCTGTGGTGAAGGCCGGCAGCTACAGCTCCTGTTAGACCCCTAGCCTGAGAACCTCCATATGCCGCGAGTGCGGCCCTAGAAAAGGCAAAAAAAAGACAAAAAAAAAGAAAAGAAAAACAAAACCAGCTATATGGTGGCAAAAAGAAAAAAAAATCAACATGAAAAGAGAAAGGAAACTAAGAGGTATACTACAGAAGAACCAGCTACCTAGAAATTCTATAGAAAAGCTCTTAGAATACATGACGCTATTAAGATGACCAAATATGAGAAAAATACACAAAGATCAATTTCCTAGACAATAATTATCAATTAAAATATATATAAGCAGAAAGGTTCCAGTAATGTGGAAATAATAACAGCTTAGGTGCAATTAAAACAATATGATGTTTTAATCCTGTGTTCCAATAAACTTGTACATTTAAAAACAGGTTTCCTTGCTGTGGATCACTTAAAAAAGGGTGAGCTTTTGGATATTATTAATTTGACCAAAATAAATATGTGCTCTTTATTTTGTGACTGTTTTTGTGTTGGGAGTATGTAACTCCCATACTAGATTATGCAACAGGGTAGTGACAATGTCTGTTTCATTCATTATTATATATTCTGCATATAGTGCCTGCTAAATAGGAGGTAAGATATTAGATTTTTTAAATCATTATAAATAAATGAAGTAATTCAATTATAAGTAATCATTGTAAGTAATGAAGTAATTCAATTTTTGATCCTTACATTCCTTAATGATTTAAGTTTGTATAATAAAGTTCTTATTAACTAAGTTCACCTTTTATTCAGGTAATCAATATTACAAGAGGATACCAAAACCTCAGGTTCAAATAGGATAATAAGTAATAACTTTGGCTTTCAAGTGGTTTTAAAAGCAATTTGGAAAATATGATACCATAGAAGCACCTACTGACAGCAATAATGTTATCTTACAAAAACAGGTTAAGGGTAGAAATCAGCCAGGTTAGTGACTGCAAGTAAAAACCCCAATTCTCTTTTTTTATTTTTATTTTTTGTCTTTTTAGGCCCACACCCATGGCATATGGAAGTTCCCAGGCTAGGGGTCAAATCAGCGCTGCAGCTGCTGGACTACATATACCACAGCTCGTGGCATTGTGGGATCTTTAACCCACTGATCGAGGCCAGGGATCGAATTCATGTCCTCATGGATACTGTTTGGGTTTGTTACCACTGAGCCATGATGGGAACTCCCAAGAACCCCAATTTTTGACCACTAAAGTTATTCACTTTCTCAACTGTAGAGGTGTCTCCAGAATCTCATTATAGTTGATGCTTTTACAAGTTTCCCTGCTCACAGTAAACTTGTATCTGATTTCCTACGGGCTTTGTAAAGATACTTTCATGTTCTAAGGTGGTTCTAACAAAATACTTAATGCATCTACTCAGTAAATACTTTTCAAACAAATCTATCAAAAATTTTACAGCACAATACAGGAAAAGAAATAAGCCCATTTAAGTGACTGCCAGTTTCCATTTCCTCTCTTGGGTTCATGGGAATTAAATAAATATCAAGTAAAAAGCACCTGAATCTGGTAAAAATATGAGCGTTTTAAATGCTAGACATAAAGGTAGTGGAAAATACTAGCTTCAATCTTTCACTCTGTAATATAACAAGACTTGGATTTCAGCTGTCAACTTCTATACTAGATTTCAGCCCAAAGCATCTCAGAAATAGACAAGTCAGAAACTTCTTAAAAATAAATTAGGGTTTATAATGGAATGGCTGACAAATGCTTTTTTATAATAAGGCCTGGTGAGACTATATTTTATAAATGACTACATCACAATATGTATGCAAGTGTTATATATTAAAATGCAACAATGCCTAGCTTATAATTAAATCAGGATCATGAAAAGTTCAGTAAAATATGTTATAAAAAAAGTGTGATTAACAAGAAAATACACTAAATTAAAATACAGTGCAATCCAAGGATTCAAGGATTTTAATTAGAATTTGCCATTTAGGAGATTTAAACAAGAGAAAACAGCAAATACTAATGACAGAAGTCAAAGAAGTACAAATTTAATACAGCTTAAAAATAGCTGACTTCCAATGTGCCTCCTGTATACCACAATTACTTATGAAACCATATCCATCTTAAGGTGATCATACCCTTAGCCTAAGGCCAAAATATAAATTTTTAAAACTATATATAGCTTTAAAAAACAGCTTACTATTCCTTCTTCTAGAATACTTGATCAGCACTCAGCTTTCTGCTGCTGCTGTAACCTTTCCTGCTATTACACCCCAGGTTGTCTTTATTTTTGATAGTTATAAGCCACCATTTCCATCAGCCCCTGCTTTTGAATTCTCCACACCTATATTGCAACATATAATGGTTGTTGAAGCAATCTGGGTCCAAAGACCCCATATAAACAATTCTGCCACCATCAAAGAAATATGGTAAGCCTTCATTTACTGAGAGGCTATAGCTAGAGAATTAACCTCATGTTTCAAAGCAAAATAGAAACTTAGAAGCATTACACAGACAATTTCATTATAAGCTATATTCAGGCCTCAACATACATGTCATGATACCAGTGCACACTTCACCTTAAATAATTCACAGTGAGTTTTCTTCAATGACATCATTTTCTCTTACTTAATCCAATGAAAATACTGAGTTTGTCTACTAGCATCAGTGGGCCTACTGAGTTGAATTATTTAATAAATTAGTGGGTCTCAACAAGGGACAATTTACTCCCCAAGGGACTTTTGGCCATGTCTAGAGATATTTTTTCATTGTAATGAGTGAGAGTAGGGAGGCAACGAGCATCTAAAGAGTATTCAGCAGTTAAAGCTGCTAAAAATCCTACAATGTACAGGACAGCCCCTTTCAAAACAATAATCCAAAATATTGACAACACCACTGCTGAGAAACCTTCCATTAACTCTTTTGTTCTCTTACCAGCCAGCAATTCTTCACAGTTTTCTAATCTTTCACCCAAATAAACACTCAAAACATCAACCAAAAATCAGAACTAAACTTAAGGCAAAGAGGGGGTGTGAATTACGCAGATGATGTCCAAAAACAAGTGCCTCATTCATTCATTCATTCATTCGACAAATGACAACAGTACTGTCAGACTGTAGGCTGACACAGTACTGGGCATTGAAAATACCGGTGCTGAGAAAGACAGGATCCTGCTTTCATTCAGCTTATGTTCTAGTGATTCTCAGGTTGAAGAAATATTCAAACTAAATAAAAAACCTTCCATGCCTGACACATTCTGGGAAACTGATGTAGCTATGCACACAGTTCTCAATGAGAGAGCATTCATTTTTTTTCTGGAAATGTCTTCATTTTAATAAGCCAAAATCACCTTCCCTGTAGTTTTCACCCTCTGATCATAGTTCTGCTCTCCTGAGTCATAAAGAACAAATCCCTGAACCACATGACAACCCTTTACACATTTAAAGACAGCTATCATACATCGCTGAATTTTGTCTCCCAGGCTAAAACAACTCTTCCAGTGCTTCTGACAGCTCTTATAAGGCATGATCCTTAAGACTGGAAGGAAATGAGTTAAAATACTAAAGTTTTGTAAGAATTTAGGCTATTAATTAGTGATTAATACATTTTCCTGAGCTATTCTTCTCAAACCCACAATAATGTTTTTAATAAGAAAAAGATTCACTACTCCTCACATACAAAGAAAAATAGTTGATGCTTTAGATGCATGATCATAGCTAATCATCACAATAGTCCAGTTAAGTATATAATACTATCTTCACTTTAGACATGAAAAAAATATCAAGCTCAGAAAGGTCAAAGGAATTTCTCCAAGATTATATTCTTTTCCTAAGCCCATGTTCTTTTTGCCATATCATGTTACCTTAAAATGGTGCTGATTTTTATTTTTATTATTTTTTTGTCTTTTTAGGGCTATACGCACAGCATATGGAAGTTCCCAGGCTAGGGGTCAAATCAGAGCTGCAGTTGCCGGCCTACACCACAGCCACAACACCACCAGATCCTAGCTGCATGTGCGACCTACACCACAGCCACAACACCACCAGATCCTTAACCACTGATCGAGGCCAGGGATCAAACCCTTGTCCTCAAGGATACCAGTTGCGTTTGTTACCACTGAGCCGCAATGGGAACTCCAGTTTTCACACTTTAATTCAATTATTTAGATTTCATTATTTCCATGAATCAGTTTTACGACAAAGCTAAATCTCAGAATAATTTACACTTACATAAAGAAAACTGTTCTAATAAAAAAAAGCATTCTAAGGTCAAGCACCTTTTAATAAGAATATACATACACATTCTTGCCCTACCAATGCAATTCTCCATGTAGATATAATAAATTCTGTTTGATGAACAAATTCTACATAATAAATGATTTCACAGGTTGACATCCATTACAGAAACAATCTAAGAAAGATAGCATCCATTTGAAATTTATATACATATTAGCTATACTGAAATAACACACAATGCCAAAAATTCTTAAAACTCATTCATGGGAGTCAGTCAGTATAATGTAAAGGCAGGAATTAATAAGAATCTAGATTTATGACACAGAACAGCTTCTTAAACTCTCTGGGCCTCTGTGGGGTTTTTTTGTTTTGTTTTGTTTGTTTTGCTTTTTAGGGCTGCACCCAGGGCATATGGAAGTTCCCAGGCTACAAGTCTAACCGGAGTTATCACTGCTGGTCTTACCACAGCCATAGCAATGCCAGATTTGAGCTGTATCTGGGACCTACACCACAGTTCACAGCAATGCCAGATCTCCAACCCACTGAGTGAGGCCAGGAACCAAACCCGCATCCTCATGGATACTAGTTGTATTCGTTTCTACTACGCCACAAGGGGAACTCCCTAGGCCTCTGTGTTCTAACCTAAAATGGAGCAAATAATAAAACCTTTCTCACAGGGTTTTTAAACTACTACCACAGGTTCTTAAGTGGTCTCCCTATTTCCATCATTCTCACCCCTTCCTTCCTGTTTGGCCTACTATTCTGAACACAAGCAGCCAAAGCGATGCTTTTAAAACAAAAATTGGATCATGTCACTCACTGCTTAAAAACCTCCAATAGTTTTCATCATATTTGGAATAAATCCAAAATTCTTACTATGGCCTACAGGATCCTAAATGGCCCAGTCCCTGATCCCCTTACTCACTTTTTATACTTATTCCCTGTACTTTGATTGCTCTTCCCCCCAGTGTCTAGACAGCTCCATCTCTTTCCTTCTATTCAAGTCTCCTTTAAATGTCACCTTCTCAGATAAGCTTTCCCTAGCCATTCTCTATTTTTTCCCAATAGCATAGATCACTAACCAATATCACCTTATTTATTTATTTATTTATTTAATTTGTCTCTTCCACCAAAAAGGATAAGCCATGAGAACAAACAGTGTCTTTGTTTGTTTGACAACTGTATCTCCAGCACCAAGCACAGTGCCTAGCACACTGTAGGTACTCAACAGCCGATCAATGAATGAAGAGAAAGAGTGCAAATGAAGAGCTTAGCAAACAGAAAACATTCAAACAATGCTAGCTATTATTACTATTGATACCAGAATTTCTGTCATTTTTCTTACACTCACTAAACAAACCATCTCTAATCACTAACTTTGTGCCAGGCACTGTACCGTGTAACTTTTTTTTTTTGTCTTTTTGCCTTATCTAGGGCCGCACCTGTGGCATACGGAGGTTCCCAGGCTAGGGGTCTAACAGGAGCTGTAGCTGCCGGCCTACGCCACAGCCACAGCAACGCAGGATCCGAGGCACGTCTGCAACCTACACCACAGCTCACGGCAACGCCGGATCCTTAACCCAATGAGCAAGGCCAGGGATCGAACCCGCAACCTCATGGTTCCTAATCAGATTCGTTAACCACCGAGCCACTAGGGGAACTCCTACTGTGTAACTTTTCACACGTTGAAATTGAACTCTGGAGTATTTTTGAAAACTAGCTAGAGACCTAGTGGCATAAGACAATAAGTACAATTCATAAACTAATTAAGGTTTTATGCAACTCTACTCCTTACAGAATTTATGATTTTTCCTTTAGTTTCATTATTATTATCATGTTGTGTTTTTTTTAGGGCCACACCCACAGCACATGGTAGTTACCAGGCTAGGGGTTAAATAGGAACTGCAGCCGCTGGCCTATGCCACAGCCACAGCAACACCAGATCTGAGCCGGGTCTGTGACCTACACCATGGCTTAGGGCAATGCCAAATCCTTAACCCTCTGAGCGAGGCCAGGGATCAAACTCCCATCCTCATGGATACTAGTCGGGTTCCTTAACACTGAGCCATGACGTGAACTCCATTTTTCCTTTAGTTCGATCTGGGTAGATCCCATTAGCCCAGGCACAATACCAGACCTCAGCAGTTGATAACAAAATGTTAACGGTGGGGCATTATAATTTCCTTCTTTAATACTTTTTCAGGCTATTGATTTTTCTTAAAACCAAAAACCAAGGCATACTTTGGCCATGAACAATAAGAAAATATATGAATCAGGAAATCCTTGTGGGACAGCAGGTTAGGGATCTGGTGTTGTCCCTGTAGCAGCCAGGGTTACTACCGTGGCTCAGGTTCAACCCCTGGCCTGGAAACTTCCATACGCCTCAGGTGTGGCCAAAAAAAAAAAAATCAAAAACACATGAATCACCAAAGCTTCCCAGAGACTCTGACCATAATAACAGTTCTAATGAGGTGTAATAGAAAGAGTCCCTTCCCAGATATTTGTGACCTTATGAAAGCTACTTAACTCGCCTGTGCTTCTGTTTCCTTACCTGCAAAACAGAAAAAAATAATTACCTCAGAGACTGGATTAAGGTGGTGGAATATAAGGACTGGAGCTCAACTTCTCTCATAAAAACAACAAAATTATAACCAAATGCCGAGCAACCTTCAACCAAATGGACTGGAAACTTTCAAAAAGATATTCTACTCCAGAAGACAAAGAGGAGACCACATCAAGAGCACTATTCACAGTAGCCAAGACATGGAAACAACCTAAATGTCTAACGACAGATGAATGGATTAAGAAGATGTGGTACATATACACAGTGGAATACTACTCAGCCATACAAAAGAATAAAATCATGCCATTTCCAGCAACATGGATGGAACTACAGACTCTCATACTACGTGAAGTAAGTCAGAAAGAGAAAGATAAATACCATATGATATCACTTATATCTGGAATCTAGTATATGGCACAAATTGAACCTATCTACAAAAAAGAAACAAACTCATGGACTTGGAGAACAGATTTGTGGTTGCCGAGGGTGAGGGAGTGGGATGGACTGGGAGCTTGGGGTTAATAGATGCAAACTATTACATTTGGAATGGATAAGCAATGAGGTTCTGCTATATAGCACGGGGAACTATATCTAGTCACTTATGCTGGAACATGATGGAGGATCACTTTGCTATACAGCAGAAATTGGCAGAACACTGTAAATCAACTATAACAAAAAAACTAAAATCTTGATAAATAAATACATAAAATCATTTTTAAAAATAAAAAAATAGTTACCTCATAAAAATATTACAAAAATGAAGCAAATGAGATTCCAGGCACAAAACAAGACTCCCTAAATGTCTACTCTCTCAGCTCATGAAATACACTCAGGCAGTAGTATGGAATCTATTCTAAAGGCTTTATACTTTTGTATAATGTAATGTCCACACTACCTGGAACAAATTCAGTAAATACTGGCCTCATATTACATGATATAGGGGAGATATTACCCAGTGTTTTGATGGTAAAAGAACCAGAAACTAAGCAGTTTGTCTAAGGCCAAGTCACTAATGAAATTAAACTGATAACTGTGCACTTACAAAAGAGAATTAGCATTTCCCTAGATTTGAAAGACCCCAACATTGCCATTATTCATAGGACTCTCAAAAACTCACATCAGTTTTTACTTATTTATTCATTCAGTCAACATATCTTAAAATTCAGCTACATCTCACATACTATTTTAAGTGCTGGAGATGAGATAAACAAAACTTGCTCCCTTACCTACCCTTAAAGGAATCCAAAGGCTTTTCTAAATAGTTCATCTTTTTTTTTTTTTTTCTGGTTGTGCCCACGACATGCAAAGTTTCTGGGCCAGGGACTGACCCAAACTAAGGCAGTAACAATGAGGAATCCTTAAACACTATGCCACTGGGGAACGCCTCAACATAGTTAATCTTAATGATTAAGGAAGCTCTGAGAAAGAAATCAATTACTTTAGTAAAGGCTTTATAGCAATGCTCTCCAATAGAAATTTCTGCAAAGATGAAAATGTTCTTTAATATGTGCTTTCCAATACAAAACCACAAACCACATGTGGCTACTGAGCACCTAAAATGTAGCTAATATGATTGAGAAACTGAATCTTTAAGTTTAATAGCCACATGTAGCTAGTGGTTACTATAGTGAACGCTAGAGCTTTACCTGATACATAATATTTGGCTTGAAATCTTAAAAGAAGGGACTGAGGAATTGCTAGGGGTGGAGGAAAGTGTATCCTAGTAAATGGGAAGAACCCAAACTACATGAAGGGTTGTGAGGATACCTTAATGTGTTCAGGGAAGGTTGCCTGTGATATGTAAAATGTGGAAAGGAGAAAAAAGCAAAAAGTGTTATCAGATAGGGCCAGAGTATGAATGCCCTTGAATATCAGGATAAGGAGTTAAACTTTATGCAGCAGACAATGGGGAAACATCAAAGACTTTAAAGTCAGGGAATATATGACCATATCCATACTCTGGAAAGATAATGTTGATCTTACAGTGAGTAATGCATTTAAAGAAGAGAACACAGAGGCAGGATGATCAGCTCTGGATGAGACCTCCCAGTGAGATGAAGACTCCGACTACTGCGCCACAGTGAGAACGGAGGTGAAGGAATGGATTCAAAAGATATTTGGGTGGAGTTCCCGTCGTGGCTCAGTGGTTAACGAATCCAACTAGGAACCGTGAGGTTGCGGGTTCGATCCCTGGCCTCCCTCAGTGGGTTAAGGATCCGGCGTTGCCGTGAGCTGTGGTGTAGGCCGCAGACGCAGCTCAGATCCTACATTGCTGTGGCTGTGGTGTAGACCGGCGGCTACAGCTCCGATTAGACCCCTAGCCTGGGAATCTCCATATGCTGCATGTGCGGCCCTAGAAAAAAAAGGCCAAAAGACAAAAAAAAAGATATTGGGGAGATAAAATTAGTGCAATATAGAGAACTATGAGATGTGGCAGACAAGAAAGAAATTAAGGTCTAAACTACTGAGGTACCAGCCTAGAAAACCACATAATATAGGCACTTTCCACATTGACTGACAGGAGAAAGAAAGTTTAAAGGCTCTTGCTTACAGTTGTAAGAAAACAATCTAAATACCCATTAATATCTTAAAAGTTATATAAACTATAAAATTGTTTAGGACAATATATTATCTATTTATCAAAATCATTTTTAGAGAAAATATAATCCCAGGGTAAAATGTCATGATACAGTAAATGAAACAAGTAGGTTACACCATACAGCATGACCCAATTTTGTTTTGCATATTGGTAGAATTTATTTTAATTGAAAGAATATACCAAAAAGTCAACAGTGCCTTACTTGGATTGTGGGGTAATGGCCCATTATAATTTCTTTCTTGAACATTATTTTCTCTTTGTCTAATTATGCTACAACTATAGAATATATTTCATTTAAAAATAAACTTTTGCTCTAAAGCACTGTACCTTATAGCACTGGGGCCTGTGGTAAATCTACTGAAGCCTGCAGCTGTGTCACAAATGGAAGGAATTTAACATGACCGGACCCCAAAATCTACTGCATGTTCGCTATGGGAGACTAGACTCACAACAAATTGAACAAGGCATTTTTTTTCCTTTTGAAAAATTCACAATTACAAAGTATAAAATGGATTCTTTCCCATTTATTTATAATGCATTATCATGAAAGGTTTATGTCTGTATACATGCAGCGACAAGTGGGAGTTTGCCAAATACCTGTATTTTATTCTGTGTAGTCAGGCAAAAAAAGATTTATTCTGTTCATACTCAATTTCAGTTACTCAGGTTCATTTGACATAGAGCAGCCACTATACGCTGAAGAAGCGGCTCAGCAAATACTAATCTTTTTTATAGGTACATGCCAGTCCCTTTTTGCAATTAACAAAACCTGGCTTTCCAAAGATCTAAATTTAGATTTACAAGGAAATCCTAACCTGGTATAGATACGCCTACTAGAGAATCATATGGCTGTGACAAATATTTGTACATCCTGAATGTGACTAAATGTAATTAGATAAGCAACATAATAACTTCCTTTGGTAAACAGGAAATGAATAGAATTTTTCAACTATAATTTTAATCACTTTACTTTGCCATAAGATAGGTTGTATTTGTCTTGGGAAACCAAAAGTACATTAAAAAGGAAATTTTAACCTAATATTCCTAACCATATGACAAGCCTTATTTTGATCATTTTACAGGAGGAGAAAATAAAGGTTTAGAATTAAAGGCACTTTTCCATTTCAGACATTTAGAAACCTGGTTTGGTTTTGTTAACTAAAATTAGTCATACATCTTATTTCTATGTTTTCTATTAAAACATACTGGTAGAGAAGCAGTCTTTTCTCTGGGACATTTGTAAAGAAGCCGCAGGGCTAAGTAGCAGCAATGGGCTCATTCAATAAATATAATGAAATTGACCGAGGTCAAACAGTAAGACAGAAACAGATCTGGGACTTAGGCCAGACCTCCTGGCTTGAAATCTGACAAAATTACAGTTCTTAAAATATATTTTCCCTGAGAGTTGAAACAGGTAATACACTTTTAGGATACTAGTTAGTGACACTTGGTAAATACTCTCAAATCCAGAAACCACCTTAGATGCTTTAGCTAATTGCCACATACTACACAGTGGGCAAGAGTCACTAAAATAATCACTCCACAAACAAAGAGAATTCAAAATCTGCAACAGCAATTAGTCACCAGTATCTTACTATGTGTCTGTGATCTGATGTCCATTTCCATGGAAACAGAAAAAGAAGTGAGAGGCAGCCAAGAGAAGAGATGTCAGAGCTTGTCAGGTTCAGTGGCTAGAGCTGAAAGCTGCAAATGCCATTTTTTTTTTTTTTTTGTACAAACAGCATCAGCTGACTTCTGGCACGTAATCGATTCTCAAGTTAGGCAATGTCAGCTTGCCTGCAGAAGCATAAAGCTAAAGAACAGGCTTAGGTTTTGTTTGTTTTTGAAGTCCTGGATTAAGGGAAGAGATACAAATTAAAAGCAAACTGTTCAAAATTCTAAATTTCTAAAACATACGAATGCAATGAAATTGTTTCAGATTTCACAAAGAGAAGAAGCCGTGATGAAGGAAAAAGTAGGATCACCACAGAGTATTATTTGTAGTGAATAGAAAGAGAGTAGAGGTTGGGAAGAGACAGAAAGGAGAAGAATCAGCAAGTACAAAGGCCCTGAAACTAGAGAGGGTAGCCCTTTCAAGGCCCTGCAACCACACAGGAGCTCTTAGTATGGGGGACGAAGTTATCACAGAAGGCTTTTCCAAAGATAGAACACCTAAGCGAAAACCTAAAGGACTAGATGGAATGACAGAAGATGGTATTCCAGCAAGAAGGAAAAGCATGAGGGAAGTCCTAGAGGCAGGAGAGCAAAATGAATCCAGCACTAGCAAATAGTTTAGGACATCTGGAACACAGAGTGGGAATAGGGGCATGAGCTGTGAGCAGATCAAGAAAATCAGATCAGATTGGATTTTGAACTTTTGTCCAGAAAACAACAAGCTATCACTAAAGAGACTAACTCTGGAAAGTACATGAAGAAATCTGCATTTAAGAAAGACTGGCCAGATAATCTCTGACTATAGAGGGATAAAGAAATGATGTCTGTTACAGCTGCACCAGGACAGAAGGATGAGGGTGGACTACAGTGGGGGAGGGGAAGCCGCAGAGACCGGAGAACAGAACACAATTAATTTGAGCAGGGCAGTAAACTGTACCCATGAGCTTTCAATGAGTTCTGTGAGTCATTCTAGCAAAATGAGTGAATCTAAGGATGGTCTTGGGAACTCCCCCAATTCGCAACTGGTGTTGGAAGTGAGGGCAATCTTGTGGGAAGCCTCTGACTTTGACTTGGTCTAAACTGCTATGTCTGTTCTCTCTAAATCGATCTGTTTGCAAGGGACAGAAATGATCTGAAAAGAACTCAATATCTGAGGTTAGCTGAAGTTTGTCACTGAATAGTAACTAGTCCACTGTGATACTAATGGCCCTCTGATCCCATAATTCCTCTCAGCAGTGAAGAAGTCTCAAAAAATAACTACAAAGAAAAGTACTGTTGGAGTTCCCATCGTGGCTCAGGGGAAATGAATCTGACTAGCATCCATGAGGATGCAGGTTCGATCCCTGGCCTCACTCAGTGGGTTAAGGATCTGGTGTTGCTGTGAGCTATTGTGTAGGTCGCAAATGCTGCTCAGATCTGGAGTTGCTGTGGTTGTGGTGTAGGTCAGCTGCTGCAGCTCCAATTCGACCCCTAGCCTGGGAACTTCCATGTGCCATGGGTGCGGCCCTAAAAAAAATAAATAAATAAACAAATAATGAGTATTATTGTAAAGAGATTTACCAAGACATTCTCTCAGATATGGCCTATAAGAAACAAAGTATAAAACATAAAATCTGTAGCCAAAAGATAAAGGAAAACTCTTTATATACTAATACCCATTAGCATTTCAGAAATGATATCAGAGTATGTTTTCACTCTTTTAAGTGGAAACTTAAACTTTAAGACTTCAGTTGCACAGTTGAGCTAAAAGCTCGGCCTCAGGAACCAGAGAGATTACTTGCCCGTTAATTAATCTCTTTATATCTCAGTTTCTTCATTTGTAAAATAAGGAAAATTGTAAAATTCTATTATCCAGAATTGTGAAGGCTAAATGAAACAATACAGGTAAACAGTATAAGACTTTGTAAATAGTAAAAACTCAGTAATAGGTATAACAGTACAAAATTATCTAGTGATAATACATTAATTCAACCTATTTAATGTGATGCTTTCTATATTGAGATAGCTAATACACCAGACTTAGAATCTACCAAAATAAACCAATTATAAAGGTTTAACATATTTGTTTCTACAAACATCTAAAGCAGCCAGAGCTCTTAAGAGGCTCTCCTAAGGATCCAGTAATAATCTTAGGTGACCTTTATTAAGGTTCCTTAAATATAAGTGCAGAAGATAAGACGCTACCTTTCGCAATTACCCTCATCCTAGACTCAGTTCATATCACTGTAGATTATTCTTAAAAGTCCATATTAACAACAAAAAAGAGTGAAAAAGTTAGGAATTCTGAAGTGTTCAAGGTAGAAATAGGATATTATAAGGTTTGGGTAATTAGCCTCCTTTTAATGTATTCATTTTCTAAGGCAAATTATTTTAGACTCAGTGGTTTTTGCTGCTAATGATTTGTGCCTGACATCATTCTGTCCCCTTTAGATTAATATTTCACTGGCTTGGCACATTTTTCTAGTAGTGCTTCCTTTTGCACTAACTTTGATTGCTGACTTCAACTGAATGAGACAGTCTATTTTATCAATTCTCTTGTCAACAAGCCAGCACTCTGCACACTTCCTATTTATGTCAGAGTTACAGTCAGAGCCACCCTTAACCTGAAATGACTGTCCCAGGACCCCTGGTGCCTCCCTCAGGTGGATACTTCCCCTCTAGTACTTACACAAAGAAGGAAATGGGAAAAGTTTCTCTGTGTTGTCAGACACAAAAGAATATCCAAGCATCTTTGCTTTATCAATGAAACACTAGCCAAGTTTAAGCCCACAATAATAACTTCAATTTCCTGGTACCTTTCTTTTCTTTCTTTCCTGCTACTTCCTTTCCTGCTCTTTTTTCAGATTCAAGTCTAGAGTTAAACCAGATGCTCTGTTTTTTTCTAATTGTCCTTTCTTCTTTATTTGCATTCCAAAAAAAATCATAAATGAAATTTGTTTTTGTACTTCTTTTGGATTGAATAGGCAAATTGTATCTCTCCCCCCATTCTGTGTTCTGAAAGTAAGAACCTGATTCTCTATGTTCACCGCTGAGAATGAAAAATTAATATGGAAGGACAAAATCAGGAGAAGGCCCTGAAGTAAAACTGGTAACCTGAGCCTACAGCTTCAATTATTCCTAGAGTGTGGGTGAGCCTACAAATGGGCTAAGAACACATTTTTCACTCAGGCAAAAAAAATCTATCCAAAGTAAATCCAAAGGCTTTGAAATGAGAATAAAGGGGAAGATCAGAGATGAGAAACCTAATATCCTACTGAAAAGTTCTAGGGAAGAAGGACATATAACTAGATAGGTGATGAAGCCTAACCTTGCCAAAGGGAAGAGCCATGTGAAGAAACAGCTAATGACATACGAAATGAGAGAAGAAGATAGATTGGTTCCTGCAACCATACCATAGCAAGATGTGACTGAAAGGCCTAAAACCTGAGGAAGTAAACTCAAGGAATTCTGACCAAAAACAGGAAAGTGCCTTCATCTTCCAAAACTGTCAGGTCTAGAGCTGATTCAAGAAGGCCAATCACTGACAGAGAGCAGAACTAATCTGGCTCAGCTATATATTACCAAAAGGGCTGTAGCAGGAGGCCTTCCTCAGGTGTCAAGTTAGAAAAGAAGCTCAGAGAAGCAGGGCCCTCCAAGACTTAGAAATTGCTCCAATCCAAAACTACACAGAACAAGAAGTGAAAATATCAGTGGCTGACACTGGACAACAATAAGTCTCCTTTCTGTATATTTTGGTTGCTTTACTTCTATTGTTTTCTTTATACAATTACCCAATTAAACCTCCTGGTCATTAAATCCTGGGTTAATAGCGACCAGCACATGAAAGTAAGTTGGTGAAGTAAAGGCACTGATCAGATCTACTCTAACACTTTAGAAATTTGGCATAAAGGACTTGGGGGTAGGGGATTAGGAAAGTTGGTGCCAGTCCAAAAGACTGTCTTAGATATGTACAACAGCAACATGTAAAAAAGAACATTACATTATTCAAAGCCACATATATAAGTACTCAGCCATCACAGTGAGTTGGAGGAACTCACGTAAGTCATCTCTGATAATTAGCAGAAAAAGAAGGGCATTTTAAGTAGGAGGAAACAACCAGCAATTTATATTCATAGGCTGTTTCTAACTCCTGAGAACGTGTTCCCTTTCAATGTGACTGCAGGGTTCCTTCTATGACACGGAACCTAAAGGAATCTGTGAAGGTTGGAATCCTGTAACAATACCACTAACTTGAATGGTCAACATGATTTAATATTCACTTTGTCCTCTAAGTTCCAACTTTGATTGCCTAAGTAGAAGAGTATCTGAAAATCATCAAAATGTCTAACATTCTAAACACCTTACTATGACCACAAGTCAAAAGTATGTCTGTAACTAAAAGTTTTGACATTTTGAAAGTTAGAACTACATCTTACATATTCTTATGTTCTCAGCATCTAACCAATGCCCCAAGCATAGTAAGTAGCCACTTCAATATATGCTGCTGAAGATGACAAAAAGTTCAATGAATATTTTAAATGTACAGCAATAATTATCTGATGCCAGCTAAACAAAGTATATAAATAAATAAATGTACAGTGATCGAAAGAAACCCTGATAGATTAATCAAATTCTGCTATCTAAATCTGCTTCAGAAAAATATTTTGAAAAACTAGGTTTTAGTTATTATCTCCATTTCCTTGTTGACCAATCTATAGCTTTAAAAGGGATAGGAGAATTCAAAACTAGGTTTAACATGCTTGACTCTGTCATCTCAGATTAAGGTCCCAAAGAAATCTAAGAGAAATAAATGAGACTATACAGGAACTCTACTTCATGTTTAAAGAGTTTTTAAGGAAAAATTACATCCTAGGTGCCTGAAAGATTGCTGTCCTGTCCACCTGAATTAATTACTGTTCTTTATTCCTTAAGGCTTCCTTTATTCCTTAAGGAGACCTACTAAAGAGTTTTTAAATATGAGTAAGTACCTGATGACGCAAAAATCACAGAGAGAAATGAATAAAGTCAGATGCCCAGAAGTCACAATGAAGACATTCACTAACTCCGTCTATAGTTAGTGCATAGTCTGTAAGCTTTTTCTATGCAAAGCAATAAATTTATTTGGTATATTTAGATATGGCTAACAATTATCTTAAGAACATCATTTAATATTTTTTCTCTTTGTCTCTCAAATGTCTGGGAACTTCTGAAACTTAATACACTATAAATCTGAATGAGGAAGGCAATTTAATTTGTTATATAACGTCAAAGGAAGAAAAATGGATAATTTTCTTAGAAACTGTTTAAACTATGAACAATTAAAAGAAAGTTATCTGAAGTTATTTTCTCATGCCTGCATATATCTTAAGAATCAGAAGACCTCTGATCTATCGCTACTGCCAAATAAGGATTTAAATATGATCAAATTAAGTACAGATGTCTTACAAACAAACATTAGTAATTAAACATTACATTGTTCCAGTTTACTTCGAAGTGAACTATTATAATAATTGATATAATAATAATTTTTTATAGTATACTGTTTGAAATCAAGTGAGTTATAGATTAGAAAATATATTTTTATTATATTGACTTTAAATTAAAATGTGAAATCTCATATATTTTTCAACAACGCATTTGCTAATACTTAATAAACCTCTGTTGCCTCAAACATTAAATATAGAAAAGTATTTGATTCATAATTATCTTGTTAAACACTGGGAAAAATACTCCTATTAGAGCTTCTTGTATAATCACGTGCCATTTGGGAGATGCTGTATCAAACTCCTTTGGTTCTTCCCATGAGAGGTATTTAGGGGCTCAAGAAATTTTCTTCATTTTATACAGGATTAAACAGAGCTTAGCCCATACTCAAAAGCAAAACTCTTTAGGAAACCAAAGGCTGAGAACATGCCTTATTCAGAAGTGAAATTCCATTGTCAGGGAAATCACTAATACCAACTATCAAGGGAAAATGTCTCATTCCTGTTGCAGGCTCAGCTAAAGTGAAACTGCTTCTTTAGTTGCTAGGAAACAACCAACTCATTATATGCCATTATCAGAACCCTGGAGAAGAAAGCTGGCATCTGCTTCACATTTGGGGATACTGGAGAATGAACTAAAAGCACTGAAACTGCTGCCAAAATCTCTTGTCTCCAGGGTTTACATTGTGACCACAGCAGGTGCTGATATCAGATTAGCCTTTGAAGTTTTCCTTCCCATACTCTTTCTAATAACTAAAATTATTTTTCCAATATCCCACATTTTTAAACGCAAAGATTCCTCATTTGAGTTTAATTATATCTATGATGGCACAATTTAAGGGGAAAATATTACTCCGAAATTTTAACAAATAACAGAAAATTTTTTAATTATTATTCAGGTGAAAAGTTCTAGATTTTACGCCTCTATTTAAAGTTGAAATGTAAAATAAAAGAAAATTGTTTCCAAAATTAGGAGAATAAAAGGAAAAACATACTGATAAACCCACTACTCAAAATGACATTCAAGCATTTATCTGCAAAGTTCTAATTGATCATAAAGTTTAACTTCTATTTTCATGGACTGGCATGCTTTTTTTGCAGTGCATTACAAAATGCATTCATGAACATATATTTATTCATGAGTCTCTTCCTTTCCTTTTAGCAGATGAAGCTGGAAGGAGGTGGGGTGAAATCATGCAGATAAATTACTAGACATTGGCAAGCTGAAACCGTGAGATTCCTTACACAACTGCTTCTGTATCCAGAAAAATAAGTTATCCCTCGGTAGAAGCTGCAGACATTGATAAAAGAAGTTAACAAACCATCTTCCTTCACAAAATTATAAAGAATGATCCTGATATAATTCCTTGCCCCTCATTCTAATGCTCACCCATTTCAAATACTCACACCTGCCACTCTCTGCTAAATAATTTCCCTTGATACTACTTCATACTTCCATTCTTAAACAGCTCAGCTACACTCCACCACCATTACTCACCCAGCCTGATTCTTACTCACCTGCTGTTGTAGGCAACATCATCTCCACGAAAGGTTGCCAGATTTAGCAAATAAAAGTAGAGGGCATTAACTCTGTTAAGTTTGAATATCAGATATAAAATAAATACTTTTTTAGCATGAGTATGTCCCAAGCAGTATTTGAGATATAGCCATACTGACAAATTATTTGCTCTGTACCTGATATTCAACCTAAACTAAGTACATCTTGCATTTTATCTGGCAGCCCTGTTACCATCCCATCATGAGATAACTTGACCCTTGACATTTTTCTCACTTTAATGGAAACTTGCCTTTCCTCAACAATACCACATACTCAAATCCCATCCATAAAAAAAGAAAAGCCTAACTTTTCTAATGCCCGTCCTTCCCTGGACAAAATCAATTTGTCTGTTACTTTCTATACCTGTTCTTCCCAAGCTACTCAACCACTCCTTCCCCATAACAGATGATTTTCAATTATGTTTTGTCTCCAATTTTAAAGAGTCTCCTAATCGTTCCTGACTACCTATCTTCCAGGAAACCAGGTCTTGAATTTGATGTTTCCTTCATTATTTCCATGCCTTGGATGTTTTTCCCCTTTGGACTTTCTGCCACGCCAATCTAGGATCCAACAACAGCTTTGCCCAGGTCAGCTTTCAGGATTCAAAGAGTTGCTAAAGACCCTCACAAAAACTCAGCAAAACTAAAAAATCATATTTAGCATTCAGTGGGCCTCTGCTGCTACACAGGAATCACTCGTCTCTTCAAGTTTTTTTTTTTTTTCCTAATTCCTCTGAAAGTAGTTAAAAAGCAATGCCTCTGGACCATCTTATGCCTAAGCCTGATTTCAGAACCACCAGCATTACTTAGAGTCACCTGGGATAATCTATTAAAAATGGAAATTCCTTGGTCCTCCCTCAGACCTACTGAAGGAAATTATTCAAGTGGGGGAATAGAATGGGAAGGCTATAAATTTGAATTTTTAACTAGTTTCCTAGGTAAGTTTTGTGAATATTGAAAAAATGTGTAAACCAAATTTGCTCTATTGAGTAAACTCGCTGTCTTTTTTCTTCCACTGAGAAGATCAAGAAAATAATTTTGTTAGCCTCTTCTTAGTACCAGATATGAGAGGGTTACCTCACCTGCTCTTCTTTCCATTCTACTCACCAAACTTGGAACTACAGACTTATCTTCCAAAACTAATTCATAACGTTTTAATCTATTCCTTTCTGCCTCTTTCATAATATTCCTCTTTCAATAATTCTCTCATTTGCCAGAATCTTCAGCCCCTTTTCACCGTATCCTACTGTGGAAAAAGTATGGCTGTCGATTTTTGAAAACAAATGAAAAGCGTTTTAATTTGAAACCATTCTGCTTAAGCTTCCTTCCAGTTTCCTTTCCTTAAGAAAGCATATTATAACCCCTAAAATTGCCGGAAAATAATAATAGGATGAGGTTTAGCTTAACACCCAAAATAAGGTGTTCCCTCCAACACAAGATTGGTGGCCTCTCTGGAGCACTGGGACACAGGTTTGATCCCTGGCCCAAACAGTGGGTTAAGGATCCAGCATTGCCACAAAATCTGATCCCTAGCCTGGGAACTCCATATGCCACTGGGCAGCCAAAAAAAAAAGAAAAAAGAAGAAGAAGAAAAAAGAATGTAAAAGGAATTCAATAAATAATTCATTTATCCAAAAGAATATAGAAAAAGAATAGCAGAGGAAGAATAAATGATGGAACAGATGAAAAAAAAATGTCAAAGCAGTAGAATTAAACCCAACCATATGAATAATTACATAAGTAAAATACAATATTTAAATTACAAAAATTAAATATAAATTAAGTATAAATGGATTAATACTCCAAATAAAGTCAAAAATTATTAGACTTCAGACTGGATAAAATGGCAAGATATAACTGAATGTTTTCTACAAAAGACCTACCCTAAATATAATTAAATAGAAGGCTAAAAGTAAAAGGATAAAAAAGATATTCCCTGGAAACACTATGCACAAGAAAACTCATGTGGCTACATTAGCATGAGATAAAGGAGACTTCAAGATCAAATTTCCCTTTTACTGTATAGCTTGGTAAAGAGAATATCATCAAATAAGAAAAAAAATCTAGATGAAGACTAGGATGCCGAGCTCATTGAATCTTGTGGTTCAAGAAGTTTTATAGAGTTTTATCTAAAGCCAACCCAGGGAACCCTTCCCAGAGGTC
The DNA here is from genome assembly GCA_004024745.2 of Catagonus wagneri. Lineage (NCBI taxonomy): Eukaryota > Metazoa > Chordata > Mammalia > Artiodactyla > Tayassuidae > Catagonus > Catagonus wagneri. Next base: position 9,262,845 of record PVHT021183629.1, on the reverse strand, counting down.
AGTAAATGATGCTAAAAGCTCTAACCCTCTAAATACTTGGCCTTACTGGTGACAAGCCCCATCCTAAGACTATTTAGGGATCCCACCCTCAGTCACGTCACTAGCATGAACTACCGGGTGTATTCAAAAACGGGGCTCATTAAAAACAACAAGGGGCAATCCTACCATTCAGGAAATTCCAAGAGTTTTAGGTACTTTTTGCCAGGACCCAAGAAAAGAACAAGAATAGTATTTCCTATTATGCCACAACCATGAAACAAAATAAATCTTGACTATTATCTCACTTAATACAAAAAATTAATTCAACATATACAAGCCACAAAAAGCTTTAAGATAAAAAAATTCATGAGAACATCTTTACAACCTTACGGTAGAGAGGCAAAAATTTCCTAAAGAGAACATTGAAAAGTACCAAGCATTAAAAGAAATTTTTTTGATAACTGGATTTCATGAAAATTTTAAATTTCAGCTAATCAAAAGGCAAGCTACAGACTGGGAAAACTATTCCTAATACATGTATCTGACAATGGACTTAGAGCCAGAATATATTAAAACTCTTTTAATTCAATTACAAGACAAAAATGAGCAAAAAAAAAAAAAAAGAGTAAAAGACTTGAATATACACTTCACAAAAAGAAGATACAGCAATATCTAGCATGCACATGAAAAGGGCTCAACATCACTGACCATCAGGGAACCACAAAATAAAAGCATCGGAAGATAGCATTTCACATCCACTGGTAAAGAGACTGACAACACCCAATGTTGACAAAGATGTGATGCAACTGGAACTCTTATGAACACCTGAACAAGTATTTACGGCATTATTTGTAATAGCCAGAAACCAAAGACTACATAAATGGCCATCAACAGAAGAATAGATCAATAATATTGGGTTATATTCATGTAAAGGAATACTACTCAGAAAAAAAAGGACTCAACTACTTATATATGAACCTGATGATTTTAAAAGCATTAGGCTAAGAGAAAGAAACCAGATACAAAAAGCTACATTTTGTAGGGTTCCCTTTATACGAAGTATAAGAACATGCAAAACAAATTTATGGTGACAGAAATCACAACAATGATGGTAACTTTCTATACGATGAAAATGTTCTCTATCTTGATTGGGGTATGGTTACATAGTTATATGTGTTTACCAAAAATCATTAAAACTACATATAAGATCTGTGCAACCCATTATATGTATAAGTTTAACTATTCAATAAAATATAAGGGCGACGAAAAAAAAGCTTTAAACCAGATTCTAGTTCAAGATGACAGACTGACCACAAGTATTTATCTTTATTTTCCCACGAAATAATAATCAAGAAGGGACGTAAGAAGAGCTTCTGGAACATTGGTATTCTATTTATCTTATCCCAAATGATGATCATAAAAGTGTTTTCAATTTGGGATAATCTATCTATCTGGACATGTATGATCTGTACACTCCTATATAATATGGTTATTCAGTTTTTCTGATCAGCCAATGAATCAGGTACTCTCCACAACGAACTGCTATATAGATGTTAAAAGGATATTAAATTTACCAGATGCTTTCTAAAGCAAAATGAAAACAAAAAACACTCCTTAATTAATAGCTCAGATGATTAGCACTGGTCACAGTATGATCCAAAAATATCAGCTTTCAGCTCCTATTAAAATGTGCAGAAGACAGAGTTCCCTGGTGGCTCAACAGGTTAAGGACCTGGCATCATCACTGCTGTGGTTTGGGTCATGCTGTGGTATGGGTTGAATCCCTGGCCCAGGAACTTCTGTATGCTGCCAAAAAAAAAAAAAGTGCAGATGACAGAAGCAACTTTACAAAAGACTACAGCAAAAATACAGTCCAATATCCTAATATCTTATAAGATACTTGAGGTATCCTCTAAATATCCCAATAAGAAATATATTGATCTTCTCACTCTGATAGTCACTGATATTTTGTAGTATGTTTGCTAAAAATGTATCTTTACCACTTAGAGTAAAATGTGACTTTTACACAATTTATGTACCAGAGACTCAAATCTCTCTATCTTCACTAGACCCTCTGCCAGACTACCAAATTCCCTACATATTTTTTAAGCTGAACATTTAATAAATGTTGAGAACAATGAATAAAATCAGATGACTGTAATGTTGAAAGCATGGCTTAATTCAAAAATCAAAAATGTCTAATGCCAGCAATGAACACAATTAATCTATATTGTCCGACAGTAGATTAAAATAGATTAAAAACACTGGGTTGTGGTGGGACACTGAATAAGAATATGGAACTGATATCTTGCCCCCGCTTCTCTTCCCTAACACCCTCCCAACACACACACACAAAAATACACACACACACACACTCTGGCTCCTTCAGACTCTTCATCCTCTCACCACCTCTGGTCTCAAAATGTTTTCTTCATTTATAAAAGCAGTTACTAAAGTTAACTGTGAGCTTCAGGTGCCATCTTTTTGCAGCCTAATTATTTGCACTGCAGGGTTTAATCTCACTTATTCTGTGGGTAATTCCCTTTGACCTTCTGAGGGCACGTGCATACTTGCTTTCTCTCATCCTGGCTCAAGGGTTAATTTGCAGAGATGCTTTTGTCACCCGATAGAATTTGAGATGGAAATGGGTCCCAGAGATTTAAAAAGGACAGAAAAGAGAGAACTTGAGCACCCCTTACTGGGGACAGGCTATGAAGACTCTATATGCCTGAGCTGGAAATACCAACTCTTGGCCTGTATTTCAGTGTCTCTTCTCACTGACTTGGATCTCTAAATGCCTGGTCACCATGGAAGGTGGAAGTACTTCCACATTCTTATGGCCATCCACAAAGCCTTACAAGAACTCTAAATTATTTCCTGTTGAGAATTATAACACTAACATAGAAGGGGGAATATCAATATTAAAAACAGAATTCTCCTTTGAGTGTTTCCAAATTTCCAGTGACTCTAAATTTAATTATAAACTAAAGATTGTTTTAGAATTTCTTTAAAAAAAACAAACAAACAAAAACAGCTGGCTTAATCCACAAAAACAAGGGTCAAGATTACAAAGACAGTATGAAGTTCCCGTCTTTGCACAGCAGAAAGCAATCCAACTGGGAACCATGAGGTTGCAGGTTCGAACCTTGGCCTCGCTCAGTGGGTTAACAATCCGACGTTGCCGTGAGCTGTGGTGTAGGTCACAGACGTGGCTCAAATCTTGCATTGCTGTGGCTGTGGCGTAGGACAGCATCTGTAGCTCTGATTGTAGCTGTACATCCTAGCCTGGGAACCTCTATATGCCGCAAGTGCGGCCCTAAAAAAACAAAAAAAAAGGAAAAGAAAAAAACAAAGTAACTGGGATGGAAGGGATGTTGTTATGGGGAATATAACTGTGATAACAAACTATAAGATCTAAGTGTAAGAGGGGAAGAAATGCAACCAAGAGACTTTTAAATGTGCTAGGAACATAGAAGGATTCCGGGACCAAAGGTCAAAGAGCACATTTATCAGAACTCAAACAGCAGAAAAAAGACAAGACATTACAATGAAAATGTGACTTTTACACAATTTATGTACCAGAGACTCATGAAAAGATGAGTTTCAGAGTTCAAGACATATTTCATCTACTTACTTTCACAACTGGAAATGAATACAGAAATATCTATGATTCAGATTGCTAACGTATGGCATAGTGTCTGACCCATGGTACATAATGAATAAATAAGGGGTGTTTTAAGTCAGCAGAGAAATTCAAAGTACTTATAATATTTACCTAGAACATAATTAATTATAAATTCACAGCTACTAAGAAAAAATAAAACTATTCCTCTAAATAACATATAGCCTATCTTAAGGATGAATTAAAGTTGACTGTACAGATACTATATACATAAACATGTGCCATATGTGCTCAGAGTAAAATAAAATTTCATTTTGTTCTGAAGCAATTTTAAATCATAAGCACCATGGTTTATACAATTTTTTTCTACATCTGAGGAATTTCTACACTGCCCCTATAACTCAATATTGGTTAGCCACAATGAGATTAACCATAAATCTAAAGAAGGCAGATTACTCATAAAACAGATTTCCTTGTCTTACTGCAGCCACAATAGAAAAACAGAACAGTATGAAAAAAAGACATTAGATTTTAGTACTCATAAGCAATGGGAAAGATTAAATCATGTGATAGTGAAATTTGGGCTTGGAGCCACACAACTCATTACAAATTCAGTCTGTCAACTGGATTCTTTTGCAAAACATCTCAAATCTGACTGCAAATTTTAATGACTCTCCAATCAGTAAATATTACCCACAGTATGCCAATAATAAAATAATACTTAATGCAAGTTTCTTACCTGCCTTAACAGTTTCTCAATGGCTGACATTACCATAAGACCTCTCCAAACAACTGGTGCAGTCTCTTCAACCAGGAAGCCCATGGACATACTGCAACAGTAAACCAAAAATACAACTAATTAATATATGTTAATCAAAATTCTTCCAAAAACTAACATAAAGTGAAAAAGATATGCTCACCAGGCAATACCATAATTCAAAAGAGGTCGCATTAAGTTGTCTGAAATAAGAAAAAAAAAATCTTTTAGAAGAATAAATCTTTATACATAAACATACTGACTTCTTTCTTATCAAAGAATGTCAAGTCAAAAATATAAATTAAGCTACTCAATCTGCTACTTTTTAAATTTCAACCCAATTTTGAACAGCTTAAACAATAGATGTAACATCTAAAAATAGGCGGGATACAATTTTATTAAATAACAATTCATCTTTCAAGTTCCCACGGCAGTGCAGTGAGTTAAGAAACTGACTGCAACAGCTCAAGTTGCTGCAGAGGTGTGGGTTCAATCCCTAGCCCAGTGCAGTGGGTTTTACTTTAGGATCCGGCACCTGCCACAGCTGCAGCATAGGTCACAGCTGCAGCTTGGATTCAATCCCTGGCCCAGGAACTTCCACATGCTATGGGTGTGGCCATATCAAAAAAAAAGTGGTGGGGAGTTCCTGTTGTGGCTCAGCAGTAACAAACCCAACTAGCATCCTCACTCAGTGGGTTAAGGATCCAGCATTGCAGTGAGCTGTGATGTACATCACAGACATGTCTTGGATCTGGTGTTGCTGTGGCTATGGCGTAGATCAAGCAGCTGTAGCTCCAATTAGATCCCTAGCCTGGGAACTTCCTCCATATGCCGCGAGTCCAGCCCTAAAAAGACAAAAAAATTGAAAAACATAAAAATCTAAAAAAGTAACAAAACTCTATTTTGTTTCTCAACATAATGAAAGCCAAATATGAAATAACCACACCAAGCAACACATCCAGTGGTAAAACACTGAACATTTTCCTCTAGGATCATGAATAAGACAAGGGTGTACATATTTGCCACTTCCGCTCAACATAATACTGAAAGTAATAGCCAAAGCAATGAAGCAAGAAAGAGAAATAAACACTATCCAAATCAGAAAGGAGAGTAAAGCTTTCTCTTTTCACAGATGCTATGATTTTTTTTTTTTTCCTCTTTAGGGGCATACCCATAGCATATGAAAGTTCCCAAGCAGGCTAGGGGTTGAATCAGAGCCGCAGCAACTGGCCTAAGCCATAGCCACAGCAACACAGGATCCAAGCCTGATCTATAACGTACATACAGCTCATGGCAATGCCAGATCCTTAACCCATTCAGCAAGGGATGGAACTAGCAGCCTCATGGATACAAGCTGGGTTCATTAACACTGAGCCACAATGAGAACTCAGATGTTATGATCTTATATATGGAAAACCCCAAAAATTCCACAAAAAATCTATTGGAGCTAATAAATTTGGTAAAGTTGCAGGAGGAAACAAGGTCAAAATACAAAAATCAGTTGCATTTTCACATCTTACCAAAGAGCAATCTGAAAAGAAATTATGAAAATTCCATTTATAACAAAATCAGAAAGAATTAAATACTTTGAAATTAACATGACCAAGGAGATAAAATACTTGTACAATAAAAACTACAAAACATACTGAAAGAAATTAAAGAAGACATAAATAAATAGAAACACATCCCATGTTCATTAACTGGAAGACTTAATATTACGATGTCAGTACTACCCAAAGCAATCTACAGAGTCAATGTAATCCCTATGAAAGTGCTGATAACATTTTTTTGGTTATGCCAATAGCATATGGAAGTTCCCAGGCCAGGGACTGAACACACGCCACAACAGCAGCCCAAGCTGCAGCAGTGACAATGCCAGGTCCTTATCCCATCATGCTACAGGGGAACTCCTGATAATATTTTTTCTAGAAATAGAAAAACCCATCCTAAAATTTTTATGGAATCTCAAGGGATCCCAAATATGCAAATAAATCTTTTTTTTTTTTCTTTTTACAGCTGCGCCTGTGGCATGTGGAAGTCCCCAGGCTAGGGGTTTGAATGAGAGCTATAGTTGTAGGCCTACACCACAGCCATGGCAACACCAGATCTCAGCCCCATTTCCAACCTATGCCACAGCATATGGGCATATGAGACCTACATCACAGCTTGCAGCAACACCAGACCCTTAACCCACTGAGCAAGGCCAGGGATGGTACCCACATCCTCACAGACACTGTCAAGTTCTTAACCTGCTGAGCCACAAAAGGAACTACCATGCAAATCAATCTTGAAAAAGAAGAACACAGCCTGAAAACTCAAACTTCCTCAATCTAAAACTTACTACAAAGCTGCAACAAACAAAACAGTGTGGTATTGGCATAAAGGCAAACAACAACAGAATAGAATAGAAAGCCCAGAAATAAACCGTCACATATACAGTCAAATGATTTTTCAAGAGATTGTTCAATGTGGAAAAAGCAGGGAAAACTGGATATCCACAAGCAAAAGAATGAAGTTGGATCCTTACCTAACACCACAAGATAAAAATTTACTCAAAATGGATCAAAAGCCTGAATGTAAGAGCTAAAATACAGGGCGTGAGTTTTCTATCATCAGATTTGGCAAGGATTTCTTGGATCTGACACCAAAGTCACAGGCAACAAAAGAAACAACGAGGAGTTCCCATAGTGTCTCAGTGGGTTAAGGACTTAATGTTGTCTCTGTGAGGATGTGGGTTGGATCCCTGGCCTCTCTCAATGTGTTAAGGATCCAGCATTGCTGTAAGCTGCAGCATAGGATGCAGATGAGGCTCGGATCCAGTGTTGCCATGACTGTGGTACAGGCTGGCAGCTGCAGTTCCAATCCAACCCCTGGCCTGGGGAGGGAGGAAGAAAGAGAAAGAAAGAAAGTAAAAGAAAAAAGCAATGAGAGAGAGAAAGAGAAAAGGAAGGGAGGGAGAGAGAGAGAAAGAAAGGAAGAAAAAAGGGGGGAGAAAGAGAGGGAGGGAGGAAGAGAAAGAAAGAGTGAGAGAAATAAAGAAAAAAACAAACAATAGACAAAATGGTATTCAATGAAAATTTCTGAATGGCATGCATCAAGAGACAATATCAACAGAGTAAAAAGGCAACCCACGGGTTGGGAAAAATATTTGTAAATTGTTTTTCTTATAGAGATTAATTCCCAGAATGTGTAGAGAACTCTTAAAACTCAACAACAACAACAACATTGACAAATAGACAAAGGAAGTGAATAGACAGTTCTCCAAAGAAGGCATCTAAGTGGCCAATAAGCACATGAAAAAATATTCAACATCACTGATCATTAGGGAAATGTGAATCAAAATTACAATGAGAGATGACCTCACATCTCTCATTCAAAAACAGAAAACTGTAAGAGTTGGTGAGAATATAGACAAATAGGAGCTATTGTGCACTATTCACTGGAATGTAAAATGGAAATGCTATGGGAAATAATATATGTTCCTCAAAAAATTAAAAACAGAATTACCATGTGATCCAGCAATTCCACTTCTTGGTACATACCCAAAAAGAACTGAAAGTAGGGTCTCAGTGTCTTGAAAAGTATCTGTACACTCATGTTCATGGCAGCATTATTCACAATAGCTAAAATGTGGAAGCAACCCAAGTGTCCATTAACAAATGAATGGATAAGCTAAATGTGGTATAGATATGGGATGAAATATTCAGCCATAAAATGGAAAATTCTGACATATGCTACAACACAGAGGAACCATGAGATCATTACGCTAAATAAATCAGCCACAAAGAGAGAAATACTATATGATACCCCTTAGATAAGACACCCAAAGTAGTCAAAATCATGGAGACAATAAGTAGAATGGTGGCTGCCGGAGGCAGGGGAAAGTGCAATGGTGAGTTACTGTTTAATGGGTAGACAGTTTCAGTTTTGGATTGTTTTTCCTTTTTTTTTTAGGGCCACACCCACAACATATGGAAGTCCCCAGGTTAGGGGTCAAATCTGAGGTGTAGCTGGTGGCCTACACCACAGCCACAGCAACACAGGATCCAAATCACTTCTGCAAGCTGCACCATAGCTCACGGCAACACCCAATTGCCCACCCACTGAGCAAGGCCAAGGATCGAACCCTCATGGATACTACTCAGATTCGTTTCCGCTGCGCCAAAACGGAAACTCCCAAGAGTTTCAGTTTTACAAGATGAAATAAACTATGTAGACAGATGGTGGCAATAGTTGCAAATATTATGAATGTATTTAATACCATTGAACTGTATACTTAAAAATGATTAAGCAAATTTTATGTTATGTTTTACCACAAAAAAGAAATAAAAACTCTCTACTTTGTAATCTGAGATAAGAAATTACATTAATCTCAAAAGAAAAACAACCTACTGCTTAGGCTCAATACAAAACAAACACACTTAACGTTACAAGAGGTTACTATAAAATAACAATTTCTTTTATCAAACTATCTTATGCAGTTGGACAAGTATTGGGCTAAAAGTTTAAGACAAAATCATAAAAATCGAATAGGATTACTTATTTAGATTCTGTCATATGTTCTTTAGGTTCTTTCTTTTCTTTAAAGAGACTGAAATTGAAAGCTGTGCATAAAATATACAGGTTTATATAAGAAATCCATTGCTGAACTCTATTCACGGGATCCCTATACAAAGAAAAAGCTATAACTCTTCCTTAAAAGACTAGTGAATAAGTACACATTTTTATGTTTCAAGCTAAAATAAAACATTTAAGAATATCTACACTTTCTTTATGGTTTCCCTCTTTTTTTGGGGGGGGGGTCTTTTAAGGGCATATGGAAGTTCCCAGGCTAGGGGTCAAATCAGAGCTGTAGCTGCCAGCCACAGAGAGCAACACAGAATCCAGCTGCACCTGCAACCTATGCCACACCTTGTGGCAATGTCAGATCCTTAACCCACTAAGCGGGTCCAGGGACTGAACCTGAGTCCTCACGGATACTAGCTGGGATCATCACCACTGAGCTACAGTGGGAATCCCCCCTAATTGCTGATTGAACTAACAAGCTCAATCTCCTCCATAGCTAATTTGGTAATAATATTCTTTTGTATGTAACTTTGTCAGTCCTTTCCAAAACATCCAAGTTAAATTTTCAGAGTAATAACTTTCCTCTATTGTGCTCTGCGCTGTTTTCTGCTTCCTATTTTCTTCAATACTCACGCCCGTTAAAAAGTCAAGTCGTACTATAAAATTATTACTAAACATCAATAATCCCCCTACCCTCTCCCATTTCTTACTCCTCAGAGCCAACACGTTTTAAATTTTAATGTCTTATGTTGAATTAATCTAAGGCTTACAGAAAACTGCAAATATAGCAAACAGTCCTCATATGCCCTTCACCTAGCTTTCCCTAATGTTAATATTTTACATAAAGTAGTATAATTATCACAACCAAGAAATTAATGTTCATACAGTTAGCTAATCTACCACACCAAGAGTTTGTAGTTATCACATGACATGTTAAAGTAGTTAGCTCTTTTCCATAAAGGCACATTTTTCATACACTCGTCTTCTCAATGAAATTATATCACAATTTTTATTAATCATGTAAATGTTATTAATAGCTGAGCAAAATATGAAAATTTTTCCTTTGTATCCCCAAAATGATGATAAGAAGATCTTTGTGGGACAGGTATGTATGCGTTTCCTTCATTTTTTATGTATTTATTAATAATTTATTCCTGGAGTTCCCTCATGGCACAGCAGAAAAGAATCCAACTAGGAACCATGAGGTCGATCCCTGGCCTCGCTCAGTGGGTTAAGTATCTGGCGTTGCCATGAGCTGTGGTGTAGGTCGCAGACGTAGCTCAGATCCTGTGTTGCTGTGGCTGTGATGTAGGTTCGCAGTTGTAGCTCCAATTCAATCCCTAGCCTGGGAACATCCATATGCCGCTGGTGTGGCCCTTAAAAAACAAATAAACAAACAAACAAAAAACCACAGGCTTGAAGGTCAAACTGTAATTGGAAATGGAAACTAGGTGTTATGGACTAAACATGACCTCCCCCCTTAAATTCTTATGTTGAAATCCTAGCCCCACTGATGGTATTAGGAGGTAGGGCCTGTGAAGTTGATTAGGTCATAAGAGTGGAGCTCTCATGAATGGGATGAGTGCCCCTATTAAAGAAATCCCAGAAAATTATTTTGCCATGAGAGGACAGAATGAGAAGGTGATTATCTGCGAACCAGGAGGCAGGTTCTCAACAGACATTGAATCTGCTGGCACTTTGGTCTTGGATTTCTCAGCCTCAGGAACTATGAGAAATAAATGTTCGTGGTCTAAGCCACACACAACCTATGGTATTTTGGAGTAGCCTGAATAGACTAAGACATTGGGATAGTCACAGGTCTCTTCATGAAACTGAAAATAAAAATCTCTAAGACTGTAAAAGAACAATCTTTAATCCACATCATTAGTATGCTAAATCTCAATCCAGAGAAAATGTGTACCCTAAATATTTCTCGTACTTTAGTGAACAATAAGTTGCAAACCAAAAGCTCGGCAATGTGAGATCCATCACAATGTAAAATGCATTTCTTCAAAAAAAAAAAATTTTTTTTTAAACACGTGGCTGCGGAGTTCCCATCATGGCTCAGTGGTTAACGAACTCGACTAGTATCCATGAGGATGCAGGTTCGATCCCGGCCTCCCTTACGAGGTTAAGGATCCAGCGTTGCCATGAGCTGTGGTGTAGGTCACAGATGTGGCTCAGATCCTGAGTTGCTGTGGCACAGGCTTGCAACTACAGCTCCAATTTAACCCCTAGCCTGGGAACCTCCATATGCTGCAGGTACAGCCTTAAAAAGACAAAAGACAAAAAAATAAAAATAAAAATGAATAGACATGTGGCTGTACCTGCAGCATATGGAAGTTCCCAGCTCAGGGATCGAACCAGAGCCACTGCAGAGACAATGTCAAGTAGTTTGATGTGAACCACAGCGTAACTCCTATTTCTTTAAAATTTAACAGTGAAAAATGTACACTGAAACTCCTAAACATGTATGGCATAGACATTAAAAAGAAAGAGGCACATTCTTCACCATCTTCCCCTATGTATTAGTAAACAAAATGTGTACAGCAATTCCTCCACACAAACTTGATAAGAAAACTAAAAAAACACTCCTGAAAGTTTACATTAAAACTTTGGAATTCACTGCCCCGTAAGTAATAGTGTTTTGAAGAAACCATCATTAGCTGAACTTACCATGATAAAGATCATTATTTCCCACCTCCCTGTATCTTCACAACAGTTCAGGCACTGAAGCACAAAATATTTCTACTGTAAGTCAAACTATTTCAATTGTCACAGTGCCACTCTCAGAATGAATGACACATTGCCACATCCTCCTCAGTCTATTACAACAAAGTTTTATCATTTCTAACAGGTATGAATTTAATTAATGGATTATATGTCACCAGTGATGTTCAAACAGATGTAAAGACTACATTTATATTATAAATTAATTGTCAAGCTACAACACCCTACGACCACGTCCAAATGAAAAGCTAGGTAAAAAGGAAATAGGCACGAGAAAGGCTGCTTTAAACCTTTCTATTAAAGTTGACATCATTAAATGTTCCAAGGAGAACTCTGATCTAGAATCAGGCCTTCTTTCTGTAGCAATCCATTGTTCATGAATCACTAAATAGTAGACACTTCCATTTACTTGGTATTAGCAATAAACCTGAGTAATCTCTGTACCTTCTATTCCGTTCCCTGACTGCAAAAATACGTGTTTTAAATATAGTTGAACACCAAGGTTCAGGAATATACATCTTAAAAAACTGTAACTTGAAATCATGTAACTAAAAATATCCATTTTTTTTTTTTAATGCAGAGCGTAGCCAAGAATATACAACCTCAGAATTCCCATGGTGGCTCAAGTAACAAACAGGAATAATATCCATGGAAATGCCAGTCTGATCCCTGGCCCCACTCAGTGGGTTAGGAATCTGGTGTTGGTAATGAGCTGAGGTGTAGGTCACAGATACAGCTCGAATCGGGCATTGCTGTGGCTGTGGCTTAGGTCAGCGGCTGTGGCTTAGGTCAGCAGCTGTAGCTCTGACTGGACCCCTGGCCTGGGAACTTCCATATGCCACACCTGCAGACCTGAAAAAAAAAAAATACACAACCTCATTTCATAAGTTTCAAGAAATATTTAAAAATAGAGACAAGTAAGTAATAAAACTGTTTTATAAAAACAAGCCTTTATCTACATATTAATGAGAAGACACTCCAAGGTACAAGAATCTTTGGCAAATAAGAAAAGATACTCAATGCAAATTTCACAATTTCACTTTCTCATCAGCACCTTCCTATTCCCTTTTTTGCTTTCTGAAACCAAGATTTATTTCTGAGAAATCAGATGCAAGAAACTAGCTGCTCTGCTACTACTTTAAGGAGAACTTAAAGTGGCAAGGTGAGACAAAGTAGTTCCACCAATCAATAGCATGCAGGAAAGGTTTAGAATACCCTACTTGCTTACCTAGAAGAAAAGAAGAAGGATTTAGAGAGAATGTGAGTAAAGATGAGAATGGAATGGGTCAAAACTCAAGTGCCAACCTGGACAGCCCAAAGGCAACATAATAATACTGCAAACAGAAGTGGAAAGTGCAAACAATATTATGGAAGGGAGCAGAAAGTAAGACTATAAAGAAAATTCTTCAACATTTTTACAATTGAATACCTATCACTCTTAGTATTAAAGCTTCATTATTCTTCAGCATACTTTCCGTTTTTGTACCACCTTGGAGCCCTTCCTCAGAACCCACTTGTCTCAGAGCTGAAAGCTGTTCGGACACATCTTTCTTAAAATTTAACCTTTTTCCCAGTGAAAAAAAACCTGCCCCTTTCTTTCCAACCCCTCCCTTCCCCAATTAAAATTCTCATTTTAAGTTGTTTCCATTAGGAAAAGAACCTGATAAGAGTTAACCACATTGAGAACTTAAACTTTTTATAACTTTTGGGGTTTTCTTTGTTTTCGTTTTTGCTTTTTAGGGCTATACCCTCGGCATATGGAAATGCCCTGGCTAGGGGCTGAATCAGAGCTGCAGCTGCTGGCCACAGCCACAGCCATTGCAACATAGTCTCTGAGCCACGTCTTTGACCTACATCACAGCTCATGGCAACGCCAGATCCCCAATCCACTGAGCAAGGCCAGGGATCAAATCCATACCCTCATGGATACTAACTGTATTCGTTTCCACTGCACCATAATTGGAACTCCCCATATAAGTATTTTTTAAAATGGAAGCTGCTCTCTGGAACATAAGAGGGAGAATTATAAGGGATATTTTTGAACAAGGGTGATTATCTTAAATTCTTGTTTAATCTGGGGCTAAAATTTACTTCATTCAGTTAACCAGCCAGCAAATAGTGAGTAACTAGAAATGTAGGAATAAACTTGGCATCTTACTTCTGAACCTTGCCAATTTATATGGCACAGTTTACCAGAAAGAAGTGAAAGGAGGGTTAGAAAAAAATAGGTGATAATAGGCCTACAGGTAAGGATGGTAAATGCTTTACATGCTTCAGCATCCCAGACACCTCCGTACCCGTCCTCCAGCCTACTATACACCTGCCTTGGCATCACTAATTGAGCATACCTGACCACTAACTGGTCACATTCCTTCCTGTTGAAACCAGGTATGGATAAGAATTTTTTTCAACATCATGTTCCAGATAACCAACTGATATGTAAGATGAAAACTATGTGTTATCTCCAAGTTAAAGGAGTAGTCAGACATCTGTGAAGGAAAAAAATTTAACATGACAGAAGGAACCACTTACAGTCAGTCTAGAAGAGTATCAAAAATAGCAGCCATGTGCCATAGAGCACAGCATACTTTACAGACACTGTATTTCATTAAATCCTTGTAACAATCCTATGAGGCAAGTACTATTTCCATTTTACAGCTGAGGAAAGTGGAAGGCTATCCCCAGCTTCCTCTCTGCTTAGCTAAAGCCCTCTCTTCCACAGTAGCCTTCAAACCAGCTCTGTATAAACATTCCCTTGTCTAATCTCCTCTAGCATCTGATACTTAATAAATGTTACCCTGTGTGACCCTTTCTATTTTCATGCTCTATCCTGCCTCCTCAATGAATACCATATTCCCTTTCCCTAGTATACCTGGTGCTCAAAAATACAAGTCCACATAATGGCCAAAACAATTTTGCAAATAGCTAAATTGACAATAAAGGAAACCTATACACACTGTATTTGGTCACCCAGGCATTTTTAGTACAGTAAAGTACTATTTACTATGAGATGTTAGCCACTTTGAGCTGGAGCCTTGGTAAGTTGTCTTCATTTGGCATATGAAGTATTTATATGTCAAACTTCATGTAAAGTAGGTGGAGATCAGAAAACTAAACTAAACTGCCCAAAGTTAAATAGCTAGCAACAAAAGCTTTAAGGATTTGAGTCTAGGCCTAGTTCATCCTAAGTCCCCTATTTTTTCCACACATATCTCCAAAGAAACAGAAAGTTTAAGGTCATGCCAAGATGTATGAGATCAAAAGATAACACCCCATTGGAAGGTTAGCTAATGTAGGTGCAGATTTTCCCTCGATTGCTTGATCATGCCCATGTAAGTTCCCTGAAATGATTTAACAGGCTCTGATAGACCAACCTATTCTGTAATTAATGTAAATCATCTTTTAAGTCATCTTTTAACTCGGGTTACTAGCTGTAAAATTGCAGCTGACTATGTTTGGTTATTTTGATATATCTTTACACTAAATTTCTGTAATCCCTATCTTTCTGTTTATACGGTGACATTTCCAGCCTTCTTATCAAATTTATATAATATTTAGGACCCATTTTCTTCTGTTAGCCCACCTGCCTTCTAAAAACCTCAAATTCATTTCTAAACAGCAACAGCTACAAGGGATTCTAGTAGCTGGAATTCGAACCACACTAGCAATACACAATCACAAGGCACAATAAAAGTAATAAGCAGCAAGTTAGCAAAATAGGATGATATACCAGGACAAGAAAAAGTTCTCTTAGCCATACAACAGAGACTTACAGCACAAAATTGCACTTCATATAGCAACTAAAATGCCTATGAATGTATATGTTGTGAAGCAACAAAACAGTCTAACCATAAAAAAATTAGACAAAATTATGACTGCCGGAATCAAAAAACAATAACATAGAATACAATAGAAAAAATAAATACACGTACAGCCAAAGAGAAAACTCTGTGCAGTCTTTACACAAGTGTGGTTACAGGAATTATATTAAACTCAATTTGTTTTAAGAAGAAAGGGAAAGATACAAGACATAATCGTGAAACCCTATTTTAAGAAGAATACTGAGGGAGTTTCTGTTGTGGCTCAGCGGTAATGAAACCAACAAGTATCCATGAGGACAGGGGTTTGACCCCTGGCCTCGCTCAGTGGTTTAAGGATCTGGCGTTGCTGTGAGCTGTGGTGTAAGTTGCATACATAGCTCAGATCCCGCATTGCTATAGCTGTGGTGTAGACCAGCAGCTGTAGCTCCAATTCAACTCCTAGCCTGGGAAGTTCCATATGCTGCAGGTGCAGCCCTAAAAAGACACACACACACAAAAAAAACTACTGAAAGAAAAAACTGACCTAACATAACAACAACAAAAAACTATAATAAAGATATAACTAAGGAATGTAAGTAAGCATAAGTTACAATAAAAACATAAAAACTTAAAGATAACACATTTATAAATATTCAAGTACCAACTCATTTCCATAAACACTTTGTTGGTTTGTTTTGGGGGGTTTTGGTCACACCTGCAGCCTGCAAAAGTTCTGAAGCCAGAGACTTAACCTGAGCCATGGCTGTGACCTAGCCACAGCAGGGACAATGTCAGATCCTTAACCTGCTGAGCCACCAGGGAACTCCTTCATAAAAATTTTGTATATACAATAAAAGCCTTACCACCTCACCCATCTAGTGATGTAAGAGATCTGGGGACTTATAGACATGACTCATACATCAGAATATATAGATAAAAAATCAGAAAAAAAAATAATTAAATGGAAGCAGAGTCATTGATGTCTGTGACCTCACAGTAAATTGAAGTTTGTCCAAAGATAATAACTTTGCAATGTTAGACCTCTTCTATCTTGGTTACAGGCTGAAGTATTTCTAGAGTAGTAACTAATTTTAAAATTCCATTCTCTGCCATTTAAAATTATAGGCAAGGAGTTCTCGTCGTGGCGCAGCGAAACGAATCCGATAGGAACCGTGAGGTTGCTGGTTCGATCCCGGGCCTCACTCAGTGGGTTAGGGATCTGGCACTGCTGTGGGCTGTGATGTAGGTCGCAGACACGGCTCAGATTCTCCATTGCTGTGGCTGTGGCACTGTCTGGTAGCTGTAGCTCCAATTGAACCCCTAGCCTGGGAACCTCCATATGCCACAGGTGCGGCCCTAAAAAGCAAAAAACAAAATAAAATAAATAAAATAAAATTATAGGCAATTAAATTATGTAATAGCTGTAACCCTAAGAAGAATAAATATAAATTACATTTGTCAAGAAATATTTTATTTTAAGGGATCAATGAATACTCACCACTCAACAGAATTTTTGCCATTCACTCTCTCATTCAACATATTACTGAGCACCTACTACATACCAAGCATAAGGTTTGGAACTAGGTGTACAATGGTTAAAAAAATAAAGTATCTTCCACCATGAAACATAAAGGCTGTGGGACAGAGACACTAAACACACACTCACTAGACAAATATAAACTTGCAACCAAAACAAGTCTTAGGAAAGAGAACAGAGAATTCCTCAGCTGTAGACATCTTTGGTACAAAGGAAAACGTCTTCCTTATTCAGTGAAGCACCCCATAAACTTGATAGTTTTATAAAGTTTGGTTTTGTAATACTGGCTCTTTTAAATCAGGGCACAGATACTAAAAATATTATTACTGAAGAGCAAAAATGCCATTATTTATCTAAAAGGGAAGGAAAATTTATTTTATATATATATAATGATTTTTATTTTTTCATTATAACTGGTTTACAGTGTTCTTTCAATTTTCTACTGCACAGCATGGTGATCCAGTTACACCTACATGTATAGATTCTTTTTTCTCATATTATCATGCTCTATCGTAAGTGACTAGAAATAGTTCCCAGTGCTACACAGCAGAATCTCCTTGCTTAACCATTCCAAAGGCAATAGTCTACAACTATGAACCCCAAGTTCCTAAACCATCTCACTCACTCCCCCTCCCCCTTAGCAACCACAGGTCTATTTTCCAAGTTTATGATTTTCCTTTCTGTGGAAAGGTTCATTTGTGCTGTATATTAGATTCCAGATATAAGTGATACCATATGGTATTTGTCTTTCTCTTTCTGACTGACTTAGTATGAGAGTCTCCAGTTCCATCCACGTTGCTACAAATGGCATTATTTTGTTCTTTAATATGGCTGAGTAGTATTACCACATCTTCTTAATCCAATCATCTGTTGATGGACATTTAGGTTGTTTCCAAGTCTTGGCTATTGTGCTTCAATGAACATACAGGTACAAGTGTCTTTTTCAAGCAAAGTTTTGTCCAGATGTATGCCTGAGTGAGATTGCTGGGTCATATGGCAGTTCTATGCATAGTTTTCTAAGGTACCTCCATACTGTTTTCCATAGTGGTTGTACCAATTTACATTCCCACCAACCATGCAAGAGGGTTCCTTTTTCTCCACACCCTCTCGAGCATTTGTCATTTGTGGACTTATTAGTGATAGCCATTCTGACTGGTGTGTGATGGTATCTAATGGTAGTTTTGATTTGCATTTCTCTAATAATCAGTGATGTTGGGCATTTTTTCATGTGCTTGTTGGCCATCTGTATATCTTCTTTGGAGAAATGTCTATTCAGGTCTTTTGCCAATTTTTCCATTGGGTTGTTGGCTTTTTTGCTGTTGAGTCGTATAAGTTGTTTGTATATTTTAGAGATTAAGCCCTTGTCAGTTACATCGTTTGAAATTATTTTCTTTCAATCTGTAAGTTGTCTTTTTGTTTTCTTTTCGGTTTCCTTTGCTGTACAAAATCTTGTCAGCTTGATTAGGTCCCATTGGTTTATCTTTGCTCTGATTTCTATTGCTTTGGGAAACTGACCTGAGTATACATTTGTAAAGTCGATGTCAGAGAATGTTTTGCCTATGTTCCCTTCCAGGAGTTTGATGGTGTCTTGTCTTAAGTCTTTAAACCATTTTGAATTTATTTTTGTGCATGGTGTGAGGGTGTTTTCTAGTTTCATTGATTTGCAAGCAGCTGTCCAGTTTCCCTAGCAATATTTGCTGAAAAGACTATCTTTTTCCAATTTTATGTTCTTGCCTCCTTTGTCAAAGATTAATTGACCGTAGGTGTCTGGGTTTATTTCTCGGTTCTCTATTCTGTTCTATTGGTCTATAGGTCTGTTTTGGCACAGTACCACACTGTCTTGATTACTGTGGCTTTGTATTATTGCCTGAAGTCTGGGAGAGTTATGCCTCCTGCTTGGTTTTTGTTCCTCAGGATTGCTTTGGCAATTCTGGGTCTTCTGTGGTTCCATATAAATTTTTGGATTGTTTGTTCTAGTTTGTGAAAAGTGTCATGGGTAATCTGATAGGGATTGCATTGAATCCATAAATTGTTTTGGGTAGTATGGCCATTTTTACCATACTAATTTTTCCAACCCAGGAGCACAGAGTATCTTTCCATTTCTTTACATCTTCTTTAATTTCCTTGATTAATGTTTCATAGTTCTCAGCATATAAGTCTTTCACCTCCTTGGTCAGGTGTATTCCCAGGTATTTGATTTTTTGGGGTGCAATTTTGAAAGGTATTGTATTTTTGTATTCCTTTTCTAATATTTCATTGTTAGTATACAGAAATGTGACTGATTTCTGAATGTTAATCTTATATCCCACTACTTTGCTGTATTTGTTGATCAGTTCAAGTAGTTTTTGATTTGAATCCTTAGGGTTTTCAGTATACAGTATCATATCATCTGCATACAGTGACGGTTTTACCTCTTCTCTTCCTATTTGGATATTTTATTTCTTTTATTTGTCTGATTACTGTGGCTAGGATTTCCAATACTATGTTGAATAACAGTGGTGAGAGTCGGCATCCTTGTCTTGTTCCAGATTTTAGTGGGAAGGCTTTCAGTTTTTCTCCATTGAGGATTATACTGGCTGTGGGTTTGTCATAAATGGCTTTTATTACGTTAAGGTATATTCCTTCTATACACACTTTGGTAAGAGTTTTGATCATGAATGGCTGCTGGACTTTGTCAAATGCTTTTTCTGCATCTATTGAGATTATCATGTGGTTTTTTACTTTTCTTTTGTTAATGTGATGTATGACGTTGATTGATTTGTGTATGTTGAACCATCCTCGTGAACCTGGGATGAATCCCACCTGAACGCGGTGTATGATCTTTTTTATATGTTGTTGGATTCGGTTTGCTAAAATTTTGCTGAGAATTTTTGTGTCTATTTTCATCAAAGATATTGGCCTATAGTTTTCTTTTTTGTTGGTATCTTTGGCTTTGGAATTATGGTGATGATGGCATCATAGAATGTCTTTGGGAGTGTTTCTTCTTCAACCTTTTGAAAAAGTTTAAGGAGGATGGGTATAAGTTCCTCTTTGCATGTTTGGTAGAATTTGCCTGTGAAGCCAGTTGGTCCTGGACTTTTTATTTGTAGGGAGTGTTTTTATGACATAATTCAATTACATTTCTAGTGATCAGTCTGTTCAGTTCTTCTATTTCTTCTTGATTCAGTTTTGGCAGGCTGTAAGTCTCTAGAAAGTTGTCCATTTCTTCTAGGTTGTCAAATCTGTTGGCATACAATTGTTTACAGTATTCTCTCAGGTTTTTTTTTTTTTTTTTGTATTTCTGCAGTATCCATTGAGATTTCTTCTTTTTCATTTCTTATTCTGTTTATTTGGGTTTTTTTCTCTCCTCTTCTTGGTGAGTCTGGCCAGAGGTTTGTCAATTTTGCTTACCTTTACAAAGAACCAGCTCTTAGTTTTGTTGATTTTTTTCTATTATTTTTGGAATCTCTATTTTACTGATTTCCTCTCTGATCTTTATGATTTCCTTCCTTCTGCTGACTTTAGGTTTTGTTTGTTCTTCTTTTTCTAATTCATT
Source organism: Catagonus wagneri (assembly GCA_004024745.2). Taxonomy (NCBI): domain Eukaryota; kingdom Metazoa; phylum Chordata; class Mammalia; order Artiodactyla; family Tayassuidae; genus Catagonus; species Catagonus wagneri. The sequence goes on along the minus strand of PVHT021183629.1, from coordinate 9,242,319 downwards.
TAGGTGGTGGGTTAAGTTCTCAGTTTGAGATTTTTCTTCTTTTTTGAGGAAAGCTCATATTGCTATGAACTTCCCTCTGAGCACTGCTTTTGTGGCACCACATAGATTTTTAGTGAAAGGAAACTTTTTTAAATGTGTATTACTTAATACCTGAGATAGTCCCTTTCTCAAAAATGCTACTTATGGTTAAAAAAAACTAAATCAAAATTTGAGAAATAATTTAGTTTTTAAACAAATATCTAAAAATCTGTAATAGTATCAAATATCAAAGGAATTTTTAAACATAGGCATTTTTACAATATCTATCCTTCAAAGAAGTAGCCAGTGGATAATAATTATGAAGACTACATTTTGCAATGAAAGCTTTTCCCATAAAAAGCTTAGTTAGGTTTTCTCTTTACACACATGTGCAGTTATGTGAAACGACACCAACGTCAACTTGTTCATGTCACAGAAGACTTCCTCTGTATACATGGCTAACGTTTTTGACACTATCACAACTGAATAAGTGAATCTTTAATTTGAATCTCCTAACAGCAAAAAGCTAAATTCACCAAAGTCTCATGAAAGATATGCAAATATTAAAGAGATTATTTACTCTCCCTTGACAATATAAAATGTACACTTAAAAGTATTTTTAAAAAATAACCTCAGCAGGGGGACGGGGATTCCCATTGTGGTGCAGCGGAAATGAATCCAACTAGGAACCATGAGGTTGCGGGTTTGATCCCTGGCCTCGCTCAGTGGGTTAAGGATCTGGCATTGCCGTGAGCTGTGGTGTAGGTCACAGACATGGCTCGGATCCTGTGCTGCTGTGGCTGTGGCGTAGGCCCGTGGCTACAGCTCCGATTAGACCCCTAGCCTGGAAACCTCCATATGCTGTTGGTGTGGCCATAAAAAGGACAAAAAAAAGACAAAAAAAAATAATAAATAACCTCAGCAGTCTCAATTCCTGGTGCATAGTAGCTTTTTTAAGTTTAATTGCTTTTATTTTTAATAAAATGATAGTTTATTTACAATGTTGTGTTAAGTTTCAAGTATACAGCAAAGTGATTTGGTTTTACACACACACACATTCTTTTTCAGATTCTTTTCCCTTATAGGTTATTAGTAGATACTGAGTATATAACCCTTTCAGTAACCATAACCTTGCTTTCTATGTCTATTATAAGTTTATTTCTCTTTTGTAAATAAGTTCATTTGTACCATTTTTTTTTAGATTCTATAAATAAGTGATGTCATATGATATTTGTCTTACTTCACTTAGTATGATAATCTCTAGGTTCATCCATGTTGCTACAAATGGCATTATGTCAATTTTTTTTATGGCTGAGTAATATTCTATTGTAGATATGTACCACATATTCTCTATCCAATCATCTTTTGATGGCATTTAGGTTGCTTCCATGTCTTGGCTGTTGTAAGTAGTACTGCAATAAATATTTGGGTACATGTACCTTTTCAAATTATGGTTTTCTCCAGATATATGCCCAGAGTGGAACTGCTAGATCATATGGTAGTTCTATATTTAGTTTAAGGAACTTCCATTCTGTTTTCCATAGTGGTTGCACCAATTTACATTCCCACCATCATGTAGGAGGGTTTCTTTTCTCCACACCCTCACCAGTACTTATTATTTGTAGACTTTTAAATGATGGTCATTCTGACTGGTGTGAGGTGATGTCTCATTGTAGTTTTGATTTGCATTTCTCTAACAGCTAGATATACTGAGCATCTTTTCATGTGCCTGTTGGCCACCTGTATTTCATTTTTAGAGAAATGTCTTTTTAGGTCTTCTGCCTTTTTAAAACTAGGCTATTTTGGGGGAGTTCCCTTCATGGCTCAGTGGTTAACGAATCCGACTAAGAACCATGAGGTTGCGGGTTCGATCCCTGGCCTTGCTCAGTGGGTTAAGGATCCGGAGTTGCCGTGAGCTGTGGTGAAGGCTGCAGACAGGACTCAGATCCCGCGTTGCTGTGGCTGTGAGGAAGGCCGGCAGCTACAGCTCCTGTTAGACCCTTAACCTGGGAACCTCCATATGCCGCGGGTGCGGCTCTACATAAAGGCAAAAAGACAAAAAAAAAAAAAAACAAAAAAAACACTAGGCTATTTTGTTGCAGAAACCTGGCTTCGGTGTAGATTCCAAACTGAATCTTGGAGACAGAATTTTGGGTGAAAGAGAAAAGAACAGCTATATTGCTTTTCCAGCAAAGATGTACAAAAGCTTAATACCCAAGCAACTGTCGCAAATTTAATAAATGGAACTAATAAATAAAATAAATCTAATTATCTTGAATGCTCTAACACTACTTAGAAACTTAACCAAATTATTTTAAACCTTTCAAATCAAAACCTTCCTAGGTATGGTGTAACAGCAAACTAGGAGAAACCCTGGTTCCTGGAGACCTTGTGGAATAAAATTATCTTTATCAGTCCTACATGTATTGCCTCTAAACTCTTATGTGAAAGGCAAATAAACTACCTTGTTTATATTATGTTGGGTTTTCTTCCACTCACAACCAAAAATAATGCTGATTTAATACATAATATATGCTTAATATCAATGAAGCATTTCAAATTAAAATCATGAAACTAACATGAGATTCTCTATTATGTGTAATTCTCTTAAATGCTTCAAACACCTATAAAAACAAATACACACATATAGTATCACAGTGATTATAAAACTTTTCCCTAAACTTAATACAAAAATGGTAGTGCTAATGGATTTGATTTGTTCCATAAAGTAAGATGTTTACCAAGGCATAGTTTAGGGATACAGACTATCAAACAGGGTCACAGAACCTAAGACCTTCCTCCCAGAGAGTTCTACCTGGTTACCATGCTAAGTTTTGTTGTTTTGTTTTTAATAGCAGTAGGACTTTTCAAGCAGATTTTTCTTATAATCCAACATATCATAAATTCCTTCAATTTTTTAAAGCAACCTCCCAGTATATCATTTAATTGGCTGTTCTGAATTGGTGATACTCTCATTTAACTAATCTCCTTACTAACTGAATTCTACTTTCTCTTATCTTTCTCATCTGGCTCAATGCCACATGTTATAATCATTTTACTGGCAGAAAAGATGCAACAGAGAAATTAGTTTATTGTTTATTGCTGTTGCTTTTACAAATGATAACCACCAATTAGGTGTGACAGAAATTAACTCTATAAAACAGAACCTTGGAGTTCCTCTGTAGCACAGAAGGTTAAGGATCTGGCATTTTCACTGCAGGGGCTGGGTCACTGCTGCGGTGCAGGTTTGATCCCTGGCCCAGGAAATTCCACATGCTGCGGAAGCAGCCAAAAAACAAAAACAAAAACAGAAAAACAGCAAACAGAACCTTACATGTCTACTATTATTTATTACTTGATCTTCATGGCTAGCTACTTTGTCACTATCCTATCTAAATAAGATTGTCCAGACTTGAACATTATTTCTAGGCATATCCTGAAGTGATACAGTGAATGCACTTGTAATCCCCCATTTATGGTTAAAGGTAATTTTTTCAAAGGGTGACCAGATATCTTAGGAAGGCCAAGACACATTCCACATTTTCAATGGGTTTTTGAAAATGAGTATGTCTAAATGAAGCTGCAATGTGTAAACTCAATTATCTCACAGTGATTGCAGTTCGTGTATTCCTTGGATGTGAGGAACTTAGATTTTAGAGGGAAAAATCATATAAGCAATAGGAAAATAAAATAAGGGAATCTGCTGAACCCAGCTATTACCTTACTTGCCTCCATAGTATGGAGGGAGTTAGTTAAGCATAAGCATTAAGAAGTAAAGAAGTAAGAACTGTTTCTATTGTTTTTCCTCTTCCACCGTATTGTTCTCCATTTTGTGCCGGGGGATTAAAAGTGCATTCGCTGTATCAACTTCAGGATATGCCTAGAAATAATGTTCAAATCTGGACAATCTTACTTAGGATACTGACAAAGTGATCCATGACCAGGAAGACAATCAGAATGATAAACATACTCAAAAACTGCCTCATATGAGAAAAAGCTGAAGGCTGGAAATTGTTTAGCTGAGAAAAAACGGAGCATGCTGCACAAATATGTCACAAGTTATGGATGAAAACGGAATTAGACGAGTTGGTTCTCATGAGCACAGAACTAGTAAAAACGTGAAAGTTATAAGAAGGCAGATTTTTGTTCAAAATAATAACAATAAATAGAGCTATCGTGAAACGGTAAAATCTACCTCACTGGAGGTGTCTGACAGAAGCTAGGTCATCACTTATTACACACTTGTGGATTCCATTATTTTCAAATTCACAAACTGAGAGTTTTATACATAGCTAAAGATGTAGGGCAGCAGTCACCTTCCTCATGTTCCAAATTCATTGATAATTATCAAATAACACCCATTAAATGTTCTCAGTTTCTGTTTATAACAAAGAATGACTCACACTTCCACCAAGATTCTTCTTAATCATTAAAAGAAAACCTAAAATATCCATCCATGTTTATTAATGAGTTAAAAGTAAAAAAAAAAAACCAAAAGCCTATAACATACAGCTAACATATACAGCTTACATAAATAACTGTACTGTTAAGCTTCAAAGTTGACTAAACACTCTGATATACATCAATATTTTCTTCTCTTTTACTCTGGATAATTTTCTTAGGCATAAATACACTGTGGGTTATGGAGTATCTAGATTCTGGTCTATTATCCTGGGCAAACTTTATTAATTTTTCGTATTACCCTCCTTATCTATAAAATAACAGAGACCTGCTGATGCACTTAATCAACTTAGATAATCTGGCATTACTTCTCCTGCTCTGCTTTCATCAATTCTTCAGAGTATACAGAGAAAATTACTTGGAAGTAACTCTGTACACATAAAGGCAAGAAGACCAACAGTCAGTTGGATTTCCTCTCATTTCAAATCTTAGGTTTGCATCTTCAAACACCCCTGTTTCTGAAGGAAAGGGGCCAGGCAGTTATTATAACCCAGCTCCCCATCTTTGCTGATTATCTGTCATTTGTCCCTCTAGTCCACCCTGTCCTCTGGCCTAGGGGTCTTTCATGGACTACATCAAAAGTAGATCAGAAAGAGGGAGGGGAGGAGGGCTAGGGTTTTTAATTTCCTGGATTTCTCTCTGTGGGGTGATCTTAGGATGGCTGGGTCCCTCCACCAAGTGTCACTACTCCTCCCAAGGCAGACACCTTGACAAGGGCTGACTCCTTTCAGATTTGGATATGCTCCCTCCTCTCACCTCTTCAGGCATAGAGGTATTAACCATTATTATCCTACCTCTTGTGGTTTCCCTGTACTTCTTCCACCTATTTGTAAATAGTGCCTCTCAAATAATTCAGAAACTGTGTTTTTGTTGGGAAGTGACCCCAGGAAAGAGATCTTCGAAATGAGATTGAGATGACTCTAGAAACTCAGGCATAATCTCCACAGTGGGAGGAGATGGGACTGTAGGTAATGCATTCAGTGTTACCAAGATTCATGATTATACAAACAGATGAAGGGCAAAAACTGAGCCATCCTGTACAGTGATGGTTAATATTATGGCAGTTTGACTGGGCCACAGGGTACCCAGATGTTTGGTTTAACATTATTCTGGGTGTGCCTGTGAGGGTGTGTCTGGATTGATTCTATTAACTGAGTAAAGCAGATTGCCCTCAGTCAATCCACTGAAGGCCCCAACAGAATAAAGAGACAGAAGCAGAGAGAATGTGCTCTTTCTGTTCCTCTCCTGCCTCCAGACTCAGACTGACTAAAATTTATACCATCAGCTCTCCTGGGTCTCCAGCTTGCTAACTGCAAATCTTGGGATTTCTCAGTCCCCTTAACCATGTAAAGCAGTTCTTTAGTACTATCTGTCTCTCTGTCTGTCTATCTACCTGCCTATCTATAGTTCCTATTGGTTCTATTTCTCTGAAGAACCTAGACTAATATAAATGGCTCTGGCACTTAATTGCCATGAAAAAAAAAAAGGGTGACTGAAAAGACTGTGGTACTCATCTGACTTCCTAGAGAATGCATAGAAAGAACAAGAGAGAGAGAGAAAAAGAAGTTGAACATAACTTTGCTTCAAGCCATAAAAAAGTAAAAGCAGGATTTACCCTATAAATATCCCCACCACTGCCGCAGCCCCACCAACACAGACACACACACACACACACACACACACACACACACACACACACACACTTTGAAAAACTGGAAAACTGGACCAAAATATGTAAAACTACATCTTCAGACATAGGACAATAGGCAGGAAGACCACAATCCTTAAAAGAAGGAAAAAAAGAAAATAAGCCCTAGGACCAACCCAGTTTACTTCCCCGGAGGCAGTTCTCAGGTTGCATCACAGGAAGGGGGAATCCGAACAAAGCCCAGTAACATTGTTGAACTGAGAAAAAAAGAAACAGTTAAGTGAGGCCAAGACAGTGAGAATTTATGGGACAGAATATCAGAGAGGGAGCAACACAGAGAACTCCAGAGCACGGCACAGGAGGCCTGGAGAGTCTTTGGCTGGGTGCTCATCTGTGCACTGGTGAGAGGAAATTCCCTGGGACTGAGGAAAGAATCAGCAGAGAATTGCAAACTGTCCACTTCACAAAGCTCACGCACAGCTGGGGACCGTTTTTATGTTCCCAACAGCCAGAGGGGAAAGATCTCACAGTACATGGTAGAGTCCTTGAAAAGCTATCCCAGTTGTACTGGGTAAATTAGCCCTAGACTAAAGCTCCTCTGGACCCACCGCAAGTTTAAATAGCCTTAAAAGAGTCAAACTAATTCTAAGTAACTTAACTGCACATGACAGCAATGGCCAATTTTTTCTATAAAGAACCAGACAACAAATATTTTATTCTTTTTTTATGTGGATGGACCTCTTGAACTGGGCAGAGTGTGCCAAGAAATCCATAACAATCAGGGCTGAGCAAAATTATATTCAGTTGAAGAAATAAATACTTGGGAGGGCCTTGCTAACTAGCTAGCTAAAACCATTTCCATTTAGTGTATAAATAAACCAAGACTTGGAGAGTTTAAGTCAACTTGTCTAAAGTAAACAAAGGTAGTAACACAGCCTGCAGTCAGCATTTGATTACAAGTCTCTCAGACTCTAAATTCTATGGAAATGACTATATCTTATTGTCTCTCTTGTAATAAGTCTTTTGCTCTCCCATTCTAAAAGATGAATTTCATCACAGAATGCTATCGTCTTAATTGCTGCATCCTCTGTTGCTACTGACTACCTGTAATAATGTGAAAGTCAGGGAGCATTTATTGAGAAACTTTAAATTTATTATCTTGCTTATTTTTCATACTGCCTTCAAAGCTGTGGAACTTGCCCATGTGCACACAGCAGTAAGTGGTGCCATCAGGAATCCGGGGCTTGAGCCAGTGAGACTCTAATGCCCACAATCTTTCAGCACACCACTTTCCGCCACAGCATTATAAGTCACAGGCCTCAGAGTGGTCCAGAGTTAAAAAGCATAAGAAAAATGACTGGCCAAAGCACAGAAAGAGAAGAAGGAATATAAGAGGGAAACCAGGAAAGGCTGCTTGTTTGGGAAGGGAAAAACTTCACTGAGAAGTATGATGTGTTCTATTTGCACCTTAGCTTTTATCACTTCCCCATTTCCCTTAAGGTCTAATTTAATTCTATCAAATTCATGAAGCCATTCTCTACCCCACTTCTCCTCTCTGCTCTCTAATATCCTTTAAAATAATTATGTGATAGCATAAAATACATTATACTAGTACTTCTGAGGGTTTTTTTTTTCCCCGTCTATGCTTGCAGCATATGGAAGTTCCCGGGCCAGGGATCAAACCCATACCACAGCAGCAACCCAAACAACTGTAGTGACAACACCAGATTCCTGCTGAGCCACAAGAAAACTCCTTTGAGCATTTATTAATCAGATGACAAGCAGCCTGGGGACATCTTTCGTATTTTACACTCTATATTCTAACATGACTACAGTGTCTGTGTCATGCAGTACCTGTGTCTGTGTCACCTGTGTTGATGGTCATATTCAAATATGACATTTTTGAAAAATTATAAGTTTTTCAAAAATAGGTTATCAAATCCAAGTACCTTAACATCAGCATAGTAGACAAAATAAATGGAGAGCAAAGACCTAGTTCAACTCTCTACAGCAGTTGTTTATAAAGTGCCATGTTTAAATAACATTTCCAATCTTTGGACAAAAACTAATTGCTTTGTAAGCACTCACTTCCACATTATTTTTAAAAAGGAAGAAAAGAAAGTGAGGTCAATAATTTCCTGAAATCCACAACAAGCATTACTCAACTAGAAACCAAGACTTCTGACTTTTGGTTGAATAACTTTCTACTCAACCAGTAGGTATCCAAGTACAGTCTCTGGTCTTCTAGAGACCCCCAGGAAACTTTCAGATGATCCACGAGGGTAAGACCATTTCCATTAAAATGCTGGATATTATTTGCCCTGTCACTGGGTCAACTTTTGTACTGACAGTCCAAAAGTAATGATGGGTAGAACTGATGGCACCTGAGCACAAATGTAAATAATGTCACCAAACTGGACTAGTGGTCATCACATTCTTCCCTGTCATAAACTATAGTAAAAATAAATGCCAGTCCCAGATGATGTACTGAAATTTATTTAATTTATTAAAGCTGGACCCAAAGTACACATCTTTTTAACACTCTGTGTGACAAAATGGGAGGTACACATAAAGCACCTCCACAGCACACTGAATTACAATCCTCAAGGGAAAGCATTTGTGCAATTGAGTTGTAAGCTAACTGGATGTATTTTTCATGGAACACCACTTTTACTCCCAAGACAAACCAACAAACAATGGCTGTTCAGATTTGGGTATCTGGCATACAAAATGATATGAGCCATCACTACAAAGGACAATATTTGCTGCCTATACAAAATTAAAACTATAACAAAATTAAACCTTTCAAGTAAAATTAGAATTTTTGGAAAACCTGTATTTGGTCACCATGAGTTTGACAGCTTCTCAATATTTAAAGAATTGCCTGATAAGATCAGTAACAATACAGTATTGACAAACTGATTTTTTTAATAGTATATAATGAAATGTGCAGACATTTAGGAGACTGGCATAAGTCAATGAACCAGTATTTTCTAAATAACCAATGTATGATGTTACAAAATCCAATTCAAAGTCTAAGATACACCAAAGATTATAATATAACAGACTATGAAAAATTCACAAGGGTCTCAAGAGTCCACCTCATCTAATCTTCATGAAACTACCACATCAAATTTTGACGTAGTATCAAAGAAGAAAACTGACACTTACTTGAAATGCCTATTAAAATATCCTTCTCTTTTTCTGACTACATGTCTGTGTGAAGCTAGAATTTCTTCAAATACTTTGGCCAAAACAACATATTGTAACAGATCGAATGAAAAAGTAGATATGAAAATCTAGCAGTCTTCTATTAAGCCAGACATTTAAATGATTTACAAAAATATAAAACAATGCCACTTTTCTCACTAATTTTCTAATTCAGAAAATAGTTATTTTTCATTCAAATGTTATTTGTGTTAACACGTATGAGTTTTTTATTACTTGTAATGAATTAATAAATAAGGTTTTTCAATTTCTCAGTTTTAACTCTAACTTGATAAATATCAATAAATATAACCTTCATTAACAAAAGCTGTTCCTCAATAATTTTTAAGATCATAAAAGGCCCCAGAGACCAAAAAGTTGGAGAACTAATATCATGGTATAATGGAACACTCAGAAGAATATGAAGATAAGTAGAGTAAGCATATTTATAATCTAAACAGAAACCCTGAAAACATACAAATTTGTAGGAAAAAAGTCTCACTTCCTCTCTGGTCAAACGTGGATTAGGAAGTACAAGACTGGTTTGTTTTGGAGGAAAGAGACAGATGAGAGAACAAGCCAATTCTAGGACAAACTTACAGATTCTCCAGAAAACCCCCAACTCCCCACAGCCCTCAGTTACAATTACTATTTCCTGTCTCGGTCTGGAATTATGAAGAAACAGAAGTAGGTACAGAGGAAGGAGGAAGGTTACAGAAATGAGACAAACCTCAGACACATTCTAAATATAAAGGGCTATTTTAGGGTGTAGGTAGTAGAAGGTGGTAGATTATATTGTGATTTATCAATGAAATATCCCATGCATATTCTGTTCATGACAGATAGAATACATCACCCCATAGTCTCGATGTCCTTTTTTTTTTTCCTTTTTAGGGCCACACCTGTGGCATATGAAATCTTCCAGGCTAGGGGTCGAATCCGAGCTGCAGCTTCTGGCCTACACCACAGCCACAGCAATGCAGGATCCAAGCCCTGTCTGTGACCTACACCGCAGCTCACAGCAATGCCAGAAACTTAACCCACTGAGCGAGGCCAGGGATCAAACCCACATCCTCATGGATACTAGTGAGGTTCATTACCACTGAGCCACAAAGGAAACTCCCTCAATGTCCTTTTTCTAACACCAAAATAGAAAAGATTATCTTTTTGTTAAGTTTTTAAACTATGCCCAAGTCTTTTGTCCTTTTAATCTTATCAGTACCCAAGGTTGACTGGACCGCATCACAAAAAGAATAGAACTTCCTCTCTGTTTCCACGGTCATCTGCTCATACCTTCATATGGTACTTAGTGTGCTGACTTTTCCCACCTCTCTCACTGTGAGCTCCTCTGGAGTAGCATTTGCATCTTATTTATCTTTTTTCCCTGAAGCACAGCACAGTATCATTACAGACATGCTCAATAAATGATTCCCAAAAGATTGCTTTCCCAAAGGCCAAATATAATATACTTTATAAAAATATATCTTCAAAACTTAAAAAAATTCTTCCAGGAGCACAAGTTGTATACAGATCAAAACAGTAGTTCATAAATTGAAAACCTGAACATATTGTCAAATTTAAAATATAATTTTTAATTCATATCTTATTTAGCCTCACTAAAAATGATGACCTCCTGAAAATCCCTCTTGGCTTCCAGGGTACAGTTTTTTCCTTGCCTTCTTTCTACTTCTATAGTTACTCTTTCTCAATCTTTCTCTGATTACCTTAGGTTATTTCCCCCAATACTATCCTTAGTCCTATATTTGACTTCCTCTAAAACTCTTCTGGGTCACCTTATCTAAATCACAATTTCTCAGCCCCCAGCAACACTGACATTTTGGACCAGACCATACGTTGTTGCAGGAGGGATGTCTTGCTGGTATGCAGCAGCATCTCTGGTATCTACCCACCAGACCCCCCAGTTATAACAACCAAAAATGTCTTTAGACATTGCCAAATGTCTCCTAGGGGGCAAAATCACTGCTGGTTGAGAATCACTGACCTAAACTAACAACTTCAACTATCACTTGCGTATATACTGATTCCCAAATCTGTATCTTTAGCCCAAAACTTCTCTCCTTAACTCTCAACACATTCCAATCACCTATTGACTAACTCTCTTAGGCTCTTTGGATAAACTTAAACTCATCACTGTTTTCCTTAAATTTATTCTTTTCCTATCTGTTCCATTTTGATAAGTGACACAACTGTCCATACACTCAACCTGAAAATCTTGAAGCCATCCTAAAGACCTTTTACTCATTCCTATTCAATGAATTATCAAACCCTACTCATTCAATCTCTTTAATTTCTCTCAGGGCCCTCCTGCTCCTTGTCTACTAACCGGACTTAAACCAGGCCTCATGACATCTCACCTGGATCACTGTAACAGCATCCTAACTGGTCCTCTCTCTCATCTGGTCCTATTGCTTTACCTCTACAATGCTGCCAAAGTGATCCTCCTAGAACTCTAAACTCACAGCGTCATTCACCTCCCTAAAATTCATGATAGCTTCTCAGAGCCTTTGATTACACTTCAGCTCCTCAAATAAGAACAGAAGACATTTATGACTGTACCCTGACCTACCTTTCCGGCCCTAATCTTAGTCTTGCAACCCACCACAGAGACTCTTCACTTCATGTCAAATAACTTGCATTCTGCAGGCTTTTAACACAAGACACTTCCTCTGCCTGGACTGTCCTCCTCACTGTCAACTTCCAACCCCATCTTAAAACAAACTCCCGGCTCATCCATCTTTTAAAACTTAGCTCAAAAATCACTTCCTCCAGGAAATCTTTCCTAAATGCCAAGTTTAGAGTCATCATCGCTGGGTCCACACATACACAAAGTGCTTACACTTCTACGACAGCATTACCTCTGCTTTTGATGCTTATGATCACTGGCTAATGTGTCTTACTAGAAGCTCCCGAGAGCAGGATTAAATCTTATTTAAGCTGACAGCTAGAGAATCAAGTATTTCTCATGTCTACTAAATACACAGAAGATATCCAATAAATGTTTGTTAAACAGGAATAACACCTTTTTCAACATTTCACTTTTGATACAATTGCAAGTTTTAAAACTAAGTTTAAAATAAGCATAGTTTATTTAAAGGACAAAATTTTTTTTCATATGCCAGTGCCAGCTAAGTTGCAAGAAACAAAATTTTTAAGGATGTTTCACTTATATATGTATATGTATGGATATCCTTTTTTCAGCCACAGAAACTGTGATAAACATTTATTTTTTAAAAAGCCCTGTAGTTCCCATTGTGGCTCAGCGGAAACAAATCCAACTAGTAACCGTTAGGACACAGGTTGGATCCTTGGCCTCGCTCATTGGGTCGGGGACCTGGTGTTGCCGTGAGGTGTGGTGTAGGTTGCAGATGCAGCTTGGATCTGGCATTGCTATGGCTGTGGCATAAGCTGGAAGCTACAACTTCAATTCAGCCCGAGCCTGGGAACTTCATATGCTGCAGGTGAGGCCCTAAGAAGAAAAAAACAAAAAAAAAACAGCCTCAAGTGTTCCTCTAATGACTACGGTGCCTACAAAAATATCCAAACAGAGTCATCAAACTCAGGTCCTCCTGATTACTAAGACTGGTATCTCAATTTTTAGTTACTATTCATCTTACAGTAAGAACATCTTTGCTTATGTGAGGCTTCTCAATCCAGTACATAATACACAGAATGAAATTGTGCAACTGGTTGTTTGAAATACGAAAGTGGCTTACAGCTGGATCTGTCTTTATCTTATAACCATCAGTTAAAACGTAGCCTGTACGTTAGAATCCCAATCCACAGTATACGACTCTACTTAAAATGAAACAGCATTACATGTTCCCCCTAAATCCCAAACAAAAAGAAGCCAAATTTTCAGATTTAGACTTTGATACCATCTTCCTGCCTCCATCCCAATTTATCAGAAATCCCACATGCCTCACGCAGACCCCCTTAACCTCATTCCAGCCACCACTGGCGCAAACAGCTCTGCCTGGGATCTGACCAGTGTTACAGAGGAACTATCTGATAGTACCTCACACTTCAGGCCTATATACTGTGTGTCTCTCGCCTTCCACCCCAAAACTTCCATGTTGACGCCAAAGATGGAACATTGCCAGACGCCACAGGACTGAGCCAGGAGTCATTCATACAGAACTTGGAAATACAGGGGAGTTAAGGCCTAAGTTGAGCCTCTGATCATTGGAAGATGGACATCAATTAGATAAATTCTTCCCCTTTCCTCCCAGATAAGACTGTCTTGAGAAGAGTTTATACAATAACATGCAGTAAGGCAAGCTATCATGGTTAGTGAAGCCAGCCTGATGGCACATTTTCCTATTGACCCTCTACCCTTTTCTCCTTCCTCAGCTAGGCTTTGTACTCCTTAATAACTTATTAGTGCATAGGACTCTGCTTTCTGAGGAACCAAATTTTAGACATCCATACCACTTCAAGAAAAGTTTGTGGCATTCCCGTCGTGGTGCAGCGGTTAACGAATCCGACTATGGGCCATGAGGTTATGGGTTCGATCCCTGGCCTTGCTCAGTAGATTAATGATCCAGCATTGCCATGAGCTGAGGTGTAGGTCGCAGACGTGGCTCGGATCTGGCATTGCTGTGTGGCTCTGGTGTAGGCCAGCGGCTACAGCTCCGATTCAACCCTAGCCTGGGAATCTTCATATGCCACTGGTGCGGCCATAAAATGACAAAAGGACAAATAAATAAATAAATAAATAAAAGTTTGTGGTTTGTATACTGAAAGGGAAATCCCAAAGCCCATTAAACTGCAAGCTGTTATTTCTGCTTTCTTTTCCTTAATTGAAAAACCTCAGAGATAGCATAATAAAATCAAAACCTTACAGTCACTGGAGTTACAAACCCGACTAGTATTCATGAGGATACGGGCTCAGTCCCTGGCCTAGCTCAGTGGGTTAAGGATCCGGCACTGCTGTGAGCTGTGGTGTGGGCTGCAGATACAGCTCTGATTCCGTGTGACTGTGGCTGTGGCTGGCAGCTGTAGCTCCAATTTGATCCCTAACCTGGGAACTTCCTGTGTTGCTGTGGCTGTGACATAGGCCGACAGCTGTAGCTCCAATTCGACCCCTGGCCTGGGAATCTCCATATGCTGCAGGTGCGGCCCTGGCCCTAAAAAGCAAAAAAATAAAATAAAAATAATGCTGCTGTGAACATGGATGCACAGAATTTATCCAATCTTGATGAATAAGCAGTCATTTTAATCCATTACCCTGTATAAGCACATTCCACATACACAAAATCTAGAGTGGAAGTCCAGAAGGAAAGTAAAAAAGATGCCTTATTTCATCACGTTTTTTTTTTGGTAGCATGTCTAATTTCTCTTCCCTCTTGCTAGCCTCACCAAATCTAGACCATCAAAACTTTTCACGCCTCTTAGTATAATTTCATTATTAAGGGTCTCTTGCCTTTTCCCATGGAGTTCCCAATTCAGGGATGAATATTCCTCATATCTTCTACCTTCAAAACTCATTTTATATCCTGCTTTCACTAAACTAGTTTCCTTTTCAAATGCTTTACTTTCTGTTAACCTAAAAAGAAAAAAAGGGGGAAAAGCAGCAAATGTTTTGTTAAAATACCCCTAAAAGGCTTCTAAGTTACCAGTGAATTATTAAAGTAACTATGAATCAGCAATAATGGGTTCTATTTTAAAAGGCAAAATTTTCAGCAATTACAGAAGTAAAAATAGAGTATTACAAATAAAATTGCAGCTGTCCCTCTGGAATACCTAGCAATAACAAGTTTCTTTTACTTTTTCTCATCTGAAAAAAGATATCAAAAATGTGCTGATAATGCTGAGAAACACTGAAAAATGATCAAAAGTTTAGGAAATCAGAAAAAAAAATTTTTTCCAGTCTGGGACTAGACTAGAAAAAAAAATATGAAGTACCGAATAGCCTTAACAGATATGCCCATATTATAAACATACACTACTATCAATCTACACACTTAAGGGCAACCCTCTGATTATAACTCAAAAAGTGAAAGAGGCATAAAAGCATACCAGTCTCATCTTGGGGCAAGTGCTCATCATAAACACAAAAATGTGTGATCTATTTGACATATACACAAGACACATCTGGTCAGTACTATTCACTGTCATCCTGTGAAAGAAAACAAAATTTAACAGGTAGTAGCTACTAAAATATACTTAGTTGTTCTATATATAATAGAGTGTTCTTCAATGACTTCCTCTGACGCAACTCCCAGCTAAGATGGTTTGCAGTAGAGCAAGCAGAACTCCAGAACCAGGCAACCTACTCTTTAGCTCAGGATTGTCAAAGGAAAAAGGATAAAGGTTTTATAACATTAAACAGGTATTCAGTTTAGTCAATCAAATGACCTGTGCAGAAAACAACAAGCCAAGCAAAGAAAAGGATGGACATTTGCTTTGATAAACCCTGGTGACAGGATGCTTCAAAGAATATAGATCTCATCTCTGAAACATCTTAAAGATAAAAGCGCCTAAAGCCAGAGCGAACCAAAATAACTTCTTAGGATTCCTTCAACTACTGACTATGTTAGGGATATCACTTTTCATTAACAGTCTAGGAATGAAAGAGATTGAAAACATAATCCAGGAAGACAGTAAGAAAAAACTCACTCTATAACACTGTGATTATGGAGTACATCTCAGACCCTTTCCCAAAGATGATTAGAGGAACTGCAGCATCAGATGAAACCCAAGGGTATACAAGACAACGGCCAGAAGAAGCAAATTTTAAATGAGAAGGTTTGGGAGCTCCATTTACTAGATCAGAGTTTAATCATCCATGTCAATAACTTTAGTAACACCCTTAACTTTCTGCCTTGGAAGGAAACAAGGTAATTTTAGGAATAAGTAGAATTCACTCTCATTCTTTATGCACTTAAATTACCTTAAAGAAATCTCAGTCACTTCCCTGTAGTTCTTACTGGAGATGAGTGCTATTATGAAAGGTCGTTTGCCCAAGCTGATTTTCCACATTTTCTCTTTCTCATAAACCCATACACAAATTCATCCCTAAACCTGAAAAATGCTTAATATCTTAAGAGAGACTGGGAAGACTACTGTGACATAAGCACAAAATTTCTACCCTACAACAAACGAAGTGAATATTACTCAGAAAAAGTCTTATGGTTAGTCATTAATAAACACTATGTCATCCTCAACAAAATCACTTGACATTTCAATTTTTAGTAACCTCTCTCCACACAACCTTAAAATTTTTCTTTATTAGTTAAGTACATTAAAAGACATTCTTCGGTGAAGCTAGGTAGTAATAAACTCACAAGTATTCGGAAGGTGATTTATTATTACAAAATTGTGAAAGAAAGCAGATTTCTACCAGTAAGTGTCATTTAAGAAAGCTTAGCCAGCGGCAATCTGGGCCGCTGCCGCTCACGCTTGGGCAGGACACGGGGCGGGGTGGGGAGCGGCTTCGCATCCAGCTCCAAGTGAGGCAGAGACCCGGGCAGGCGGGCAGAGCAGGAGGCACCGCACCTCGGCCAGAGGTGGCTGCAGCAGCTGCTGCCCTCGTCCCCGCCACGGCTTTACCAGCCCCGTCTGTGATTACCCTTCCAGTTCCTGGGAACTGGCAAGAAAGAGGAGGGCGAGAAACTCCCACCAACCCACAGAGAAACTGGCTGACTAGATCTTGAAGAGATGTTAACTGAATTCCCAACCATGTCTTGTGAGGAACAATTGAAGGAGCTAAGAATGTTGGGCCTAGAGTAGGAGAAGCATAAACTTTGATGTTATTAAGAAAGTATATGCAGGGATTAAGATGGCGGAATAGAAGGACTGGAGCTCAACTTCTCTCCGAAAAAACCAACAAAACTACAACCAAATGCCGAGCAACCTTCAACCAAATGGACTGTAAACTTCCAAAAAAGATATTCTACTCCAGAAGACAAAGAGGAGACCACATCAAGAGGTAGGAGGGGCGATTACGCGATAGAAGCAACCCCATACCTCCTGGGTGGGAAGCCCCACAGACTGGAAAGTAACTGCAGCACAGAGACTCAGCTACAGGACTGAGAGTTCTCAGCCCCATGTCAAATCCTCGCCTGGGGATCTGGCACAGGGAGAAAGAGCCCCCGGAGCATCTGGCATTGAAGGCCAGTGGGGCTTGTGTGCAGGAGCTCCACAGGACTCAGGGAAAAAGAGACCCCATTCTTGAAAGGCACATACAGACTTTCATGTGCACTGGGTCCCAGGACAAAGTAAAGTCTCCATAGGAATCTGGGTGGAACCTGACTGCAATTCTTGGAGGATCTCCTGGGAAAACAGGGGTGACTGTGTCTTATTGTGGGGGAAGGGCATTGGAGGTGAAGCGCTCGGGAACATTCATCAGCCTGCATTTCTCTGGAGGTGGCCATTTCTGGGAAAATCTGGCCCCTCCCATCAGTGCTGAGAAGCCCCAGGCCAAACAACAATCCAGGTGGGATCACAGCCCCACCCATCAGTAAACAGGCTGCCTAAAGACCCCTCAGGCACGCAGCCAGCCTTTGTCCAGAGACAAAGCCACACCTATCAGATGGATCGGAATCAACCCCACCTACCAGTGAACAGGCACCAGTCCCTCCCATCAGGAAGCCTACAACAAGCCCCCCCACCCATACCAAGTTTAGCCACAGGGTAGGCAAACACCTGAACTAAGAGAGGCTACAACTCTATTGTCTGCAAAAAGGTCACCATACCAAAAACCTATAAAAATGAAAAGACAGAAAACTATAACTCAGATAAGGGAGAAAGAAAAAAGCCCAGAAAAACAGCTCAGTGATGAGGAGATTATCAGCCTCCTAGAAAGAGAGTTTAGACTGTTGATGCTGAAGATGATGCAAGACATTGGAAATAGACTGGAGGCAAAGATTGATAATCTACAGGAAACACTGAGCAGAGAAATACAAGCTGTAAAAATTAAACAAGAAGAGATGCAAAATACAATCACTGAAATAAAAAATTCATGAGAAGCAGCCAACAGTAGAATACAGGAGGCAGAAGAACGAATCAGAGAGATGGAGGACAGATTAGTGGAAATCACTAATGCAGAAGAGAAAAGAGATAAAAGATTGAAAGGAAATGAGCAGAGTCTCAGAGAACTCTGGGATAATGTTAAATGCACCAACATCCGTATTATAGGGGTGCCAGAGGGAGAACAGAGAAAGAAGGGGACAGAAAAAATATTTGAAGAGATAATAGCTGAAAACTTCCCTAATATGGGAAAGGAACCACTCACTCAAATCCAGGAAGTGCAACAAGTACCATATAAAATAAACCCAAGACATATATTAATCAAAATGACCAAAATTAAAGACAAAGAGAAAATATTGAAAGCAGCTAGGGAAAAGAAACAAATGACATACAAGGGAACCCTGGTAAGGCTTTCAGCAGATTTTTCAGCTGAAACCCTGCAGGCCAGAAGGGAGTGGCATGATATACTAAATGTGATGAAAGGAAAAAACTTCCAACCAACATTACTTTACCCAGCAAGGCTCTCATTCAGATTTGAAGGAGACATCAAAACCTTTACAGATAAGCAAAAGCTAAGAGATTTCTGCAACACTAAACCAGCTTTACAACAAATACTAAAGGAACTTCTCTAGTCAGAAAAAAAAAGGCCACAACCAGAAACAAAAACACCACAAATCACAAGGCTTACCAATAAAGGTATATATACAGTAAAGATACTAAATCATCCATGCCCAATTATGCTACCAAAATCAGAAATCGTGAGAAGAGAGCACAAATTCAGGTCACTGGAGACGCATTTCCAATTAAGAAAGCAACAACTCAAAACAATCTCAATTATATATACACTACTATATCAAAACTTCAGGGTAACTGCAAACCAAAAATCTACAATTGATACACATACAAAAAAGAAAAATCAACTCAAATACAACATTAAAGATAGTCATCTTGTGAGAGGAGACAACAAGAGAATAAGGGAAGAAAAAAAGAGCAACAAAAACCCCAAACAGTTAATACAATGGCAAAACGAACATACATATCAATAATTATCTTAAATGTTAATGGGCTGAATGCCCCAACCAAAAGACATAGACTAGCCGAATGGATACAAAAACAAGACCCGTGTATATGCTGTCTTCAAGAGACCCACTTCACTTCTAGAGACACATACAAATTGAAAGTGAGAGGATGGAAGAAAATATTCCGTGCAAACGGGAATCAAAAGAAAGCCGGAGTACCAATACTCCTATCAGACAAAATAGACTTTAAGATGAAGAACATTTTAAGAGACAAGGAAGGGCACTACACAATGATCAAAGGATCAATCCAAGAAGATGATAGAACAATTTTAAATATCTATGCACCCAACATAGGATCACCACAATATATAAGGCAACTGCTAACAACCTTAAAAGGAGAAATCAAGAATGACACAATCATAGTGGGGGATTTTAACACCCCACTTACAGCAATGGATAGATCATCCAGACAGAAAATCAATAAGGAAACACAGGCCCTGAATGAAGCATTAGATCAAATGGACTTAATAGATATTTACAGGACATTCCATCCAAAAGCAACAGAATACACATTCTTCCCAAGTGCACACAGAACACTCTCTTAAATTGATCACATCCTGGGCTACAAATCAAGCCTCGGTAACTTTAAGAAAACTGAAATCATATCAAGCATCTTCTCTGACCACAATGCTATACAACTGGAAATCAACAACAAGAAAAAAAGGGCAAAAAATACAAACCATGGAGACTAAACAACATGCTACTAAACAACCAATGGATCACTGAAGAAATCAAAGAGGAAATTAAAAAATACTTAGAAGCAAATGATAACAAAGATATGACACTCCAAAGCCTCTGGGATGCAGCAAAAGCAGTTCTAAGAGGAAAGTTAATAGCAATCCAAGCCTACCTCAGGAAACAAGAAAGCTTAGCGAATGAAAATCCCTAACCAAAAAGAGTATTACATTAGTGAAATGTAACCACACATTCCTATGTGCAACTACAAATTAATATTCATTTGCAATTTCATTAGAAAACTTTTCTACTCAGTAACTTCTAGGTCTATAACTTGGCTATACTATAACATGAAATTTGCATATTGTTATTTATAGAAGTTTTAAAAGAGAAAAATGACCAGTATTTGCTCTTTAAAAAAAGGTTAATTCACATTTAGATGAACAATTTTCAAACTACATATGAATCTTATTCTAAATTCCATTAGGTTTCCAAAGCAACTGGTCATTTGCAGCCATTACAATGTCAACCTGTTGAAGTTTTTGTACAAACTGTTTCTACAAACTTGCTAGACTTTCCATCACCATAATTTTGAATAGTAACTTAGACAAATCACTATTGTCATTTTAAGCTAACAGAAACATTCTCAGCCTAGGAAACCCAAAACTATTATAAACTTAAATTTTTTCTTCAGTTACTGAATTCACTTTTCTAGAAGCAAATGTAAAATTTTCCTTGGTAATCAAGGCTAAAATAATCCTAAGTACAAAAAGTATGCTTTTTTTATCATCTCCTCAAAAAGAAAAAAGATTGAAGAGAATGTGAATAAATGTATAATCTGCCAACCTTAACATGGAGTTATAAAGTGAACAAGCAGACTAAAACCATATTACTAAATGTCTGTTTAAATAATGAAGAGAAAGGGACAATCTTGAAGTCCCACTGTGCTTACGGTTGTCTAGCTAAGTCCAAGAACAGAGGAACATCTATAAAGCTGATTCCACTCACCATTATATTTCCCCAAAATCTGAACCACTGAAAACAAATCTTTCACAGCTTTTCTTTTGTTAATTAGATAATTTCATGTTAAATTGTGTTTTCTATAATAGAGAGTACTAGAGGATAATTTAATATGACAAAAATGTAGAAATGTCAAAATGATGCCAATTAATATAATGGTGGCAGGTTTATCTATGATTCAAAAAATAATTTACAAGATGGGCTTTCAAGAATCCACATTTTTTTAAGTGAATGCCTTAATCATTGTTTATTTCTTGGGGGACTAACGATCAGCTTGTCAACACAAAAAAGTGTTCTTTTCAGGTTTTCTAAGATTTCAGTAGCTCATTTTTTACCAGGAATTCTATTTAATGGCAGCCAATTTGCAAACATCAAATTTAAGATTACAGCTTCAGTAAAAGAAGAAGAAAGAAATTAAAGTTCACTTCAAGTGTTTGTATTGGCAGAGACTGAACTGCTAAAGAAAAACTGAACTACTTAAGGAAAGACTGACACCCAGGGCTCCATTGTGCCATCACTCGTGCGTTGCATACACTAGTTTCCACATTACTTTAATCAAGAGGTAGACATAATGAATCTAGCATTTAAAGTACGCATATTCATTATTCCTTCTTTGTGGAAGTTTGACGTTTTAGCTCATGTCACATAGTCACAAACAAAGTATCCAATCCACGAAAAGAGCAAAGAACAAAGCAACTAGAACAACTTCGCGTTTTTAAGTTTTCACAAGACAACAACTAAGTGGGTGCTTGTAATACAAGACTGCTAGCGTCAATTTTTTTTTTTTTTTCTTTTTAGGGCCAAACCTGCAGCACATGGAGGTTCCCAGGCTAGGGGTCGAATCAGAGCTGTAGCTACTGGCCTACGCCACAGCCACAGCAATGCAGGATCACCACAGCTCTCGGCAATGCCAGATCCTTAACCCACTGAGCAAGGTCAGGGATCCAATCCATATCCTCAGAGGTCCTTAGTCGGGTTTGTTAACCACTGAGCCACGACAGGAACTCCATGACTGCTAGGGTCAATTTTATCATCACTTGTTCTTCAAATTTCCTTCAAAATGACAGTGAGACTCCTTAGTATCGTATAAACAGTTATTCAGAACTTAACATTGAAACTACTTCAACAACTATACCACAAATAAAAACACCTTAAATAGCAGACAATGAAACCTAATTTTCAATGAAAAACAAAAAAAATACTTCTATTATGTACATATAAAATCTAATAAACACTCTTCAGTAAACATAGTCATTTTGTCCTAGACTCTTGAGAAATTAAAGACCCAATAAGGAACAAAAGAAATCATTCAATTTTATATTCTTACTATAATTAGAAATAAATTTTAACAATCTAAATTTTCAGTGAAAATTATTTTTCAAGAAAACTTTACAGCTCTTCCAACTGTTCACTTTTGGATCATAGAATTTCCTTGTTCTTAAAACTTTGTATTTAATAGCTCTATAACAAAATAACAAGATTAGTAAATATTAAAGATTTACTCAAAAAATCTTTAATAATGATGTCTTGGAGTTCCCGTCGTGGCTCAGCGGAAACAAATCCGACTAGGAACCATGAAGTTGCGGGTTCGATCCCTGGCCTCGCTCAGTGGGTTAAGGATCCCACGTTGCCGTGAGCTGTGGTGTAGGTCGCAGACACGGCTCAGATCCTGCATTGCTGTGGCTGTGGCGTAGGCTACAGTTCTGATTAGACCCCTAGCCTGGGAACCTCCACACACCGTGGGTGTGGCCCTAAAATGACAAAAGACAAAAAAAATAATAATAATGATGATGATGATGTCTTATTGATGGCACTGAAGGCTGGGGAGAGAAACTAGTGTTTTAGGGCATTTTCAAAAATACTTTAAGACAAATATAACAAAAGTCTGATCAGAGAAAATAATTTTCATCTCTTCTAACACAAATATATTAGATACTTTCTATTTAAATACCTACATACATTCCTATATTTTCTATAAAGAGACAATGATGAAAACAACAAAGTCCTATGGTATAGCACAGGGAACTATATTCAATATCTTGTAATAAAGGATATATATATATATTCAGAAAGCATATATATATATTTAACTAAATATACTATATATATATGCATGTGTATATATAGTAACTGAATGACTTTACGTTCTAGACATTAACACAACATTGCAAATCAACTATACCTCAATAAAATAAATTTAAAACAAAAAAAATGATGATGAGCTATCTTTTGATCATTTACCGTGTGCCAAATACTATACTTTAAATGTACTACTTATAGGAATTTTGTAATTAAGTGATTACTTAACAGCAATTCTTTCTGGTAAGTATGACTGTTAATACAGTTTTACATATGGAGAGGGGTGCTGAGGCACAAAGAGGTTAAACAGTTCACTCGAAGCCTCACTGTTAATCAGTGACAGAACTGGAATTCAAACCTAGACAGTCCGGCTCCGTATCTGATTTTGGAATTACTACATTCCTCTGTGTGTAAAGTGTACATGGTACGTGGCACAATGCCTGGCATCCAGCAGGTATTAAACAAGCGTAACTATTATACTATTTGTCTCTTTACTTACTCTGTGACAATTCTGGATTTCCCTTCAGATTCATCATCTTTGGAATTGAAGGGCCATACACATCCACATCTAACAAACCAACGGCCTTAGACTGTAAGAAAACAGAATTCACCATTATTCTCACTCTCCCTTAAAGATAAAGTACATAGCAACAGTAAATCTAACTACAGAAAAGACAACTGGCAAAATATTCCAAAATCATAATCTAATTTTTCAAAACAACAGTAAGGTAAGAGAACATAAACTGCTCAAGGTAAATATTTTTTTGTTTGTATACTAATCTTTTCTAGATAACTGACAAGTCCACTGCACACAATTTAAACACTGTGGTTCAGATCTCCCACGGAGTCACAAACAGACTAAGATTTTTTGATCTGAGAAGTAACAAATAATACGCACACAATGTTAAATAATGGTTTACGATGGCAAACACAACCCCAGGAAGATGGAACACTAACTTTTGGAGAGACCACCTAACACACCAAAGAATACAAAATGAAGAGAAAAAAAAAATTCATGGAAATAAGTACATAAATCAAGTGAGAAATTCTCATGCAAATCTGGCCTGGAAATGCTAACGAGGATAGTGGCAGACATAATACAGAGACAACCTCTTACATGCAAGTCACAGTTAAACACCCAAAGCCTTCCAGAGAATTCATAAACAACTAAAACTGTTTTCTTTGATGATCCATCCAGCTGCCCAAGGGCAGCATATCCTGACTGGTCTTTTCACTAGCTGACAGTTAATCAGCGGATTAACAAAGAAAGGCAAACAAAATTTGCTATTCCCAAATATGTCTTTTTTTCCTTCTGGTACCACCACCCCCTGCTCTTTCTCCTTTGATAGATTAAATCAATTTGTTATTGGTTTTTCTCATGCACAAGCAAAGAGAACGCTAATACTAACTATTTGCCTTTGAGTTAAGGTTCCCCAGCATACAACTCTCTTCCCTCTCTCCCTCTATCCTGGCAAGATAAAACTCTTAACTTATCAAAAAAAAAGAAAAAGTTTTAAGCTAAACAATCTCTCGTCTTCCACATTATCTACCTATTTCCAGACACAAAATTATGTTTAAACCTGTCTGGTTCTATAAATAGACAAAATAAGGTACATTCAAATTTATGTCCCTAACTTGACACTGACTGGAACTGCAATTCTAAGAAATCACTGTATGTCTCTGTGGCCTGAGAGAGACTAAAAGGACTGGGGATGAATATCTGCCTCTACCAAAATTTCAGCTTAATGTAAAATGAGTGAGAAAGGAGGGAGAGCACATTACCTTTAATAGAATGGTGATAAGTAAAATTTGGGTTTGATACTTCAAAAAAATCATTTTAAGTGTTAGCTTCCAACTTTCTCATCCCAGAGTAGGTATCATACCACCTTACAGGGTTGCTATGAGGAGTCAGTGTCAATGAGAAATGTAAATAAAATCCTGAGCAGAGTGTCTGGCACCCAGAAGGAATTCAAGTGGTGGGGAGAGTAATCAAGGAAAGTCTAGGTGTTTATTTTTGGGTGATTTAGGACGATACATTTTTAGAGATTCTGATTTGTCCACAGACTGGCCGGAAGCCTAGTTTATCCAGGTTCTTAAAATAACATTGCTGATTAACGTCCCTCTATCCTTTTCTTCCTCCGTTCTTCCTTGACTCTGTCCCTCCTTCCCTTTCTCTTTCTTCTCTTCCTCCTGACCTTCTTTCCCTCCTCTGTTTTCTTTTTGATATATGTAAGCATTGGTACTAAATTTAGGTCAGTAAGTAGAGACTCTTAGAGAGAATACAGAGAACCTAACACATAGGAGATTCTCCACTATTCTTAGTACCAGTCTCTAGAAAACAGAGGAACCTATAACCCTGTAATCTCCCTCCCATCTCCTTTACTCTTATGTGATAACGTGTAGTAGCAGCCACCTAACTATATCTAAAATCTGTTCCTACCACACCCAACGTTAGGGTAGATCTTCAGTTTTGTCTTAAAATACCAAGGGCTCATTTTTTTTTTTAAGGGCCACACCCGCGGCATATGGAGGTTCCCAGGCTAGGGGTCTAATCGGAGCTGTAACCGCCGGCCTATACTGCAGCCACAGCAATGCAGGATCCGAGCCGCGTCTGCAACCTACACCACAGCTCACAGCAACACTGGATCCCTGAGCAAGGCCAGGGATCAAACCTGCAACCTCACAGTTACTAGTTGGATTTGTTAACTGCTGTGCCATGACGGGAACTCCCCAAGGGCTCATTTTTAGACGAGCATGGGTTTCTTCCAGAAGACAGGTCAGAGAGATGATTGATTCTCCAAAATACCTTGAAGGAAACTTGAAAATCTGGTGAGGATAAAATTGACCCTAGTAGTTTTCCATTGCAAACACTCTCTCAGTTGTTTTTTGTTTCATGAAAACATAAACTTAAAAAACTAAGTCTGGTTTTTGTTTTTGTTTTTTTGTCTTTTCAGGGCCACACCAGCAGCATACGGAAATTCCGGGACTAGGGGTCAAATCAAAGCTGTAGCTGCTGGCCTATGCCACAGCCACAGCAACGCCAGATCCCAGCCGTGTCTACAACCTACACTGCAGCTCATGGCAACGCGGGATCCTTAACCCACTGAGGTAGGCCAAGGATCAAACCTGCATCTTTATGGATACTAGTCAGATACTTAACCCATTGAACCACAATGGGAACTTCCTTAAAAAACTAAGTTATTTTACTGGACAGGCATTTTTATAAGATGAATTCGAAACCTGGCATCTAACCCTTTCCAGTTATTATCAAAATAACATGAATACAAATGAAAGTAAGGGGAAAAAAAATCTTAGAATATTTTTTGTTTTTATTGAAATTATAATTTTATGGCAGCTTTTAGTTTTATAGGTGTCACAAGAAAAGATGTGGAAAAGAGATGATAGTTATAGCACTAGCAGACTCTTAGATCTTAGTTAACAATTACCCACATTTTTTAAGATTTTAGCCCCTCATCGGAAAACAATTTTTTTTCTTTTTAGGGCCACACCTATAGTACATGGAAGTCCCCATGCTAGAAGCTGAATCAGAGCTACAGCTGCTGGCCTACACCACAGTCACAGCAATGCAGGAGCCAAGTCACATGTGCAGCTAACGCCACTGCTTGCAGCAACACTGGATCCTTAGCCCACTAAGTAAGGCCAGGGATCGAACCCACATCCTCACGGATACTAGTCAGGTTCTTAACCCACAAGCCTCCATGGGAACTCCCTGAAAATCTTTTTACCCATAGTGAATTTACTTCTATTTTAATTCAATCAACTTCCTTTTTTTTTTTTTTTGTAGTTTAAGAAGGAGTTAAGCTTACTCATTATTTCTCATTGAATGTCCATACCTTTTTAAATCTACCAGCCGACCTAAATTCAGTACCAATGGTTACATACATCAAAAAGAAAACAGAGGAAAGGAAGAAAAGAAGGTCAGGAGAAAAAGAGGAAAGAGAAAGGGAAAGAGGGACAGAGTCAGGGAAGAAAAGGATGGAGGGAAGTTAATCAGCTATGTTATATTAAGAACCTGTATAAACATGACTTCCACAGTCAGTCTGTGGACAAATCAGAATCTCTAAAAACATGCCATCCTAAATAACCCAGATAAACACCTAGACTTTTCCTGATTACATCTCCCCACCATCTGAATTCCTTCTGGGTGCCAGGCACTCTGCTCAGGATTTTATTTACATTTACTGACTCCTCATAGCAACCCTGTAAGGTGCTGTAATACCTACTTTGGGATGAGAAAGTTGGAAGCTAATACTCAAAATGATTTTTTTAATGATTCTTTCTTAGAGTGAAGTGGAAAATTAAACACAAAAATACTAACCACATAAACCTCCACCATAAATTGAACATGATCTCTCTACAAAAGACAGATAAAAAGCAGAAGACAGCACACTTCTCACTAAAGGGTCAAACAATAGGAAATATTTTAAGCCTTGTGGATCATCTGCTCTGCAACAATTCAACACTACCACTGTAGCACCAAAGCACATAGACAACATGTAAATGAATGAGTCAATAAAACTTTATTAACAAAACCAGGCAGGATTTAGTCCAGAGGCCATAGTTTGCTGACATTGATTTAGAAAATAAACTTTTTCATGACCAAGTTATTCAATCACCTAACAATATAATTTTGATAAGGTCAAGGGCAGGCAGGACAGAGGCATATCTCTCAGTGTCAGAGCAGCGATCTCTGTAAAGATCTATCTACCTCCTTGTCCTTTATTGGTTATTTTTTTAAGTAATAAAGAGCACGCATTTACAGCTATTTTACTGGACCTAAGTTAGCATGTCTTACTTTGATTTTGTAAAATGTGAATGAAATCAATATCCATTAAATACCAGGAGTTCCTGCTGTGGCACAGGGGTTAAGAATTCAACTGCGGTGGCTCAGATCACTGCAGAAGCACCGGTTCAATACCCGGCACAGTGCAGTGAGTTAAAGGATCTAGCATTGCTGCAGCTGCAGTGTGGTCACAGTTGCAGCCTGGATTCAATCCCTGGCCCAGGAACTTCCATATGCCACAGGGGTAGCCATAAAAAAAAGAGAGAAAGAAAGAAAGACCAAAGCTTGTGTTAGTTAAAGCATATGTACTCTGATTTGACACAGCTACTGAACTGGTAAAATTACCACAGCTGCAAAAATCAGCTTAGACATATTTTCAAGTAGAATTCAATAACATTCTAAAGATGCCAAATAAACTTCATTTTTTCATAATTTACTTCACTATTTTTCAATAGGCTCCTATTTTAAGTATATAAATAGTTTTTTAATTTAAACTTTCAAATACTTTGTGACACTGTAGAAAACTGTATGAGCAAAGTAGGGCCATAAATAAACATATGCAGCTGGCTGACCAACTACCTAAGTTTTGTGAATCCTTTCCACCTCACTCTTCCCAAAGTAATTACATTTAGTAAAAAAAACTCCAATTACGATTTTCTTTTTCTTTAATTTCAGCCAAGCACAAAAGACTAATCACTACAAAATCCTCATCAAATACACAACAAAGAAAATAATTGTTAGCAAAGATAACTATAAACTTACTACTGTAAAACTGGCTTGCCATCTTTAATGTCACCGTTAACTTAACCTAATATGTTAGTACCTGATAGTACACTATTTTTTTTCTGACTCTCCTGTAGCACTCAAAGTCTAGCAGATGACAAGACAGATCAAACCCCGAGACACTACTTAGATCTTTGGATTTGATTCTTATAATTCATAACACCTTGTAAGAGCTGTAAAAGGTGGCAGAATTATTCAGAGTGATTATAATGTTTCATTACTACCTCATGAAAGCTGCAATTTGAGAGCTCACAAGTGCTATTTTTTGTGCTGGATTTCAAAGGCACCAACAACAGTTTTGATACTGCTTTGTTCTTCCAAAAGAATTTACATTAAAGAAGACTTTAAAGCTTCATGACATGTTATTTTTATCCATGTCATCTGCTAATAGAATCCATCAAAACAATACCTCAGAGTGGTCCATCAAAACAATACCTTAGAGTGGTCCACCCCATTATTTATAAGTAAACATTTATTTAAGACTAGGACCTACTTAAAAATGTCCTTTCCAGAGAGGCACCCAGCTAAGAATCCCATGATTTGCTGCCCATTATATTATATATAATCTTAGACTGGCAATTAGGACTTATTCAATTTAAAGCTGAATCAGGGAGTTACCACTGTGGTACACCGGAAATGAATCTGACTAGTAACCATGAGGATGCTGGTTCAATCCCTGGCCTCACTCAGTGGGTCAGGGATCCGGCCTTACCATGAGCTGTGGTGTAGGTCGCAGACGCAGCTCAGATCCCACATTGCTGTGGCTGTGGCATAGGCCAGCAGTTTTAGCTCTGATTTGACCCCTAGCTTGAGAACTTCCATACGCTGCAAGTACAGCCCTAAAAAGAAAGAACAAATAATAATAAAAAAAGGGTTGAATCAAGTCTCTTCTTTCTTCTCTTTCCACTTAGCTGTAAGTCAAGGTGCTGTTCAGAAGAATTTTAATCTCTCAGGTGAGAAAAATATTCTCAAGACAGAATTTCTTAATTATACTAGCTAACATGAAGTAAGAATCTGATCAACTACACTTCAATAAAAATAAATAAATGTTGAACTGCCACTGTGGCGCAACAAGATCGGCAGCATCTTGGGAGTGCTGGGATGCAAGTTTGATCCACAGCCTGGCACAGTGAGTTAAGGATCCAGAGATGCTACCCCAGCTGCACTTAGGCTGACACTGTGGTTCAGATCTGATCCGGAAGCTCCATGTGTGGTGCGGTGGCCAAAAAAAATGAAAAAAAAAATTAAATAAACATTAAAAATAAATGAGAATCTATTAGAAAAACTAACGGTTGGACAGGTGATAAGAGAACAATTTCCCATCATTTATCAAGGACTTTCTGGGAGTTCCCATTGTAGCTCGGCCGGTTAAGAACCCAACTAGTATCCATGAGGATGTGAGTTTGATCCCTGGCCTTGCCCAGTGGGTGAAGGATCCAGCATTGCCACAAGCTGGAGTGTAGGTCACAGATACAGCTTAGATCTGGTGTTGCTATGGCTGTGCTGTAGGTCAGCAGCTGCAGCTCTGATTCAACCCCTAGCCTGGGAACTTCCATATGCCACAGGTGAGGCCCTAAAAAGAAAAAAAGACAAGAAAAAGAGTGTCTAAATTTTCTTGAAGTGCAGTCAAGAAAGAGGAACAAGATGGAGTTCCCGTTGTGGCTCAGTGGCTGATGAACCCGACTAGTATCCATGAGGACGCAGGTTCAATCCCTGGCCTTGCTCAGTAGATTAAGGATCTGGCATTGCCATGAGCTGTGGTGCAGCTTAGATCCCCTGTTGCTATGGCTGTGGTGTAGGCCAACAGCTACAGCTCTGATTCAACTCCTACCCTGGGAATTTCCATATACCGCGGGTGTGGCTCTAAAAAGCACACACAAAAATAGAGCAATTTTTAAACCTTCTCACTACCAAGATTAGGTTCAATCCAGGGTTTCAAGCATAAAAAGGTTGCATAGGAGTTTTGGGGTGTGTGTGTGTGTGTTTGTGTGTGTGTTCCCTTTCCAGAGCAAGACAAGTAATATCTTCTTTAACGCAAAGCAATTCCCTTAAGTCCCACATTTTCATCTAGTAAGTAAAAGAGAAAGTAAATTAGGGTTAAAACAATTAAGATTAAGAAAAGAAAAACCTTGCATCCTTGGCCTTTATAACTGAAGGGAAAAGAAAGTACTGATGTTCTCAGTAAGCTTTCAAAATTGGAGAAAAATTAGGAAGCCTTCTATCACCATAGTAATACAGATGCAGAAAACGATACTTGTAGACACTAACCCCTAAAAATAATAATCACTTTATCTGTAAAATCAACCAGCCACTTTTTTGACAGAAGCTAAGCTGACAGACCTAGAAACCTAACCAAGCAAGAACCTTTCCCAAATCAGATAAGGTTCTGCAGCAAAAGCTCTGAAAACCAACATCGATTCCTTCAGAATGTCCTTAACTAAACTGCAATGCAGGGAAGAGTATTTACAATTCTGATAGCAGCTCTTACAAAGAAAAGCAATGCAGCATCCACAGGAATCTGATGTGAGCAAAGCACTGGATCCACCCTCCAGACTCAAAATCATAGGAGCCAAGCAGCTAGTTTTAAAACCCGTATCTATATCTGCCCTCTGCTCTCCTCCTCTCAGCAATGCTTTCAACAGTTTCCAACACTGCCCTGGATCTGCGGTCCTCTGTATTCCTCAAGATGTGATTGGGGAAATAAATTACTGAGAAAAAAAAATTGAGAGAGGAAAAATGAATTGGGGAGAGCCAAGTTAGGGAGGAAGGAGGAGAATAATTAAGAAAAAGGACAGATTGCTCTGTAGGAAGGATCTGGATAACTTCTTATTGTACAGAATCAGATCATGAAATTCAAAGGATGTG
This sequence comes from Catagonus wagneri, assembly GCA_004024745.2. Taxonomy (NCBI): domain Eukaryota; kingdom Metazoa; phylum Chordata; class Mammalia; order Artiodactyla; family Tayassuidae; genus Catagonus; species Catagonus wagneri. Next base: position 9,210,689 of record PVHT021183629.1, on the reverse strand, counting down.
CAATAGTTTTGCCGCCAGTATGTTATGAATTAAACTAAGGAAGAATATACTAAATGTAAAATGTAGGTAACTGTTCTCTTTCTAACTCAAAAGCAAATTCAGCAACTTCCATCGCACTCCGAAGTGAAAGAATGAATTACTGGCAGCAAGCTGCACTTTACCAAAAGAAATTTAAAAGGGAGACCAAAGGGTGCTGAGGAGGAAACACTCAGTCAATAGCTTCCTTAGAGCTATTCAAAACAAAATTGCTACTACTTCTAATGGGAATTTTCAAAGCATATTGTGCATAATGCTTTCTACCTAAAAACCACACAGAATATTGAGGGGGAAAGCAGTTTGGGGCTTTTTATCTACCTGAAAATTACCTTATAAAACAGTATTTTCATTTTATTGTGTTTTGTAAGTGTGGTGCATGTAACTGTGTGCTTATAGAGGAAGAAGAAGATTAAGGAAGGAAAAATTCCTAAAACAACATTGACTTTAGGTGGCTTTAGGATCTAGTTTAACACACTTCTACCCCTATGTCACACAATTAATTAAAACAAAAACAGGAGTTCCCGTTGTGGCTCAGGGGTTAATGAATCCAACTAGGAACCATGAGGTTGCCGGTTCGATCCCTGACCTTGATCAGTGGGTTAAGGATCCGGCATTGCGGTAAGCTGTGGTGTAGGTTGCAGACACGGCTCAGATCCCGCATTGCTGTGGCTGTGGCTGTGGCTATGGCGAAGGCCGGCAGCTATAGCTCCTGTTAGACCCCTAGCCCGGGAACCTCCATATGCTGAGAGTGTGGCCCTAGAAAAAGGGAAAAAGACAAAAAAAAACTGCCTTATCCATAATTTTAATATTTAATATTAAGTTGCTTGTTCAGTACACTGAATTATTCTTACAAAAGATACCAGAGAGGTAGACATATGTCTCAAGTCAATTAATATTATTAATATATGCTAGTGGTAATCTATTAGCAAGCAAAACTTTATATATTCTATAAGATGTACGAACCTTAAGCATTTAGTTAATTAAGTTAAAATCACAGATGGCAACTATGAGTAAAATAAACAACTGTATTATATTCGAATATATACATAACTACACCACAAACTACAAATTCAGTTCAAAAGCTACGAAAAATCCTCAAGGTACCATTATGATCATCACATACAAAATGACATTATAAAAATATCACTGCCCAAACCCAAGCAAGCTGTATATATGTAATCAATTCCAATTAAATACCTACTGAAACATACAGTACGTTTTAAAATATCTCAACTACCCCCCCCCTTTTTTTGTCTTTTTAGGGTTGCACCTGTGGAATAAGGAAGTTCCCAGGCTAGGGATCGAACTGAGTCACAGTCACCAGGCTACACTGTAGCCACGGCAACTCGGGATCAGAGATGCATCTGCAACCTACGCCACAGCCTGCAGTAACACCAGACCCTTAACCCACTGAGCCAGGGACTGAACCCAAATCTTCATGGATACTTGTCGTGTTCTTAACTCACTGAGCCACAATGCAAACTATTCCACTACACTTTGATGCAATATTTTTTTTATGAGGAAGAGTTGATTTACAATATTACGTAAGTTTCAGGTTATAACATAATGATTCACAGTTTTCTAAGATCATACTACATTTATAGTTATTTTTTTCCCTGTGCTGCACAATATATTCTTGTAACAGTTTCTCTGTAGTAGTTTATACGTCTTAATCCCCTATTCCCACCTTGATCCTCCCTCCTCTCTCTCCCCACCAGTTTGTTCTGTGAGTCTGTTTCTTTTGTTACAGTCACTAGTTCAATTTTTAGAATCCACATAGATTACATACCATATCTGTCTTTCTCTGAGAGACTTATTTCACTAAGTATAATACCCTCCATATCCATCCATCTTGCTACAAATGGGCAAAATTTATTTTTTATGGCTGAGTAGTATTCCATTGTGTATATAAATTGCGTACACATCTTCTTTATCCATTCATCATTCATGGACACTTGTGTAGCTTTTTTTTTGGCCATGCCCACAGCCTATAAAATTTCCTGGGCCAGGGACTGAACCTGAGACACAGTGACCCAAGCTACTGCAGTGACAACGCTGGATCCCTAACCTTCTGTGCCACAAGAGAACTCCAGCTTGCTTCTCTATCTTGGCTATAGTAAATCATGCTTCTATCAACACTGTAGTGCATGTGACTTTTTGAATTAGTGTTTCTATTTTCTTCAGATATACACCCAGAGTGGAACTGCTAGATGACATGCCAGCTCTACTTTCAGTTTTTCTGTGGCCCTCCAAACTGTTTTCCACACTGGCTACACCAATTTACATTCCCACCAACAATATGCAAGGGTTCCCTTTCTCCACAACCTTTGATGCAATATTTTTAAGTGAGGATTAATAATAAATTTTTTTTCAAAATATAAACATGTTGCTTAAAATTCAAAAATGGCTAATTTATTAATTCTAAAAAAAAAAAGGAGTTCCCTTCGTGGCTCAGTGGTTAACGAATCCGACTAAGAACCATGAGGTTGCAGGTTCGATCCCTGGCCTTGCTCAGTGGGTTAAGGATCCGGCGTTGCCGTGAGCTGTGGTGTAGGTTGCAGACGCGGCTCGGATCCCACATTGCTGTGGCTGTGGCAAAGGCCGGCAGCTACAGCTCCTGTTAGACCCCTAGCCTGGGAACCTCCATATGCCGCAGGTGTAGCTCTACATAAAGGCAAAAAGACAAAAAAAAATATATATAGATATTTATTAATTCTATTGCCAAGCAGCAAAAACGTTTTTTTTATAAATTAAAAAGAATGTCACTTAGTACCAAATGAATCACGTAAGTAATTATTATTTTTAGGGTTTTTTTTCTTTTTATGGCTGTACCTGTGGCACATGGAAGTTCCTGGGCCAAGGGTCAAGCTGGAGCTGCAGCAGCCAGTCTACCCCACAGAATCGGCAACATGAGATCTGAGTCACATCTGCTACCCACACCACAGTTTGCAGCAACATTTTATCCTTAATTCACTGAGCGAGGCTAGGGATTTAACCCGCATACTCACAAAGACAACATCAGATACTTAATCTGCTGAGCTACAACAAGACCTCCCCATTTTTTAGGATTTTTTAAAAAATAATTAACAAAACTAAAGGCCTAGCAGAATGCATGAAGAAACAATCTAGGATTTGCATCACTAAATAGATGGGTGATTGTGGATAAGTTACTAACCTCACTTCAATTTTCTTACCTATAAAATAAAGATTAAGGGACTTCCTGTTGAGGCTCAGTAGGTTAAGAACCCAGTTAGTATACAGGAGGGTGCAGGTTCAATCCCTGGCTTTGATAAGTGAATTAAGGATCCGGCGTTGCTGTGAGCTGTGGTGTGGATGCAGACGGGGCTCAGATTCCACATTGCTATGGCTGTGGCTGGCAGCTGCAGCTCCAATTTGACCCCTAGGCTAGGAACTTCCACATGCCACTAGTGCAGCCCTAAAAAAAGAGAGTTACTATAAAAAATAGCCTCTACTAAATATTAAGTAATGTATTTCACAGAAATTGGATAAGGGTTTTTGGCATATTCACTGATTTTTAATCTGTATACTTATATAGATTATACAGAACAGACAGCCAAAAATGCAATTAAGAAATTAAAGTAGGAGTTCCCTTTGTGGTGGTGCAGCAGAAACAAATCCAACTAGTATCCGTGAGGATTCGGGTTTGATCCCTGGCCTCACTCAGTAGGTCGGAGATCTGGCGTTGCTGTGAGCTGTGGTGCAGGTCGCAGACGAGGCTCGGATCCCACATTGCTGCGGCTGTGGAATAGACTGGCAGCTGTAGCTCTGATTTGATCCCTATAGTCTGGGAAGACTTCCATATGCCGAGGGAGCCTCCGTAAAAAGCAAAAAAAAAAAAAAAAAAAAAGGAAAAGAAAAGGGACAAGGCTCAAATGTTCAAGCCTAGAAGATATCTGGCTGGATCAAAACAAACAAAAAATCAGCTTTTGATTACAAAGGATACCAAGAAACAAGAGAAACAATTTACTATATTTCAGCTCTTATTTTCTTTTTGTTGTAGCTATATAGAAATCTTTTGTTTCTTTGCTAAATCAAATGCCTGGTATTTACTATAGGCTAACACACGTGGAAGTGGCCAGTTTATTATATATGCCAGTCATTACCCTAGACAATTACATGTATACCCTATCTTTAACAAAAGCTATGTAAAGTAGCTATTATTTTCCTTTTTTTTTCTTTTCAGGGCGGCACCTGTTGCATATGGAAGTTCCCACGCTTCGGGTCAAATCAGAACTGCAGCTGCCAGCCTACACCAGAGCCACAGCCAACGCAGAATTTGAGCTGCATCTGTGATCTACACCACAGCTTGCAGCAACACCAGATCTTTGACCCACTGAGTGAGGCCAGGGATCAAACCCACATCTTCATGGATAATCGTCAGGTTCTTAAACCACTGAGCCACAATGGGAACTCCTATTGTTGTCACTACTGTTATTATCATTACACATTTCACAAATGAAAGACCCGAGCCCTGAGAGGTAAAGTGCCTTGCCCAGGTTCACACAGCTAATAAGAGTTGGGATTTAAATTCAGGTTTGCCTGAAACCAAAATCTACATTTTTCTTACCAAATATACCCAAACTTAGCCGTGTATCAGAATTACGTGGGGAGCTTATTAACAAAATTGATGGTCAAATCCCAGACCTAAAAATAATCATATCACCAGAGTTCTGATTATTTAACAAGCTTCCCAGGTGATTCATATGCAGCAAGTTGGCACTGGTCCGAGAAGCAGCACGCAAAAACCACTGCACTACCTCCAACAGCCTCCTATATGTCCAGGTTTGGTGACTAGAAGGCAAGATAATAGGGTCCTAAGCATCGATTTTTAGATTTAGTAAGTGGTATTAATGGATTAAGACCCAACTCAATTTTAAAATAGGAAATACAGCAGTTCCCGTCATGGCTCAGTGGACAGTAATCTGACTAGCATCCATGGGGATGCAGGTTCGAACCCTGGCTGTTCAGTGGGTTAAGGATCAGGCATTGCTATGAGCTGTGGTGTAGGTCACAGACACAGCTTGGATCCCACGTTGATGTGGCTGTGGTGTAGGCCAGCAGCTACAGCTCTGATTCAACCCCTAGCCTGGGAACCTCCATACTCGGCGGTGTGGCCCTAAAAAAACAAAAAAATAAATAAAATTGGAAACACATTTTGGTAAATGGCATTACCTTCTTTTCATTCATCACCAAAACCTGGAGCTATCTTCAATTCCTCCTTCCTTTCTTTGTCTGTCTCTTGAATCTGTCTGTTCTGTGCCTTTTTATTATTAACTAGAAGACAGCAGCATCCGGGAACACTACTTGCTGCTAACCCCTGAGAACTCCTACCCTCACCTGTTGTTTTCATAGGCAGAGCTCACCTCCTACTATAAAGATAGAATGTGTCGGATTCCCCACTTTCCCGTCCTTCTTTGCAGCTAAGTCACAGTCATGAGAGACAATCCTGGTCAGCGAAGCTAGGGAGATAGGAGTGAGACAGCCTATCTTGTGACCAATAAGGATTAAGCCAAGAGAAATGCAGAAATGCCCCCCACCGCCCTGAGTCTGGATATAGTAGAACAGCTTTTTTTTTTTTCCTTTTTATTAAGTTCCCGGGCCAGGGGCTGAATTGGAGCTGCAGCTGCCAGCCTATGCCACTGCCACAGCAACACTGGATTCAGCTGCACCTGCAACCTACACTGCAGTTTGTGACAATGCCAGATCCTTAACCCACTGGGCAAGGCCAGGGATCGAACCCACATTCTCACAGAGACAGCATCAGGTCCTTAACCTGCTGAGCCAGAACAGGAACTCCTGGACTGCTTTTTAACCAACTCTTTAAATTCCAGATTTCCTTTCTGTGAAATAATAACCCCTTATTTTTAAAACAATTCTAGTTGATAAGTAAGCCCTCACCCTGGCTACTGCAAATGCCTCCCTGCCTCTAATCTGTTTACAATTTGTCTTTCAACATTGCTTTAAAACTCCTCTGAAAAGCGAAGTTTTATCAAGAACTATACACTAGTAGAAAACTTTCTAAGGTATCCCACCAATTACAGGGCAAAATCCAAAGTCCTTTACATGTCATACGCATCCAGTCTATCATCAGCTGGATCCCCCGTGGGCCCTCTTGTCCCAGTAAACCAGAAACTATAACCTCACAGACTACTTCTCATTCCAAACATCTTATAATTTCCAGCTTTAATGACTTTGCTCACATAGTTCCTTCTTTTCGCTTTTCTGCTATTTTTCTACCTGCCAAAATTCTACCTAGCCTTCAAATAACTGACTTTGCTTAAAACTGGAATTAGTTTCTCTCTACTCTAGTATTAACATACCCTGTTTATACACACCAACTGCTACAAGTGCCACATCACTCCTTACATGTAAATAAATATGTGTATCTGTCTCTCCCGCAAGACTGGAGGTTTTATGAAGAAGGCAGCACCCATGGGTAAACACAGTGTCTGGAACAAGACGGTCCTTGGACTGTTCAACTGAATTTGTCCAGAATCAGTTAGATGTTCTCAGCTACACTGTTTAGGAGCCAAAAGGGATGAAGATTGTATTTTAAAGGGAAAGAAAAACTCTTAACAAAAAATATTTGGAGCATTTTTGAAAACGGTTTTTGTGGAAACTCAAAGGTACTTAATGTACAAAATAAAATGTTTTAACTGTTCATTGTTAAATGGAAATCAGAAAGATAATGCAAAGCCTTAGAAAATGCTTAAAATTCTATCTGTATATGTCAATTAATCTCTACACTCTTATGACTAAAATGACTTCTGAAATTCCACCTCAGTAAGTTGCCCAGCTTCTAACTCATTATCATCTCACTCCAAAAGAGACACTGTTGGGAAATGCAATTCAAAGCCACAGTGAGCAACCACTTCACACCCATGAGAATGACTTATAACCAAAAGACAGAAAATAAGAAATTCTTGGTGAGAATGTGGAATAATTGGAATCTTCATACATTGCTATAGGATGTAAAATGGTATACCCACTTTGGAAAATGGTCTGGCAGTTCCTAAAATGGTTAAACAGTTGTCACATGACCTAGCAATTCCACTGCTGGGTATCCCCAAGAGAACTGAAAATATATGCCCACACAAAAACTTATACATGAATATTCATAGCAGCATTATTTATAATAGCCAAAATGTGGAAACAACCCAAATGTCCATCAACTGATGAAACAGATAAATAAAATGTGGTACATATACACATACTACATACAATCGACTATTACACAGCAATAAAAAGAAGTGAGTAACTTAAGCATGTTAAAGCATGGATGAGCCTTGAAAATATTACACAAAGTGAAAGAAGCCTGTCACAAAAGACCACATACTGTACGATTCCACTTATATGAAATATCCAGAATAGGCAAATCTATAGAGACAGAAAGTAAATTAGTGGTTGCCTGAGGGCTGGGGTACATGGGGACCTTGAAGAATAATGGCTAAGGAGTATCAGGTTTCTTTTTGGGGTAACGAAAACATTCTAAAATTGATGGTGATGGATACACAATTTTTTTTTTTTTTTGTCTTTTTGCCTTTATGTAGAGCCACACCCGCGGCATATGGAGGTTCCCAGGCTAGGGGTCTAACAGGAGCTGTAGCTGCTGGCCTTCGCCACAACCACAGCAACGTGGGATCCGAGCCGTGTCTGCAACCTTCATCACCGCTCACGGCAATGCCGGATCCTTAACCCACTGAGCAAGGCCAGGGATCGAACCCGCAACCTCGTGGTTCTTAGTCGGATTCGTTAACCACTGAGCCACGAAGGGAACTCCCCAACACAATTCTATGAATATATTAAGAGCCACTGAATTATACTTCAAACAGATGAACTCTAAAGGTTTATGAATTACACCTCAATAAAACCATTAAAAAAATGCTAGGACTCCAGTCAGTTATAACAATCAGCAAGCTTTAAGCAGAGACATAGATTACCTACTAGTAGGTTAAGCAGTATAAAGTATTGTGTGTTTCTATCTTGACCAAATTGACTGAAAAACTTCAGCCTATGCTGAACGTTCATATTCAGGGGCAATTTTACTATCCACCATGCTTGAAAATGTGCATATTATGTTTCAAATGCATTAGGAAAATACATCTGACATCAACTCAATTTTACAACTAAGAAACCTGGAAGGGAGGTCATCACTGACTTCTTCTTCTCCTCCCTCATATCCAATCCATCACTAAGACCTACCATTTTACCTTTCCCATTTCCACTGCCAAAACCCAAGTCCAAGACAACATCATGCTCTCCTGCTTAGGTTACTGTAACAGCCTACAGTGGTCTGCTGTGCCCATTCTCCCTGCAATTCTCCGTGAAGTAATTTTTAAAAATATGACTATGTCTATGCCCTGCTTAAACTGCTTCCCACTGCCCTTAGGATAAATTCTAAAATTCTCGACATGGTCTCTAAGGCTCTACTCTTTCTTTCATATTGACTGCCCCCCTCACTGGCCTTCTTTCGCTTCTACCACCTCCCCATGCTCCCTTCCATTCACAGTTTTTTGGTACAAAGGTCCTTGCTCTTCAGGAGTTTTCACTGTGATGGGGGATAGGGAGTAGGAGGAGGAGACATCAAGGAAGAGGATAAATGATTAAGAATTGGGGCAACCAACCATTAGCATGAAAAAATAAAACAGAGTAAAGGGACAGAGAGTAATGGCGGTTACAGGAAAGCAGACGTGACTCTTGTTACTCCCTCGGGGAAGTGTTCCCTCAACCCTCAGATTAGAATCAGTATCCTGCTGTATGCCTTCCTGACAACAGGATTTCTCCTTGGCAGTACTGATCACAGATGTAAATAAACAGCCTGCACTGTCTTATTCACCACTCTAACCAAAATACCTACCACAGTGTGGGGCATATAGCAGAGAGTTAAGAAACACACCATAGGAGTTCCCGTCGTGTCTCAGAGGTTAACGAATCCGACTAGGAACCATGAGGTTGCAGGTTCGATCCGTGGCCTCACTCGGCGGGTTAAGTATCCAGCATTGCCGTGAGCTGTGGTGTAGGTTGCAGACACGGCTCAGATCCTGCGTTGCTATGGCTGTGGTGTAGGCCGGTGGCTTCAGCTCTAATTAGACCCCTAGCCTGGGAACCTCCATATGCCGTTGATGCGGCCCAAGAAAAAGACAAAAAGACAAAAAAAAACAGACACCATAAAGGAATGTCTTGGGTTCTCCAGTTTCACAAACAGAATCATAAAACAACAGATCACGCGATGCAATCAGTTAACCTAGCCAACTCTGCCAGAACCAAAACCAAGAGTCACTAAGAGAAACGAGAGGTTATCTGTCCCACCCCTGCTCCACGAGCCTCAGCAACACCTCTGCCACCTTTGATTCACTACTGCCTATGTCATGTTCCCTGCAGTGTTTCCTAAGACATGCACTTAAACAACAGCTGGCTTCCATCTTCCCTATCTAATCGTGTATAAAAATAAAACATCATTTATATTATCAGAATCATTTCCACGGCAAATATGAAAGTGTCAGAACCCTAACTCAAGGACTACAAGAAGAAGTAGTAGCTTTGCAGGGAATTTTGTCAAAGGCAGATGTTAACCTCTCAAATTCCAATTATAGGACTTGTTTCCAAGCAAGTCTATTCTTTCCTGAAATCAATTTCCTTCTTTAAAAATGACACTTCATAGTCTCTCTCTACTCTCAAATTTACCTTTTTCTTTTGACTACTTATCTTTTAGTAACACGAAATCAAACCCCTTTTGCTCCATTATGAAAATAACTTCTACTACCAAACAACTGTAGCAAGGATTTGATGCTCAAAAACAGGTATTAACACGGAAAATGCTTTTAAAAGAACTGATATTTACAAGCTCTGTGGTGTGACCATTGTAAAGACAAAAACGAGACTTAATTAAGCTCCGTAATTCTTCTTAAGTGGAGGAAAACGATATTAAGATCAGGCCCTTGAGTACTTAGTCAAATGCCTATGAACTACAGTGTTCAGGGAAGGTTCTAGCCCAGTATTGCTGTAAACATCCCTTTTATTCCAAAGACGTCCTCCACCCCCACCTCACCCCACCAGAGTGGTCTCATCCTTTCTTTGGAACATACTCCTTTGTAAAAGACAAGACACCAGTAGTCTAACTAAAAAGCTTCTCTGCTTGTTTTAAAAAAAGTACACAAATTTTCCCCAAAACATCCTTACCTTGGATAAGCGCCACCCTTAGTCATGCACAGCTGGTGTTTGCTCACTAAAATACTTCATTCATAAACAAGCCCCCTCTATCCTATTATCACTAGCATCTATTAATTTTCAAATTGTCCCTACCGTGATAAAAATTTCTGTGCCATGTAGCTTTTGGAAAAACAGTCCGGTCAGTATTCAATTCATCCTGACACTATTTTTTTTTTAATACCTCAGAGAACTCTTAAAAAGTTGATCACTATTTTAAACCAAAGAAAGTACAGGAACTGCCTCATAAAATAACAAGTAGACAAAAGCCTGAAACTGATGGATGTGTTATGCCAATTAGAACATTTAAAACAATGTCAATTTTTTAAACTCTCTATAGGTTTAGCAACTTAGATAAGTCTTAGAACAGAAGACTCCGGGAGTTCCTGTCATGGCGGAGCGGAAACGAATATGACTAGGAAGGACGAGGTTAGGGATTGGGCATTGCCGTGAGCTGTGGTGTAGGTCGCAGACATGGCTCGGTTCTGATGTTGCTGTGACTATGGCATTTATCAGTGTGTCCTCTCAGGTGTCTAGAAGGCATGTTAAATTTAACATGTATAGAGAAAACTGATTTCAATCCACAACCTCTCCTTCAGAAGTCCTCTCTAACTCAGGAAATATCACTTCCATTCACACAGTTGCTAAACCAAAACCAAGAAATAGAAAAATAAATGAAATTCTGAGACATGCTACAACGTGAATGAATCTTGAAAATAGGATGCTAAGTGAAGTAAGCCAGACACAAAAGGACAAATATTGTAGAATTCTACTTAAATAAGATATCTAGAATAGTCAAATTCATAGAGATCAAAAGTAAAATGGTAGTTGCCATAGGCTGGAGATGAGGGGAAATGTGGAGTTACTATTTAATGGATAAAGAGTTTCAGTTTCGGATGATGAAATAGTTCTGGGGATGGGTCTGCAACTTAAGCATTTATCACCATCTCCACTGCCAAGACAGACGACAGTCCGCGCATGGCGTCATCTTCAGCCTAACTCTTGCATCAGCTACTAGTAAGTCTCCCTGCTTCCACCCTTACTCCCCTACGATCTATGCTCTACATGGCAGCCACATCCTTCTAAAAAGTGAATTACTTTGTGTCACTGCCCTGATCAAAAATCCATACCATACTCAGAAAAAAAGTCAAAATTTCCACTACAGAAGGTAAGGCTGCGTGACATGCCCCTGCCTACCTGGCAGTGACTCTAGTCACACTGACCTTCCTGCTACTCTTTAAATAAATCAAGCTGATTCCAACTCGGAGCTTCTGCTCTTTCCCTGACCCAGTTTTTCAATTCATTTAGGGCTCTGCTCCAACGTCTTCAGAGAGCCCCTTCCAGACAACCCTACCTAAAACAGCTTCTCCCACACTATTTCCTTATACTGCTTTACTATCTTTCATAACTCTTACTACTACCTAAAATTATATTTATTTATTATATCACTTCCGCCAGTTAAATATAAATATAGAAATTCGGGCTAAAAAGTTCAAGAGATAGCATTATAGCCCCAGGACCCAGAAAAGTACCTAGTACACGGTAAGTACTCAGCAAATACTTGAACAGATGAATGAAAGTATCTCTCTTTGTAGAAGCACTGAGTATTATACCCTTCATACTCATTTCATAGACTTTATAGAACATTAAAGGACATCATATTATATCAAACAGCCAAGAGGAAGTCTCTATTTTACCTTTTCAATCAGAGTCAGACCTGTTTTCAAGGACAATGCAGCCAGTATGTCTTACAACATAAAACTCTTCTATAAATGTGGATTTCACCTCAATTTCTAAAATTAGGAGTTCCCTGACGGCCTAGCAGTTAAGGATTCGGTGTTGTCACTGCTGTGGCTCAGGTTAAATCCCTGCCCTGGGGAATTTCTGTATGTCATGGATGCAGCCAAAAGAAATTTTTAATTAAAAAATAATAATAATAAAATTAACTTAAAAAAAAAAAGCCTCTTCTATCAGCATCAGGTAAACCCTCAGACAGTTTCAGCTCAGATCTTCCTCCTCTCTTCACCAGTTCTCCACTAAAGAAATAAGAGAAACCGTCAAAACTCAGACTTCTGAAGATTATCATAAATATAATAAGGCCTTCCTAACTTTCACTACAGACTGGTCATTTTAGAAGATGTACTATTACATGTCTATATCTGAATATTTAATTACCGTAATTGCTTACAGATGCTTTTAATGTTTATGTTCCTGACCATAACTTAAATCACAATCCAATTGGCAATGGTATGAATATAATAATACCCATGCCTTAATTTTTATTACAAATCCCTCCCCATCACTAAGAAGGTAAAGGGCAATTTAGCATTTGTTATTCTAATGCATATATAAACACAGAGGCCAAAAGACAAAATCACAAACCAATGGAATTATGCCCATCCAAAATGAGAATTTTCATTAAAATTTCTTGGCCAGAATACTCTTCAGCTGCACAGAATGTTTTAAGTAACCTAACAGAAATAGGATACAGATACCCTATTCTCCCCTTAGTAAGCTGTATTTTTAGTCATTTTTAAAGACAATACATATGTGGAGAATAGGATTACATTTGTTGGTCATCATTTATTAAGCCACCACAAATAGCTCAAAGGACAGGAATAGACAGAGCTCTGGTCAGTTTCCATGGTGACTGGCAAAAAGCTTCATCACACTCCAGATAAGATTCCAACACAAATTTGAGAGCAAAGGCTGTTCCAAGGTTTGGAAAAACCTTATGTGTCTTGATCTATCCAGGAAAAATCTAAACAGAGAGCAAATCTATCTCCATACAGGGCATCTAGACTGCCTTCCAAGATCACCTGAGTACTTTCCTACCTTAATTTAAGAATGGTACATTAAGAGCCACTGGCATTAAATCAACTTGTCATTTATTGCTCTTAGAAAATCCTAGCTTGTTATCTGTCCTGACAGTAATAAAATCATCTTTTAAAGCGAGAGGATAGAATTCTTCCTTCCAGCTCAGCTGAAAAATAGGTGGTTGTGCTTTATTACTCACTGAGATGGAACATGCTGCTGCGTCTTTAAGCAGCCATTTCAGATTTTTATAGGCATACAAAGGAGATGTATGTCCTTTTCGAAGACAAGAGAGGAGAGACACTTTCTGAAGAAGCTTCTTAAGAATAATAGCTAAAGAACTATTTAAAGCAGCAATCCATTTTCTGTAAAATTGGTTGATGTGGTTAGTTTGGCAAGGCATTTGAGAGATGAAGGAGGAAGCAAGAACATGGTGGGAGGTTCAAGCTTATAATTATTTTGTCTTATTATACCAGCAATAAATAAAGACTCTTTAAAAGTTTTTTCCCTTTCATCTGAACGCTCATTGACCCATTTCTGCACAGCAGTGCTGACCCCAGCCCTTTCACACAGTGCAACTGCCAAACATGAACTAGCACATGTTCCTGACCGAAAAGAAATAGGCTGGAACAAAATCTGTAATGGGAAATATTTCAAGGCCAGAAATGAAGCTTTAAAATGTCACAGCTGAAAACAATATTGTTCTGACTTCATCTTTATTCTCACAGCCTTTAATCTTATCAAACCTTCTTTTAAAACCAATCCTTGTTTGCTTCCCTAAATTTTCTAGTGCATAATATTTCAAGTATAAATTTTTTGCTTCATTGTATGTGTTCTAACTGAAATAAAATAATGACGTACAGCAAGTCAACTCCCGTACTTCAAAGCTTCTCTAAGCATAAGTCTCCCAAAACAAAAATGACTCCTTGGTAATTTTAAAGACATTTTAGAAAGCCCAGCAACTCATTCAAACCTTTAGAGAATTCAACCAAAGTGTAATCGGTTTCAATCACCTTGCAAGCATTTACTGAGTACATAGTCCAGGCAATAGTGGCAGATGATTTAAGACATAGTCCCTGACCTTGTAGAAGCTATGGTCACTCTAATGGTGGGAGACAAACATATGAACCAATGAAGAAAAAGTGACATTATTTGAAGCCGCTAAGAAGGCTTCAGAGAGGAAGTGTTTACCAACATGAGACCTGAAAAATGAAAGGAACTGGGCAAAGAAAGCAAGGAAGGCAGTTAATGCTAAGAAGCAGCAGAAGCAAAGTCAAGTGCAGAGTGGAAATTTAGGCAGACCCAACTTTTAAAAACTAAGCTAAGCAATTTGGACAGAGACTTGTATGCAGTAGGAACTATCCTACAATCAATGCAAGGAATCATTATTTAATTAAAGGTGACAGCGATTATATAGACCAATTAAGAGGTTACAGAAAACCCCAAAGGTAAAAGGTGATAAAATTCTTACCTGGGTTCATGACAATGCAGAAAAGGAGATATTCCTCAAATTTAAAAAGGCCAGCACTTAGTAACTGATACACAAAAGTAGAGTGGAATTGGGTAAATGAAAGACAAGAATAATATCAAGGTTTCTAAGTAGGACACCAACTGCTGCAGATTTTTTTTTTTTTTTTTTTGGTCTTTTTAGGGCTACACCTGTAGCATCCCAGGCTAGGGATCAAATCAGAGCTGCAGCTGCCAGCCTATGCCACAGCCACAGCAACGCCAGATCCAGCCGCATCAGCAACCTACACCACAGCTCACAACAACGCCGGATCCTTAACCCACTGAGTGAGGCCAGGGATCATACCTGCATCCTCATGGATACTAGTCAGATTTGTTTCTGCTGACGCACGATGGGAACTCCCTGGTGCGATGTTTTTAAAACACGACCACAAATTTTCTGATATCCCTCTGATTATGAAGTGAGGTCTATGTCTCCTCCTCATGAATCTGGGCAGGCATATGAGTACTCCGATCCAGAACCCAGCCTGACTACCAAGGTCACAAAAGGCCATAACACTTCCACCTTATTCACTGGGACGCTAACTCTCGAAGCCTTGAGCCACCATGTAAGAAGTCCAACTTCACTGAGGCTGCCATGCTGTGAGGAAGCCCATGTGATATGGAGAGGCCATGTAAAGGCACTCCAAACAACAATCCCCATTAGCTCAGCCTTCAGATCACCCTAGGCCAACTACCAAGCACGTGAGCGAAGAGCCCAGATAATTCTAGTCCTAGCCATTGGAGTCTTCCCTGGTGAAGCTTCAGTCATCATAGAACAAAGACAAGCCATCCTAGCTGTGCTCAGTCCAAATTCTTGCCCCACTGAACCTGTGAGCAAAATAAAATGGTTGTTGCTTTTTATGCCTAAGTTTAAGGTAATTTGTTATATGTCAATAGATAACCGAAATGGATAATGGTAAAAAATAAGTGAATTATTAAAGAATACAGGAGCAGGAGGTTTGGGGGAGGAAAAAAACTATGGTGGTTCCATTTTGATGATTTAAATCTGACATATCTATGGAACACCAAATGGAGATACTGAATAAACTACTGAAAATAAGAGTCTGGATTTTAAGAAAGAGACAGATGAAAAAGCAGTATATGAAGACAAACGGGAGACATTATGAGAGAGAAATTTTTAAAGTAGAGGAATGGAGCAATATGATAAGTTAGTGTGGAAACTGAAAGGGTCAGAGAAGGAGAGAAGAATCAAGACAGAATGATGTTTTTAAAAGCCAGACAAATAAAGATTCTCTAAGATGTTAGCACCTGCAGTCAACAGTATCAAGTGCAGCAGGAAATCAAGTAGAATCAAGGAATTTAGATAGAGGATATATATTTGGCAGATAGTTGGTAACTACAGGAGGAAATTCAACAGCCTGCTAAGAAGTCAAATTACAGAAATTGAGACGTAAATGAGAACTGGGTAAACTGACAGAGCCAGTGTAGACTACTCTCTCAAGTCTGGCTATAATGGGAAAATAAGAGTGGGAGGAAGCTTGAGGGGCCCAGGGGCAACAGAAGACCTGCTGATTCATTCACTCACCCAACAAATACACATTTCTCTTTTCCAGTGTGCATGAGTAAGATGAGCAGATCTATAGACAAAGTGGAAGGAATTAGTAAAGATAAACTGAAGAAAACCAAAAGAACTGTAAAAGTCATATCCTAGAAAAAGTCAGGAATGAAGGGTCAAAGGTCCAGAGAGAGGTGTTAGGACTGAAATCTCTTTTTCTGAGGCAGGAGGGGAAGGAAGTCATGGTGACTACAGAAAGAGATACTTGATTTTGGGAGAGAACAGTAAATAGATTACCAATGACAAGCCCATTTTTCCTTCCTCAGCTGCCACTAAGGTGCTTGGTCTTTCCAAGAAAGCTAAGGCTGCCTGGGGGTGAGGCCCTCACTTCATCCAGAGACTAGAACCTGCCTGCACCATGGCCTCCCTCTTGGAGCTCGCCTGCATCTATGCTGCCTTCATCCTGCAGGACAATGAGGTGATGGTTGTGGAGGGTAAGATCAATGACCTCATTAGAGCAGCTGGTGTAAATGTTTAGCCTTTCTTGCCAGGCTCATTTGCAAAGGTTCTTGCCAAGGTCAGTATCAGGAGACTCATCTGCAACGTGGATGCTGGGGACCTACCCCAGCAGCTTGTGCTGCATCAGCAGGAGGTCCTGCCCCCTCCATTGCACCTGCCTCAGCTCAGGAGAGGAAGTAGAAGCAAAGAAAGAAGAATCTGAGGAGTTCCTGTTGTGGCTTAGTGGATTAAGAACCCATTTAGTGTCCATGAAGTTTTGGGTTCAATCCCTGGCCGTGATCACTGGGTTAAGGATCCAGTGCTGCTGCAAGCTGCAGTGTAGGTCACAGAGGTGGCTCAGATCTGGCATTGCTGTGGCTGTGGTGTGGGCTGGCAGCTGCAGCTCTGATTGGACCCATAGCCTGGGAACTTCCATATGCTGCAGGTGCAGCCTTAAAAGTAAAAAAAAAAAAAAAGAAAGAAAAAAGAAGAATCTGAGGAGTCTGATGATGATAACATGGGCTTTGGTCTTTTTGACTAAACCTTTCTAGTAACACGTTCAATAAAAAGCTGAGCTCTTTAACTAAAAAGAAAAGGGGGGAAAAAGTCCATTTTTCACATAGAATAGGAGACAAGACCATGTGCTGAGAGTGAAAGAACTGGAATGTGACAGACAACTTGAATATGGGAAAAAATCGTAAGAGCACCTGTAGTAAACGAAAAGAGAAGTAGACCAGAGACAAATCAAGAATCATCCAGTCATACTGAGATCCTGGCTCAAACTGGAAATGAAAATCTCCCAAACAGACCCTCAGGATATAAATTAACTAAGATGAGGACAGGGTGGGGCTTTTTCAGCTCTGTGTCCCCGTGTTGAGCAGAGCACTCAGGAGATGACAGGCCCTCAACAAATGTCTAATGAGGAGTTCCTGCAGGGGCTCAGCGGTTTAACGAACCCAACTAGCACCCATGAGGATGCAGGTTTGATCTCTGGCCTCGCTCAGTGGGTTAAGGATCCGTCATTGCCATGAGGTGTGGTGTAGGTCGCAGACACGGCTCAGATCTGGTGTTGCTGTGGCTGTGGCGAAGGCCGGCAGCTGTAGCTCCAATTGGACCGCTAGCCTGGAAACCTCCAGTTGCTGTGGGTGCGGCCCTAAAAAGCCAAAAAGAAAAAGAAAAAAAGAATAAAAAAGATGCACCCCGCTCTTACAAACCTGAACTAAGTAGGATTTTCCATTAATTGTAAGAGAGTCCCATCCATATTTAATCTAAATTCACACCATAACTAATATTCCAGAATATAATAATTTGTCCAGGCTGACATTTAGAGTATAGAACAGCTAATAAGAAGAGCTCTTACTGGCATTTACCAGGTGCCAGACACTGTGCTAAGTGCTTTACGTGCATTATCTTAATACTCACAATTTTAAGAGGGAAAAGTTAAATGGTTTGCAAGAGGCAGAACCAGAATCAAGCCCAGAGCTAAACTGTTAACTACTATTCACATAACTATTAATGTAGAAAATCATAGTGGTGGTACATAAAATGTTCTGTTTCCAAGATCACTGAACTTTTCAAAAACCAAAACTTAAATCTTGAACTAAAATTTCTTGGCTTTTCCTAACGTGATCATAGAACTTCAAAGGCTTACAATATTAACTATGTTTAATGAACCAATTATAATAATTTGTGAAAAAGAGCAGTATGTCTGGAAAGAATAGGTGTAAAGACATTATGTGACCATGGGAGAAAATTAATATTTTGAGATAAATATCAATGGAAAAAATAATCAAAGAAACACAGACTCTTCAAAGATAATACTGTTTCCTTTTCCATCTTTCAGTCCAATTAAAATTCTACTTAGTGATTAATTCTAGCAATGGAAAATAAGTGAAAGCATAAAATAAGTTTTTGTTAAATAGTCAAGCAAGTAAAATGAATATCAACTTTTATTTTGAAACATTACAAAAAGATTTTATTTAGCTGTGATACTAAAAAGTGATTTAGAACTTACTGTATGTATCACCCATTGTGCTAAGCATTTCACATTATCCCATTTAGATTTTAATTACTTCCTTTGCTCAAGAAAAAAGGCATAATTTAGCTCTGAACAAACAATAAATAGCTTATCTTAGAATCTGCTACATATATGGCATATATAAGTATAATTCACAACCATTCTTCACTAACCATGTTCCACTATCATTACCAATATTTACCAAGAGCCTACTATGTACCACCTCTGAACTAGGTGCTGAGGATTTTAAAAAAGGAACAAGACCAAGAACATTGCCCCCGAAAAGGTTCATATATTAGCAAAGGAGTTAAGTAACCTGAACTCTTTAAAATAATATGGGAAGTATCAGTCCTTCCCTCAAAGCATCATAGCAGAGAAAATAGAAGCAAGATTTACCTCAAAGAAGATGCATATTAAGGGTCTGAAAAAGACAGTGTCATTAAAGAAAGAAATGAGAGGACATACTCTCGAAAGCTTTGAGTGGCAGAACTTTGCACAGGAATAGCTAATTTGGAGATGGGAGGGAACCACATGACCCTCAAACGACAAGGAAAGAACAGTTTGGTTTTAAACGTGCCAAGTTTGAATGTTTGTAAAGCAGTCAGGTGGATGTCTAGAGCAGACAATGAGACAGCCAGGTATGGCACCCAGGAAAGGTTTCTGGGCAGCTGATGCATTTGCAATCAAGGACACATGGCTAGAACTGGGGCACTGGGGGAAGATGAGATTACTGGATAGAGTATAAAACGAGAAGATGGCCAAGTAGAATCACGGAGCACATCATTTTTTAAGAAGCAGGAAAGGGGAGTTCTCTTGTGGCACAATGGGTTAAGGATCCACCGGTGTCACTGCAGAGGTCTGGGTCGCTGCTGTGGTATAGGTTCCATCCCTGGCAGGGGAACTCCACATGGATAGGCCACTAAGCCATAGCACTTTTCAAAAAACAAAGCAAAACAAAACTTTGCACTGACATACTGTGAAACCTGTCAATGCACTCAGTTCACCCATATAGCAAATATCTGTTGTATATTTCCTAAGTCATAAAGCATTGTACTAACTGTTAAGGATAGCAGAGGATGAAGACAACACAGTTCTTAATCATAAGACTCGAACTAACATCAGAGCAATATAACAAGTAGGCTAAGAGCACAGGATCTGGGGAGTTCCCATCGTGGCTCAGTGGTTAACGAATCTGACTAGCGTCCACGAGGACACAGGTTCGATCCCTGGCCTTGCTCAGTAGGTTAAGGATCCAGCATTGCTATGAGCTGTGGTGCAGTTCACGGACATGGCTCAGATCCTGCACTGCTCTCGCTGTGGCGTAGACCAGCAGCTACATCTCCAATTCGATCCCTAGTCTGAGACCCTCCATATGCTGAAGGTGTGGCCCTTTAAAAAAAAAAAAAGAGCACAGGATCCAGGCTGGTGTTCAAACCCAGATCTGCCATTTACTTCCTTGGCAACCGTGGGCAAAATATTTAGCCTCCAGTTCTTCTGCTGCTTATCTACAATAAAGCCTAATAACATCCATCCCGTATGGATGCTATGAAGAGTAAATGCATTAAGAATTATGTCATGAGGAACAGTGCTTGACATGTAAAAAATGTTCAATAAATGTTAATTTTATTATCTGTCATTATAAAAACCATTAGAATGGCTACATGGGTACATAAGAATAGTACCAACAGTGTTACTGGATTTCACAAAATGGGAAAAAAAAGACCCTCACTTGGGGGGAAATTCAGGGACCACTTGATTAAGCTGCCCATCAGGGCAAGGCTAGCTGAAACAGTGTCTCAGTATGAATTAGAATGCAGCCTGAGGGGGCACATGAAGAGGAGGGTAGCTTAGATTTCTGTCATCACTCAACCCCCCTGACAAGCACCCTCGGGCAGGATATAATCATGCCATACACGGTAGCCTAGAGGACAGGACAAATAAAGCTAAAGAAAGAGTAGAGAACCACTCCAGTAGAAATGTAGAAGAAAGACCGCACACTATCAAGAACATAGTATACCCAAGCCCAGACTGGGAACAGCAAGCAACCCAGACTAGCTAGAGTACAGCAACCATTTACAAGAAAAACTGAAGATGAACCCAGAAAGGTGGCTGGGAGTCAGATCACAGAGTATCCTGAATCCCAGAAAAGGCATTCAGCAGTGACTCTGAGTGGGGGAATAATGGGGTGACAATGGTGCTTAAGTAAAAGTAACACGGCATTACGTACTGAATGGATTTGAGCTTGCGCAGGTAGAGGTCATATTCTGTGGTCTGCTAGTCAATGAGTCCCTCAAAGGCAGGGACTGTGTGTTTCATTCATTTCTATAACCTCCAAAGTACAAAGTGCTTGGGATGGAGTACTCAGTCGATAACTGCTTGAGGTATGAATGAATGAGCCAAAAACAAGTGATGTGAGCCGTAATTAAAGTGGGAATAGAGAAAATAGAGAGATACATATTGGAAAAATATTGCAGAAACCAAAAAAAGGATATTTGCTGGCTGATGAAATGTGGCAAGGATAGGGCAGAATCAATAAAGACTGTAAAACTGATAAATACTAAGAGCACTACATTACAGGTCTCTGTAAAAAAAAGCAAACATAATTATGCTCATGAATTTTCAGTCTCTATGAAAAAAGACTGCTTTTCTCTGGAATAAAAGCTAGCCATCTTAGACAGAAACACTACAGTATTCGACCTTGAACACAGCTCATCATTTTAGGATATTTACCTTCCTCTTGTCTTCATGAGATTACAAAACCTTTAAGAGTACACAGTGTGACTACTCTGTTATAAAGCACAAAAAGCCTTATTAAGTATTGCTTTAATTTACACTTTCTCACTCACAAAAGAAACTATTATTGAACCTAATCCAGCTATACACTACCAAAATACATAGACACAGATATACACAGAGGTATATATACTTACATTATTATATATACACAACACAAAACAGTTTTGTGAGCACAGTCTCAGTAGGCATGTTTATTTTTCTTTATATTCCTAGAGTGTCTGGAAATGAGTGTTAGGGGTGCTCAATAAATGTCTGCTGAACTAAAATGATCTGAAGCAAACTGACACAGGAATCTCAAAGAGCTTATCAATGGTTGCTAGTGACCTTTCCCTTCCCGCTTCAGTTTCTGTGCTGATCTTCCTGTTTATTAAATTTATACCTCTGGAAGAATGAGGCCCATAATAAAAGTAGTAAGAAGGTAGATAGAAATAAGAAGGTAGATAGAAAGAAAAACTAAGATATATGATTGTCATATAGAAGAAGACAGAAAAAAAAGAAAAACTAAGGTACATGATGGTTAATATGTATGATCAGAGGTGTGCCAGTGAACAGTTAACAACTGACTCAGGGTGCAGTGGTGAGTATGATTTTCAGTATTTGCCAGTTTCCAAAGTTTAAATACTACCATGGCCTATTTCAAACTAACAACATGCTATCAACTGGTTTAAAAAATTCTTGAAAATTTAAGAATCATCTCTCACAACAATGAGCCAGCTCCAAACATACCATTGATTTGATTTTTTTTTTTTCTTACAACCAAACCTGCAGCATATGGAAGTTCCCAGCCTGGGGGTCAGATCTGAGCTGCAGCTGCTGGCCTACACCATAACCACAGCAATGCAGCATCTGAACCACACTTGCAAACTACACCACAACTCATGGCAACACTGGATCCTTAACCCACTGAGCAAGGCCAGAGATCAAACCTGCATCCTCACAGACACTATGTCGGATTCTTAACCAGCTGAATCACATCGGGAACTCCAAGATATGATATTTAGATGCATGGTACACATGACATGATCCCAAATTTTGCTCTGTTCTGCAACACTACCTTCTACATCCCCAAAGGAAAGGACAAAAGACAAGGAAAAGGAAAATCCACACCCTATTCCTGTAAGGCCTTCACGTCCAACTACAAAGTAGTCTTCTTTTGAACTGACGTATGATTCAGCCCCAAAATTCCTTTTTCCTAGGCCAGTGACATCCAAACTTTTCTGATCAAGTGTCCCAAGCAGTAAAAAAAAGTTTAAGCATACATCCTCAATATATATTAATACATTTTTTTTTCTTCTTACGGCCACACCTGTAGAATATGGAAATTTCTGGGCAAGGGGTCAAATCTGAGCTACAGGTGCCACCCTAAGCCACAGCAACACTGAATCTGAGCTGCATCTGTGACCTACGCTGTAGCTTGCATAAACGCCAGACCCTAAACCTGCTGAGAGAGGCCAGGGGTCAAATCTGCAACCCCAAAGATACTAGTCAGGTTCCTAACACACTGAGCCATAATGGGAATTCCAAACTGGTGTTTTTAAGCCTCTAAAACAGGAGTTCCCATTGTGTCTCAGCAGAAACAACCTTGACTAATAGCCGTGAGGATGCGGGTTCGATCCCTGGTCCCACTCAGCAGGTTAAGGATCTGACACTGCCCATGAGCTGTGGGGTAGGTCACAGATCTGGTGTTGCTGTGGCTGTGAAGCAGGCTAGCAGCTGTAGCTCCAGTTCAACCCCTAGCCTAAGAACTTCCAAATGCGGCAAGTAAGGCCCTAAAAACAAAAAACTTAAGCCCATAAAACAACGTACCCTAGTAACACGTCCCAGTAAATGTTCTTGGACCCAAGTCATCTGTATCAGCCCAGGCAAAGGGAAGGCCTTGGAGGAACCCTGAGTTCCCGTAAAGACCAAATATGTCCTCCACATAAGTGTAAAATTAATAAAATTTTAAGTTGAGAAACAGATCATGCAAGACTATAAATCATGTATTTATATATAATCTATCTTCTCTATATACCAGCAATCCTCTGGCAGATCACAGTTGAAGCCAAACATGCTGTTCCTTAATCAAAAACACTGTTAATCAAGTATAAAAGCTATATAAAATTGATCTTTCTTAAGTATATGTTAATTAATTAAACTGGACATAACAGTACCCAATCGTAAAATACTGTATTGTATCAGATTATCGCTGCTCAAATTTTCTGGCTTTCTTCTTTATAATTTCTATATTAACTTTGCTATAAAATATCAAAGAAAACAAAAAAACACTGTCATCAGGATAACAGAATACTGAAGCCTAAGGAAGATTTTATAAACACATTTAAAAATACTTAAGGATACCTAACTGCGTTCTGAAAAAGTGGCCCAGTGAAAGACACTGCTTTTCCTTTCTTGTTGCCAATTTCCCTGTCACACAACTAAAGCATTAAAGATGAAGCTGCCCTCATTCCTGATCCCTGGTAAGGGGAAAAAAAAAAAAAAAAACACAAAGAGAAAAAAAGACATTTCTAAGTTACTACCTCATCAAGACTAGCAACATCTTAACAGTAAGGAATCTACCACCTTTTAAACCATTTGTTTCATCCTTGGATCATTTATTACATGGTTATTTCACATTGTCTTAAGACTCAAAGCCCTGGACAAGATGATAACCAAATTAAAGAAACCGACACCCATGAATTTATTTCCCTTCCCACCCATTAAATTCTCCATTTCCTGCTTTTTTTTTTTTTTGTCTTTGTGCCTTTATCTAGAGCTGCACCCGCGACATGTGGAGGTTCCCAGGCTAGGGGTCTAACAGGAGCTGTAGCCGCTGGCCTTCGCCACAGACACAGCAACGCGGGATCCGAGCCGCGTCTGCAACCTACACCATAGCTCACGGCAACGCCAGATCCTTAACCCATTGAGCAAGGCCAGGGATCGAACCCGCAACCTCAGGGTTCCCAGTTGGATTCGTTAACCACTGAGCCACGACGAGAACTCCCGTTTCCTGCCTTCTTCAAAGATGATGGGATCCCTTCTCCAAGGTAACTAAGTGCTCTAATAAAAATTATTTTTCTTAACGTATTACTGGCTTTTACTTCAATGAAGTTGCCTAACCACACAAGATTATCTCTCTTTTCTTCCACATTCCTGCTGAAACAAGAGAAAAAAAGTTTAAAACTAAATTAAAAACATAGTCACACTAGAAAACAGTAAAAGGGTGCCATTTGCATTTTGGAGTTTTAAAAAATTCTAGATCTATGGTTGTCAAACTTTAGCATGCATCAAAATTACCTAAAGGTCTGGTTAAAACACAGACTTACAGGACTCCACCTTCAGGGTTTCTGAGTCAGTAGGTCTGGGGTAGGATTCAAGATTTTGTATGAGGTGATGCTCATCCTACCGGTATGAAGACACTACAAGAACCACTGTGCTAAGTAAATACAGATCATTAAAAGGAACATCCATAGAGAGATTCAAACAAATAGTACAGTTTTTTGTTTTTTTCGTTAGTTTGTTTGGTTTTTTTTAAGTAGACAGGGATAGCAATTAGAAAATAAGAAAACAGTTCTGGAAACTGGAAAAAAATATAGTTTCTTATTTTAAAAAAATCAAAAGGGCTAAATAACAACTACAACACAACGTAGAAGTGTGGAAAATAGTCTTAAGACATCTTTCAAAACACAGAGCAAAAGACAGAGATGGAAAATATAAGAGAAAAATTAACAAGTATAAAGGATCAATATCTACTTAATAGGTTTCTGGAGAAAGAACAAACACATCACAAAAAGCAATCAATGAAGAAAGTTTCCCCAAGCTGAAAAGGCCTCAGGCTTTGTACTGCTTGGCTAATTTCCAAGCAGGAAAAAATTTAAAGACAAAAACTAGACACATATTTGTGACATTTCTAAACTTAAAAGACATAAAGTATATTCTAAGAGCTTTGAAGAGGAAAACACAGGTTTATACAAAGCAATATAAATCAAACTGGTATCAGAAATCTCATTGGCATGCTAAAAGAAAATGGAAAACCTTGTTTTCAAGGTTCAGAAAGGAAATTATTTTGAAGCTGGAATTCTACATCAAGTTGAACTACCAAATATGAAGGCAAAATAAAGACATCTTTGGAAATCTAAGAACTAAGAAAACTGATTTTCTATATTAGTTTTCTACTTCTACTATAAGAAATTATCACAGAAGTTCGAAATGCGTTTCAATGAGGTAAAATTGAGATGCTGGCAGGATTACACACCTTTTGGAGGCTCTAGGGAAGAATCTATTTCCTTGCCTTTCCCGGTTTCTAAGACGCTGCCTGAATTCCTTGACCAGTAAGTGGTCCCCTTCCATTTTCATCATAACTATTAAATATAACCAGTACTTACGGTAGGTTTTTGAGTTCCTTAAAGACATGCAAATAGTATAGCTTATATAGCTCCCCCCACAGAGTAAATGAGAAACATTAATATGCTCTTAAGTACTGCCTTAAAAACATTTTAATAAATTCATATTTCTATTAAAAAACACCTACCGAATCATTTGCTGCTAGTGCAAGTGCAAGGTTCACTGTAAAGAAAAAAAAAAGTAATTAAATTTAGTAAGTTTCCTTCTACTAAAATTCATTTTGCCTTTTAATATTTTTAATATAATAAGCAAAGCACAGAAATTTTTACTATATCTCCGTTATAAAAAAAAAATAAGGACATGGAGAGAACAAAGAAAGTAAAAAAGATAAAAAGGAAAGTAATATTTCAACATAAGCAAGAGATGCCTGCCCCAAAGTTAATATTTTAAATAATCCGCTTATCATCTGTGTTTAAGTAATCCATCTAGCTTTTTTTTAATGATGCTAATGGTATACATCAATTATTTTCAAAAGCATATTTTGAAGAATAATTATCTTTTTCATACACATAAATGGATATTATCCTTTTTTCTTAAATTCATGCCAGAATTTCAAGTATCTAATTCACAAATACCCGCATATAGGAAAGGGTGGACCAGTGAGCAGAGGGAAGGGAAGAAGGTAAAGGGTAAGGAAGTGAAACATATTCCCAAAACTGCCTTTTGCCAATGAACCCCAAAGACATAAAGGAGGAAAACAGTAGTCCCCAAAACGTTTAGCCCAGCAATAAGGATATGCTACATCTGAGATGAAAGAGGGGTCTGAAAGTAGCAATTCCCAGTAAACAGACCCTCATACTGTGGATCACGTTTCCATACAGAACAATGTTATAAATGGTGCTGAGACTGTTTTCGATAAGTATCTAAGAGCATAAACTTTCAAGGCAGAACTGGTTCAAATCCTAGTTCCACCACTCTATTTTGTAATCTTTTTTCTTTTCTTTCTTTCCTTTTTTTTTTTTTTTTTTTTTGGCTGCACCTATGACATATCGAGATTCCCAAGCTAGGGTCAATCAGAGCTGTAGTCACTGATCTATGCCACAGCCACAGCAACGACAGAGCTAAATTCAAGCCGAGTCTGTGACCTATACCACAGCTCACGGAAATACAGGATCCTTAAACCACCGAGCAAGGCCAGGGATGGAACCTTGGCCTCATGGCTACTAGTCAGATTCATTTCCACTGAGCCGTGACGGGAACTCCAATATTTTATAATCTTAAGCAGAATATTTTATGCCTAAATTTGTTTCCTCCTCTACAAAATGAGGTCTGATATCACAACTACTGTGAGAATTAAATCAAATACTATATGTAAAGTATTTAGCTTGGGGCATGGCACTTCATAAGTTACTTTTTATAAATTATAAAATAATTACGAATTTCAGGTACATCATAGGTTAAATACAATCCAATTTTTAAATAGAAACATTTAGAGAGTAATTCATTTTAGTATTAGCATCTTCCTGTATTTCCACAATAGAATCACTGAGCATGTTTGTATTAATCAAATGTCATCATTCTACTCCAAAATACCTCTAGCACACATATTCAAACGGGAAGTATTTTGAGACAGTTTGGAACAAGAATAAATACAAATGAGGGAAATAAATATAATACTAACAGAGTTACACAGAAATAATCTATTTCCAAGGCTTATATTTGCAGATAAAGACGTTATGAAAAACTGTAGGCCAATTTTTGGGACACATGGTATGATGTTAACAAAGAAAAAAGCAATAAAGGAACATTTACTGAAGTGCATAGTATGTGTCACACACTGTACATCTCATATATTTTCCTATTAAAATGCTGTCACATTTCATGGTAATAGATGATCTCACAACAAAAATAATAAACAATTTGTTTTAAACAAGTGCTAAACCTACAGACCCAACAAATTATATTGCACAAACCCCAAAGAATTTATGGCTTTTGTCATGAAAATACCATCCATCTTTAATCAGTCTGAGTAATCACAGGTCATGCAAAAGAACTCACACCACTGAAAAAAAGATAAATGTACTTTGAATTTTCAAAACAAAAGCAGAGGTAGATTCCTATTAGGGAAATAAATATAATACTAACAGAGTTCTAGAAGCAAAAGCTAAGAGCTTCAAAATTAAAAAAAAAAAAATGTCAAAGAGATGAACTATAAGTCCTTAGGAAGGAAAGTAAAAATGTGTAGGATATAGCATAAATTCATTAAGAACAATCATTAATCTTTTTTTTTTTTTTTTGAGCTTTTTAGGGCTGTGCACTCGCAGCATATGGAAGTTCCCAGGCTAGGGGTCTAATCAAAGCTGTAACTGCCGGCCTACGCCACAGGCACTGCAACACCAGATCCGAGCCACCTCTGCGACCTACACCACAGCTCACAGCAACGCCGGATCATTAACCCACTGAGCAAAGCCTGGGATCGAACCCGTAACCTCATGGTTCCTAGTCGGATTTGTTAACCACTGCGCTACAACGGGAACTCCAATCATTTTTGATAATAATACAGGATCTATCAAACAGTGTATTAGAGGTCTACCATAATTATAATACTTGGTAAATCTTAATTTTTTCAAAACATCTGAAAAACTCTTCCACAGTAACATTCAGGTCAAAATGGGGAAAAAAATTGAGCTAGTAACGCTATATAGTTGGATCTGTTGCTTGCTGGACAACTATAAACCTGCTGTACCCAGGCCTTACCAAACAGCTTTCAGTCAAAACACAAGATCTCTAGGGAAAGTCATAGAACTCTGTACCTAGCCCTTATTTCTAAATGTCATTGGTTTCAATGGAACTAAACAATATCAAGGTACAGGAGTTCCCGTCGTGGCTCAGTGGTTAACGAATCCGACTAGGAGCCATGAGGTTGCGGGTTCGATCCCTGGCCTTGCTCAGTGGGTTAAGGATCCGGCGTTGCCGTGAGCTGTGGTGAAGGTTGCAGACGCGGCTCAGATCCCGCCTTGCTGTGGCTGTGGCGAAGGCTGGCAGCTACAGCTCCTGTTAGACCCCTAGCCTGGGAACCTCCATATGCCACGGGTGTGACCCTAGATAAGGCAAAAAGACAAAAAAAAAAAAATAATATTAAGGTACATATATGCCCCAAATTTAGGTTAATATCTGAGAAAAAAAGAATTTTTAAGATCTTACTGGGGAAGGGCAAGATGGGATCTAGAATTAAGAGGTATAAACTATTATGCATAAAATAACTAAGCTAGGAAGTGCCCTTTGTAGCTTAGCAGTTAACAATCCCAGCTAGGATCCATGAGGATGCGAGTTCAATCTCTAGCCTTGCTCAGCGGGTTAACGATCTGACGTTACTATGGCTGTGAAGGTTGGCAGCGACAGCTCCAATTTGACCCCCTAGCCTGGGAACCTCCACATGCCGTGGGTGGGACCCTAAAAAAGACAAAATAAATAAATAAATAAATAAATAAACAAACAAACAAACCACAAAAAAGGATAGGCTGGATAAGATCTGATTTAGTAGCCAATATATGATTGAAAAAATTTTTTTTATTTTTTTTTTTTCCACATCCACGACATGTGTAAGTTCTTGGGCCAGGAATCCAACCCACACCATTGCACAGACCCTTGCTACCGCAGTGACAAGGTCCTATCCTTAACCTGCTGTGCCACAAGGGAACTCCATGAATGAACATTTAAAACGGGGCCACAATAAAACGTGAGAGCTTTATGACTCCAAATTAACAATACAAGTTGCCACTGTTGAGTTGAACTGGGAGGAATGGAGTTGCCCTTCTACATTATTATACTGCAAACTTTTTTTAGAAATAAAAAGTTTCTTTTGAAATAGTTTGGGAATATCTGCTTATTACTTATTAGTCTTGGATGGTAACTCTCCTATTTCTGGTGGTACCTCTTTTGTGGGTTCTGAAAGCAGCACTTCAGTCACCATGAAATCTATAATCAATTTTAAAAAGCCACCAAAAAATTATTTGTTTCAGTATGTTAATATAAAAGAGATAAAGATTAAAAGATATTTTAAATAACTGAAACATTTTCAAATATTACAGCATTGTTGACTTTATAAACGCTGAAAATTACGGTTAAATGAAAAAAGGTCACAATAATGTAAACAATCTCATTACAACTACATAGGGGTATATATATGCATACTGAAAAAAAAACTGGAAAAGAATATCAAAGAACAAAAATAAATTTAGTATTAAACTTAATGTTTTTTTGTTTTTTTTTTTTTTAAAGGGCAATCAAATACTGAGTACTTACTATGTAGGTAGGAGACACTGGGTTAAACAGGTTAGCCTGTTTAATTTGCATAACTATCCTATAAAAAAAGACTATCCTCACTGCCATTTTACAGTTAAGTAAACTGAAGATCTGATGGGCAACCTGACCACCTTCTCCTCAGTTAAGGAGTCAAAGACCAGGCGATGCACCTAGTTTTGTCTAGCTCTAAAATCTGAGCTCCCAAATACTACCAACTCCTTATACTAAGGAACCAACTATTAGGAACCTCACAAACACTTTTTAAAAAATAAAACTATAATGTTAATATTGTGCACTTGCCAACTGACATCAATCATACTCAAGATCAGAATTAATATCCTATAATACCTGCTGTAGTAGACTTTCCAACTCCACCCTTTCCAGAAGCCACAACTATAACTTGTTTAACACCTTCTATTGGTTTCTGCTTTGGAAGTCCTCGGGACATGATTTGTGTCCTTCTTTGTTTTAGGGTTTCACTTTCACCGCCAGATAACTTAAGAAGAAGAAAAAAAGTTTTAAAATAAGTCATCTTCATTATCACCCTGTAAAAGTAAAAACAATTCAAAATTTGTGACTAGGAGGGCTTTCTTTTCTACTCTAATTCTGCTTACCTTCACTAGGAAGCCTTTTTAGTGTTATTTACCTATTGTTATTGATCACGATTGCAAAGTCACACTAAGTTGAAATCTATTTGCCAGGATATGCTGACGTTAAAAATGGAAAGTAAAGAAGCTGCCTCTTCAAGGAGTTAAATCCTCCATGTGTTTTCCTCTTTTAACCTATTTTCTAAATAAGCCAGCACCAAGAAAGCACATACAAGTCACACATTCATATTCTAACCATTTATTCCACGCCCGTCTATGTCTCAGCCTGGTCCTACAAGGAGCTTGCCTGTCAAGTGGGGACGTCCAGAAAACTGCAGTCTCACTGGGCCGCCAGGTGGGCGGGGGCCCACGAGGGACCAACGCGAGCCCTTGGCAAGAGGCAATTACAGAGCACCTGCAGCCCCGCCACCCCGGAATCTCCGACCCTCCCGCATCCCCTTGCGTTGCAGAACCACGGACCTGACGCCGACGCACCAACACTCGGCTTCCCCAAAGCGGGGCAAAGGCCCCCCAGCCACCCCGAAGCGACACCCCACCAAATAGCAGCAAACGCTGCCAAGCCCCCATTGCGTGGAACGCTGCCCAGAGCCCAACCCGGAAATCGTCGCGGCTGGCGCTGGGTGATGACGTCACATGACAACGCTCTGCTTCTCCCTAGCGACCAGCGTTCTTTTGAGTTTCTGCAGCCTGGGAACACAACTACGCCTCTGCAGCCGTGCAAACATTTTACAGCGTTTTACCAAATGACTGTGAAGCATTTTCACGTACCTTCTCTAATTTGGTCCCTACAGAAGTTTAGGAGTAGGTAGGCAGGAGACTTACTAGGATCCTCTTTCC
The DNA here is from genome assembly GCA_004024745.2 of Catagonus wagneri. Classification (NCBI taxonomy): domain Eukaryota; kingdom Metazoa; phylum Chordata; class Mammalia; order Artiodactyla; family Tayassuidae; genus Catagonus; species Catagonus wagneri. The sequence continues at coordinate 9,179,203 of PVHT021183629.1, read as the reverse complement.
ATAGACAGGAAAACAGATTATGAAAGTTTAGAAAACTGACACAACTGAGAAGGAAATGGTGGAAGTTAGAAAAGACTCCAGGTGTTCTCACAGCGGAGAGTATAATCACTTAGGTACTGCCACTGCTAAGGATTTCACTTTTTTTTTTTAAACCAGAGTGGTCTACAATAACAGTCTGCTTTGTGTTGATATTTACTGCTGTGGCTGGTAAATCCCTGAAAGAAAAGTCGGGGTTCTTTGCTAAACTCAAAAAAAGTTTAGCTGCATCAGAAAGCAGGACTAATGAAGCAAATTTCATTCAAGAAGCAACTTAAATGAGACAAAGCTTGAGGAAGGAAGTGCATATCTCTAATTCAAAGTAGATGAGTTTGGGATGGAAATGCTATAATTTCGTTGTGATGATTGTTGTACAATTATAAATGTAATAAAATTCATTGAGTAATAAACAAAGTAGATGAGAGAGAAGGAAATCACTTTAGGAGAGAGAAAGCTGAAAAGATGATACAGGAATCCAGACCCAGCAAAAGAATCATTTAGGGCATAGGGTGATTTACTCTAACATATTTTCCATAGTATTTTCTGAGTTTAATTTTTATTTATTTGCTTCTTACCTTTACAAAATTAGTTGTATAATCACCCAGTTATTTTGTTTTAATCTGATCTTTAATTTCTTTAGCGTTAATACAGGTATAACATATCAGCATATGAGATTATTAGCAGCAAAGTACATTCAACTTAGTAAACTCTGAAAAAAACTCAATTCCTTGCGTTTTTTCCTCCAGACTTACAAGCATGTTACTTCATTCGGCTTTCTTTATCTTATACTAGGTTTGACATTCTTAGCTTACTGCTTTATATTACTTTATTTTATTATTTTGTGATATGTTTTCAGTTAACTTTATCAATTTTTAAATTTGTATCTGCTCAAGTTTTATAAATCAAAAGCCAAAAAGAATATGGGGAATAGCTGTCAGATAATCCATTTACTAAACAAGAAATGCTAACTATCTGTTTCTCTCCAGGTGGCTTTGCAAGTAGTTTCAGACTTCTAATGAAGATTCATCCATTTAACAAGTATTTATTGAGAAGTTACTATGCACCAAGCACTGACCACTTTGGGGTTTTCAACCTTAAACCAGACGTAATCTCTCCACTCAAGGACTAATCAATCCAGCACAAGAGACAGAATAAGTTAACAAATAATTACACTATGGTGTAATAACTATAGGAGAAAATCACTGAGTGATACAGAAGTATAAATGAGGGGAACAGAATTCAATCAGGAGGCTTCTGCGTAGGGTAATATCTAAGCTGAATCCTGAATGTGGATGAGGTGTAGGAGTCAGCAGGGAGAATGGCTGGCTACAGGACTGTTGTGCAGAGGTAAGAATGAACGGTTAAGAACTGCAAATAATCTGTGGCTAGAGGATAGACTGTGAAGTGCAAGACTGAAGAAGATGAGAATAGAGATTGTTAAGGTGAAAACTGCCTAGATCATGAAAGGCTTTTATACATCATGCAAAGGGATTTGGACTTTACCCTGAGGGAACCATAAAAGGTTTTTAAGCAGGAAAGTGACATGATCAGATTTGTGTTTTAGAAATACCACAATGATTGCCAGGCAGAAAATGGATGGGAGGGGCCAGATCAGAGGCAGGGAGATGGGAGGTTAGGGAGGTTATTGCCGTAATCCCAAAGAGATGTTGAAAGCTTGACTTCACATCTCTAAATTTCAATGTGCTTATAGGTGAAACAGATAACACCTATTTGTAGGGCTCTTATGAGGCTGAATTTAAAACAATACACATGGAATGTCTATCACATAGTACCCATATTCCATAAATGTTAGCTCTTGTGATGCTTATTGGTTTTATAGAGGCTTATGATGTGGGCAACTACATGAACAGTACTGACACTCTGAGAGGGAGTATAAGGGGAAAAACAAGTGAGACCAATGTTTGTAGAAAGAATGAATGCACGGTTAATTTGATTTACCTTTCCGCAGATTAGGAGATCGAGAAAGTAGTAGAGCTATCCATTGTTTTCTTCTCCAACAACTACCACAAATCACCCTCAAATCAATGGCTCCTTCTCAAAAAAGTATTCTCCCTGGAATTCCCTAGTGGCTCAACAGATTAAGGATCCCACGTTGTCACTGCTGTGGCTCAGATCACTCTTGTGGCATGGTCCTGGCCCCAGAACTCCCGCATGCCACAGGTGCAGCTAAGACAAAAAGAGTATTCTCCCTTAACTCCCAAGAACTGCTACGTCATTTGAAGCCATCTCCATGGTCACTAACTGGATTAAAGATTGACACACGACCAAAACTGGGCCAACCATATTCCTTCCCCGGAGAACTAAAAAAATAAGAGATGCTACTCAACCTTAGTTTGCATTTGAACTGATAAGGCTAAGGTGACAATTTTCTGCTTTAAGCATGGAGAAGCAGCAAAAGCCAAGGCCAAGAAGGAAAAGTAAAGCAGACCTTAAGAGGTCATGTATCCAGAGAAGGAAGGGAGAACAGCTATACTGGTCCATAACAGCTTTCCAGTTTCTGTTTCTCATCCACAGTGAAGTTCAGCTATACTTCCTGTCGTTAAGTTCATGAGATACATTTACATCCATCCAAATGCCTTGGCCTAATTTGGGTGGGTTTCAGTTGTGCTTGTAATTATGGTGAGATACAGTTTGTAACATCAAGGATTTCCCCCCTGTAATTCTTTGTACCTCCTATAGCCCTTCCCCATTTGGACAAACTATATGGCATTGTCTTATGACAGCTGGAGGTGTGGCTGTCATCCTGTGAACATGGAAGCACAGTGGTGACAGACACAATGACAGAAGCCAACAGGTGAGGGTAACAAAGTCGAAGTATGGCAGGAAGATTAATTCCTGATTATATAGTTAAGCTGCTAGGCCAGTCCTGGCCTTGGGCTCCAGAACTCTTGTCGTGTGAGATGATTGATTTTTTAAATCACTATGGTTAGGATTTCTTTTATTTGAAGCTAAAATAATCTGTGCCAATACAGCTCCTAAGAAGGAACCTCAGAGACTTTAACTACCTTTCCCCTGTTCACCCAACTGTCAGCCCCAGTGAGGAGGAGAAACAACAGAGCCCAAAATCAGTTTGGGGGATATGAGAACAGGAAAATCAATGCCCTCATTCCCAAAAAGATCTCAGTGTAGTGGCAGGACAACAGAATAAAAGTAGTTTGGGATTGTGTTTAGGTGACTAGTCTGAGGCAGCATCCTAGGGTTTGCCCCCTGAAAGAGCCACAGGGGTGGCTGAGAAAAAGCTGATCCTTAAAAAGAGCTTAACTTTAAGAAAATGGTAAGATCTGACAATAACTTGCATGGTTAAATGTGGGGCATCTTAATGGATGCTGGTATGGATAAAGACCTTGAGGATTAAATTCACATCACCATGTGGACATTTGGGTACCACACAGACACAATCCTGGTGTCTATGGTGGAATCTATACCTAGCAAGATTAAGTTTCTACAAAGAGGATTCTTTTGAATGTCTCCTATGTGTAGGGTAATCTCTTGCAATGTTTTCTAAAAGGGGAATATTTGTACCTGCTAGATCACCCTCCCTCAAAAATATATATATATACACTCCTTACATGACCCAGAACTCACTGAAAGTTCAGATTCCCAAACAAATGAGGAACCTGCCTTATTCCCTGCCCATAAATCTCAAGACCTGACTCAGTGTTTCACTCCTTTGCCCAACTCAATAAGGAAGATGTGCACAGTTTCCAGTCTCTGTTGAATATTCTAAATAAAGCTCAAAAACTTGTGCTAGTTCCTTGAGTTTAAGGTGACTATCCCATTCTGAACCTCTCATCCTGTTCAAAGGGCTCACTGATATGAAAACCTCACCCCATCTATGGATTTTTATAAATGACAACTCCATTAATTGACCCTACTTTGCGCCATACTATGATTTGTTTCCAAATCTCTCTACTCATGACTAAGCATGAAACTGGCTTTTATCGACATCTAATACAAATGTTCACATTAAAATATAAGGTAATTCTGCTTAGGAGAATAGCCAGTCTCTCTGTACGGAATTTGGTCTAGAAAGTTTACGGATTTTCCCATAGCAAAGATTTTGCTGGCCATTTAGTACCTTAGTTCTCATAAAGCCATCCTGTTAAAGAACCTCCCCATTATAACTTTTAAAAATTACACAAAGCAAATGTATGTACATGTTTCCCCCACTCTCTGAAAGCAGAGCGTTTCTATGAAACCTTTTGTAAGCTGAAATGGTTTAAGGCAAAGAAGCAATTATTTTAGGACACGTGGTTCTAACAGATGCACAAAGTAAATCGAGACAGAGCACAGATGCTCACAGATATAGTTCAAAGCTATGGTGGCTGGATGCTGACATGCTAAGTGTAGTTCCTGGAGAAGGAGCTTGGGTGCCAACCCCATTGCTCCGGGGGCACTGCCTCTATAGCCACTCACTGTAAAGCAAACGATGAACACTATTTTCACTCTTCACCTTTTTTCATAAAAGCAAGTATTGTCTTCTGATTTCTTTCATTTAGTGAAAATAGGTACTAACTTAGGTCTTTAATGAAAGCCAAGTGGCATAAAACAAACTTTCCAAAAGAGAGAGGATAGCTACATATTCTTAGACTGGGTAGGCTTCAGAGACTGTGCCTCCAAGTGACTGAAAATCCACCTCTGGAAAGACACAGTATGGGTTTCTAAATGCCAGTATCCAAAGCTGGAGGAATCATGGGTGATCCGACATTTGAATTTCTGATTTACAAGATTAAACTGAATCCTTGGACAAAGGTCAAGTGCTCATGTTATAACTGAATATAGTCTCTTTTTAATGCTTAAAGCTTCAAAGAAGATCGTATTTCGAAATAGAAGCCACACTATCAGAATTCAGAAAAAGTGTTTGTCACCTCAGGCAAATACTTGCTACACCCAGGGCCTTAGTATTCCCAGGGTTTTGTTTCATTTTCTCCAAGGACTAAACCTGTGACTTTTCAGCCAAGTCCTTCTTCCTACCCTTCAGTTCTATACTGGAGATGAGAAGACATAAGTTTCTACAAGACTTTGCTAAAAACCTTACTTCATTCTTTATTCAGAAGGGAATTTTCCTGTGCAGTTTAAAGAACATCCCAAGGACAATGACAAAGCAGGGCCCTGTCAAGATACCAAACCTATACTTCAGCTAATGTGAAGTTCTATTTTCTTCAGGAAAAAGGAGACAATGTAGATTTTTGTCTGTTTCAAGCTGCTACCACAATGTGAGAATGTCCTCTATAATCACGTAGCCCATATAACAGTTTCGTCTACTTGGCATTGTGGTACCAAATCTTGTCAATTCATTTACCAACCGTTTCTATTTAGGATTTATTAACCTTAGATATTATACATGATATGTCATAAATATTATAGGCACAAAATTTATTAAATCCATTTATATAGGTGAAAAATTCCTATCACTTTATTTAGAGCAATAGAGCAGAAATATCAACATAAAGGATTATAATATTAAACTGCTCTAGATTAGACTGGCTAACCTAAAAGTGTAAAGTTTGATCCCATCCCATGAGGATGCGGGTTTGATCCCTGGACCCACTCAGTGCGTCAAGGATCTGGGGTTGCCGTGAGCTGTGGTGTAGGTTGCAGAGGTGGCTTGGATCCCACGCTGTTGCGGCACTGGCAGAGGCCAGCAGTTGCAGCAATGATACAACCCCTAGCCAGGGGACTTTCATATGCTGCAGGTGTGGCCCTAAAAATCTAATTAATTGATTAATTAAAGTATAAAGTTTATCTTTGTCTTCAGCGTTCCACACAACTCTTAAAGTGCTGGAAGTGCTCCAGTTCACATCACCCAAACTTACAGGCAGTATCTGGATCCATTTTCCAAGCCATCTTCTTCTGCAGCTTAAAAATAATAAAATAGGATTTTCCTGACCACTCACTCAGGCTAATGAACTTATTCTCAATCCTATTAGAGGCCATCCACTAACCATAATTCATCAATCCAAACACTATTGAAGTGACAATTACTAATATCTCCCATTTTAGGCTTTTCCAGTCTTTGCTGCTCTTCAAAACAGATAGAAATGTTTTGACGCAGAAAAAGTTCATTTTGTGCATAATTGTTCTAAATTGCTTAATAGAGGTGTTTTGACTGTTAGGAATAGAAAGAGTGCTTTTAATTACCTGATGAAGTTTTGTCAATTACTCAAAGTCAACATCTTATTACATTAATGTCACACTGAATCTCTCTGGCGAATGTCTAACCATGTCCAAGAACTGCTATTTTATTTAACTCAAGCTATTTTTTGGGGGGAACATGCTGGCATGTGCTGTTGAGAATGCCATTTTGTAATAAATGTCATTTATCTATATAATAAAATCAACACCATTTGCTGATGAAATACACCATTTGCTGATAAAACATATATATATATATATCTATGTATATATATGTTGTATCTTTCTCTAACATTTTTCCAAAGTGCAACTCATCACCACTTTTCCAGGGTCTGATGTAGGCTATCTCATATCATAGCTGACAGTACTGGAGAAAGAGCAGAATGTCAGAATAAAAAAAATATGCATAGTAGTTTATTACTTTTTGTTCGTGACATTGTATTGAATATGATTTCTTAGTGTGCATCTCTCTGTAGCTTATGTCATATGTCAAATTAATCGGTTCTTTTCTAACAGACTCTAAGAGAGCCCCCAATGATCCTTGTCTGTTGGCATGCATTCCCTTGTATAATCCCCTCCACCTGAGTGTGAACAGGATATGTCACTTGTTCTAACCAACAGAATACAACAAAGGTGACAGGATGTCACTTCTGTGATTACATTACATTAGATTGTAACTTCTGGCTTTCTAGACCTCCTGGCTGGCTTTGATGAAACAAGCTACCATGTTGTAAACTGCCTATGGAGAAGGCCATGTGGCAAGGAACTGCTGACAGCCAGCAAAGAACTAAGGTTCTCAGGAAAACAGCATGCAAGGACCTGAATTCTGCCAAAAACCACATGACTGGAAGTTGCTCCTTACCAGTTGAGCCTTCAAATGAGACTCGAGCCCTGGCTGACCCCTTGATTGCAGCCTTGTGAGGGATCATGAAGCAAAGGATTCAGTTACATTGTGCACAGAATTCTGACCCACAGAAACTGTGAAATAAGAAATGTGTTGTTTTAACCAGCTCTGAGGGAAAAAATAAAAATAATTTAAAAAAAAGAAATGTGTTCTTTTAAGCCACCAAGTTCATGTTAATTGTCTATGCAGCAATAGATAACTCAGATTTCAATAAGAATATAGTCAAAGTTATGACAGAATGACCACCATTAACAAGTGGACAAATAATTGCTGGAGAGGGTGTGGAGAAAAGGGTACTCTCCTACACCGTTGGTGGGAATATAAATTGGTACAACCACTATGGAAAATAGTATGAAGGTACCTCAGAACACTAAATATAGAACTACCATATGACCCAGCAATCCTACTCTTGGGCATATATCCAGACCAAACTTTCCTTGAAAAAGATACATGCACTCCTATGTTCGTTGTAGCACTATTTACAATAGCCAAAACATGGAAACAACCTAAATGTCCATCGACAGATGAAGAGATTAAGAAGATGTGGTATACATACACAATGGAATACTACTCAGCCATAAAAAAGAACAAAATAATGCCATTTGCAGTGACATGCATGGAACTAGAGACTCTCATACTAAGTGAAGTAAGTCAAAAGAGAAAGACAAATACTACATGATAACACATATCTGGAATCTAAAATATGGAACAAATGAACCTTTCCACAGAAAAGAAACACATGGACTTGGAGAAGAGACTTGTGGTTGCCAAGGAGGAGGAGGAGGAGGGAGTGGGATGGACTGGGAGTCTGGGGTTAATAGATGTAAATTATTGCATCTGGAGTGAATAAGCAATGAGATTCAGCTGCATAGCACAGGGAACTCTAGTCACTTATGATGAAACACGATAGAGGATAATGTGAGAAAAAGAACGTATATATATGTGTGACTGAGTCACTTTGCTGTACAGTAGAAACTGACAGAACACTGTAAAGCAACTATAATGGAAAAAATAAAAATCATTTTAAATTTAAAAAAGAATTATGTTTTCTATGACTAAAAAATGAATATAGTCAAACTATGGATAGATTCCTATAAGCATTTTAGTCTTTTGGGGGCTGCACCCACGGCATATGAAAGTTCCCAGGCTAAAAAAAAAAAAAAAAAAATAGAGTTCCCGTCGTGGCCCAGCGGAAACAAATCCGACTAGGAACCATGAGATCATGGGTTCGATCCCTGGCCTCACTCAGTGGGTTAATGATCCGTGAGCTGTGGTGTAGGTCACAGACATGGCTCGGATCTGGCGTTGCTGTGGCTGTGGTGTACACGGAAGTTGTAGCTCCGCTTAGACCCCTAGCCTGGGAACCGCCATATACTGCGGGTATGGCCCTAAAAAGCAAAAAAAAAAAACACAGAAAAGAAAAGAAAAAAGTTCCTAGGCTAGGGGTCAAATCAGAGCTGCAGCTACTGGCCTATGCCACAGCCACAGCAACGCCAGATTTGAGCCACATCTGCAAACTATACCTCAGCTCATGGCAACACCAGATCCTTAATCCACTGTGTGGGGCTAGGGACAGAACCTGCATCTTCACAGGTACTAGTCAGATTTGTTACCATTGAGCCACGACAGGAACTCCTCAATTTCCTTTTTTTTTTATTGAAATATAATCGACATAAAAGGACAATTCTTTTTTGCCATAAGAAAAAATATGCATATTTTGTTAAGAAATTAAATCCTTTGTATATATTGAACCCTTATCAAGAGTTAAAAGTTATTATTTGAATATAATAATTCATACATTTTGTAATATTATCAAACCTCATAAAATAATATTATAATATTAGATTCTAGAGAATAGGGGCATGTAAGCAGTGAACTGAAAACTCTCTTTGTGTCACAAACCAAGTTCTTTTTTTCTTAGTAGCAACTGAACTCACTTCATTTTTTTTTTTTTTCAGCTGCACCCATGGCATGTGGAAGTTCCCAGGCCAGGGACTTATACCCCACCACAGCAGCAACCTGCTCCCCTGCAGTGACAAGCTGGATCCTTAACCCACTGCACCATAGGGAGCTCCTAAACCCACTTCCTAATGAAAAACAAGACAGTATTACAGTTCTACAGTTCTGCTCTCCTTTCAATAATCAATAGTCTTCTCTTCGGTTATGTAAGAAACTAGAGTGTTGCACCATTTTCTCCATTAGCAGTTCATCATTATTCTTCAATCATCTAATTAAACTGGACGAAGAAAGCAATTTTTGTACACGATGTACAATTAAAAAATAACACAAATAAGAATTTTCCAGTGACACTCCAAATCACAGATAACTGCACAGTTGTAAATCAGGTCAGTTGATGAAAGATGATTCAGTACATATGAAGCATTCAACTAGTCATACTGCACACGTGTACGGTTATTTACACCCCAGGAAAAATACAATACGTAGTGCTTATTAAAGTCTTTAGAAGCAACCCAAGTCAACACTGCAAAGAATTCTAAATTATTTACTCCTAAAACTATCTTCATAGAACCACTAGTAGATCATAATCTATACAATTTTTATTATTTACTGAATCATACATTTGAAAGATTCTGAAGCATTTCCCTATACATTATCCTGTTCCGGTTTTATACCTGTCATGAAGTTGGCAGTGAAGTTTTTATTAATCCCATTTCTAGATAAGAAAATGAAGAGTCAGAAATGTTAGTTTGTTTCTTTTAGAGCAAACTGTTGAAAGTAAAATGGAAATACAGGAAATAAAGGTTATGAGACCATTACCTTTAAGGAATATTTTTGAAAGCACCATCTCTGCAGGAAGAAATCTAAATTCTTATGCTTAATTCAATAGGCATTTTCCACCTTTGACTTTCTCATATATATTTAGGCTTCATTAGCTTTAGTTATTTAGTATTTAGTAATGTATTTCAGAAATCCATAAACACGTTTAATGGTCTTCTCTGAACTGCACTGAAATTACACTGTAATTTATAATGTATTCACATTTTCATTAAAATATTGTTTGTACCCCAGTTATAATAGTTTATAATCCCCTTTGCCATTTGTAATTCCATTGCTCCTTGAAATTATGTCTCAAGCCCTACTTCTTCCACAAAGCCTCCTCTGACAATTTCGTCAAGTATTGATCTTCACCTTCCTTAACAGTTGTTAACGTATATTTAACAGAACACAAATTTAAGGTACAATTTGATTACATTCATTTTATATATTTAAATTAGCTAAGCTAGCCTGTTTCTGGTCTCTCTTGTACAACCTGCTTTCAATAGTGCCATAACACAGGCAGGTATATTTAAAGTGAAACACAATACTACTTCTATATGTATTCATAGCACTTTATCCTAAATTTTCTCCAACCTGAAACATTATTACATAATGCCTTTTATTGTATCTTCTCTTACATGAGACTCTATGGTATTTGTGGAGATGACAATTTATATACTGTACATATAGTCCAGTGCTAGGGACATTGTAGGGGCTTGGGAATTACTCACTGATTAGCTATTGCATCCAAAATCCTAGTCATCATCCTAACAATTACCAAGCTGGCGTTGCTGTGGCTGTAGTGTAGGTCAGCACCTGCAGCTTTGATTCAACCCCTAGCATGGGGACTTCCATATGCCACAGGTACAGCCCAAATAAATACATAATCAGAAAATTAGATGGGTTAATAGAGGGACAGGAGGATGAATAGATGGATATGTGATAGAACAAGTAGAGTAAAAAGTTAATAGTAAATTAGGTGGCATGAATAGATTTTATTGTAAAATTATCTCACTCTAAAATTCTTTCAACGCTGCTGTATGTTTGAATTTTTTTAAATAAAACATTGCTGAGAAAAAAGATATCTAGGCCTTCAAGAGACAGAATTTCAGTGTTAAAGCTACAAAGAAAAATTAAGACAAAAATATTATATCAAAATCATATTTCCTCTTGCTTTTTTCCATAGCTTCATGCTACAGGTCTCTGAGCTGCACCTCTCTATCTCGTGTGAAATAAATCCATCCCTTCAAGGATTCTGAGTGTTATCAAAAAAGAAACACTCAGACTCTTTGCAACTGCAGTTTTGACTTAAAACTCTTTTTATCTTCTGTGCTTTTATCTTATGGTTCTGATTTATAGTTTCTAGATTTTGGTAACCCCAACCAAATCAAAATGGGAATGAGCACTAACTAGTAACATTATTTCTAAAAAGAAAATAAAAACAAGGAGTCAGGAAGAAAAGAAAATTATTTAAAAGAACATGAGTAATGTTATTCTCCAGTAAAAGAGTACAAATCTAGCTGAAAGCGCTTATCTTCTCTCACTAAAATGGGAAAAGAAAACATAAAAATTATAAACCTACACAGAAAAAGGAAATGGGAGAGAAGATAATAACCAACAAGTGATGTCAACGACTTAGAAGACAGAAAGTAGATGGTAGAGTTACCTGGTGGCTCATCAGGTTAGGGATCCAGTGTTGCTGCTGCTCTGGCTCAAGTCACTGCTGTGAACAACAGGTTCAGTCCCTGTCCCAGGAACTTCCACATGTCATGGGTGCAGTTAAAAAAAAAAAAGAGGAGTTCCCTTTGTGGCTCAAGTGGTTAACGAATCCGACTAGGAAGCATGAGGTTGCGGGTTCGATCCCTGGCCTTGCTCAGTGGGTTAAGGATCCGGCGTTGCCGTGAGCTGTGGTGTAGGTTGCAGACACGGCTCGGATCCCGCGTTGCTGTGGCTGTGGCGTAGGCCGGCGGCTACAGCTCCTGTTAGACCCCTAGCCTGGGAACCTCCATATGCCGCGGGTGCGGCTCTACATAAAGGCAAAAAGACAAAAATAAATGAATAAATAAAAATAAAAAAAGAAAGAAAGAGGGAAAAAAGTAAAAATAAATAAATAAATTGGCTAATTTAAATTTTTTTTAATTAAAAAAATGTTGTAAAGACTACAAAAGCAGGGAAAGGCTCCAGTATTGTCATTGCAGTGGCTTGGCTCGCTGCAGTGAAGTGAGTTTGATCCCTGACCCCGGGAACTTCCACATGCTGTGAGCATGATCAAAAAAAAAAAAAGGAAAGAAAGAAGAAAAGGAATATGGAACAGCACCAATGGACCCAGAAGAGCAGAGGTATAGCTCACTGCCTTCAGAAAAGCTTATTGTACTGGCAGAGCCTAAGAGAGCTTAAGACTTGGTGGCTTCAGGTACTTTGGAAGGTGAGAGTTAGGTATGGAGTTGAAAATAAAAGGATTTGTTGAAAGCCTGTACAGCAAAATGAAAAATCCCTAGTTCTACCCATAACTCGTGCAATTAGGCCATCACTCTCTATCCTCTGCCATCCCCTTGCAGAATACCAGAACTATTTTGTCAGAAAAAAATCAGTAGAGACCCTACAGTCAGAAAGACCAGACCAGAGTGAAGGGTGATGGACTGGGACTGGAAACAGCAGCAATGCTCCAGAGCCAGTTTGTACCAGCTCCCAGGAACTATTAAATTTTAGGAATTTTGTAAAACAGTTGTCAAATACAGCCATTTAAAAAAATTAAATTATATAAGCCTACAACTAAATAAACTGTATCACAAACAGACATAACGGAGTTCCCGTTGTAGCTCAGTGGGTTAAGAACCCAACTAGCATCCATGAGGATGCAGGTTTAATCCCTGGCCTCACTCAATGGTTTAAGGACCTGTGTTGCTGCAAGCTTCAGTGTAGGCACAGATGCGGCTTGGATCCAGAGTTGCTGTGACTATGGCATAGGCCAGCAGTTCCAGCTCTGATTTGACTCCTTGCCTGGGAACTTCCATATGCTTTAGGTGTGGCCCTAAAAAAAAAAAAAATTGACATAATATATACTCAAAAGCCATAACTTTCCAATTATTTTTACTGTATTTTTTATGCTCCTGAGATTATTAACATCTATTGTATCTGTATTTACACCTATTGTATCTACATGGTGGAAATACTACATAATGATGAGCTACTGTGTGTGTCTTCCCACCTCTGCATCATGACATCATGTTAGTAGCCTGAAATTGGACAAGGTCAGAATATTTACACCACAAATATTGGTGGTTACAAATAAGGACTTTTTTTTTCTTTCAAAAAGTTAATTGCTAATATTTACCAACACATCACAGAAAAGGCAAAAGTCTAGGAATGACTTGTGAGACCCATAATCGCTTCTACCACCCCTACTCCTGCTCCTAGGTACCTGCTTGCAGGTATCTATAAACCTTTCTGAGGAGTCTTCTTTGACAAAATTTAAATCCTAAAAGAAAATATCTGCAGATACTGCTCTTTTGGAGTTTCAAAAAAAAAAAAAAAGCTTACTTGCTACTCAACCACCCTGCTAGGAAGTCCACTCACATACATAAATCTCCCAATCAACTTCCTAGGACATTTTTCAAATATAAAAGACAACTTTTTATCACTCAACAATTGAAGAGAGCCTTCAACCTAAAAAACAACGAACAAAACAGTAACTCAGAAGAAATACAGACAATGCAGGTAGCAGAAGAAAACTTTTCAAAACAATAATTAACAATTTCAGATTTGAAAGAGAATGTTAACTCCATGAAAACAAGACAAGATGTATTTCTTAAGAACTATCAAACAAAATGTCTTGGAAATTAAAAATCTAATAGCTGAAATAAACAATTCAGTAGAATGGATGAGAGCTAAGACTGAGGAAATTTCCCAGAAAATTAGAACTGTGAGAAAAAAAAAAGGGAGTGGGGGAAAGTAAGGAGAAAAAGATAAGAAAATTAATCCACAAGCTCCAACTAAACTAATAGGAGTTCCAAAAGTAAACTAGAGAAAAATGAAAGGGAAAAATGAACCATGCTTCAGGTAGAAGTCATTTGGATGAAGGTGACAAAATAGCCACGCAAAAATGGCAAAAGTAAAAAAAGTGTTTATCTCATATAACACGAGGTCTAGAGGTAGGCTGTTCCAGGTTTGGGGCTTTGACTCAGTCAGCTCTGCCATTTCTCAGTATTTTGATATTTTGTCCTTAGGTTTGTCCCCTCTTCATAGCAAGGCAGCTTTCAAAATTTTAAAGTGACAGCATGCCCTTTCACAATCACACCCAAAGCAGCGAAAATGAGACAACACAATGAGCTCTTCCCATGCATATCTGACTCATATCAGAAAATAAAATCATCCCCTGAAACGCCCCCTCCCCCTAGCAGACTTCTTTTATTTCACTAACCAGAAAAGCATCACCATGGCCACCATTAGTTACAAGTTAAAGTGAAAAAACAAGTATCTGGCAAATGAGAATGAGACTGCATGACTGGCTTTAACATTCATTATGCATTTGTGCTCTGAGACTGGGCACATTGCTGTCTGAATAAAATCAGAATTCTGTCAGCAAGGAATATGGGAAGAATAGCTGCTGACCAGGCAGCTAAGAGTATCTTCTATAACAATGCTATGCGAATGTCAAGAACTGAAGGACACAGATCTCCAGAGTGAAATGGTATATCAAAGGCTAACTACAGTGAAAACACCCAAAGACCAACACAAAGACATCTTCTAAACACTTCTTAAAAGTATATTTAAAGGTTAGGAAATCAGAACAACACTACACTTCTCAACAGATACAAATTAGAAAAAAAGGAAGCAGTGCCTCTAAAACTCGTAGATAAAATCCATTTTCAAGCTAGTATTGTATACCCAACTAAATTATCACTTTTTTGGATATTCAAGGCCTCAAAAAGTTTACTCCACATGTATTAGTTCTTAGGATGCTATTAGAGTATGTGCTTCAGCAAAGCGAAGGAGTAAACCAAGAAAGAAAGTCATGGAATTCCAGAGATATGGAATAGCAGGCCTAGACAAATTAAACTGAAAGAGGGCAGGGCCCAAGAAGGAGTTTCCAGGAAGAAATCAAATTTATAGAGTATCTGATGTGTTCAACTGTCTTTCTGGGAAGAATTAACAAAAATCACCCCTCCAAAGAACAAAGAAATGATAAAATGAAATAATAACAAACCTGTAGAAAAATAAAAAGCTGTTATCAGGGAATTAATGATCCCAGGTTGTCTCTGAGGTGCTATGTGTTCGATGCCTGGCCAAGAGCAGCAGGTTAATAATCCTGCATTGCTGTGGGTGTGGCATAGGTTGCAGAGGCAGTTCGAATTCAATCACTGGCCCTGGAACTTTCATATTCTGCGGGTATGGCCAAAAAAGAAAAAAAAATTGTGTCTGAAAGAAAATATGCTTAGGAAATACTATGAATATTTGTAATATCATATTATTATAAATAATACACCACAATAAGTCAGGGTTTTTTTGGCCACACCGTGTCATGTGGAAGTTCCCAGGCCAGGGATCAAACCCATGCCTCAGCAGCGACCCAAGCTGTTGCAGTGACAACACTGGATCCTTAACCCACTGTGCCACAAGAGAACTCCAATAAGTCAGTTTTTAAAGCTGATGAATCAAAAGTATATGGATATTATTTAGCTACACAAAAGCAAATACTACAAGAAATAGTTGTTAATGAACATTCTTGAAGGAGGTACTGTATGAGAAAACACAGAAGTAGGAAAACTCAAGGAGCATTCAAAGAACAAGTAGCCCAGCTTGTTTATACCATAAGGAATCTGTAAAGGAAAAGTGGGAGATAAAACTGAAGTGACAGATTGGGGTCATACTGTGGCAGTTTCAAATGCTAGGCTGAGGATTCTGTATGTAAACAGTACTGAGTCTTAAGTAAGGGAGTGACATAATGAGACCTGAGCTCCAAGTAAGATTGATCTAGCAGTAATATGTGGGTTAATTAAAGTAACAAAAACCTAGAGAACATGACACTTAGTAGGTTCTATTTCATAGTCCCAGTAAGAGTTTTCAAGTTTTTTTGTGACATAATGGTGACAATGAGAATGGGAAAAAATGACATTACCCTCAAAGATATCTGAAAACAATGTTGTAAGGAATTGTTTACTAAATGGGTATAGGAAGAAGCTAAGGTAGAGTTAAAAATAACTACATGGATTTGAGTCTTAAAGAAAAAGACCGTAGTGCTGTGGAAACCAATAATGGCATTTGTTCAGGACAGAAAGCAAGTTTAGGGTAAAGATCGATTCCAAAAATATCCATTGAAAATGCACCAAATACCAAGCACTAATGTAGGCACATACCAAGCACTAATGTAGGCAACAGCAGAGAGCAAAACATACGTAAGTTCCTACCCTTGTGGAGCTTACATTCTGGTGGGGGAAGACAGATAAAACCAGTTAAGTGCTGTGAACACTGGAGGTCCAAAGCAGAAATATGAAACTGTGAAACTGGGCGTTTGATATGATTAATTTGCATCTAGAAATGAGTTTGAGGAGTTTCCGTCGTGGCTCAGTGGTTAAAGAATCCGACCAGGAATCATGAGGTTGCAGGTTCGATCCCTGGCATCTCTCAGTGGGTTAACGATCTGGCGTTGCCATGAGCTGTGGTATAGGTTGCAAACGTGACTCAGATCCCGCATTGCTGCGGCTGTGGGGTTGGCCGGTGCCTACAGCTCCTGTTAGACCCCTAGGCTGGGAACCTCCTTCTGCCATGGGTGCAGCCCTGAAAAGACAAGAAGACAAAAAAAAGAAAGAAAGAAAGAGATGAGTTTGAGGAGTTCCTATTGTGGCTAGCAGGTTACAAACCCGACTAGTATCCATGAGGATACAGGTTCCATCTCTGGCCTCACTCAATGGGTTAAGGATCAGCTCACAGCAAACTCACTTGTTTTATTTTATCTTTATTTTATTTTATTATATTTTATTTTATCTTATTTTATTTTTAGGGTCACACCCACAGCATATGGAGGTTCCCAGGCTAGGAGTCAAATCAGAGCTGCAGCCGCCGGCCTACACCACAGCCACAGCAATGCCAGACCCCCACCCTCACCACACCCAGTCTGCAACCTACACCACAGCTCATGGCAATGCCAGATCCTTAATCCACTGAGTGAGGCCAGGGATCGAACCTGCATCCTCATGGATGCCAGTCAGATTCTTTCCACTGAGCCAAGACGGGAACTCACAGAATTTTAAATATTAAAATGAGAAATAACTGTCAGTTCAACCGTAGGTTTCACATAATTAATACCTGTAGAAAGTGTATGTAGGTAGATGTCTGACTCCTTCTTGCTTATCACAGATCAGAGTTAGGAGAATTAACTGAACGACGTCAAGGCTGTGATAGACTCATGCAATTATTAAACGCTTGGAGAGACACTTGAATAGAGCAGTAATTCTTCTGCCTAGCGAGCTGTCCACCATCTTCCCAGACATGATGTCAAGCTCCCTTTGACTCCCTTTTTCTAGTCTCCTTACAGATTCTTCCCTGCATTCCTTTTTATTTAGAACAATATACAGTTCTTTTGGAACTGGGATACTGTTAGATGGTATTATTACGATGTGTGGAATCTGGAGGTTTGATGCAGATTAGAATGGCAATAGCTTCATCTCTGAAGTATTTAGAACCGTCCAGGAACTTTTCCAGCACTCATGGGTGGATACTATATGTCATAATATCCTGAGAGACCTTGAGAAAACATTCAGGACAAACATCTTAAACTATGATCGTGTTCTTATATCCCCTTCTACTCATTTTGGCACATGACTTAGTTTGGTATAAGAGAGGCTGAACTGGGAATCAAGTGAAAATGTGTTGCTATTGAAGATGTGTTACTCTTTATTGTTTAGCACCTACAATATGCCAGACATTTTGCTAAATGTTAGGGATGGAATAGAGTTCCTCAGGGAGTTTGCAGTTGATTGTGGCAGAAAATATAAAGCTCTATCAAAGTTAATTCCTGTGAATCTGTCAAATATCACATCACACTCCTGGCCCCTATAATGCCAGGACCCATCATGAAAACAAATAAAGTTTCTAAGAATTCTGCAAGCCGGGCCTATCTCTACCGTTACCCCAACAAAGCCATGGATACTTAGGGGGGTGTCCCGGTCATGGTAACAGCTAGCAACAATAGCGAATATAGACAGAAGAGAACAGGTGGAATCTTGAACATGTGTAGGCAAGAAAAGAGAGCCAAGAACAGAACCATGAAAAATGTCTACACCTACAAGACGAACAAGAAGAAATGAAGCCAGAAAAGGAAATGGGAATAATTTGAGGAGAAATAGGGAAAGCAGTCCGATACTGTGCCACAGAAAGCAAGGAAGCATGAGGGCAAGGAACAGCAGTAGACACTGGTGAGCCATTGGATTCTGAGACAAAAAAAAAAAAAAACATTGGTCATCTTTAAGTGGATAATTTCAATGAGATGGTGGGGTCTGAAGCCAGAACACAAGATTGATACTACTGAGTAGGTGCATGGTAGAGAAGCAGCAAAAATGAGTGTTTCCTAGAAGGGCAAGAACCCAGCACCAACTCTGTCTTTCCTCAAATAACCTTGACTCGGGAGGGGGAAAGGCACCCCTCTGTCCAGAGAGGCCATCTCTTCCATACTATAGGGTGACCAACTCTTCAACTATGCTCAGGATTTCCCCTATTTTAGCAACAAAAGTCCCGCATGTGGGGAAACCTCTCAGTCCTAGGTAAACTGATAGCATTGGCACTTGATATTGATATAGGTAGGTATGAACCTTTATTTTGGTGACGTTTTAGATAGCTGCTGGTAATGAGCACTTTAAAACAATTTTATTGTGGTATAATTTATATACCCTAAAATTTACCAGTTTGGGTGATCATTTATACTAAGTCTTAACCCAGGCTGTTCAGTAAAATCACTGGGAAGATTTCAACGAATATCAGTGACAAACCCTCATTCCCAGGGATGCCTGAGGCCCAGTGTTTTTTTTTTTTTAAACAAACCCAGTCGAATCAAGATCCATTGGTTTAAAGTAAGGAACAATACACAGTATCAATGCTTTTCTAAGTTTTCAAGGAGAAATGAAGGAAGCACTCAAATGGATATGATAATGAGGGTTCTTGAGTAAATATTTGAAAAAGTAGAAAAAAGACTATTTCAAGTATTTTTTGTTTTGAATTCTAGTGCCAAATTCTAGAACTTAGATGTATTTTTTCCTTTCATTAAAATGCAGTATAGTAATTATCCTGGTACGAAAATTATAATGTATGTCCACATTTTGCATAAAATCCTGCTTCTGATTACACAACAGTCCTAGAAATAAGGAAGCATAATTTTTAATTTTATACAGATGAATACATGTTTCCTTTGAATGTGTAAAAGACTATGTTTCAAAATTCGAGTCTTCGGTCAGCATTCTAAGTCTTTACATGCTAAAATGTCATTGATTTCTATGTAAAAGGAGATTGTCTTTTCTACAGCAGTATTATTCTGACTTCAAATCAATTAAAGATAGCCTGCTATATAGCCACAAGAGACTCCCTAATAAATCAATGCTAATTCCAAAAGATGTTCTAGCATTTTAAAATTTTATTCACTAAGGCATATTGATTCATATCGAACAGGGCTGGCATCCAAAAAGAGTACAACACTTGAAATTATTATTATAGATGCCCAGTACTAGTTATGATAGAGAAAAAGACCCAATATAAAAGCTATTTTGTGATTAATAATAGTACAGTGATTATGAGTCAGTTCACAACTTCAATAAGAAAGCAATATAATTTTATTTGTCTACAACCTAACTTAGTTTCTCTATCAAACCCTAATCCTGGCACAGTCAGGTATAGTCATGCTCTGTTCTTGCATGTCTCAAATAGGTATAAGTTACACCCTCTCCTTGGGCCTTTGTCCAAAAAAGAAAGGCCCAAATCATCAATGTGAGATCCACGAATATCTATTTTCCATTGCTTCCTTTCTGTCTCTCTTCTTTCAGGGCACCCTGATAAAGGGCATCTCTGAAGAATCCACAGCTAACATCTTATTTGGTGGGAATTCTTTTTTCTTTTTTTTTTTTTTTTGCCTTATCTAGGGCTGCATCCGCACATATGGAGGTTTTCAGGCTAGGGGTCTAACAGGAGCTGTATCTGCTGGCCTTCACCACAGCCACAGCAATGCGGGATCCGAGTCGTGTCTGCAACCTACACCACAGCTCACGGCAACGCAGCTTACTTAACAGTGACAGAATGCTTTTTCCCTAAAAACAGGAGCAAGAAGAAGATGTCCACTCTTGAAACTTCTACTCAGTATTGCCCTGGACAACGTAGCCAGGTGCAGACAGGCAAGTAAATGAAATAAAAGTCATCCAGATTAGAAAACAAAAAGCAAAACTATCTCTATTTGCAGACAATATTGATTTCATACACAGGAAATCCTAATGAATCTCCCAAGAACTGCTAGAGCTGATAAAACAATTCATAAGGTTGAAGAATAATACAAAATCAGTTAAATTTCTCATCACTAGCAATAAACAATCCCAAAATGATAATCATCAGACAAAAGCAAATCAAAACCATAACATATATTTAATTTATATATAATTATATTTATTTAAATATTAAACATAATATTAAACATAAACATTAAATATACATATATTATACAATATATATTATATTATATGTTATATAACGTATATAAAATATAATGTGTATTATCATATTATATAATTA
>PVHT021183629.1:9008099-9152442 GCA_004024745.2 Catagonus wagneri | reverse complement strand
GCGGGTTCGATCCCTGGCCTTGCTCAGTGGGTTAAGGATCCGGCGTTGCCGTGAGCTGTGGTGAAGGTTGCAGACGCGGCTCGGATCCCGCGTTGCTGTGGCTGTGGCGAAGGCCGGCGGCTACAGCTCCTGTTAGACCCCTAGCCTGGGAACCTCCATATGCCGCGGGTGCGGCTCTACATAAAGGCAAAAAGACAAAGAAAAAAAAAAAAAGTTTGTCTTATTGTTATTATTGTCTTAAGGTTTGCTTCAAATAGTCTCATTCAGATATAGATGCTGAGGCCCTGCAAGACCAAAAATTAACAACAGTAACATATTCAATTCAGAAAAAAAATATGTAAAATTCTGCTATGCACTGTGTGCAATACTAAGAGGAATAAGACTATCCCTACCCTCAAGGAATTTACTTCTAGTATTCTAGAAAGACATGTAAACCAGTAATTGCAATACAGCTTGACTAATTCTAGTGACAGGGTTAGGGAATAAGGAATAGGGAATAGTACATTTTAATCATCTATAAAATGAGGTGGTTGAACAAGACCATCTCAAAGGCCCCTGTTTTAAAATTCTATGATTCTGTAATCAATAGTCTGGCTTTTTAAAATGTGAAAAAGCCTCAAGAAACGTTAAGATAAGCTTCTAGCTTATTCATGAACACTTACAATTTATTGATTCAGAATTATATTACATAACAGTAGTAGTTATACATGATCCGAAAAAATAATTCATTCCTGAAAGTCATTTAATTTTTATTGATTTTTTTTTTAAATATTTGGATGTTCTATTTTGAACTTCCTCAGGGGATAGCCCAATATAACATACTACATTAATCTCAATATCTAAATATGTTGCCGAGGGTAAAAATATTTTTATTAATTCCAAGAATGATGCTGCTATATAAAAACACTGAATTTTAAAAAGGAAATTTCCTTGGGGAAAAAAATAATTTTGGTCTCTACTACAAAATAACTTATTTTGAAAGCTAATAATTGGAGTATTTTTAAGACATTAAATGCTTCCTTTCTTTAATGAGAATTACTCACTATTATTATTATTCAGTGTTCATTTATAATAAAAGATCAGCTGAATTTCTTAATGCCAAATGAGTTTCTCCTAATGCTTTTGATTCTCCCTGAAATCTACTCAGTCCCTTATATCTAAATGGAAATTTCACTAGTTTCAGAGAAAATTACATGATTCAGATAAACTATATTAGTTTCAAACATGAAATCAAAGTATATGGTTTACATTCATGGATCTCCTTTATGAAATCTGACATTTATGTGCCCCTTTAGTCCTTCCTTCCTCTACTCTTCACTGTCTTCTCTCTCTAGCTCTCTTTTCTCCTTCCTTTCAGATTCTTACTAAATAAATATAAAACTTAGGTATATGTGACCCATGTAGTCTATCCCAGGATGGTGTCACAAAAGAAAACAGTCCAAGAACAAAAATAAAAAATAAGGCAAGTCAGGAGTTCCCACTATGGCACAGCAGGTTGAGGATCCAGTGTTGTCTCTGTGGCAGCATGGGTTCAATCCTCAGCCCAGAACAGTGGGGTTAAGGATTGGGAATCGCCACATGTGTGGCATAGGTTGCAGATGCGGCTCAGATTCGATCCCTGGCCCAGGAACTTGCATATGCCACAGGTGTGGCGGGAAAAGAAAACCAAAAAGAAAAAAAATGTCAAGTCCTTTACCTGTGTTGTTCAAATAGAAGAGATCTCACAATTCATTTCAACACTTCTTAAAATTCCCCACACAGAGAACAGATTTGTGGTTGTTAAGAGGGAGGTGGGGAAGGGATGGAGTGGGAATTCGAGGTTAGCATATGCAAACTATTATATATATAGAATGGATGACAAAGTTCTACTGTATAGCACAGGGAACTATATTTAATATCCTGTGATAAACCATAATGAAAAAGAATATTTTCAAAAGAATGTGCCTGGGAACCTCCATATGTCATAGGTATGGCCCTAAAATGCAAAAAAAAAACCAAAAAAACAAAAAACAAATCCTACCATTATGTTCAAGTAATTTGTGTTTTCTCTAGTATCTTTACTCACATTCTTCCAATGCCTTTTTCATGATAAGTGACTCTTGCAATGTCTTCTCTGAATTCTAGTTTACCTAATCTACTTCTAGATTAATTATCCTAAGTACTGTTTTATCTTGTCACTCCCTTTAAAAAATGCAATAATCTAAATGTCCACTGACAGATGAATGGGTTAAGAAGATGTGGTATATACACATGATGGATTTAGAATTTGAATATATATATATAACAGACTGACTTTGTTGCACACCTAAAACTAACAGAACATTGTTAATAAACTATATTTTTCCCCTCCACATCCATAGCATGTGGAAGTTCCTGGGCCAGGGATCGAACCTGTACCACAGCAGTGACCCAAGACATAGTAGTGACAACACTGGATCCTTAACCGGCTGAGCCACCAGAGAATTCCAACCATACTTCAATTTTTTTTAATGGCTTAAAAAAAATCGCTTCGTCCTTACAAAGTAACCCTGATTGCCACTCATGATCTAAGCTGGCCCAATGAGTTCTTTCCCTGAAAGATTTAGAAGGGAAACTGACTTACGATTAGATCAATTACAACTTTTCTGGGTTGCGAGTATCAGAATCTATTGCATTTTAGAGCAACTGTGTCCATAACTTGGAAGTGAAGAGAACAGAGGCAATGAAACCTGTCAGGAAGCCATTGGAAGGGCCCAGGAACAAGATTTAGTGATGACTGGATGTAGGAGGTGACCGGGGTGGTGGGGACTGAGGATGACTGTAAATATGGCTGGATGAGGGGTAGAGAGTAAGGAAGAGAATACTAAAGAATTTGGGACATGATACTGAGCTCAGTTATACATGAGATAACTTATATGGAAGCACCCAGCACAATTCCTACGACACAATAAGTGGTCCATACCTGTCAGTGTCCCATATTCCCTCCCCTACACACTTAAGTTTTGTCTCCCCCATTAGGCTGCAAGAGCCTGTAGTACAAGGATCACACACTAGATCTCTCCCTTGCCCTCGCAGTGACTATTCAAGTCCCAGTACACTAAAAACACTCAGTAGGTGTTTGTTGATTTCATCTGATTTTATGCAAGGCAGTTTTGTTTTGATTGCCTATAATAATATACCTTGTCAAAGTGAACACAGAATAGTATTGTATAGACCTGTTGTTGTAGACAAAGAGTTGAAAGAATGCCTTCTTCACTATAATCTTGTTTGATTTTGGAATGGTCTTTTAAAAAGTCGGAATTCTAATAAAAGATCATTTTCTTTTTGATGGGTAACTAATAAAAATTCAGACCCAAAAAGAATAAATAAGCTTTTCATTTATAAATATTTATAAATCTGAAAACACTCAGTAAACATCTATGCACAATACATAAAGATAAATCTGAAAGCTGAATACAGAACCTGACTCCTAATATAAAAACAAACTAATGCCAAGGATTTAGAATTTGAAACAACTTCTGTTGCTGAATCTCAATATCTGTCTCAGATATAACTATAAAATTTATGGGGGATTAACTCCTTAATTCTCTATACAAAAGGTTATTATTATATAACATATTATCACTCTATAAATTATCATTATATTTTATATAAACTATATGCAATATATAACTATTATATAATAGACTAATGCATTTATATATAAAATCTAATATATATAATCTATATATGCAGAGAGACTGGAAATATGGTAAATCAATATTTTTTTTCCTTTTTTTATTTTTTAGGGCCACACCCGCAGCATATGGAAGTTCCCAGGCTAGAAGTCGAGAAAGAGCTACAGCTGCCGGCCTCCGTCACAGCCACAACAACGCAAAATCCAAGCCCCATCTGTGACCTACACCATAGTTCACAGCAACACAGAATCTGAGCCCCATCTGCAACCTACACGACAGCTCACAGCAACGCCAGATCTCCAATCCACTGAGCAAGGCCAAGGATAGAACCCGAATCCTCATGGATACTAGTCGGATTCATTTCTGCTGCACTGCAATGGGAATTCCTGGCAAATCAGCTTAAATTAAAAACTTAACGAGTTCACATTGTGGCTGAGGGGTAATGAACCCAACTAGTATCCATGAGGATGTGGGTTCTATCCCTGGCTTTGCCCAGTCTGTTAAGGATCCAGCATTGCCAAGAGCCATGGTGTCAGATCTGGCTTTGCCCCTAGCCTGGGGACTTCCATATGCCACAGCTGAAACCCTAAAAAGCAAAAAAACAAAAACAAAAACAAAAAGAAACTTAATTCCACTGCCATGGAGATATATAATCAATCCAAGCAAACTTTAATTGAAGAGAAGAGATGAGCCATGGTCCTTCTGGAGCTGCTGTATGTGGCCAGTACCTATGCAGATTCGTGGGCACTGATGGAAGAGAACACAACCTTAGAACAAACTTGCTGATGTGGGAAATGCAGGCCACTCTATACAAAAAGTGATCTGAGAGTCAGTGAAATGCTCACTTACCATCATGCCCAAAATTCCACCAGTGGGGGCATTCTTTTGAGTTAAGGAGATTATCTTTGGGAGAGTTCTGTTAAAAAGCATATATTCATGGGATGGACTGGGAGTTTAGGGTTGGTAGATGCAAACTATCACACTTAGAAAGAATAAGCAATGAGGAGTTCCCATTGTAACTCAGCAGTAACAAACCTGAGAACTTGGTTTCCATCCCTGGCCTCACTCAATGGGTTAAGGATCTGGAGTTGCTGGTGAGCTGTAGTTAGGTCAGAGGCTACAGCGACCCCTAGCCTAGGAACTTCCATATGCCATGGTTGCAGCCCTAAAAAAAAAAAAGAACAAAAAAACCTCAAAAGAATGGATAAGCAATGAGGTCCAACTCTATAGCACAGGAAATTATATCTAATCTCTTGGGATAGAACATGATGGAAGAAAAAGAATGTATATGTACGTATACATATAACTGGGTCACTGCAATACAGCAGAAATTGGCACAACATTCTAAATCAACTATACTTTAAAAAAAAAAGTAGGAGTTCCTATTGTGGCTCAGTGGGTTAAGAACCCAACATAGTGTCTGTGAGGATGAGGGTTTGATCCCTGGTCTCACTCAGGTTCTGGCATTAACACAAGCTGCTGCATAGGTCACAGATGTGGCTTGGATCTGGCATTGTCGTGGCTGTGACAAAGGCCTGCAGCTGCAGCTGCAATTCAGCCTCTAGCCTGGAAACTTCCATATGCCACTGGTCCAGCCTTAAAAACAAAAAAAAAAAAAGAAAAGAAAAGAAAAAGTTTTAATGCATATATTCAGTAAAAGTAATAAAGTATTGGCCTGCTGATACCTATAAATTCATTATCATGATGAGTTTGGTGGATTTGGGGGTTTTCCTTTTGCCGGGTTAAATGAGTATTTTTGTCCTTTTTAAAAAACTTATCGTTGGTTTACAATGTGCAGCCCTTAAAAAAAAAAAGACAAAAAAATCTTGTGTTATACAGTAGGTCCTTGTTGGCTATCTATTACATATTTAGTAATGTGCATATGTTAAACCCAAACTCCTATTTGTCCCTCCCCACTCCTTCCCCTTTGGTAACCAGGGGAAATAAATTCCACATATAAGTGATAACATATGATATTTGTCTCTGTCTGGCTTACTTCACTAAGTATGATAATCTCTAGGCCCATTCATGTTGCCACAAATGACATTATTTCATTCTTTTTCATGACCAAGTAATATTCTGTTGTATATACATGTGCCACATTTTCTTTATCCTATTCTCTATCAATGGACATGAAGATGGCTTCCATGTCTTGGCTATTGTAAATAGTGAGGCCATGAATTTTGGGGTGCATGCGTCTTTTTGAATTATGGTTTTCTCTGGATAGATGCCCAGGAGTGGAATTACAGGATCATATGGTAACTCTATTTGCAGTTTTTTTTTTTTTTTTTAAGAAACCTCCATACTGTTTTCCATAGTGGTTGCACCAATTTATATCCCCACCAAAACATAGGAGAGTACCTTTTTCTCCACATATGGTAGTTTTGTTTTAAAAACTCCCTATCACTTAACAGAGAATCATGGTTTGGTCCTTTGGCCTCTACCTACCCCTCTCACCTTCATTTCGTGCCATTCTACTCTTCCCAGCAAACTTTCCCCTCCACCTCCATGGTTGGTGCCTTCTCAGTCCTTCAGGTATAAAATAAAATGTGATCTCTAAGAAAAGCCTTCCTTCACCACTCAAACCAAAGTAGGTCTCACTCCATTAGAGCTCCCCTCAGACCACTATTAACAGTATGTTAGTCTCCTGTGTTTTTTCATTTCCTTGTTTGTTATCTGTCTCCCCCTAGGAGCTTCAGGTTAAAGATCTTGACTACATTTTTCTCCGTTATAATCCTAGCCCTACACAGTGCCAAGAGCATAGTAAAGTTTGATAAATAATTGTTAAGTAATTGAATAAATGATAAAGTGATATAACATTTCTGGAAGTTTCTATCAAATGTATCAAAAGACCTTAAAATGTTGACATAGAGTAATCAAATAATACTTCTGGGAATTTATCTTAAGGAAATAAATGGAAATGCACAGATTTATATACTGAATTTTCATCAGAGACTTGTTCATAAAAGGAAAAAGTAGACCTGAATGTCCAGAAATAAGAAAAGTATTAAATAAGTGATATTTTAAAAGAATACTTAATGCCATGATAAAATGCTCATGACACATAATGGTAAATGGAGAAAGGAAGGTAGAAGAGTTTATACAGTACAGTCCCAATTTTGCAAAAAGGAAAAGAGTATATGTGCATAGAAAAGGATTATTATATGTATCAGGATAACAAAATATTGATGGTGCTTATCTATAGGTGATGGGTAAGTGATTGTTATTATTAATGATTCTATCTCTATATATACATATATACCTAAACACACACACACACACACACACACACACACATATATATGCATTTTTTTTTTAATGGTCACACCTATGGCATTTGGAAGTTCCCAGGCCAGGGACTGAATTCAAGCCACAGCTGAAACCTGTGCTGCAGCTTCAGCAAACAGGATCCTTTAATCCACTGCGCCGGGCCAGGGATCAAACCCTTGCCTCTGTAGTGACCCAAATCACTGCAGTTGGACTCAGTCCACTGCACCACAGTGGGAACTCCAATGATTCTAAATTTTTTATAGAACATTTATTTTTTATTCTATATTCTACAAAAAATATGTATTGCTTGTATAAATGGATAAAAGCGATACATTTTAAAAATTAAACATCTAATCTGTGAAAAGCTAATTACTCTACTAATTACTGAAGGTTTCAACACTTTTGAATGAATGATCAACATTTTTCCCACCCTCTAGAGGTTTATAATTTATGACATAAGGAAACTTGTTTCCAAACCCAAATGGGATCTGGCAATTGGGGCCATTAGCTGGTCAGGAGGAGGATGGATGAAGACAGAAAAATGGTAAGGTTGGGAGAGGAAGGGTGGAGCACCGCAAAAGAGAAAGGAGAGGAGGGCATCCCAAGGATAAACTTCAACTATTTCCAGCCTTTCATCAAATACTTTCCAAGCGCCCAGTGGGCCAGGTATTTTACTAGGCCATAGCGTTTCAAAGATGAATAAAGCATAGTTGATGCCTGCCCTGAAATTACACTGGGGTGGGAAGGTAAGAAAAGCAATTACATTAGAGCTCTATTATACAGCTATTAACAAGATATTCTGCAAGTGTAGACAAGAGGCACCTAATTCACAACAGAACAGGAGTGGTCAGAAAACAGTTAAAAGAGAACATACTCATGCTAACTCCCAAAGGACAAAATATAGAACTCCAGGCAAGTAAGACAAAACATAAGCCATGCATAGAAGCATGAAACTGCCTGGCTGTCAGGATGCTTTAAGCTGCATGCAGCCCTAACTAGGACCCCAGGTATCTGCAGGAAACAAAATGTCACTTGCTCTGGGCTCCAAACAAAATGCAGTTGCCTAAATGGCAAGTGTGCAGCCTTCCCTAAAGAAGCCTTTATTGTGTAAATCAGTGTAATTAATGTTTGTGGACAGACCAGTATGTCTCAGGTATTTTTTTTACCTATTATTTCTTCTATACTCTAAGAGATAACAAAGCTCTTTCTCAGCACAAATGACAATCAGGATGCATGACTGCAGGTGGCAGCTGGTCTGGAGCAGCCAGACCCAGCAGCAGATCTGGAGGGCAGAGAAAAGACTTTCTTTCATATCTATCGCCAGCCCTTTTCCTGTGAGAAAGAAGGGAATCGAGCTGATTTAGTATATTGGGTACATGGTGAGATCAATACATCACTTGTTCTTAATGTCTAAATCTGCCCTCTTTGAAGGGTATTTAAATTCAGCTTAGTGGGATTATGTGGGCTAAACTGTGCACAGTGATGACTTAATTTCTCACCCCTTTGCCTCATGGGATACCCTAGGGTTGCCCTTACATCCAAGCCTGGAAGTGAAGAATTGGAGAATCTGCAACCACTGCCTCTGCTCTCCAAAATCGTTAAGACCCCCTGTGGAGTGTAACAACATATGAAACGATTGCCATAAACACCCACTGAATAAATATTTAGTAAAAAAAAATGTAACAAAATATTCATAGTTTACCAAGAGATCCTCTAGGCTACTTCAAAACAAACTTTTTTTGTTCTGTACTTTCAGCCTTAAATCCTGTACGTGCTTTTAAATCACCATTTGAATAGTTCAAAGTTTGGGGGAACAACCCATAATGTCCATAAGCCCATGTAATAGCTAAAGATGCATTCTCACAAAGCAATATATTAAAATCAATTCAGTAAGTTCCCAGAAGGGGAATCTACTGTATGCTTAACTTCCCCCATACTAAATATATGACATGACTCACATATACCTATCACTGATTAAATTTATGTCTAGTCCAATTGCCACTTTTCTCACTAGATTTAGGACCTTTAGAATATGTTTATACAGACATTATACAGATTGTGTATCTTCTATTCTTTGAGGATGGCATCTCCAGATACAGAATATTGGATTATAAGAACAAAATTGGCATCACATCCAAAATGAAGAGAATATTCAACTGTCTAATTTGTCAAGTATAAACTTATTCTGGTTGCTTGTCAATGAAATGTCACTGTCCTTAAAAGAGGGAATTTCCAAAAAAGGATGTAAAATTTATAAACAGACAAAATCCTCAAAGAAATATAAATTAGAATAATAAGAAAGAACATTTTATTAGTGAAAGACGTTGATGACAGCTTTAGACTTTCAACCATGTTTCAGTGTCAAACCCCAATTTTTTCTTTGAGAAATTGCCCCTTCCTTATTCCAGTGATCTTGGTGGGATTAACAATTACAGTTGTCCTGTCCCCTCCCCGCCTGGAGGAGGACATGACACAGGCCTCTGGATCTGGTGTTGCTGTGACTGTGGCATAGGCCAGCAGCTGTAGCTCTAATTCTATCCCTAGCCTGGGAACTTCCATATGCCATGGTGCAGCCCTAAAGAAGCAAAAAAAATACTGCTTCTGGGAATTTATTCTGAAATTCTAAATATAAAAAGGTATAAGTAAAAAGATAATATTATGACCTTAAAATAGAGAAAACTCTATATAACAACCTCAATATCCAAAAATAAGAGAACAATTAGGAAAATTACAGCAAGTGTGCAGGCTGTATATTGTATAGACAACAAAAACTATAGTTCTTAAGACAAACAATATGGGGAAACTCTTATAATGTTAGGTAAAAAAATGAACCTACATGATTTTATGTGCACTGAAGTTTTATATACATTAAAAATTGCAAAGGAGCCGTGGGTGCGACCCGCGGCCATAAAATGACAAAAGGCAAAAAAAAAAAAAAATTGCAAAGGAAAAAAATTACTGAAAGAAAAATTACTGTTAACAATGGTTGTAATAGGTTACTGGGGTTATGACTTATTTTTCTTCTTTCCTCTGAGTTACAGTTTTAATTGAATTTTTCCTTTAATAATAAACTAATAAATTAGAACATTTCCTTTTAAATCAATTAGTTTTATCAGCATAGACATCTGTTCTTTGAAGTAGTTTTTGGATATAACAGATACATTCTCTGGAGGCTGATGCTATTCTAGTGTTCTCCCATTATCCAACATAACACTGGGATCAAAATGACACTAAATAGACACGTATTGGTAGTGCTATTTTTTAAGCAGTATTAACAGTGTATTAGTCCAAGGTCGCCAGAGAAACAGAACCAATAGGATATACATACAGAGAAAGAAAGAGATAGAAAAACTTGACCCATGCAATTACGGAGGCTGGCAAGTCCAAAATCTGCAGTTGCTGTCCTTGTTTGAGTCTGAAGGCCATCAGACAGAAGGATCGGCCTTATATACTAATCAGCTCTTCAACTGATTGGATGAGGCCCACGCACATTATGGAGAGCAATCTGCATTACTCAATCTACAGTTTTAACTGTTAAGTCAGTTAAATCTCATCCAACACCTCACAGAAACCCCTCGGACAACGTTTAACCAAAAATCTGGGCAGGCCCCTGGCCCAGTCAAGTTGACATAAAATAAACTATCACAAACAGTTATAGTCTAAACCAAATATATTTCACATGTTGCATTAGATTTGTCTTTTTAAATCATCTATCCTTTTCTCTGTTTTATGTTTGTGTGCTTATACATTTTGCATTTCTCCAACAGGACTTTACCTCCATGCCTTTTCTCATTCTACCTCCTCCATCTAGGATGCTTTTCCTATAATTGCCACGTTTCTAAATTCTGAGTATCTTTAGGCCCTGCTCCAATGCCACACCTTTCACGAAGCCTTCTCTGATTCTTCCTGTCTTCACACCCCCAGACTACTACCACAAACACATCGAACTAGAAGTAACTTTTCCTTCTCAACACCCATTGTGCCCTGACAGCTTCTCTAACGGGCTCCCACATCTACCCTTTTTTACAGATTTTTATGAATAGATCTTTTGACTATCAATATCTTGAGAAAAGAATTAATGTCCAATTCAATCTCGAATATCCTGAATATCTTATATTGAATAGCTGTTCAATAGTTTTGTATTTGTTGAATTAACATATTTTATATATTTTCCTTACAACTAAAAGAGATAGAGATTTCTTATACAACAGATAATTCAAAAACTTTTCTAACAAGGTAAGAGAGTTCAAAAAATTGCCTCTCGGTAAATCCATGTACTGAGTAGTCTAAGACAAAACACATCTTTAGCTGGTTAGAATCTTCAGTATATTGAAAGATTTCACATTTTTTATAACAAGTATGTTCTACATATTTAAAAATAAGTTTAAGTTTTAATTGTCAAATTCATTTAATGTAGGGAAATTGTTTTGATTATGATAGTATTTTTCCTTTACTGCCACTTTCCCCACCTTTGAAGTCTGAAGCAATTGATGACTTTTGTTATTAATCCTTATTAGATATGTTTATTTATTGCACTTACTCTTTAGGCAAAGGCATAAATTGAACAAAACTATAATTTAGCTGGTCAACCATAGAGCATGTTGTTCCTCGTGCTTTAGAGAAGTTCCATCATCTTTTTGTTACATCATTTCTACAGGATTCCACAGAATCGACAGATGTCCAAGATCAAAAGTACTTGAGAGTGCCTTCCTTGAATTCCTATTTCACTCCAATTAGTACATTTTACTCCTAGTATTTAACTAATCTCGCAGACGGTGTCAAATTTTTCAAAGGCTTTCTTGTTTCTCCCTCTAGTGGTCAATAACATTCATTGAAACAGAAAACTAGACAGGGGTGATCTGAAATGAGGGTGAAAAGTACGGGTGAACATTTAATTTTGGAACAAGTAAATGTGAAATGTATTCAAATCTATGTTTCACAATCTGAGAAGAGGTTGATTTGGGACATTTCTTTAGATACCACACATAAATACTCTTTACACTTATTTTCTAAATAACATGTATATCTATTTCATACTAATGATTTTTAGACATTCTGTATAATTAATTTTCTATTGAGAAATAGATTAAGGAATAATTCTGTCTTCATATAAAATTATCTGATTTATTTGACTAATAAGTATATTACTAGGTATTTTTATTTTTTTTAATGTTTCCTTAATAGAATAATCCTTCTTCCTCCACCCCCACTTAATTTTCTTTGGCCCTTTGCTACTATATAATGTTTTCCTTTTCAACCTCTAATATCTTGCTTATAAAACATTATGAAAAACTTGTTTAATTAGAAATAAATTTTAAAATTCCATGATACTTTTGTGAAATAACAAGATGCTCAAACATGAATGAGATAAAGAGGGTATATATATATGTGTAATAAATTATGATTTCAGAGGTGAAACTATGGTCAAGTATCTATGGACAGAAAAACTTTTAATTCTTAAAAATGTTTTTATTAAAAGTAGTACGTAGTGAATCATCTTAAAAGGAATACTGTCAGATACTCTAATATAAAAACTGGCCTGCTTTGCCAAGATTCACAAAATATTACTCCTATTTAAGAATTAGAAAGATCATTTTATTAAAGATAGAGTGATCACATAATCTGTCATCCAAATCAGGACATTCTTGAGACTGGAGATGACACTATTAATAACGTGGCACACAGGTATAAATTGGGATTGTTCCAGGTAAAGTGGAACATTCAGTCACTCTAATGATCTCTGTTAAAAACATAAATTATTTAATTCATTAAAAACATAATGCAAATTGTAGTAGTCTTTTTACCATGAAAGTTATGATGAGTCAGGCAGATTTATTTGCTTTAAGCTAAAGTTATTTCTTCTAAGATAACTCAAGGATCAAAGCCCTAGGTCTATTAGAACCCCAAGACTCAGCCTTCATCCCAAGGACACCGCTGACCGTGACCCTGGTGCCACACCTTGTGCCTCATGATACTATCTTTCTGTTTCCCACCCACCATTAACACCCTTGCTCCCGCTGAAGTGCCACCAATCTCCGCACAAAGTCCATTAACTGGACTTTGTGCCACATGAAAAGGTCTTCTGTTCTACCATCTACCAGAGTGACACTTCACTTTTAGTTCAAGACTTTATCCTTTACTAGGATTTGGCACGCAGGAAGGAAATGAAAAGAGTTGTTTCATCCTCAGGAAGAGGTTGATACCATCAGGCAATTCTTTTAGGCATATTAAGTCATGAGTCAAGCTGACTATGTAAAATTGCTAAAGAAATAGTCTGCAATGTTGACTATAAAAAGCTACTGAACCCTAGCTAGCACATGCTTTTGGCCACACCCATAGCATGCAGAAGTACTTGAAGTACTCCGGCCGGGGATCAAACCCAAGCCACAGCAGTAACAACACCAAGTCCTTAACCACCAGGCCACCACAGAACTCCCCTAGCAAGTTTTGAGAACGAATTTCTAAGGAGGCCAAGATCACATTTTTGAAAAGGGCTATAATTTTTTTCCATAAGAAGTAAAATAGAAGGACCAGGTGAGAGCAACTCTCTTCCCGAGGCTGCTCTGTATGGTGCTCAGCTCTGTCTGTTTTAGAGGCTGATCTCCTCTCCAGCACAATCTGCGCATCATCCCCACTTGATGTCTGACCGGCACCCGAAATTCAGCATGAGCAGAACCAAACCCACCATCTTCCCCACAAACCATTGTTCCCTTTTACCATCCTTCTTTTTTCTAAATAACCTGCATCACCAACCAGCCAATGCAGAGCCAGAAATTTAGTAGTCATCATTGACTCCTCCCCCTCCCTTACCCTCAGACTCTCTCACTCCCCCACGGAAGTGCTTCTCAAACGGTGCCTTTGCTCTATCTCAGAACACACATCCTGGTCACGTCACTAGCATTTTTCAAAATAGTCTTCTATGAGTCTCCATTATTGATTGCCCTTCTCCAATCCATTCTCTACACAACAGGTACATAAATGGTATTATCAGCTGAATAGTGTCCCCCAGAGTTCACATGTTGTAACCCTAACCCCCAGTACCTTAGAATGTGGCTGCATTTGAGACAGGGCCTGTAAAGAGGTAATTAAAGGATTATTAACTAGACTTATCATGGTGATCATTTTGCAATATATACAAATATCAAATCATTATGTTGTTTACCTGAAACTAATATAATATTATACATCAATTATACCTCGATTTTAAAAAAGAATTTCTGGAATTCCTGTCATGGCGCAGTGGTTAACGAATCCGACTAGGAACCATGAGGTTGCGGGTTCGATCCCTGCCCTTGCTCAGTGGGTTAATGATCCAGCGTTGCCGTGAGCTGTGGTGTAGGTCGCAGACGTGGTTCGGATCCTGTGTTGCTGTGGCTGTGATGTAGGCTGGCAGCAATAGCTCTGATTAGACCCCTAGCCTGGGAACCTCCACATGCAGCGGGTGCGGCCCTAAAATGACAAAAGGCAAAAATAAATAAATAAATAAATAAATAAATAAATAAATAAATAAATAAAAAGAGGTAATTAAGTTAAAATGAGACCATTATGATGGTCCCTCATCTAATATGACTGGTGTCCTTATAAAAAGAAAACTGGACACACCAAGGCACTTCAGGCATACACACACAAGGAAAAGACCATATGAAGATGCAGCAAGAGGGGGCCACCTGCAAGCTCAAGAAAGAAGCCTCAGAGGATACCAACCCTACCGGCATCTTGATCTTGAACTTGCAGCCTCTATAACTGTGAGAAAATTAATTTCTGCAGAGTCTGTGGTATTTTTTATGGCAGCCCTAGCAAATTAGTGCATGTGGTCTATTCCTCCTTCCCACCACTCTTCAAATAAAATGCAATACAGTTAACATGGCCAGTAAAACTCAACATGATGTAGCCCTAGGCACACCTCCTGCCTCGTCTCTCTCCCAAGCTCTTTGCCCTCTAGCCTTACTGAACTTCTCAGTCATGCCTGGGACCTTCTCACAAAGTGTTTGCTTTGCTGGAAACGCTGGTCTCCAACTCTCATTAGCCACCCAACTTCAAGTCTCAGCTTAAATGTCACTTGCTCAAGGAAATTTCCCTGACTCCCGATCTAGGTCAACTTTCCCTTTACATCGCTAAACACAGCTGTCAGTTTTTGACTCTAATGTCCTGTTTTTTCCCATTAATTCAGAAGCTCCCCCAGAGCTGAACCACTCCCGTCTTGTTTACTTCTTTATGAACAGGGCCAGCACAGTACTTGACACAGAGCAATCTTAGTTGATCACATGATCAAAGCACTCTTTCAACATTTACAGTCACCTCTGTTGAGCAACTGAGACCTCAACTGGCTTAGCTGGAGAAGCCATTGGGACTGCACCATAAGATGCTAAATATGCAGCCCTCCTCCCACTGGGCTCTACACCACTACCCACAGCTCAGAATATCCTTCCAAAGACAGTGCAGCCTGAAGGAAGGATGACCAGAAATAGAGCTCAAAGTTCCTCTCTTAGACCCTGCCCCAAGCGACTTAGAAGACATCGTGCAAGCTCAGCTCCTGGGATCTGTCTGTACCTCAAACCATCTGAATGTGCTTCTGCAAACATATTCAGAAAGAAACTATGAACTAGCCTAGCAAATGCTACATACAATGTTTTGAACTGCAGCCAAGATCATTTGCAAAAATAATTCTTGGAATGTTAAAGGGAGTATTTAGAAATGTAGTAGGAGGAAGACATATTTTCAAATAGGAATCTGGAGTGTTCCTCATGTTCCTATAATCTTGCTGAAGTGAGAGGTCATTAGCTGAGTTTTGGTTCATGAGGAAAAGAACAAACATTCCTAGGGTGCTGGAAATGAAGAACTTCAAAGAGATGAAAATGAACTTTCTGCTCTGAAAAGACATCTTTTGAAGTTTTTCTTTCCTCTGGGAATCTCCTGGTCTTCCAGGTCCTAACTCAGTATAATATACATTTTCTTTCTCTAAAGAGCCTCAATATTCTACGATCTGCCATCAGAGAAAGTCATTGTGACCTTCATCTTCTACACAGGTTCTTGAGCCACCTTCGTTCTGGTGCCTCCAGTGATGTTTGAGACACAGGATTCCTGGTCCTAATGTATGAGGCAATTATGTGTGGAGGTCTTGCTTTAAGGCAGACGGAGACTGCCTGCACAATGGTGGCTGGCTAGCAGAGATAGGTGGAAAAGGTCAGTCAGTGGTCTGATTATATGAAACTTGAAATTCAGTTCCATTTAGAGTCTAGTTGTTTTTAAATTTCTACATGCCAGGAGTTCCTGCTATGCCTCAGCAGGTTAAGAACCTGACTAGTATCTATGAGGATGCAGGGTCTTTTTTTTTAATAATTTTCTTTTATTTATTTATTTTGTAAGGGCCACACTCGTGCCATATGGAAGTTGCCAGGCTAGGGGTCAAATCGGAGCTACAGCTGCCTGTCACAGCCACATCCACAACCATAGCAGGATCTGAGCCACATCTGCAACCTACACCACAGCTCACAATGCCAGATCCTTAACCCACTGAGGGAGGCCAGGGGTCGAACCCACAACCTCATGGTTCCTAGTCTGGTTTGTTAACCGCTGAGCCACAAAGGGAACTCCCCCCAAATCTTTTTTTAACTCAGTGAATTTTATAACACTTATAGTTGTATAACGATCACAACCCAATTTTTTTTTTCTTTTCCTTTTTTTTTCTTTTTAGGGCCGCACCCACGGCATATGGAGGTTCCCAGACTAGGGGTCTAATCGGAGCTATAGCCGCCAGCCTATGCCACAGCCCCAGCAACGCGGGATCCGAGCCACGTCTGCAACCTACACCACAGCTCATGGCAACACCGGATCCCTAACCCACTGAGCAATGCCAGGGATCGAACCCGCAACCTCATGGATCCTAGTCGGATTTGTTAACCACTGAGCCACGATGGGAACTCCCAAGGATGCAGTTTTATAAGTATATTAAAACATTATATTACATTCCTCTGTGTATTTCTAGATTTGATATTGTTAGATCATAAACTCAGTCAAGGACCACTTTACATTGTCCTAAGTTATTTCACTTAATGGCGTAGTAGAAATTTCTCATTTCCATCATGAAGATGGAAAAAGAAAAGGACCATGATTCATAAGATAAGGAACTCTGAATTCCAGTCTTATATTACCTTCTGATAATCACGTGTGTATTTTTGCTTTGGGTTTTTTTTTTTTTTTTTTTGCCCACACCCACAGCATGTGGAAGTTCCTCCCGGGCAGGGATCAAATCTATACCACAGCAGTGACCCAGGCTGCTGCAGTGACACCAAACCCCTAACCCACTATACCACAAGAGAACTCCCTATGTTTTTGAAATAAGAAAAGGAAGAGAGAGCACGAGGACTGTCCTAAGAGAAAGAAAGTAAAATAAGCTGTAAAAAGACTTTTTTTTTTTTTTGTCTTTTTAGGGCCACACCCATGGCATATGGAAGTTTCCAGGCTAGGGGTCTAATTGAAGCTACAGCTGCCAGCCTACACCACAGCCACAGCAATGCCAGATCTGAGCCGTGTCTGCGACCTACACCACAGCTCACAGCAAAGCTGGATCCTTAACCTACTGGGCGAGGCCAGGGATCGAACCTGCAACCTCATGGTTCCAAGTCAGATTCGTTTCAGCTGCACCACAACGGGAACTCCAAAAGACTGATTTTGATATCAAAAACTTAAAGAGGATTTAACCAGCAACTAGCAAACTGTAAGAAATCTTTATCTTGGGAGGCCATACTTGCTATTTTAAGGTCAAAAAAGCCTCTTAAGAAAGTTGGCATTCTATCTCCCTATTTCTCACTAGTAGAAACCTATACTAAGCTTAAAAGTTTTAACTCCCACTTGACTTGGAAATGTCAAAATAATATATGTGGCAGAAAGTCAGAAACCATATGAATATTGCCTATGCCATTTTATTTTTAAATTCAATACTTAAGTGCAAAATACTTTCCTTCTAGTACTTATTTATAATAGTATTATAACACTCTGTAAAAGAACACACTTCCGTTTTTTTTTTGTCTTTTTTTCTTTTTACAGCCGCGCATGAGGTATATGGAAGTTCTCAGCCTAGGAGCAGAATCAAAACTGCAGCTTCCAGCCTACTCCACTGCCACAGCAACGCCAGATCCAAGCCGCACCTCAATAATAATTTTGTACTGATTACATGTTGAAATGATAATATTTGAATACATTGAGTTAAATGAAATAAATCATTAAAATGAATTCTCCCCATTTCTTTTTACTTTTAAAATGTGACTTCTTGAAAAATTTAATGTGACTTGCATAATATTTCTATTGGACTGCCTTAGATTTTCCACCTTTCAGTAATTAGTATCCTGAGTCAGGAGTAAGAGTATCAAACTTTATTTTTGTCTTCTTGGGATATCTTGAGCTTACAGTTTCTCTTAAAAGAGGATCAAAAACACAAAATCTTTACAAATATGGTTAACAAAATGGAAAGCATGAAACTCACGTGCATATAAGAATATATGCACCAGAGCTCCTGTTGTGCCTCAGTGGTAATGAACCCAACTAGTATCCACGAGGACACAGGTTCCATCCTTGGCCTCAACCAGTGGGTTAAGGATCCAGCATTGGCGTGAGCTGCGGTGTAGGTTGCAGACAGGGCTAGGATCCCCATGGCTGTGGCTGTGGTGTAGGCCGGCAGCTGCGGCTATTAGACCACTAGCCATATGCTGTAGGTGTAGCCCTAAAAAGACCCCCCCCAAAAAAAATATATATATATACACACACCTCCTAAATCCTTTCATTTCCCTCCATCTTCATTGGCACCACCTGGTCCAAGCCATCTTTGTCTCTTGCTTGGACTAATATAACAGTCTTTTAAACAGATGTCACAGATTCTCTTTGATGTGCACCCATACCTCCCTGTTATTATTATGTCAGTCCTTACTAACCAAACATCCTCTGCCAGGATCTACTTTTTTTTTTAACTCCAAAACTTTCTCTGCCCACTGCCCACTCTGCTCCTATGTGTGCCAAAGGAAGTACCAAGAAATTAACACCCCCTGGGAGAATCCCTCAACCAGAAATTGACAGGAATCGGTGTATAAATACCCAAGCTCCTTGTCCTTTGGGTGGGGTGACCCAGCAGTTGTGATCTACAACCTTTTCCCAGAGTCCCTCAGGGCGATTGTTAATTACCCACAGTTATCTCTTGTTTACTACTTTACCCTTCATTTGCTCCTGCCCTTCCCTATCTCTTGTCCCCACCCTTTTCCAGGGCTTCCTGGGATAATTTTACAAAAATGCGATTTGCTCTAGGATCTCTGTCTCTGGGTCTACTTCTAGAGGAACCGGAACTGAGATAACTGGTCTTCCCACTGCCATTTTCACCTTTCACCAATCCATTCTCCACCTCAATCAAAAGCCAGATTGTCTTTTTAAACAACCACCATAGCCATTTCACTTTGTAGCTAAAACCTTTCAGTGATTTCCACTGCTGTTAGGATAAAGACCATCTGTTAACTTAGTTTGATGTTTCTGAATGTTGATTCCAGACTGCTTTACTACCTGAGTTTCTCTGCCACACTCTAGATACCTTACCATCAGGCAGAACTGCCACACCTTGAGCAGGGAAAATTCCAGGATCCCACACTCTGACCACAGTTTTCTAGACTCAGACACTACTGTGCCTGCACCAGACCTCTGGTCCCTCAATCCTTCTTCTCTCCCTCTGTCATACTCATAGTGGTCTTGTATGATCCTTATTCTACCTAAGACTCCAGCAACATCACTTCTACTACTTCTAATCAGCACTCACCTCTGCTAGCCTCCACTCCTTGCAGTATTAGCTTGGAAACCATCATCCCAGAATATTTTGACAGTCTGCTGTTGCTTCTACTTCCAGGCTGTAAGTACATATAACAGAATAAACTGCTCAGAATTTTAAATCTACACAATGATGCTATTCCCCCCTGTTCCCAGGAGGGTTGAACCACAAATAAGGATCCTTAACCTCAAATAGACCCTTAACACAGCTCAATAATTTTTATGTGTGATTTAGTACTTCCACAGGAAATTACACATTTTCATTATTTTCCATCACCCTTCCTCTGTTCACTTTCATCAAATTAACTTGGGT
Source organism: Catagonus wagneri (assembly GCA_004024745.2). Taxonomy (NCBI): domain Eukaryota; kingdom Metazoa; phylum Chordata; class Mammalia; order Artiodactyla; family Tayassuidae; genus Catagonus; species Catagonus wagneri. Next base: position 9,132,402 of record PVHT021183629.1, on the reverse strand, counting down.
CTGAGTGTACAGAGAAACTAGTCTACCCAAGCCTTGAATCCATCATCCTATCAAGAACCGATCTCTCCACCTGTGCTCTAAAACCCAAATTTTTCTTCCTCAAGACCGAACCTGAATCCAAGTCCTTTCATAATCAAAATGTAGACCAATTTTCCAGCCTCACCTTCTGCCTCTCTTCCAGCTATTTCCTACCTACAGTTCCTGGAATGCTGGCCAGACATGGAGAGGATCTGGAGCCTTATGTGATGGACTGGGAGCAGACAGAACCCAAGAGACAGTCCTGACCTGAATAAAAGTGAATTGCTGTTTCCACAAAAACTGTCACAACAAGGACCCACCAACGAGGAGAATGCAAACCATAAATCATGGCATGAAGTTGAAAAGTCATAAGCCAAAGATTCTAACAAATGGGGAGACCCAGCTCGGAGAGCAAGAGGAGATGGGCAATGGAAACGGGTCAATATGGAGCAAACAGACATGGAGCAAGAGGTGAGTTGGGTCCAAAGTGATGATCTTCTCTTATTCGCTGCACAGTTGGCTCCTTTAGATCCTTCCAATCCCATTAAATATCACCTACTGAAAGGCTTTTCCCAACATCTCCATGTAGAACTGCCGTTTAGTAACTCATCACAGTCCCATGTTCTAATACTCTGCAGTGTACCATAGGTAGTGGCCAATATTTCTTTAATTACTGGTTTATTGTCCACCTCTCCCCACTGGAATATAAGTTCCATAAGAACAAAGATCTTCTCGTTTATTCTGTATCCCCAGTGGCAAGAGCAGTGCTTGGTAAATATTACACAAATGAATTAAATCTCAGGAATACTCTGCAATTTTATTTAAAGACCTCCAAGTGATTTCTGACTTCAGCCCAAAGGAAAATCACTAGGCTAATACGTGTATTGTTGTTCCCACCATGCTGGGAGGTGGAAGGTGGTAAGAAGTGATCTTGAAAAGGCCAGAACCTGGCCAAAGGAAGCATCACTCTCTTTTCCTAGGCCATTAAGCTTAATGTTTTCAAGGTCTAGAATTCACTCACAATGTTCCATAAGCTACTCTGTTCAGATATCATCTTTTTAAACAACTCTAAACACTAAAGACTAAACAACTCTAAACATTATTTTGAATTATTTACTTTGCTTTCCTCAGTCTTGATCATTCTGTAGTATGCATTAGATACTCAATAAATGTTTCTTGAATTGCACTGCTTAGGGATGCATGCTCCAGCCCACTGGGCTTGCTGGAGCTCTCTGGTACAACTTACATGTTAATATTAGCCATCATTAATTTAAAACCCACCATGTGCCAGGTACTGTGCTAAGCCCTTACTTAGAGAATCTCAAAAGAATTTAACCCTCAAAAGAATATTTTGAGAATGGTGTTTCTTTCTCTATTTTTTTTCATACTTTTAGAAATGAAGAAACTGTGACTAGAGGTTATTTATATGGTAAGTAAAAGAGTTAAAATTTATATCTAGGGTTTTGTTTTCTCTCCTACACTGTCTTGTGCAATCAATACAGTGTCTATAAGCCATGCATCAGTATTTTGAGTGTACATTATTTTTTCCCCAGTTCTCTATTAACTAATAATGGAATCTAGGACAAGTTCTTAAAAACCTCAATGGGTCTTAGTCTCTTCACCTATAGAGTCAGGAATTAGATGAAGTTAACTCCTTGGTCTCCTCCAGCTCTAAAAATTATATGCATCCATGAGTTCTTAGACTTTCAAGCATTTGATTCTGCAACACCATCTGCTTCTGCATTTCTATATATTTCATGCTGTGATCACATCAAAACAATATAAAACAGTTTCCATTTCCGTGGGTTCTTCTCTTGAAACCACATGACTTAATTTGAAATATATAAGTGAAATGAGTGAAATCATCACCACAGTCACAAAAGAGAAATTCCTTCCTCAAACAGTCTGTGTCTTTCTCAACAGAGTTAACATCCTTGGTTTAATGACTTATTATGTAAAAATACTAATGAGAGTCTTCCTGAGGGGGGTAATGGAAGAATGAAATGTTAGGCTATCTAATGGTGGTACTAGCCCTTGTGCATATTTTGGCAGAGGTGGGGAAGAGCTGAGGAATTAAACCCTAGTCCCTAATATATTTGATATTTATGAATTTTACTAATTGTGTGGTTTATAAATATGGAGTGGGGGGAGGAAGAACCTGGTTCAAATCCTCTTTTGTGTTAATAAATTAGTACAGAGCAGTGGATGGAGCCCTTGGTTCTTTTCTTTATGAAGACCTATTGTGAATCACTTAGCCTCTCTGTGTTTCAGTTTGGCCAGTCTTCAAAATTAGTGGGATCAAATAACGTCTTAGGTTGTTCCAGATCTGTGAATTAGTCTTAAGTGTATGAAGACCTGGCAAGAGATTGCCTTTAAAAGGCAGTAGCAAGTCTGAAAACTTATCCTCATCCTGAAGCAAAGAAAATCAGTTCTTAGGTAGAAGGGCGTAGCCCCAAATGAAGAGCTAAAATTTAAACCTATTTTTTTAATAAGGCTACAGTAGCAATGAAAGCTTTAAAATTCTAAGTCTCACACAAATAACTGATTCCTGAGCTTCACCACTGAAGCCACACAGCAGTTTTGATGTATTTTCTCCACTGGCAGTGCAGAGATGAAGAGGAAAGCCAGCAGGAAAGAAATCAGAGGCTGATCCTCAGAAATCTCAGAAGCGCTTTAGAAAGAGAAAAATAGAAAATGTAGAGTTCAGCCAGTTGGTAAATGTATTACCTGGGTTGTACGGTTTTCTTATAACGTGACTGTATTCCAGGCTACGGAAAACGAGTCTGTGATCTTTCCAACCATTCTCAGCAACTGTACAAATGCAGATTATTCTGCCCGTCAGTCTTCATCTTTTCAAACTAAATCATATTCATTCTTGGCCTGTCATCAATAGATTCCATATCAGTGTGAAACTCAGTGCTTAAGTTTTCCTTTCTGACCATCTTCTCTCCAGCAGGATTAGGCAGCTCATTTCCAGACTCTCCTTTTTCCAGGCTTGATATTTACCACCTCCCTGTGTACTCAACACCACGCATCCACATGCTAATAAACATGCTAGAGTCAAGGCAGAGTGCATGCCCGGTGGGATGACCAAGGATGAGAAGGGAATTTTTAATCAGTGTTTTAACACCTGCAGTGAGCTTTGTTATGGGATAACAAAACTTAAACAGAATAACTTAACTCGAATAACTTTCTTGATGTCATTTTTGGAAATCTCTCCTTAAAATGGAGAAATGATTTGAAGAAGTGCTCCTCTCCCTACCTCCACCTCTACAGGACACATTCCGCAGAAAAAGGAACAGGGAAACAGCAAGAAGAAGTCACGGAACATTTAAATAGTAGGTTCAAGGTTGGAGAGTAGCATCAGCAAGAAGAAAGGGAGGTGAAGTGACTTTTGCCAGTCACTGTCACTGACTTTTGCCTCTGTCCCTGGAGAGAAGACTGCCGATAGAGAGTCCCTCTGGCATTTCCAAGACAGTCCGGCATGAAGACATAACTCCACGGTAAGATCTCTGGGAAACAGGTTTATCCTGAAGCTATCCTCTGAAAAGGCCCTCTAGGCTTATTCCAAATCAGCTTCCCAAGATTCCTATGGTCCTCTCCCCACCAGGAGCTCAGTGTCCCCAAACAGGGGTGGGGTCTTCCTGAAAGCCACTTGTGCCAAAGGTGTGATGATAGCAAGGCCTCAGAATAACCCCAAATCTGAGAGTTTCTGTCCCACTAGATGAACATTGATATGTTTTTCAGAAATCCCTCCTGTTACCCTAGAATGCAGGAGGGGGCTTTGGGAAGGAAAGAAACATGGCATTAAAAGGGCAAAATGAGGCTCTTGCTAGCTTTTCTAGAACAAGCTGAGCACACTAACAGATTAAAAAGCTACTGAGTGCTTAAAATGTGCCATTAAGAAATCCCCTGGTCATGTGCAATAAATCAAAGTTCCTACGAAACTTTCAATGCTATGCAGAACCACCACCCATGTTGATTTTGCTGAAGTCCTACATTACTTTCAGACGCCCTTCTAGAAAGAGCTCTAGATAGAATTACACAGTCATATCATTCTTTTTAAAACGTCTCCCCCTATAATTCAGTTTCTCATAGGCACATACACAGAGACCACACTCACACACACAGATATACAAACACTACACAAACACACACAAACCGCAGACACCAGAGGCCGCACACACCTACACACAAATGCACCACAGATACACAAACAAACCGCAGACGCACATACACAAATAGATACACATGAGCCGTACACACACAGTACTAGGAATTCTCCATGGGATTTTGTTTCTACTCATGCTGCAATATCTAACCAGTTTCTACCATATTCATCATCTAATTCACATCTCACTCCCTGATGCTGGTCTCTTCTCTCCATCCTGCTCCTTTCCAAACAAGCTCCTTTCTTTCCATTCCCCAGAGCAACCACCAACACAAGAAAGACGTGACTAATGAGGAGAAGGGACATTCTGTCAAAGCAAGGCGAACGGATGAAACTGAATATTAGACATTCTTCATTTTAAAACCTCTATGTTTATCTCTGCTTCTCAGAATATCTCAATGACCCTTTCTCCTCTTCAAACGCCTAACTTTCCTGTGGCCCATCTCTGCAGATCATCCTCGTGCCTCCTCCCTCTTCTTTTGGTCCCAGGACCTTTACACACCGCTTCCTTGAGTTCCCACTTGTTCACTCGCCATTGCCCATCCATTCCATGTCCCAAGACTTCGCTTTTGATTCCCAAAGCAGAACACTAAGGTGTCTTCCTGAAAGGAACCATTCTTCCACTTTGGGGAAAACTTTTGCAAGCCCCTTAGATGGCAGAATTAACTTAAGGTAGTTATGGTTTTAAAGCAATTATTTTCTTTTTCTCTATATATATTCTTTTTTTTTTTTCCTGGCCATGCCTGTGGCATGTGGAAGTTCCCAGGCTAGGGGTGGAACCCACACCTCAGCTTCGGCCTGTACCACAGCTGTGGCAACGCCAGATCCTTAACCTCTGCGCCACAAGGGAACTTCCTCTTCTCTGTATTCTTAGATTGTGTTTGCTTAGTGAAAAAAAATCACGAGTAATTTCCATTGCTTTATCCAATTCATCAAAAACCAATTTGTTGATATGACTCTGTTATAACAGCTATTTTCCAAAACATTCTCAGGTTTATACTTTCAATACTATAGAAACAATCACTCAAGGAATGGGATGTTTTGGATAACCAAATACTCTGTTTCATGGAACATTATCAAAACACCACACATGAATTACCAGTTTTCAAAGAAGTAACATTAAAGCACTGGTAGGGTTCCCCACCTGCCACAATGGACATAAGGTGGGGCATGTTGAAGATAAGAAATTTAAGCCCGTAAGTCTCACTTTCTCCTCTGTTTAAATATCTCCCTTTATGTGGGAAAAAAAAATTATTTTCATATAGAGCTCCTTGCATACAACAAATATTAGATAAATATCAGTTCCTTGAGTTTTCTCTCTTTTCCTCTCCCCAAGTAAGAAAGAACTACTGCTATATCCTTGTAGGATATACACTTTCCCCTTTTGTTGGTAATTCCGAAGGCACTCCACAATCTTAGGATGCCAGATGGCTCCCATTTCAATATCAGTTCTTACTGTTTTGTGCTGAGTGTTAGAATTCTAGCTAATATAGTGTTTAGTGTATATAATTAGCTCACGAGAGAAATCTGATTATAGCTCCCCATGATTATTAATTTGTAGCCATCATTGTTATTTTTGTTATTCAGTTTCATTAGCAACACTGCCCTGACGAAGTCTTCTTAGTCAAGTAACACTGATTCTACATTGCCTTATTCGGGAATCTGTGACCCTCAAGAAGGGTCAGACCTCTGGTTAACATCTAAACAGAACATTTTTAGCTACCTACATTAATTACTTAACAAAGTAAAAATACCCCAAACTTGGAGTTCCCGTCATGGCTCAGTGGTTAACAAATCCGACTAAGAACCATGAGGTTGTGGGTTAGATCCCTGGCCTTGCTCAGTGGGTTAAGGATCCGACATTGCCGTGAGCTGTAGTGTAGGCTGCAGACATGGCTCAGATCCCCCGTTGCTGTGGCTGTGGCATAGGCCGGCTGTAGCTCAGATTAAACCCCTAGCCTGGGAACCTCCACATGCCGCGGGTGCGGCCCTAAAATGAGAAAAGACAAAAAAAAAAAAAAAAAATGCCGCAAACTTTATTTTTGTTTCATATTAGTTTCATTGTATCTGTAGTGGGGTTTGTTTTTTGTTTTCTTTTTTGTTGTTGTGCTTTTTAGGGCTACACCCATTGCATATGGAAGTTCCCAGGCTAGGGGTCGAATCAGAGCTACAGCTGCCGTCCTACACCACAGCCACAGCAGCGCAGGATCTGAGCCACATCTGCAACGTACAGCACAATGCTCACAGCAACACTGGATCCTTAACCCACTGAGCAAGGCTGGGGATCGAACCCACATCCTCATGGATCCTAGTCAGATTCGTTTCTGTTGTATCACAAGGGAAACTCCAAAGTTCCTATTTTTGGAGGCAGGGGAATAAGAGGTGGAGCTCACTTTCTCCCACAAACACATCAAAAAAACACATCTACATGTAAAACGACTCGCACAGAACATCTACTAAATGCTAGCAGAACTTAAACCTCCAAAAAGGGCAAGAAACTCTTGACATAACTGGGTAGAAAAAAGAAAAAAAGAGAGAGAGAAAAGGAATCAGGATGGGACTAGCATTCCTGAGAGAGAGCTGGGAAGGAGAAAAGGCACCCACATCCTGGGAAGCCACCTAACCGAAAGGGAGATCGGCCTGGTCGGAAAGAACTCAAAGTTGCTGAGAAAAGCGTAGCAGCTGAGCTGAGAATGACAAAGCAGAGTGAGAGCCGCACAGATCATCTGAACCACCAGCCCAGACACCACAGCCTGAGACACTCGGGTAGGGGCTGGGCACTGGGACTTAGGCTCTGGGGGCAGCGGGGGGTAAGGGGGGAACCACCACAGTTATCCCTGACTCCAGAGGTGGGCGTGGCACACCACCACTGGGGATACCTGAAAAAAAAATCACCTGCAGCCCCAACCGCCTCAGGGCACCACAGAGATGCACATTGCAACGGAACACCACCCGCTGTTGCTCCAGCTCCCCTGGGAGCACACCTGCCCAGCTGCTGCCACTGCCAAACGCTCTGGGCAGTGCTCAGAGGATTGATCACTGTCCCTTCCCAGGACCCTGCAACTAGGAGCAGCTTGTTCAGCACATCTTGAGGGGGCTAAGCAGGACGAGGTGCTTCTTGCATGGCCTACAGGGGGCGGGGGCAAACCACTGCAGTTATCTCTGGCTCCACAGGTGGGAGCGGACCGACACCACTAGGGGTCCGTGAACAGGCACCTCTTGCAGCCCCAGTCACCTCAAGGGCACCACAGAGAAGGGCATTGTGACCGAACACCACCTGTTGGTGTTCTTGCACCCCTCAGAACACACCGGCCCTGCTGCTGCCACTGCTGAATGCCCTGGGCTGTACACACACCTGATCTCTGTCACTTTTCAGGATCCTGCAACTAGGAGCAGCCTGTGCAGCACCTCCTATGTGGGCTAAGTGAGACGAGTTTCTTCATGCATGGACTACAGGTGGAGGGGCCAAACCACCATGGCTATCACTGACCCCAGAGGTGGCATGGCCCACTACCACTAGGGGTCCCTGAACAGGCACCACAGGCGGTTCCAATCACCTCAGAGGAGTGCACTGCAATCGAACATTAGCTGTTGTTGCTCTCACTCCGCCAGGATCTCATGCACCCTGCTGCTACTACTACCAAATGCCCTGGTCACCTTGTAGAGCTGCCTAGAGCTCATTACCATTTCCCAGGGCCCTGCAAGTAGGAGTAGCCTGTGCCACCTTCCTGCAGGTCCTCGTTGCTGTTGAGAGCCCAGCGACCAGGCACTGTCTGCTGGCCCTACCTATTCCCTCCTTCTCACTGAAAACACACTGAGCATCCTGGGGATAACAGCCTGTTAACACTGAAGAAACAGACAGCAAATATTTAAACTCCCACACCAAAAATAATTAGTAACCCCCACCAAAAAAAATACAAAGGGATGCTCTGGCATATAAGTAGACTTACAAGAATACAGTTTTGCTTCCACAAACTCACAGAAAAAGAAAAACATAAGATGAAGAAGCTCAGAAACCATTCCCAGTTAAAGGAACTGGAGAATTCACCTAAGGCAGTCAACAATGAAACCAGCCTCTGCAGTCTGACAGACATTGAGTTCAAAAGGGAGACAGTGAAAACAATGAAGGTATTAAGGCTGAATATCAAGGAATTAAGAGAAGATATGAACAGTAATGCAGATTCCCTTAGAAAGGAACCAGAAAATATAAGGAGAAGCCAAGAAAAACTAGAAATTTCATTTGCAGACATGCAAACTGAGCTAAAGACAATAAAGAGTAGAATCAATAATGCAGAGGAACAAATTAGTGATGTGGAAGATAGAATAATGGAAATCACCCGATCAACACAGCAGACAGAAAACCAAATGAAAAGACTTGAAAGAGATCTGTGGGATAATATAAAGTGGGCCAATCTACATATAATAGGAATTCCAAAAGGAGAAGAAAAAGAAAAGGGGATTGAAAATTTGAAGAAATTATGTCTGAAAACCTTCCAAATCTAAAGGAAACTAATATCAAGATACAGGAAGCACAAAAGTCCCCAAACAAGTTGCACCCAAACAGGCCCACACCAAGACATATTATAATAAAAATGGCAAAAGTTAAAGACAAAGACAGGATCCTAAAGGCAGCAAGAGAAAAGCAAAGCGTTCATTATAAGGGAACTCCCATAAGGCTATCAACAGATTTCTCTACAGAAACACTACAGGCCAGAAGGGAGTGGCAAGATATATTTAAAGTGCTGAAAAGAATAAATTTCAAGCTAGAATACTCTATCTAGCAAGAATATCATTTAGAATAGAAGGGGAAATAAAGAATTTCTCCAACAAATAAAAGCTAAAAGAGTACAGCAATACGGAGTTCCCTTCGTGGCTCAGTGGTTAACGAATCTGACTAAGAACCATGAGGTTGCGGGTTCAATCCCTGGCCTTGCTCAGTGGGTTAAGGATCTGGCGTTGCCGTGAGTTGTGGTGTAGGTTGCAGACGCGGCTCGGATACCGCGTTACTGTGGCTGTGGCAAAGGCCGGCAGCTACAGCTCCTGTTAGACCCCTAGCCTGGGAACCTCCATATGCTGCGGGTGCGGCCCTAGATAAGGCAAAAAGACAAAAAAAAAAAAGTAAGCAGATATAAGAAGGGGTTAACATACTTAAAAAACAGGGTAACCACAAATCAAAACCAAACATTACATTCCCAAGTATTTTTATTTCTGATACTCTAATCAATCTGATCTTAATTCTTCAAACAAAATTAAAATATCTGATTTGTATTATTGTAATAGAAATATGTTTGCCATTTTTAAAATACTGTCATTTTGACTATTAATATGCAAAAATTACTATTTTAACTTCTATATTTAACCATTTATTTTGTTTTTTTTGTTGTTATTCTCAGTTTCTCATTCCAATAATGGATCTGATCAACCCTACTGACTACCTGCCCAATGTCTCCACTTTAATAAGAAACAGCATTCACATTCCAACTCCTGCCTCAAAAATGACTGTTGTACCTCTTTTGTTCACATCATCTATAATCGGCACTATCACCAATGGTTTCTACCTATGGGTGCTAAAATTCAAAATGAGAAAGACTGTCAATACTCTCTTATATTTTCATCTCATTCTCTCCTATTTTATTTCAACATTGTTTTTGCCATTTCTGGCCATCTCCTACCTTCAAGACAATCACTGGATCTTTGGGATGGCCACGTGCAAGATCGTCTATGGCATTTTGTATATAGGGATGTTTGCCTCTGTTTTCTTCCTGTCGGCCATCAGTGTTGATCGTTATCTTCTCACTCTTCACCCAGTGTGGTCACAGCTGCACCGAACCCCACAATGGGCTTCCAGCATCATCTTGGGAGTCTGGATCTCTGCCACGGCCCTCGGCATACCCTATATGGTTTTCAGGGAGACACATGATGACCATAAAGGAATGGTGACCTGCCAAAATAATTATGCTGTGTCTACTAACTGGGAAAGCAAAAAGATGCAAACATTAAGGCAAAGGATTCATGTGGCCTGTTTTAGCAGCCGCTTCTTGCTGTCCTTCCTTCTGCCTTTCTTCATCATCACCTTTTGTTATGAAAGAGTAGCCAAACAGATGAAAACAAGGGGCCTGTTTAAATCCAACAAGCCCTTCAAAGTCATGATGACTGCAATTATCTCTTTCTTTGTGTGTTGGATGCCCTACCATGTATACCAAGGTTTAATGCTCACTAAGAACCAATCTCTATTTTTCCAGTTGACTTTGATACTCACAATAATAACTACTTCTTTCAATACTCTTTTCTCCCACACTCTATCTATTTATTGGGGAGAACTTCAGAAAGGTTTTTAAGAAGTCTGTTCTTACTCTTTTTGAGTCCACATTCAATGAGGATCTTTCAACAGAAAGGACGCAAAACCTAAATTCAGAAGCCTACATTTAAATTCTGGATCCCAGAGCGAACAATGGACTCCTAGTCTATTAAACCACCAGAGATAGAACCTCAGCTTTTGTACAATATAGTCCCTACATTAGAGAGACCCCTGGGCTATATTATAGTTAAATCTATTTTAAGGGCTATAAAAAAGCAATGTGTGATGTGGCAAATATGATTTTCTTAAACTTTTGTTGTGATAAAATACACATAAAATTTCCCATTTTCCCATTTTAAATGTACATATTAGTGAATACTGTGAATACTATATTCACAGTATTTGGCAACCATCACCACAACCTATTTTCAAAATTTTTCATCACCTGAAAGAGAAACTCTGTATCCACTAAGCAGTAATTCCTCATTCCCTCCCCTCCCCCAATTCCTCATATCCTTGAATCTGCTTTCCATCTCTATGAAATTGTTATTCTAGATATTCCATATAAGTGGAATCCACAATATTTCTTTTCTCCTTTTGTGTCTGGCTTATTTCACTTAAAATAATATTTTCAAGGTTCACGCATGTTATAACATATGTATCATAACTTCATTCTTTTTATGACTAAATAATATTACATTATATGTATATAGCACATTCTGTTTATCCGTTCTGTTGAGAGACATTTGGGTTGTTTCCACCTTTTGGCTATTGTGACTAATGTTACTATGAACTCCGGTGTACAAGTATCTGTTTGAATCTTTGTTTTCAATTATTTTGAATTATTTTGAATTTCTGGGTCATATGGCAAGCCTATGTTTTAACTTTTTTGAGGAATTGCCACTTTTTCTCCCATTGCAGCTACACCATGGTGCAATCCCATCAGCAGTGTACAAAAGTTCCAGTTTCTCAGAGTTCTCGTTGTGGCTCAGTGGGTTAAGAATCCGACTAGTGTCCATGAGGAGGTGGGCTTGATCCCTACCTCGTTTAGTGGGTTAAATGATCAGGCATTGCCATGAACTGCAGTGTAGGTCGCAAATGTGGCTCGGGTCTGACATTGCTGTAGGTGGTGTAGGCTGGCAGCTGCAGCTCTGATTAGACCCCTATCCTGGGAAATTCCATGTGCTGCTGGTGTGGCCCTTAAAAAAAAAAAAAGGTTCCAGTTTCTACACCCCCTCATCAACACCAATGATTTTCCTTTTTTACAAAAATTATAGGGAGTTCTCTTGTGGCACAGCGGGTTAAGGATCTAGAGTTGTCATTGGTATGGCACAAGTTCAATCCCTGGCCTGGGAACTTTCACATGCTGTAGGTGCAGCCAAAAACAATTAAAATTAAATTTAAAAAAATTTATTTTTTTAAGTTTTTTAAATTAAAAAAATATATAGCCATCCTTGGTGGTGCAAACTGATGCAAATGTGATTCTTAACCTTTGATTTCTGAGACTATAGTTATATCTGTTTCTGAATACCTATAGTACCTATCAATCTTAATTTTTCTGTCACAGAATTTTCTAGCAAATAGACATTTGGACCAAGGTCCCTCTTTAGTTGGAAAGCACCTAATAAATTTAATTGGTATGGACTCACCTTGTCACCTACATGTAAAACTACAAAGAATTTATACTTTAATGTTTTAAGCATAAAGAAACCTTAAATGTCTCTTTTTAATATTTATGTATTAAGCTGTCTGAGAAATAGGGAACTAACACAATTATAAATGTTTGAGAATCTGCCTGGCTAATGTCATACTATATTCCATTTTAAAATAACAGTAACTGTAACTGGAGTTCCCATGTGGCTCAGGGGGTTAAGGATCTAGCATTGTAACTGCAGTGGCTCAGGGTGCTGCTGTGGAGTGGGTTCAACCCCTGGCCTGAGAAATTCCACCTGCTGTGGGTGCAGCCAAAAAAAATAATAATAAATTAAATAAATGAGCAGTAACAAAATTAGTTTCTTTTCCCTGGTTTTCAAGTTTTTGCAAAACATTATAGCACCTAAGCTATATAGGATCACACAGTATCACTGACCTATTACATTTTATTTATTTATTTAATTCTATCTATTAGTCGTCAATCAATAATTCTATCTATCTAGTTCAACTGATACAGAATGCAGCTACTCAGGCCACAAGGCACAGTTAATCTCTAAATATTTCAGCCAGCTTTGCACAAACCGCTTCAAGCCATAGGCATACAGGCTATTCAGAAGTACCCAAAATGGATGATGTTAATAATAACAGGTTACGGAGAGGAAGAGAAATAAACCTTTATTACTAACTTTTTATAGTAGGAAAGTAATAGCGGTTCAATGCCCTAGAAATTTGGTTAATTGCCTTGGCATCACTGTTTCCCTGGGTAACTGGGGGCTTGGTCTCTCGTACTTAGAATAAGAGGAACAGAAAGCTTTGGGTAGATGAAAAGTTTCATTGTTGGCCCTTATTTCAAGTGTTTGGAGCCTTGAATAGTGTCCCTGACAGGGAGAAGTAGGACTGAGGACCAGGCTGTGCCTCTGAGTGGCCCTGCAGCAAGAAGAGGTTGCTGCTCCTCCCTCCCCATACTCTCCCAGGTCCTGACCAGCCCACTGTAGTTTACTTCGCAGGATTTAGGAATGAAAGTTGGAAACTTAACGATTCTTTGAAACAAGAATCTTGCTTTGGAAACCTAGCAGCCCCAGAAAGAGCCTTTTGCCTCCTTCCTCAGATCTGCTACAATAACAAACAAGGAAGTGCTCTTTCCAGGCTCTTTCGGGTACTTTATTCCATCGCTCTACAGACTGTAAACATCTCAAGAACAGAAAGAAGCCTATCAATCAAACTATTTATTTTCTATACATATTATATGCAATCGATTTGCAGTAAAAGATACTTAAATTGAATATGGGTACTCACGCTATGTGAACTAAAAAGGAACTGTAGGTGTAAAATAATAGGACTGAACCAGATTTTTATTTAACAAAGATTTATATTACACTTACCTTCTGCCCAGACATGACTGGAAATCCTACAGCAATTCTAGGAAGTAGGCCACATTGCTACCCTATTTTACAGACTGTGAAACTGAAGCACTTGCTGAAGGCCATACAGTAAGCCACTGGAAGAGCCGGTACTGAAAGTCCAGGCAGTCTGGTGCTAGAATCAGTCTATGCTCTTAACCACCATACTCACTCCTTGAGGTCACTGCTGGGAGGCAGAGAAGCCAGACTTTCAGCCCAGATCCACCTAGTCCATTTATTTCATCAGAAATCATCATCTTGGAGTTCCCGTCCTGGCTCAGTGGTAACCAACCCAACTAGTATCCATGAGGAAATAGGTTCAATCCCTGGCTTCTCTCAGTGGGTTAAAGAATCCAGCGTTGCAGTGATCTGTGGTGTAGTTCACAGGCTTGGCTCAAATCTGGCATTGCTGTGGCTGTGGCATAGGCCAGCAGCTATAGCTCTGATTCGACCCCTAGCCTGGGAGCTTCCATACGCTGCAGGTGCAGCCCTAAAAAGACCAAAAAAAAAAAAAGAAAGAAATAAAGAGAGAGAGAAAGAAAGAAATCAACTTGGCTGCAAAAATAATAACAGTGAACTTGTAATCAGGAGATTTGGACAGTGATCTGGCTTTGGGTCTAGCTTCCTGTTTTATTTGCAGCAGTTTATCCAGATTCCCTTGGGCCTTACCTTCCTCACCTATAATTTGGAGATATCTCTGAATAAGATAACAGATATGAAATTACTTCTAAAATATAAAACACTACGTAAATATAAGTATTATTAAGAGGGTTCTTTCTTAGAAGTCACTTTAAATTTAAAAATAATAGGGTGTAAGCTTAAAATTATCCCCAAATGCATTTTTTAATTTCCCTTAAAATTACGGTTAACTTTTAGAACGATTACTTCTTTAGTTGTGTTGATCTCATCAACCTTCTCACCACTGTGAATTCTCAGGACCCGAGAGGTTTATAAACAAGGAATTAGTAGCTTTCCTAGTGGAACTGGTGTGTGGAGATAGTGTGCCTATTAGATCCAATTGTCTGAACCTGCTTCATTATGTCAGCCTCAAACTGGCTCAAGAACAGAACGCAGGCATGATTAGCAAATGCCGGTTACGACATGTTTAAAATGCCAGCTCATGTTCTTTCCTCAAGAAATGGCTCCTCAGAGTTCCCCTCGTGGCTCAGCAGTAATGAACCAGAATAGAATCCATGAGGATGTGCGTTCAGTCCCTGGGTTCAGTCACTCATGGCTTAAGGATCTGGTGTTGCCGTGAGCTGTGGTGTAGACGACAGACGTGGCTCAGATCCCTCATTGCTGTGGCTGTGGTGTAGGCCAGCAGCTATAGCTCTGATTCGACCTCTAGCCTGGGAATCTCCATATGCTGTGATGTGGCCCTAAAAAAAGCAAAAAAAATGGCTCCTATATATGTGTGTGTGTATATATACACACACATATACAACTGAATCACTTTGCTATACACTTGAAACTAACACAACACTGTAAACTAACTACAAGCCAATATAAATAAATAAGAACCGTTTTAAAATTTAAAAAAAGAGAGATGGTTCCTTGGTTTAATGAACTAAATGGGCTACCCAGCTGTTAACATATGTGAAAGGGCTGGGTGTAAGGTAAGACTGTATGTAAAACACAAACCTGATTCCATATCCCTGAGAAACTAGAGGCAACGATAATTCACAAGTATAGTTTATGTATACTTGTGGTTGGCTCTGAGAATGCAACGGTGAATAAGACACAATCCTGGTCCTCAAGGAGCTAAAGCCTAGTGTGGTGGTTCTGAATTAAGTTCCACATTAAAACTACCTGGGACACTCTTTAAAGATACCAGTATCTAGGCCTTACCCGAACCAATAAAAGCCAAAAATCTACAGCGACAGGACCTAGGAATCTGTATTTTTTATAAGTTCTCAGGTTGACTCTAAAACACAACCAGAATAGAAAACCACTGTTTAATAGGAAAGAAAGAGGAGGAAAAGGTCATTACTGTACAAAGGCGAAAGTGTCGTGTTTGGAGTAACAAACAAAAGCCTCCAATCTAGATTTCACCACTCAGAGTTTCTCCTGATGAGTCTGCAGAATAGTGTGAAACATCTAAAGCAGGGGAAGAACAACAAGACAGAGGAAGGAGAATGTTTAAAGCTGCAGACAAGGAGAGCACAGTGCTATAAAGCAGTACCACCCAAACTGGAATGCACATGAGACTCACCGAATGATCTCGCTGAAATGCCGATTCTGATTCAGTGAGTGTGGAAGAGGATTCGATTACACATTTCAAACAGGACCCCAGGGGATCCACTATTGCTCATCCAGAGCAAGAGTATGATTGGAGCACAGGTATGAGAAGCAGGCACAGCCGATGAGCTGGAAAGGTCAACCAGGCCTAGATCCCAAAGCCCCTGCTAAATGGTATAAATTGGATCTTAAACTTCATCCTGAAGGCAATAGGGAGCCGCTGAAGGGTCTTTAGCCAGAGTGATAGAAATAGATTTGCATTCCAGAAAGACCAATCTGACAAGTCAAACTGGAGGTGAATGATCAACTTGGACCAAGTTGCAATAATCCAGGTACCAGGTGAAGGGGCCTGAACAAAGAACATGGAAGTGGGGAATGGAGAAAAGTAGAGAGTCTTGTCCTATAAATTCTGTTGGTTGAGGAGTCAAGGAAGAGAAGGAGTTGAGGATGATTTTTGCATCAGTTCAGGTTCTTTTTGTTTGTTTTCTTTGGGGGGGGCTGCCCCACAGCATAAGGAGTTCCCTGGCTGGGGATCAGATCCGAACCACAGTTGTGACCTACACCACAGCCACGGCAATGACAGATCCTTTAGCCCACTGTACTGGGCTGGGGATCTAACCTGCATCTTAGCACTGCAGAGACACTGCCACCAATCCCATCGTGCCACAGCGGGAACTCCTCAGTTTGTGTTCTTGAATGCCAACGACAGATTTTATTCTAGCTGGTCTGACCTCAAACTGGCTTATTAAAAGAAATTAAGTAGTTCACAGCATTACTGGGATGGCTGGAGAAACATTCAAGGCTAAGCTTCCAAGAGAAGTGCCTGACACGGGCCACAAAACTGTCCAGGTCAGGAATCTGTCTATTTCAATCTATGGCTCCAGTTACTGCTTCTGCTACAGCTGCTTTTGCCACCACCAGGCCCAAAATACCAGCACTTTCATTTTACTGCGATTGCTACTGCTTCCAATACTACTTCTGCATCTGACCTTGAACCTCCTGTGCCTGAAAGCCCTGCCAACACCAACATTAGGAAAATGGAAGCCCCGTGCAGAGCCTGTTTACTCACATTGTTCACTTGCAAACTTCATCTTGCATGCAGCTATTGAATCAGCATGCCAGCATCCTAGCTGCAAGGGAGGCTGGGATGTCAGTGCCTGTGTCTACCTGGGAGGGAAAAGGATGCCTGTAATGTGGGAATTTCCGCAAATATAAAGTTATTCAAAAGATGACGATGTCCATTGACTTTAACCTAAAAGCTTTTTGGAGTGATTAGCTTTAGGAAGAGAAGCAAAACTGCACTGTGCTGAGGAGTGACTGGGAGGTGAGAATCCAGAGGCTCTAAGAACAGCAACTGTCTTAAACTTAGAAAATTAAAGAGTTATTCCCCCTCCTTCTTCCCATAGAAAGTAATTCACACATTTTACCAATTAGAGATTAATTTGTGTTAAGGGACTGCTATTAAAATGCAAATATACCTTTTAAGAAGGTTACTACGTTTCATTCACAAGTTAATGGAAATTACTTTAATCAACTCCCCGCCCAGCGGAGTACAGCTAAACCCAGTACTTAGAATATTAGACTTTTGATTGCGGCCTAGAAGAAGGGAATTTTCTGAGTTGTTAGGTCAAGCCTGGAGTGAATTTTGGAGACCCTAAAGGCAGCATATCATGTATAAAATGTATAAAAGAGAAAAGAGACACAGGAGGTATTCTGAGGAGAGAGCTGATGACTAAGAAAAAATCTGCCTTGATTGGTATGGCCCTGAAAATCCAGTTTAAGCCAAATTGTTTAAATTGCAGACCTTATCTTCCTTACAGTTAAGGCCAGTAATTCCAGTTTAGCTTAGCTCAGGCTTTCCAGGAGGTTGGATACCCTTCCATGGCCAGTCCTTTCTTACTGGTGAAACCAAGAAGGACCCTGGAGGGCCCTCCCGGGTATAAAAGCCTCTCGGTGTCTCCCCTCCGACATTTTTTTTTGGTAGAAAAAGGCTTTAGTCTCCTAGGCCTTCTGTTGAGTTCCAAAGAGCAGATTCAAGCGGTTACTAATTAAAGAAGCAAGGGAATGCTGAAAAAAAGGAAAAGCAGTCAAGAAACAACAGTTCAGTAGGACCTTGTTATTTATCCATTCTAAATGTAATAGTTTGCATCCACTCACCCCAAACTCAACAAGGTCCTACTGTATAGCACAGAGAACTATATCCAATCTCCTAGGATAGACTATGATGGAAAATAATATTTTAAAAAAGAATGTGTAGGGAGTTCCCTTTGTGGCTCAGTGGTTAACGAATCTGACTAAGAACCATGAGGTTGCGGGTTCGATCTCTGGCCTTCCTCAGTGGGTTAAGGATCCGGCGTTGCCGTGAGCTGTGGTGTAAGTTGCAGACGCGGCTCGGATCCCGCGCTGCTGTGGCTGTGGCGAAGGCCAGCGGCTACAGCTCCTGTTAGACCCCTAGCCTGGGAATCTCCATATGCCGCAGGTGCGGCTCTACATAAAGGCAAAAAGACAAAATAAATAAATAAATAAATAAGAATGTGTATATATTTTTTTCTCAAGCAAATGCAATTGAAAATTTAGTCATATATATATATATATATATATATATATATATATATGACTGAGTCATTTTAGCTGTAGAGCAGAAATTGGCATAACATTGTAAATTATCTACACTTTAATAAATAATAATTACAATAAATTTTTGAAAACAGAAAAAGAAATAATAGTTCAGCCACCTAACAGGGTCCTAGTTCCTCTTCAAGGAATATACATAACAAACAATCGGACATTTATCTTTGAGTAGTTCTGTAGGAACTAAGACCCCAACTCTAGCGGAGGATGGTTAAGTATATGCTGAGACCCCAGACTGGTCAGAACCCGAAGGCTGCCGATTGAGATTCTTCAAATGCCATCCTATTACCTCACCACCAACCAATCAGAAGAAAGCCACACACCCTGCAGCCTTTCCTTTTTTACATGTTGTCTTTAAAAACTTCCCTGAAAACCAGCCAGGAGTTTGTATATTCTGGGCTGCCCGTTCTCCTTGGGTGGTCCTGCAATAAAACTTCCTCTGCTCCAAACTCTGAAGTTTTGATTTGTTCGGCCTCACTGTATGCCAGGCACACGAAACTGGGCTCAACAACACATGGGTAAGAAAGAACACAATGGTGGAAAGAGAAACCATTTTCAAGTGCTCCCTATTGTTTTCATTGTCTCTTCACTAAATTTTGAGTTCCTTCAGAGTAAGAACAGTATATTACTCCTCATATATTTCCAATACCTAGCTTGGTGTTGGATGATAAATAAATGCTAAATAAATGCTTACAAGCAATTGGATAAATATATGAATGCAGTTATGAATTCATTCTGGAGCTGGAACTTTCTCCATTTGTAGGGTCTTTAGAAAGTCCTTGCTCAGGCATGCTGAGAATCTATAGTATTTCTCTTGCTTCCCTTGCCAAAAGGATTAAACAATCAGGGAGCTGCCATCTGATAACACTACTTTCCCTTTTTTATCTCATCAAATGCAATTGAAAATTTAGATGTATATGTACAGTTCATTACCGAAATTCTCTTATTTATTTCCTGCTACAGTCCGTATAAGCTTTATTTAGTTACTACACTCAAAGACAATAAAAATGGTTCATTATTTTTTCTGTATCAAATCAAATCTGACTCCAATTTTCTTTACCCACAGTCCAAAGCAAAGTTCTAAGGGCTTAGATTCGAAAGTGGCCCCCACTAACATGCCTCTTAGTCAAGCCTGAAAGATCCCTTGAAGGTAGTGGCTCCATTCCTTTGTGAAATGAAATTCATATTTTATGGCAAGACAAGGAAAATTTAAATATAAAAAATTTTCCTCTGCCTTTTGCCTTCCTCTCCTCTCCCCTACTGTGTGCATTGTGTGTCTGCATTATGCATTCACCAAACTTCCCCCATCAGTAGAAACATCTGCTCAACAACAAAGAACAATATTCTCTCAGCACCAACAAACCAAAAAGACAACATTCTTTCTTGATCTTGTAAGGGGCCATAAGACGATGCTTAGATCTAGATTGTATAAACTGTCAATAATGTGTCATTTAATGTATAGCCCTTTGTCTCAAAAAAACTATATCACTGTGCTTTGACTTCTAATGGGCGGAGCATTTCTCAGAGTTTTTTGAGATACTCTTTCAGGGTTATAATCCTCAAATTTGGGCTCAAAAAAAGTTTTTTACAATTCTTTCTTAGATTGACTGATTAATTTTTCATTGACACCTTCCTGCCATGTGTCAATGAAAAATTAATTGGCTGATTTAAGAAAGAATTGGAAGGTTTTATTCAAGCCAAATTTGAAGATTATAACCCAGGAAAAGCATCTCAGAAAACTCTGAGAACTGTTCTGCCCATTAGAAGTCGAGACAGTTTATATATGTTTTTTTGAGACAGAGGGCTGTACATCAAATGATGTATTATTGACAGCTTATACAATCCAGACCTAAGCATCATCTTGGTGGGTCATGTAACCGCTTACAAGATCAAGAAGGAATGCTATCTTCTAAGAAGTTATTTACTGATGCTGGGAGAATGTTGCTCTTTGAGCAGGTAACACTGTTAATGGGAGAGGTTTGATGGATGCCTAATGCAGATACACAAGGCACAGTGGGGGGAGATCGGAGCCCGGGGGGGGGGAGAAGAATTTTTATCTTTAAAATTTTCTTATCTTGCCATATAATATGAATTTTATTTCACATGTGCAAGCTGGGCTGTAAAGGGGGCATTTTCACCGAGGTCAGGACCCCAGCAACCATTCTCCTCCAATATCTTGCCACATTCCCAATGGCTGGAAAAAAAGGTGAGGAAGGGTTAAGGACCTTGACTTATCTTACACTGATAACTCACTAAGTCAAACTGCACCTCTCTAAATTCATAGAGAAATTAAATATTCGTGTTAGGGAACCACTTACTGAAACTTACCACATTGGTCACGTAAAATAATAACCACTTGCATGAGTTGTTTCAAAACAGGAGGTCCCAATAAGGAACACAGTGCTGCTGCTGAAAATTTACTGGGAGAATTCATGAGGGGACAAATGGAGGCAAGAGACACCAGCCCATAATATGTCCTGCCAACCTCCCAGAAACCCTTGTGCTGGAATCCATTTGACTGAGGGATGCCCATGCCACCAGGAAAGGCCCTGAGTTGGACCAAATGAGGGTCCAAGTAGGATGGCTGGCCAGAGACAACCCAGAAACTAATCCCACCTCCATAAAACCTGAGACTGCAAGCCACATGGCACAGCACTTCTCCTGGGTTCCCTTACTCTACTGCTCTCAAGTGCCCGCTTTCCAATCAAGTCTTTTGCTTTGTCAGTACCTGTGTCTCCTCAGACAATTCATTCCTAGGTGTGGGATAAAGGCTCACTATCAGGCTCTGGAAGGGGTCCCCTTTCTGGTAACATCTCCACTAGAAATGTTAACAGTAGCTATGTCTTTATCTTCTCAACTCTAATCTTCCCACAAAAAGACGGCAAAGAGTACTCATCGTGGCCATCATTTACGGCCTCTTGAGTGAATGTGCCAGGTATCTTTTGCTTCCCCTCCAGATCCATTCTCAAGCATTCTCTAGCCTGCTTTCTGCCCTGGAGGCTGGAGCATCGACAGGTCCAAGGTTCATAACTTCTGGTTGGGTTTTACAATGGGGAGCTCTGGCAAGAAGTGAAAGGAAGATGGAGAATGGGGTCAGGTATTTATTTCCCTAACTCCCTTCCTAAAGGGTCACCTGAAGTTGGCTGTGCTTCTTAGCAGAAGGTCAACTCTTTCTCTTAAAGGTCTACGTAAGTCTCTACCTCTGGACTCCAGACTTCCTCTTTTTTTCCCTTCAGGCCAAGGGAATGGTAACACCTCAGCTGCTACTATGTCTTGAGGTACTACACTACCCATTACAGTTCCCCTACACCCACTTCTTTGTCAGTAAAACTTTCTCAGGTTATCCTATTTAGAACGTGTTACTTGATTGCTGATAGGACCCTGACTAATACTGTGTGATAATATAATTTTTTTATCTGACTGTAAATAATATCTTCTTTTTCAAATAATGTCTTTATTTATGGCATTTATTCATGGATTTCAAAGAACTATATAAAAATAATTCCCACAACATTTCTGGGTAGAAAGACATGAGGGTTTTTTTTGGGGGGGTATCTTTTTAGGGCCACACTCAGAGCATATGGAACTTCCCAGGCTAGGGGCTAAACCCGAGCTGTAGCTCCCAGTCACAGACACAGCAGTGCCAGATCCAAGCCACATTTGCAACCTACGCTGCAGCTATGTGGCAATGTGGGATCCTT
Organism: Catagonus wagneri; assembly: GCA_004024745.2. Lineage (NCBI taxonomy): Eukaryota > Metazoa > Chordata > Mammalia > Artiodactyla > Tayassuidae > Catagonus > Catagonus wagneri. The sequence goes on along the minus strand of PVHT021183629.1, from coordinate 9,110,292 downwards.
AACCCCTTGAGCAAGGCCAGGGATGGCATCTGCATCCTCATGGATACCAGCCAAGTTCTTAACCTCCTGAGCTACATGGAAACTCCAAGAATAATTTTTAAGAAAGAATAAAATCACAATTCTTATACAAATATAAAATCAACATGTGTCAAAGATTCTTATTTCATTCATATTTAACTCAACAAGGACGGAACCAGTAAGATATTACAACCAGTTCAAAAGATAATTCAAACCTTCAGTATGCAAAATTCCAAATAATTTATTCAGGTATACCCTAGACAAGGAGGGAGATTGTCATCCCTTGAGCATAGGCTAAGTTTAGCGATTTTCTTCCAAAGAGTAAATTATAGAAGTGGGTATGGAACTTGGCACAGACACTACCTTAGCCAGGTGATTAATAGGTTAATATCATCAGCAATAAGATCTGTTTGTTCACTGCATGCACCCTTAATGTGATTTAATAATAAGGGCACTTCAACTCTGTGGCCATCCTCCAAAAACCATAACCCTGCTCTAATCATGAGAAAAACATCAAATTACAACAGAGGGGTAACCTACACTGTACCTGACCAGTACAACCCAAAAATGTCAAGGTCATCAAAAACAAGAAGTCTGAGAAATTGTCACAACATAAGGAAACATGACGACTAAATGTAATATGGTATCCTGGATGGGATCCAGCAAAAGGATTTAGAAAAAGTAATACATCTGAATAAAGTATGGAGTTTAACTAATATACCAGTGACAAACATACCATAGTAATTTGAAATGTTAATAATAGGAGAAATTAGGGAGTTCCCAGTGTGGTGAAATGAGTTAAGAATCCAACTGCAGGAGTTCCCAATGTGGCGCAGCAGAAACGAATCTGACTAGTAACCATGAGGTTACGGATTCGATCCCTGGCCTTGCTCAGTGGGTTAATGATCCGGCGTTGCTATGAGCTGTGGTGTAGGTCGCAAATGAGGGTTGGATCCTGAGTTGCTGTGGCTGTGGGATAGGCTGGCAGCTACAGCTCTGAATTGAGCCCTAGTCTGGGAACCTCCATATGCTGCAAGTGCAGCCCTAAAAAGCGGAAAAAAAAAAAAAAAAAAGAGAGAGAATCCAACTACAGCAGCTCAGGTCACATTCCCTGGCCCAGTGCTGAGTTAAAGGATCTGGCATTGCCACAGCCACGCTGTAGGTCGAAGCTGCAGCTCAGATTCAGTCCCTGGTCAAGGAACTGCCATATGATGCAGGTGCAGCCATTAAAATAAATAAATAAATGGGAGAAATTGAGTGCGGGGTATATGGGAACTCTCTATAGTATCTTTGTAACTTTTTTGTAAATCTACATCTATTCTAAAATTTAAAGTTTATTAGAGAGAGAGAGAACTACTCAAGGTGCTATACATTTACAGTCAGGTAGGGAATGACTAAATGAATTTACAAATGGATGCAAAGCTGGCAAAACTAGTCAATACCCACAGAGTAATTATTAAATTTTACATTTTTATGGACAGGAATGATTTGCTTATTATCAGTGTTCAAAGAGTTAACTTTTTTTTTTTTTGTCTTTTTGCCTTTTAATCTAGAGCCGCACCCACAGCACATGGAGGTTCCCAGGCTAGGGGTCTAACAGAAGCTGTAGCCGCCGGCCTTCGCCACAGCCACAGCAACGCGGGATCCGAGCCGCGTCTGCAACCTTCACCACAGCTCATGGCAACGCCGGATCCTTAACCCACTGAGCAAGGCCAGGGATCGAACCCGCAACCTCACAGTTCCTAGTCGGATTCGTTAACCACTGAGCCACGATGGGAACTCCCAAAGAGTTAACTTCTATCTCTATAGAGTTGTAAGACAATCTAGACGAACACAAATCCTATACAGCCCTATAGGACCAGGTAAATCTCAGAGGCTCCAGAATCCTGTTAAAAGGATATCTAGATATCTCTTTTGCCTATTTCAAAATCTTTCACAATTTTTTTCTACAAAAGATGTAGGTGTCAAAATTACCTAAATAAATAAATAAAGCCCTTACAACAGGCTGGCCTGACTCGACAAAACATATAAAAAGTTATACAAATATTCAAAAGGTTATGGAATGTTTTACAACACTATAAACTGATAAATAACCCAAAGATCAAGCTAATTTATCAGCCTGCCCTGGGGAAACCCTGCAGACTGCCAAAGATTATACATCATTGCCTTAGAGTTAAAAGCACTTGCTATGTTATGTTACCTAGACAACATACCAGAAAATGGTACAGTAATAAAATTAGAATTTTAAAAAGGAAATTGAACAAAGGAACAATCAATATCAAGTTCCAAACTCAATTTCATTCCCTGGTTGTACAAACTATCCACATTAAGGAGGGACTCAGCTCTTAGGTGAGAACTACCATTTCCTCAGGCCTCCTATTTGGAGGGGCTCTGGAGGGGCTTCCACCGGACCAGCACTTGTGGTATCAGTTTCTGTCTATGTAAGAAGAGGGTCCATGACAAAATATACGGTTATAATTCGAAGCATTTGCCCTTGGACTTTTTCTTTCAGGCTCTTGTTTGTTTATTTGTTGGCCATGCCAGGGCATGTGGAAGTTCCCAGGCCAGGGATCGCTCTCACATCATAGTAGTGGCCCAAGCCGCTGCAGTGACAATGCCGGATTCTTAACCCGCTGAGCCACAGGAGAACTCCTCCTAGCTCTTATTTAAATACGTGTTTCCTTTTCCCTCACAGTCTTAATCAATGCATGTGGCAAGTGTCTCGAAGCCAGAATTCACATGGGTCTTTCACACCTCAGTTTCAGATGCCCTGGCAGAAGAGTGATTATCTCTTGTAGAAAATTAGTAAAGAGATTTCTGAATATAATCTAGGATCCCCTGCCTCACCACAGGAGGAAATGTGTTCATCATGCCTTATGTGAGAATTTCCACTCCATGTCACAGCAATATTTCCTATTACAAATGAATAAATTGATATTCTGGTTCTAGGCACTGACGGAAAGGAAAAAAAAAAAAACACCACTTTAAGCTTTGAAGTAGCAGCTAGATTTCTTCCAGCCTTTCCAGAAATGAAACATCTACCTCTTTCTGTTGCATTTCTGATTAACATACTCCAATGTAAAGCCTCAGGCAAGAGTCTCATTTTAAAGCTAAATCTTAGAGAATGCTTTGCTTATTATTCCAAGAACTATGAAACAGAATATGAAACAGTTCATTTCTCCTCCCTTTCCTCTTCACAACCAGGAAGCTTACTATCATCCACAAAGGATCTTTCAGAGGTGGTTCTCAAATTTTTTATGTTTGTAAAACACTTTGTGTTAAAGTTGGGGGCAGCCAAATTGAATGAATTTAACTCAAAATAACTCTTTAAGTTATTATACCATCTCAAAGGGCCTGGAAGGCATTTATAAGTAACCTACTACCCATATGGCCTCCTTTCAGCATTGTAGCTGTTTGAAAACTATTCCTGCCCAGAAAGTGATTTCTTGTATACTCACAGGGCAAAACTCTCTTATGTTCCAGTGAATCACCGTCTTCCTCTAGAGCCAACTTAACGTTGTGCCTTGCCTTTCCTTCTAACTTGAAGGAAACTGTACAGTGTGTGCCGCCACATCAACATTACCTGTGATGAACACAATTGTTCTTTAACAACAATTAAAGTTAAATATTGTGAACACTTTGCTATATTATTGTCTCAGCACTCTAGTCAAGAACCACTGTCTCATCTATTTGCTTTTCATTTCCCCCATTTCAGCTGGTATATTCTATTTTCTTTATCCGTAATGCTTTATTTTTATTCACATTTCACTATTCTGCTGCAGACATGGCTTGCTTTCTTAAATTCTTTGTGGAAACAGACAACGTTCAAAATAAAATATGGAAAGTAAATACTTCCTTTCTGGTGCCTACGCTCTACTGCCCTCTGCAGGTAGAAGAGAAGAATAAGTGAGGCATAACCTATTACTACTCACAGTAATTTCCAGGAGATTCTGATCCGACAGGAAGGCTTAAAGTAATCGGTGATTTTTGAGAGGCTAACCATTACCAACCAGACTCCATTTATTTGTAAGAAGAATTTCCCAATTTGCTGAAGTCCCTTCACTGTGTAAAAATTCCTGGGAATCATATACTATTTTCAAGAGACTTCCCTATCTATCTACTCCCTCCATATACAAAAGGATATCAAACTCCTCTCTTATCTTGGGTCAAGACTAAGGGTCTCTATGTCAAAGTACTTTCCAACCCTGTAAAATCTGAGTCTGGGAGTGAAATAGAAAAGAGACAGAAACATGCAAAAAAAAAAAAAAAAAAAGAGAGAGAGAGAGACATAAAGGTGCAGACAATGCGAGCCGTCTGTGCTTTGCAGACAAATGTTAAATGTAGAAATCCCTGCAATGCAGCAAACAGATAAAGAGAGATTTTGTTTTCCACTTTCACAAAAAGCTTAAGGCAGCCTGCAACATAACCAGCTAACAGGCAGCTTCAAGTCTATATAGAAAGGACTTTTGATTATGCATGGATTATTTTCTTCAGTCACACCACTTTGGCTAGCAACACTGTCAGTGATGTCATCTTTTAAAACAACAGACCGCAATGTATAGGCATATTGTGTCAACTGAGCCCAAATCAATGACCTGGGTAATGCAGTCAGGGTAACACTATTATTTCTCATCTAAAGCCTTTAAGCCCACAGAAAAATAATGCTAATCTGATGCAAGTTTAAGGAATACGTTACATGGGAAAGAAAATCAAGCCCTTGTTTAATTTTATATACGTTCTAACGCATACAGGAAAATCATAGAATTTAATATCATTATATGCATCAGAATCTGTCATTTTTTAAGTAGCATGTTAAAAATTATTAACTATCAGACAACTTTCTTAAATAAGAATATTTTCAGCAAGGATATTCTCTAAAATATTTATCCCCAAATATGTATTCACATAGCCTACCAATGCCTTTCCGCAACTGCAAAAACAGAATTGACTTACAGCATTCCTGACAGAGGAGGTACCGCTGTTTTATTAACTAGGTTAAGCAAAATTTTTGAAAGATTTATAGCTTTCAGTTCCATCTCCGCTTGCTTTATAATTCAATTGACTCAATCCGTTTACCTAGCTTCCAAATGGGTATAATATGGATTTAAACAGATTTTAAAGTTTTCAACGTCTGAAAACTTAAGCTTTCTGAGCTGAAAAATGTTTCTTCAAAAGGTATGTAGGGAAGACAACTTCTGGGTCTTTCCACTCCTTTCAAAGCCTACGCTGAGCTGGGTAGGGTCCTCACAAGAGTTGGTACACACTGCCTATGAAGACTGCACATCCGGGTCACCCAAAGCCAGGCAGAGGCCGCGCCCTTCTGGGGGCGGGGTTACGGGCGATCGGGACAGCTCTCAGCCAGGGCGCGCCCCGCCCCCTCCACCCTTGGCGCTGGGATGCGCCTGTGCGGCGGGTGGCCGGAAATCGTGCGGTATCCCCGCGGGTTTGAGCTATGGCTGAAACTGGCCGGACACCTCAGGCCCGGGCGCTCCTACAGCAGTGCCTGCACGCCAGGCTGCAAGTACGCCCCGCCGAGGGCGACGCCGCGGCCCAGTGGGTGGAGGTAACGTCAACCCCGCAGCCCCTGCGGTTATCCTCTGGCGCGCTAGGGCAGTTCTTACCGCGCTGTCTGGGTGCCCCGCTCTTCCGCGTCTCCCTCCGAGCTGGCCGCGTGGCGCCTGGCACGTGCAGTGGGCGGCGCTGGACTTCCGGCCGGTCCACCCATCAGTACCTTGCCTTGCCTTGCCTGCCTGGCTTTGCCTGTCTCCCCAATCTTGCGCCACTGACCCTGGTGCCTTCTCCTTCAGATTTATTCTCTCAGAGGGAAAGGGTGTTCCCTGCTTGGGACTGCGGCAGTTGAAACTTCCTCTCATCTTCTGCCCACCTGAGCTGAGGGGACGTTAGGCATTGTAGTCTCAGACATCTTGCTTCAAAAGAGCAGAAAGATTTGCTGTGCCCTGCACGTTGCTTGGGCAGCTGGAGACCTGTGTGTATCTGATTGGAGCTTATAGGTTAGATTTGTTGCAGTCGTTCCAGATTTGTTTTGACTCGTGTTCCAGATCCCATCGAATTCAATTTTTGTTGTTGTTGTTGTGGTTTTTGTCTTTTTTAGGGCTGCATCCGGAGGCACGTGGAGGTTTCCAGGCTAGGGGTCGAATTGGAGCTGTGGCCGCTGGCCTACACCACAGCCACAGCAATGCTGGATCCTTAAACCACTGAGCAAGACCAGGGATGGAACCTACTTACTCATGGATACTAGTTGTTTCTGCTGAGCCACCAGTGGAACTCCTGAATTCCTCTTGATTGCATCCAGGTGTTAGTGTAGACGAGGTTGCTGCTGGTGAAACACTTCCTTTTTCAAGAAACTTAAAAATTTGAATTACTTTCAACTAGGAACAAAGACTACTACTTTTATATAGTGTTGCATTGTTATCACATTTCCTGGAAAGAATTTAAAACATTTACATCAGTGATGTCCTTCAACTTGAATATTTTCCTTTTTAAGACAGCCTGACCCTGGCCATTGAGTTATTTTTTGGAGTAAGTTGAAGGGGAAAAAATGTGATAATAGTAAAGACTTTTGGAGGGACTCAGAAACTTTAATATAGGAGCATTTCTTTTTATTTGTGTTATCTGCTGAGTTTGGTCCCGGATCTAGCATTCCTTAACATAATACTAGTAATCACTTTAAATGCTACCCATAAACTGAATTATGTGGGCGGTTATTCTTAAATCACAATCTGTTACCCTTTCCTAGTTTGGAAATATTTATAAGCATAAGCATTCCGATATTTTGCCCTCCCGTTTTTTTGTCTCAAAAAAATTCATTTGTTATTTCTTACTTTTGTTGTGACTTTTTAAATTTTTCTCTTCCATATTTTGAAATTTCATTCTTTTTATTTTTGCCATCCTATCCAAAGAATTGCCTATTTTTATACTTTCTTCCATGCTTCCATATCTTTTTATAATTCTTCATGCCATATTTCTTTTTGCAAAATCACATAGTTTATTGCAACCTTCTAAACTGTCAGTTTGTTTATAAACTTTAAAAGCTATTTTATTTTCTTTCACTCCCACGCATGGCTAAATTAGTATAAAGAGCTGACAAGTAATTAGTGAGAGAGTATATTCTTTCCTTTCCCAAGCATCCTCTATTATTAAAAGTTCTAATTTTTAAAAGACTTTTTTTTTTAATTATCAAAGATTTGAAGGTTACTTTGCATGTTCTTGGTTTCATTTGTTTAGGCTTTTGCTGTCAGAGGCTAATGTTCTTCCTTGGAAGTGAACTTCATTAAGCTACAGCGAGAATTATCTGTGATTTCCTATATATCTGAAATGTTCTATTTATATCAAAAGAAGCTACAAGGAAAGTGATTTCGACTTGAGAGGAATTTGTAGGTCACAGTTTAAGAGCTTTTGGAATAAACTAAAAGAAAAAACCTTAAAAAGGAGATAGTATGGTGAATGGGAAGGACAGGGATTTATTTCTGAAAATAATTAGACACTTACTTCTGACATTGCATGTGTTGGCATATGAATATGCTTGAGGTTTTGGCCTGTGCTGAAGTAAACCCAATGGAGAGACCTGTGACACTGGTGCTGATATCTGTATCATTCAGCCTGCCAGCTCCTTATTATGGGTGTGCACTGGAGGCATTTGCTTTTTTCCAGAAGCACAATTCCACTTTAAAAGGTTACTTCTTGGAGTTCCCTTCATGACTCAGTGGTTAACGAATCTGACTAAGAACCATGAGGTTGCGGATTCGATCCCTGGCCTTGCTCTGTGGGTTAAGGATCCGGCGTTGCCGTGAGCTGTGGGATAGGTCGCAGACGTGGCTCAAATCCTGTGTTGCTGTGGCTGTGGCGTAGGCAGATAGCTACAGCTCCCATCTGACCCCTAGCCTGGGAACCTGCATATGCCAAGAATGCGGCACTAAAAAACAAAAATTTACTCTACAAAATAAAAAAATATAGTGATTCACTCAGTGTCAAAATCAAAGTCATTTGTCAAGTGTCTCTTTTCCATGTAGTCTTTCCTACAAGAGCTAATAAAGAAATAATCCAAGTCATTATGTAAAATAAATAAGCTTACATTCCTGATAATAGACCTCTCTTGATGTAGAACTTAACATGAGTGCATTTTCCAAGGTTTAAGCACTGTATTTCAAGCATTAACAAAAATAACAAAGAAGTAATTGGACAGTAATTTCTTGGAGTTTATTGAAATAGAATCAGTATTTCTTATTTTCATTATCTGAAAGTAAGTGGATTAGGAGGAACAAAGAATAAGTCAGAAGACATATCAGTGACAATATTATTTATGTATCAGCCATATCTGATATAATGTGAATTTATTTGGTTTTAAATAAATGGGCTCCTGAAAACTAAACGTTTCTATCAGTCTTACTTAAGGAGGAGAATGCCTAGTTCGTAGTCCTAATAGTTTTGATTAGAAGTAAATATTTGAAGGTGTAACTTGAGATTTTCACTGCTCTTGGCTATATTTTAAACTTAATTTTTGAAAGAAATGATACATGAGGTTACCGAATATTGAAAAAATATTTTATTTTTTCACGTATTTAAGAAATCAAATCTATTATAAAGTTATTTCTCTTATTTTGCATTTAACCATATATATATATGTGTATAGAAAAAAACAGTTGTGAAGTTTTATTAATGTACCTCTGTAGTGCTATATAGAAGTTTCTAATCTGAATTTATTGTGGTTTCTCATAGATTCAGAGAGGATTAGTGATCTATGTGTGCTTTTTCAAGGGAGCTGATAAAGAACTTCTTCCCAAAATGGGTACGTATCTGATGTTCTTTCTTTTTTAAAGGTGAGAGTGAATAGCAATAGAGATGAATCAGAAGGGGCAAAAAGCACAATCTTAAATTGTACTGGTAGGTAAGTTATGAATGACTTAACTCTGTATATTATTGTTGTATTTAGTAATTTGCCTATTCCAGAGATTAATGTCAGCAAATGTGGTAGAATTCTTTTAAAATATTTGCAGCATTTCAGATGGTTTATAGCTTAATTTAGAAGAGTGTACACGTACACACAGAGACAACACACTGTGATTGAGCCAAGGATACAGAAACTTTTTGGAAGCAGGGTGGCCACATAAGGAGAAACAGATGCTACATTTCTTAATATAGTTTCCAGTATCTTTGCAAAGTCTCTAGCAGGGTCATGTAGGTAACACTACATGTACAAGATGTGGTTCCCATCAAATCTGTACAGATCAAGCTTACATCGTTATTATGGAAGACCTTCTATTAACCGTTATACACTTCTTTGTAGGAAATGTGTGTAAATATGATTTTTTGGTTTTTCTATTTTAGGGCCACTTCCATAGTATATGGACATTGCTAGGCTAGGGGTCGAATCGGAGCTGTAGCCACTGGCCCATGCCACAGCCACAGCAACGCAGGATCCGAGCCACGTCTGCAACCTACACTACGCTCATGGCAAAGCCAGATCCTTAACCTACTGAGCAAGACCAGGGATCGAACCCGCATCCTCATGGGTCCTAGATGGGTTCTTTAACCACTAAGCCACGAAGGGAACTCCTAAATATGATGCCCGAACCAAACTCTATCATCACAACCACACCTCCTCCAGGTGCAGAGAAAGCAGAATGAGCATTCAGGCATTTCTGACAATAATTTACCTACCTGCAGCTTTCCAGTGTCTGAGATAGTCTATAACGCCGCACATTCCTTGTGATAAATACATAGGTTCAGATATACCAAACCAAATACTGTCTCAAGACAGTATTCGATATAATAATTATGTCCAAAAAATAAACAAAAGTTTGAAATAATGGAGCTGTCTCTAAGATTAGGGACAGGTTATATTTGATTCATTAGTAAAGGCAATACCCATTAGTTCGATTAACAAGAAATATAAATTATACAGATGAGTAGCTGAAGCATGCAGAAGTTAACCTAGAAGAGATTCAAGTAGTGGATCTCAAGAGTAAACAGCCCAGGGAAGAGCATCTTGGACAAAGAGCTAAAGCTCTTAGAGGGGATTTTATGCTGAGACATCAAACATGTTTGACAACTTTGTCAGAGGATGAAAATTTAGACTTGAGGTGGGACAGTAGGTGAAAATGGGAAGCCGATAACTGTAATAGTTTGAAATTTGAATCTGGGGGATAATAGGGAGCTTTAAAGTGCTCAAAGAGAAAATGAAATGAGGGCTCCTGTTATAAAGGATGATTGCCAAGACTTAATGCTTGGGTATTGGACATTCTGTCTGTTTTTTCCTTGAATTAAAGCTTTATTGACCATAAAAAGTATATAGTAGAAATCTTCAAAAGCAGGAAGAGCAATTTTGTCATTATCACTAAAGATTGATTTCCTAAAGTTGTTTTATGTATTATTAAATGGATATTAATTATAATAAGCCAAAATGAACCAACCAAAATCCAAGCTGCGTTTTGTTTTATGGTAATTTAATCCTTTGTGCTTCCATATATGGCTTTCTGAGTTCACTTTGAATACGTGCACGAAATTGTGGTCAGTTAAAAAACACTTGAGATGGTCTGCCTTAACTCTTGTAGTAGGTAGTCTAACATAAAGCTTTTATTTATCATGATTCCCAGTAAAGGTCTGAGACTCAAAAAAAAATCACATTCTACTGGTGATTAGAATGCTTATAACTGGGGGGTTATAAGCAAAATAAGTCCATCTATTATTGATAATGGGGGCTGATACTTCCCTCTATTCCAGGAGGCAAAGTAAGCCAGGGTGATGGGATTCTTTCAAATCCTACCTTGTACTTATTTCATGGATTCAGCTTTCCAATCAAATCAGGTACCCTTGGGAACATGACAACCAGTTGTATCCATGAAGTCTGAAATATCATGGCTAACATAGAGATGTTCAGAGTCTCCCTCCATTCATCTTCAGTATAATTGGACTGAGATCCAGTGGCCTGTCAAAGCTTAACTTCCCATATACATCATTAGAGGTACTTGATTGATATCCTCTGATTGATAATCTCTCTTAAGATCTTTGCCATTAATTTATTGTCTCATTTCAATTCTTACTGACATTTGTGTTTGTATTATATTTATTTCTGCATACTGATATTTGTATACCAACAGCATTAATTGAATTCTCAGTTAGAGCCAGTAGAGGGAGGTGTGGAAGTATAATAAATTGTACGTACCTCTCTGGCCTGTTATTTCAGAACTGCCTCCTTAGTCTTGCACTAGCCTGAGGCCTGGATCGCTGCATAGTGATTTCCATGGAATGAAATGCTCTGGAGAGTTAGTTTCCTTAGAAGCAGTCAATAAGGACTGCTGGCTGTGTAGCGAAGTCCTATTTGTAACAGAAAATTAGAGGTGCTTTAAAATAGATGTTAAATGAAAATTGATAGCATGCAAGCATGCTTAGGCATTCATTTGGGTGTTCACCTTGGAGGGTTTTTACCAAGTTAATTCTTTGATTTGTAGAGTGGTGGAGCCATACTGAATCCTTGCTAATATTTACTACACACTCTCTGATAATTGAAACCATTGACTATCCTACCAAAAAAGTGTACCTGTTCAAGCCTGATTTATCACATAGGAGTGTAAGGTTTCGATAGTTCCTTTTACCTTTTGTCCTCTCAGTACTGTTCTTTGCAGGCAGAAGTTATTTATGCCCTTTATAGAGGTAGGAAGACCCTAAGGGCATTTATATTAAGCATTTCTTGTGTTTATTGTTTTGAAAATGGCTAATGTTGAGATTTGAAAATGGCTAATGTTGAGATGTAAAGGTTTTCTAAGTTTAGATTTTTAGCTACACATAACTGTTTATGGTTATTTTGACACTAGTCATTAGAATATAATTTTATAAATGCCATAAAATAATAATACCATATTTTCTCATATGTATTAAGATAGCCAGTAACTTCTATACCTCTGGATTTACTTTTTAGTTGACAGTGAATTTCTTTTTTTTTTGCCTTTTTGTAATTTTTAGGGCCACACCCGTGGCATGTGGAGGTTCCCAGGCTAGGGGTCTAATTGGAGCTGTAGCCGCCGGCCAACGCCATAGCCACAGCAAAGCAGGATCCGAGCCGCGTCTGCCACCTACACCACAGCTCACGACAACGCCAGATCGTTAACCCACTGAGCAAGGACAGGGATCGAACCCGCAACCTCATGGTTCCTAGTCGGATTCGTTAACCGTTGCGCCATGACAGGAACACCGACAGTGAATTTCTGATAATTCTTGCTTTCACGGTTATCCTTATTCCACAGGTGATATTGATAAAATGATAAGTCCACACTAATAATGCCTTTGAGGTTATAAAACTGCAGAATCAGCTGGTTTACAACAGGATTGAACCTGGAACCTTTCAGCTTAGAACTCTAGACAATTAAGTTTAAAATAATAAATGGGAGTTTCCTTCATGGCTCAGTGGTTAACGAATCCGACTAAGAACCACGAGGTTGTGGGATCGATCCCTGGCCTTGCTCAGTTGGTTAAGGATCTGGCATTGCCGTGAGCTGTGGTGTAGGTTGCAGACGCGGCTCGGATCCTGCCTTGCTGTGGCTGTGGCGAAGGCCAGCAGCTACAGCTTCTGTTAGACCCCTAGCCTGGGAACCTCCACGTGCCGCGGGTGCGGCTCTAGATAAAGGCAAAAAGACAAAAATAAAATAAAATAAAAATAAATAAAAATAATAAATGCAGTAAGATTTCTATTTAATATTCTTCTCTATAAAGCAGAATTTGGTGTGAGGAGGATCTAGCATGGTCTTTTCCCAGTGGGATTTGCTTTGAAATATAAAAAGGAGCACAAAGACAAAATCTTTTCATGTATCCCCCAGGGCAACAGTATTTTGAAGTTCCAGTATGCAGTTAATTCTTTACTCCTTTCTGGATGATCTTATTGGGAGATCTTAACTGCCAAGTCAGATTTAAAACATCATGCCATTTTCTGTATGAAATTTGCCTGTCTTTCATGCTTAGATCACTTAGCTTAGTGAAGCAGTTTTGAAAATCTAAATAGAAACTTTGGGTAAAAAGCAAGAGCTGACAAACTGGATATTCAACATGAGATTTGCTGACTATAAGATTGTTGGTTTTCTTCATGTTTGTTTTTTACTTCAAAATGTTTTCCCTTTCTTCCCCACCCAGTTAATACACTGTTAAATGTGAAATTAAGTGAAACAGAAACTGGCAAGCACGTCTCTATATTGGATCTACCTGGCAACATTCTTATCATCCCTCAAGCCACCCTTGGGGGGAGAGTAAAAGGAAGAAACATGCAGTATCACTCTAACTCTGGAAAAGAAGAAGGGTTAGAACTTTATTCCCAATTTGTATCTCTCTGTAAAAAAGAGTTAGCTGCTGATAGCAAGTGTGCGGAAGCTGGGGTTGTGGTGGAACATGGCACTTACGGAAACAGGCAGGTGTTAACACTCGACACCAACGGACCATACACACACCTAATTGAGTTTTGAAAAAGTTGAAAGTTTCTACAGCTGTTTTCTGGAATAAAATGGTCTTGCGGTGTAATTAGATTTTTCTTCCCCTTCTTCTTGAATACACTAATCTGCAACATTTTTAGACAAGAAAATCCTGGGTCCCATCCGTAACTCCACAGCCTGCTTACTGGATGACTTTGCCAAGTCACCTAAAATCTGAATCTCAGTCACCTTTCATCCTGCTTTCCCTACACTGACACTCAAAAATTTGAAAAGTGCATTCTCATCACTTTATGGTCTGGAAATGTTCTTAGAATGAACTGGAAATGTTCTTAGAGGGGTATATTTAAGCATTTTGCAATGAAAATTTTGTTGCAATCAAGAAATATATTCCTTACACCTCAAATGTATGTAGTATGTAGTAAAAAATCACTATTTGCATTAAAATTAGGAAAAACCCAGCACAAACCAATCATAATTTGTCAGTTCTGTTTTGGTATTTCAGATTTCCATATTTTGAATGAAAGAATGAGAAATTTGCTATTCCTTTTAATAAAATATGAAAATGTGATATAGAAATGTTACTGTGCATTTTAATATTACTTTCCAAGGATATCCAAGTGCTTTAAATTACTTTAAGAATCTTTAGTTGATATAGGAACAAGGCATGGGGGATTTGAACTTATTTGTATTTAATATACCAGTGGGTAAATCTGTTTTCAATGTTTTGTTTTGTTTTGTTTTTGCCTTTTCTAGGGCCACACCCGCGGCATACGGAGGCTCCCAGGCTAGGGGTCTAATCGAAGCTATAGCCGCTGTTCTACGCCACAGCCACAGCAACAAGGGATCCAAGCCACATCTGCAACCTACACCACAGCTCACAGCAATGCCAGATCCTTAACCCACTGAGCGAGGCCAGGGATCGAACCCTCAACCTCATGGTTCCTAGTCGGATTCATTAACCACTGAGCCATGACAGGAACTCCTTCAGTTATTTTTTTATCAAAACAATGTATGTCTTATTTTCCGTCTTTGGTTTTTAAAAGTTATTGCTTCATGAAATTAGTGTTCATAAATTTTTTTTAGGAAGTTCCTTTCTTGATTTAGATTGCTATAAAAGGAATAAAAGGGAAGCATTCTATTATTTGAAAACAAGTTCACTTGTTCATTTCCATTTTATCTACTTAATGATTTGGAGCCAGTATCATTTTTTTCTATTAGTAAATGTTTGTGTCTGCCCCCTCCCCAGTTCATATGTTGAAGTCCCCAATATAATGGTATTTGGAGATGGGGCCTTTGGAAGGTAATTAGGGTTAATAGGTCATGAGAGTGGGGCCCTCATGATAGGGTTAATGTCCTCATAAGAACAAACACCAGAGAGCTTGCTCACTCTTGCTCTGCCCACTGTTTGAGGATGCAGTGAGAAGGGGGCCATTTACAAGCCATGAAGAGAATCCTTAATGGAAACTGACCACACTGGCACCTTGATCTTGAATTTCTAGCCTCCAGAGCTATAAGAAAATAAATTTGTTGTTTAAGCCACCCAGCATATGGTATTTTGTAAAACAGCCCAAGTTGACTAAGACAGTGCCATAAGATAGAGTTAACAAGGTAGACTTCTTAAAACCAAGAGAGGAACATTTATAAGAAGTTGAAAAAGTAAGTGAATCACTAAAAGGTAATATTCATTTTTCACAAACTCCTTTGACTTAATAAAATATTTTAAAGGGTGAAAATGTAGTAGTTCTAATTATCAAAAAGATGAAATTAACTTGAACAAAATCTTAAGTACCTGCTGAAAATTCTTTGTCTTATAATTTCTTTAGGTTTGCATTCCTAAGATATATAACATTTCTATTATCACAAAAAAAAATCCTATTTTCTCTCTGTCCTTCCTGTACCATTCTATTTTGAAATTTGAGGATCAATAACTGGCTTGGTAGTGAGCTCATTGTCCTTAATTTTTGCATTATCGATTCACAATACACTTATTGAAATGTAATAAACTATTCATAAACTTAAAACTCCAGTTTTCTCAAAGCCTTTCCAAGGAGGTGTATATGTCTTTCAAAAAGATTATGTGTTACCTATTTTAAATCATTTTGATTTTATGTGTGGGTGAAATGCTGACTCATAGCCTTAGATTGCTGTTTTATATTTCAAGCAATTCTCCTTTCAAAAGATTTGCTTGATGTTCTTGTGGAGAATAGCAATTTCAGCTACCTGAAAGGTTGTTAAGCAGAAGGTGACAGCCAAGTTTGTTTCCAGGGAGGCTAGAATAGGAGGGAAAAAGCAAGAGAAGTAGTAGAAATGAAAATAACTACACCTTGGCTTTCTATAGCTCTTCTGGTCCAAGGTGCTCTAAGAACCTTCAATGGATACGTAATTTTATCTTCACAGTGTACAGCGAGTATAGTGCTGTGGAAAGTAAGACAATGCTTAGTTTTCCCAATATCACACATCAGGGAGGAATAATTTCTATCCGCCTGACTCTTCTTGTAGTGAGAGGTTGGAATGTGTAGGACCTAAGATTAATATCCTTGCTTTAGTACAATAGATGACACCAGAAAAGTTAGAGACAAACTAAAACACAGACTTTTGAGATTCAACACAAGTGTGGTCATTGCAGTTTCCATTTTATTACTTTATTATATCAGAGTGTTAAAAAGAAAAGCCACAGGCCCAGAATAGTGCTTCTTGTGCTAAAACCCATGATACCAAACCTAGATCTAATACCTAACCTAATTGCACTTTTAACCTTCACTAGAAATGTCTTTAATCTACTAGTCTGGAGTTTTCTGGTCAGCACAATGAAGTAATCTGCCTTGTGGGCTTTCTCCATCCTCCAGAGGAAGAGGTCATCCATGTAATAAAACCCTCACCTTTCCCTTCTCCCCTTCCTCCCACAAAAGCTCCTGGCCTAAAAATAATCCTTTCTTTTCTTTTGCTAATAGCTCCCTTGGCCCATCCTTCTTTCTATAAAAATCTCCTGTTTTGTACAACCCCTTGGAGAGCCCATCTAGTTGATAGATGGAATGTAGCCTGATTCTTTTTTTTTCCATTACGTAATGAATTTTATTATAATTGAGGTGTACAAAAATCATCACAACTCAATTTGATTGCGTTTCCATCCCTAGCCTGATTTTTGAGTTTCCTAGTAAAGCCAATTAGATCTTCAAATTTACTTAACTGAATTGTGTTTATTTTAACAAGAGTGACCACTTTACATTTTCTTAAGGTTTACTCTACGGTATCTTTCTAATATAGTATTATGTATTATGGCATATGCTGTAGGGTTTTTTTGTTTGTTTGTTTGTTTGTTTTTGTCTTTTCTAGGGCCGCACCCTTGCACATGATGGTTCCGAGGCTAGGGGTCTAATCGGAGCTGTAGCCACCGGCCTACACCACAGCCACAGCAACGCGGGATCCGAGCCGCGTCTGCAACCTACACCACAGCAATGCAGGATCCTTAACCCACTGAGCGATGCCAGGGATCGAACCCGCAACCTCACGGTTCCTAGTCGGATTCGTTAACCACAGAGCTACGAAGGGAACTCCTATGCTGCAGGTTTGACCTAAAGAGGAAAAAAAAATATTCTGCGGGTTACTGATGATTAATTCAGATTTTATTTTGTTTTTTTAATTCAGTGAATTTTGTTAAATTTATAGTTGTGCAACCAACATCACAACCTAATTTTAGAACATTTCCATCACAAACCCCCAGTCCATTCCTCCCACCTCAACCTGTCTCCTTCGGTAACCATAAGGTTTTCAGAGTCTGTAAGTGTTTCTGTTCTGCAAATAAAGTCATTGTATCCTTTTTTTAGATTCCATATGTAAGTGATAGCGTATGATGTTTGTGTCTCACTATCCGACTAATTTAGCGTGATAATTTCTAGGTCCATCCATGTTGCCGCAAATGCCATTATTTCACTTTTTTTTTTGGCTGAGTAATATTCTATTGTATACCTGTACCACATCTTCTTTATAGGCGCCTCTGTTGATGGACATTTAGGTTACTTCCATGTCTTGGCTATTGTATATAGTGCTTCAGTGAATGTACATGTACCTTTTTGAGTCATGGTTTTCTCCATATAGATACCCAGGAGTAGGATTGCTGGATCACATGGTGGTTCTATTTTTAGTTTTTTGAGGACTCTCCATACTATTTTCCATAGTGATTACACCAATGTACATTCCCACCGGCAGTGTAATAGGGTTCTCCTTTCTCCACACCCTCTCCAGCACTTATTGTTGGTAGACTTTTTGACGACGGCCATTCTGGCTGGTGTAAGGTGGTACCTCAGAATAGTTTTGATTTCCATTTCTCTAATAATTAGTGATGCTGAGCATCTTTTCATGTGTTTTTTGGCCGTCTATATGTCTTCTTTGGAGAATTGTCTGTTTAGAGCTTCTGCCCATTTTTTGATGGGGTTGTTTGTTTTCTTGGTGTTGAGCTGCAGATGTGTATGTATTTTGGAGATTAGTCTCGTCAGTTGCTTCATTTGCAAATATTTTGTCCCATTCTGTGGGGGTTTTTTTCTCTTTGTTTATGGTTTCCCTTGCTGTGAAAAACTTTTAAGTTTAATTAGGTCCCATTTGTTTATTTTTGTTTTTATTGTCATTACCCTCGGAGGTGGATCTGAAAGATATTGCTGAGGTTTATGTCAGAGAGTGTTCAGCCTATCTTTTCCTTTAAGAGTTGTACAGTATCCAATCTTATATTTAGATCTTTAATCCATTTTGAGGTGGTGTGTGTGTGTGTGTGTGTATGTTGTTAGAGAGTGTTCTAATTTCATTCTTTTACATGTAGCTGTCCAGTTTTCCCAGCACCACTTATTGAAGGGACTGTCTTTTCACCACTGTATATTCTTCCCTCCTTTGTCATAGATTTGTTGGTCATAAGTGCTTGGGTTTAGTTCTGGGCCAGATTATAACATGTTAAGTTTGAGACACCTAAAGATATACAAGTAGAAATGTCAAGCAGACTTGTTACTCAGGGTAGAGAGAGTTACAGATTTGGGAGTCTTATTTACAAAAGTGATGGCTCAAACCCTAGAAGAAGAAAATACTTAACTATTCAATATTACTGAATGTCTACTCTGGTAAGTATAAGATGCACATTAAAAAGGAAAAGGCAGGGAGTTCCCTTCGTGGCTCAGCGGTTAATGAACCCAACTAGGATCCATGAGGATGTGGGTTCGATCCCTGGCCTCTCTCAGTGGGTTAAGGATCTGGTATTACCATGAGCTGTGGTGCAGGTCACAGACTCGGCTCGGATCCTGCATTGCTATGGCTATACTGTGGGCCGGCAGCTACTGCTCAGATTTGACCCCTAGCCTGGGAACTTCCATATGCAGTGGGTGCAGCCCTAAAAAGCAAAAAAATAAAAATAAAAAGGGACAAGGCAGTTTCCTCATGAAGATTGCAACATAACGGGTGTGTTAAGATAGTTAACTGGAATGTAGAGGAACTAGAGTTGCCAAAAAGAGGTAAAAACGGTACTTCAGGGATTTGGAGGTGGAAGCAATTTCATCTAATAAGGGAGCACTGACATTTTAGTACAATCTTGAAAATTAAAATCTACAAGAGACATGATGTGGAGAACAACAAAGGATTTGAGTTCCAAACAAATTTTGAGCAACAGAAGGAAGAGGAGAAACTGAAAAAGGAAAGAAAGATCAGACAGATAGGTAGATGAAGAAAGCTGGAGAAGTGAAACATCAGTGTTCTGGAGTTAAGGTTTGAAGAATTGGGAAAGTGGGTGCAAACATGTAGAAAAGTTGAAATTATTACCTAGTTAACACCCACTTACCCACCACCTAGATTCTACAATTAGCATCTTGCTATGTTTGCTTTACTACTTACCTACCCAATGCCCATTCCAAGAGTGAGGTTATTTTTCTGGCTGAGGGTTTTTAATTTATTCCTCTTCTTTCCTCCCTTTTTGCTTCTACTGGTTAGCCTCTCCTCCCAGAGGCCCAGGTGGTGTGTGAGCGTTTCACTGGCGTGCCCAGATTCACTCCACTTACTTTATAGGAAAGCCTCTCTACTCCGTGTGCCTTTCTGTCTTTAAAGGTCCCAAATGGTGATCCATGGGAGAAATAACTTTTCCACCCTTTCAGTTAGTTTAGCTAACTATGCCTGAGACTAAGAAGAGCCTGTTTGTAAATGACCCCATGATTTGTCAAGCTTTCTAGAAGTTTGCCAAAGTATGGTCTGAGGATCACCATGATTGGAATTACTTAGAAAACTTGTTAAAAATGCAGATTCCTGCATCTCACTTTGAACTTACTGAATCAGAAGTTCTGAGAAAAGCCCTGGGAAACTGTTTTAAAGGCCACTCCCCCTCCCCCTGCAACTCTTATGCAGAATAAGATCTGAGAACTAACTGTATAATCTTTGTGGTAATAGCTCTGAACCAGGAGTCAAGGGGCTTCTGTTGGACTTGGCTTTCTCGTGAACTGTGTGTTACACTCCCCTAAGGTAACTCTGTCCCTTCAGCTTTCATCAGATGGAGGGGGTTACTCTCTCTCTCTCTTTTTTTTTTTTTTTGGTCTTTTTTTGCCTTATCTAGGGCCGCACCCGCGGCATATGGAGGTTCCCAGGCTAGGGGTCCAACAGGAGCTGTAGCCGCTGGTCTATACCGCAGCCACAGCAATGCGGGATCCGAGCTGCGTCTGCAACCTTCACCACAGCTAACGGCAACGCCGGATCCTTAACCCACTGAGCAAGGACAGGGATCGAACCCGCAACCTCATGGTTCCTAGTCAGATTCGTTAACCACTGAGCCACGACGGGAACTCCGGAAGGGGTTACTCTTGACAAATTCTAAAATTCCATTCAGCTCTACCGTTTTGTGAAACTCTAAAAACTAAATCTTGTAAAGCAGGAGTTGGTTTAAGTTTAATCAGATAAACTGAGAAAGAATGTTTAGGTTTGGGTTCTTCTGAGAGATATAGCTGATTCTTTTAATTCAACTAGTATGTGAGTTACTCATCAAAAAAACTGCATTCTTCTTGCATCTCCTGAGTCTTCATTTGCTTTTTAAAAGCTGGACCCCAGAAGAGGCTCCAGGCATTTCACTCAGCCCTTTGGTATTTCATAGCTCCATGTTTCCTTGGTGATTCCAGTGTTCATAGTCTGCCAGGTCCATTCTGAGCCATTGCCACTCTGCATTCCTTTTGCATTGCTGATAACATCTTTTTTTCTTCTTCTTGTTCTTCCTATAAAGATAGTGACTTCTTTTCTCAGGGTTCTGAGTTGGCAGAAGTTACTGCAAGTTTTAAAACTGTATTTACTAGTGAAAGAGAAAAGTGCCTGATTGTCTTAGGCAATGATGAAATTTTGTGCCCTCAGTCACCTTGATGTTGGGTAGTGGTTTTTTTTGTTTGTTTGTTTTTTTCCCCATTGTAAATCTGGGCCTAATTTTAGTTTCAAGATGATTTCAGAATATTATTTTAAATGTTACTTGGTGTTCTTGCTATCATCTCATAAATAATAATGTTGAGTGTCCATATCTTCCAAATTGTTTTTTTTTAATTTTTTTTCTTTTTGTGGGCTGTGTGTTAACTTTTCCAGTGTATTGATAGATTCTTATTTACTGAGGTCATATAGCCCACGTATTTATGTTTATTCTAAAGTATATATAGGAGTAATGATATTGATTCCTGTATTTTCTCTTAGGATATCTTTATAAGACAAATTCAGAATTCAAAAGGCATAGTCTTTTAAATAATAATTTGTTTAGAAGCAATTGTAAAATCAGTGCTGGGAAACAGGATAAAAAATAAACATGTTCCCCTCCTTTGTAGGTTCTTATCTTTATATATTTCAGGAGACAGGGAGATTGAGGCATGGAATATAGATCTGGAAATTAGTTACACATACATGGTAGTTAAAGTCACCAAAGATAATAGTGGTAGTTCCTTAATAATTAAAAATACTGCTACCGTATGACCTAGCAATCCCACATTAAGGTATATATCCGAAAGAACTCAAAACAGGGTCTCAAAGAGAGATTTGCACACCCATGTTTATAGTAGCATTATTTAAGAGGTGGAAGCAGCCCAAATGTTCATTGAAGTAGAAATTGATTAACAAAATATGGTTTAAACATACAATGAACTATTATTCAACCTTAAAGGAATTCTATTACCTGCTACAACATGGATGAACTTGAAGACATCATGCTAAGTGAAACAAGTCAGTCACACACAGAAAAACGACTCTATGATTCCACTTATATGAGGTATCTAAAGTAACCACCAGATTCATAGAAACAGTAGGGTGGTGATTGTCAGAGGCTGGGAGGAGCATAAGTTGTTGTTGCATAAGGCAAATTGTTATTTAATGGGTATAGAGTTTCAATCATGCAAGATGATAAGGTTCTGGAGATAAAGCAATGTGAGTATACTTAAGTTACTGAACTACACTTTTTAGAAAGTCACCGAAATGAATGGCATTGTCTAGGAGAACTATGTAGAAAGTGTGTCAAGAAAGAAACTCTAAGGAAGTTACCTGGTGGCTTAACCTTTAAGGATCCAGTGTTGACACTGCAGTGGCGCTGGTTCGGTCCCTGACCCAGGAACTTCCCACGTGCTCTTCTGGGCATGGCCAAAAAAATTTAGATTTTGAAAGCAGCAAAATCAGATAAAATAGATATAAATATAAGTCAAATCATGAGCTCCTTCCTTCCTTCAATAAATATTTTTAAAAAGGAAAGAAACACCAAGAAGCTGAATATTTAAAAAATAGATTAAGAGATGCCATCAAGAGGCTAATTAAGGGAGGGAAGAGAAGGAGCAGAAAAATTAGAAGTGAACGATGTCACGGAATCCAAGAGAAAGAAGAATTTCTATTTGAATAGGTTGCGCAGAGCAACATCCAATCCAGTAGAGATGTCAAATAAGAACTTTCTGCAAGCCAATGGGATTGACAACTAGGCGGTCAATGGGAACATTATTGAGAGCATGTTCCCGGGAATTATGTAAGACAAATATCTGAGGATTGAATGGGACTAAGAAAATACAGGAAGTGTTGATGACTCTTTTAGGAACTTGAGGATGAAAGAAATTAAAAAGCTGTAGTTTTGTGGGAAGGGAGTATTAAGGGATTTTTTTTTTGTCTTTTTGCCTTATCTAGGATTTTTTTTAACATGTAAAAAAAAACCCAACATGTTTTTAGAGAAAGAGGAAGTAAAGAGAAACTGAAGAAAGAAGAGAGGTTTATGGAGCAAACTTATGAACAAAACAATGTATCAAAAACATAGGTAGAGGAATACTTGTGGAAAACTGGAAAACTTAATTATCTTCTGAGATAAAAGGAAAAGATTGCTGAGTATAGGATGTCTAATGGAGTTCAGATACCATGACCTCTACTTTTGCTGTAAAACATAAGACTCTCATGTAGGAGAGAGGAAGATGGCGTGGAGTAGTGGCTGGAGGAGAGTAGTGAATGTTTGACGTAGCCACTTTAGGAAATGGGTAAGTGAGCCAACTAGCTGAGGCTAGAAATCATAAATAATGCAACAAATTAGAAAAAAAAGTACACAGTTTTCCTGGCAGTCCAAGAGCAGATGGAGAAAGGCAGATGGTTGGGTTGATTCACATTCAGGGATTGGCAGAGGAGATGCAGTGTATTAAGGTCATGGAGTAGAAGGAATTGGGCAATGTTAGTAAGCAAGTGGTTGAAACAATTGACCTCAAAAACAAAACTGGATAAGGAAAGAACAACAACAACAACAACAAAAACCGATAAAGTTAGCTAGGAGTTAACAGACTAGATGAGGGAAGAGTTTGAGAAGTCTACTGCTTTTCAGATGTTAGCAGGAGAATTTCTAAGAGAGCTAGAGAGGGAGATGTGGAAAGCTGAGAGCCTTGTCATGGTGTGAGATCTCTGAGGCAGAGCCATTATGAGTGATAACAAGATCTAGGATGAAGCCATGGGAATGTGTAGCTGCAGTGGAGGATGTTAAAGAATTTAAAAAGTAGTACCTCATTTGGACCATGAGAGCCAGGGAAATGTCAGCTCTATTTCCTGATCTTGAAGTAGGAATCACCTTCGTTTAAATGGGTCTGCATCGTCAGGAGGAAGTCAGGTTTCCATTATAACCAAGAGATCAACAGGTTGTTAGAGAAAGGTTAACAGTATAGGAAAGTTTATTAGCATTAGGACAGTATTTTGGAAAATAAAGTGGGATTAGTAGGAGAATCAGCAACCGAGTTGTATGGGGAAGAGAGAGCAGGGATCAAACCCACAACCTAATGATTCCTAGTTGGATTCGTTAACCGCTGCAACACGATGGGAACTCTCTAAATTATTTGCCCATTTTTAATTAGATTTTTAATGTTCTTTATATGTTAAGGATATTTGACCCTTGTCAGTAAATTATTGCAAATATTTCTACCATTTTATGAGTTGTCTTTTTATTTTCTTAATGATGCCCTTTGAATAATAAAAATTTTTAATTTTGATGAGGTCTAATTTATTTATTTCTTTGGTTGCTTATGCTTTAGGTGTTGTATCTAAGAACCCAGCATATTTATAAATACCTCCCCTTTCATTCTCAAAAGTGTCTCAGTAGACGATAAACTATATGGACATTCTCCTAATAACAGTCTCAGAGATGGGTAATTAGAAGCCCCTGAGCAGGTGAATGAGTAAATACTGGCTTATTTTATCCTCAGTTCACCATAGTTAGTGCCATCTTTTAGCTTCTCTAAAGGAAATCTGCCAACAGTTGTATCTGCCATTTGGTGTACTCATTCAACAAATTTACGTTGAGCACCTACTAAGTGTCAGGTACCTTTCTTTTTTCTTTTGTCTTTTTGCCTTTTCTAGGGCCACACTTGAGGCGTATGGAGGTTCCCAGTCGGATTCGTTAACCACTGAGCCACGACGGGAACTCCGGGTACCTTTCTAAAGGGAGAAAAATTGCACCAGAAAGTTGCAAAGAGAAAACTTTTAAAAATACTTTCTTTCTTTTTGTTCAAGTAATATAAACAATTATAAATAATGAAAAGGTTAAAAAGCCTATAATCACACTGCTTAAATACCATTCCTTCATTTTTATTTATTCCTTATAATCTTTGTTTATAAACACATATTTCAACATAGTTCAGTTATAAAGGAATTTTATATTTTGCTTTCTTAAAACTTAGCATTTCAAAAAGGTTTTTGAAATTTTGATCTCAGGGAGAGGAAGCAGACAAAAGGAGAAGATGTGTAAGTCAATAAAATATTATTAAGATGAGCAAGTATGGTCTGTAAATGGATTTGTGCTCTGGTCTGTGAATGCCTGTAGGTTATCAAATTGAGTTCGAGAGCATGTAATTCTATTCCATATTATTAACATTTTTCCTTTTCTTTCTCATCTATGGCTCAGGCTCCACTGATTATCTTAACCGTATTATATAGTTAATGTGATTTCTAGCTATTGTTCATACTGGTCAGTTAAATATTTGCATGAGGATAAGATTCTCCATTCCAAGTATATAGCTAAACAAGAAGTTTGGCATAGAAGCTAAGTTTTATTAGAATTTATTTCAAGAGTAATGTCTTCCAAAGAATTTAATAATAGATTTATTTTCATAAACACAGTAACTGATAAGAGTTTCCATAAGCATTTTACAGTATCATATGTAGTATTTCCTCATTTATGATAATTCAGCAAGAATATTATTTATCAACCAGTTAGAGTTTTGGCCTTTTACTGGGTAAATTCAATTTCTTGAGCTAGACAAATAATGTTATGTCATGATTTTTACAACAGATTATTTGAATCTTAGTATTACCATATTATCTTGTGTGATTATTGTCCAATAGATTTAATTTTTAAGTGGATGATGACCTATCATAAGTTTTTACATCCAAGTGTTTCCAATTGGTGAATAAGATTTTGGTGGGGTACCTCATATTGCTATTTATGAAGGATGGAACATTCCTAAATTAAAGCACTAATTATTCTCTTATATGCCTGTCTACAGGTAAACAGTTTACTTGCCTAAAGAACTTGCAGCTGAAATTGAGGGTTTGTGTCAAATTCTTCTTCGGTCCTAACTCTCTCTGGCTTGACCTATCCCATTCCTTGGGTTTTGACTCGTGTTTCCAACTGAGCCACTAATGTCATTAAAATTTCTCCTTCACCTTGATAAACTTCGTTATTAATTTGGCTTGTGATGGTGTTTCCTGTGGTTCCCATCAGGAACTTTCTGGCAGGAAAAAATTGACAAGCTGACCAAGGAGGCTTCTAATTCTCCACGGCCCCACTTTTATTGATTCCCCACAGACACCTCCGTCCCCCTTCCTGGAGTCAGCTTCGGATTCCATCATCCAGAACTATCTCTCCCTGGCCACTTAAGCTTGCTGCTGCCCAATCCTGCTCTTTTCCACTGAAACCTTCCGGTCCTGCTGCTCACTTCTTCAGGGTCACAACCCCCCATCTTCCAAGGTGAAAACGGTAATAAAAAAATAGCCAGAAGAGAGTTCCAGGATTTTCTCTCCCACCTTGGGTTACAGCACTTCCTAAAGTCTCTTTCTTGTCTTTCTTATGATGAAAGCCAGAGGAATAATACCTTTTTTTTTTTTTTTGTCTCTTTAGGCCTGCATCCATGGCATATGGAAGTTCTTAGGCTAGGGGTCAAATTGGAGAAACAGCTGCCGACCTACAGCAGAACCACAGAAATGCTCCGAGCCACAGCTCCCAGCAATGCCAGATTCTTAACTCGCTGATGGAGGCCAGGCATTGAACCTGTATCCTCATGGGTACTACTTGGGTTCTTAACCCACTGAGCCACAACGGGAACTCCCTAGAGGATCAGTTCTAACCATGAGGTTAGATATGAAGGAAATGGGGGATCATAGCAAACTACAGAATCATTTCAGGTCCTCTTCACTCCTTGCCAATTACCCCTACCTACATGTAGGAGAGAACAGTTTTCTCCCTTCCCCTCAGGTCCATGTGATTGAGTATTCGCAGTGTCATACCCAGGAACTGATGGTTATATGGCTAGGGGTAATAAAATTACTGTGACTACAAACTTGATGTGCCATATGCAAATGGAACAGTTGAAAGAAAACCAAATAAATGAAAATAACTATGTGGAGGTAGTAGGATTATGTTTTTGTTTCCTTGAGTTTTAAAAAATTTATTTTCAAGGGAGTTCCTGTTGGAGCTCAGGAGGTTAAGAACCTGACATAGTGTCTGTGAGGATGCGAGTTTGATCCCCAGCCTTGCTCAGTATGTTAAAGGATCTGGCACTGCCACCAGCATTGCAGGCAGCAAATGCAGCTCAGATCTGGCATTGTTGTGGCTGTGGCTATGGTGTAGGCCGCCAGCTGCAACTCTGATTTCACCCCTGGCCTGGGAACTTCTATGTGCTGAAGGTTTGGCCTTAAAAAGAAAAAAAAAATTGTATTTTTAAGTTGATGTTAATAATAATATTTTAAAATAATATATGACTATATACCTATAAAAGGATGACTTTTTATGTAAAGATACAGCAAGATGGTGGCCACCTACAAGCTAGGAATAGAGATCTCACCAGAAACCAAACCCTGCCAGAACTTGGTCTAGGAATTCCAGCCTCCAGAACTGTGAGAAAATAAGTTTCTGTTGTTAAAAAAAAGAAAGACTTTTATAAGTGTTGTTAAACGTATTTTATATAGTTTTGAATGTATGTGGTACTATGATAATATGGAAAAGATATCAAATGAGGATTCAGAAGGCCTCGTTTTGAAGTCTTACTTCTGGAATCTTTTCTAAGCATGGACAAATTACTTTGCTATTCTGGGCATTGGTTTCTATTCTTCTAAATGATAAGTATTCTATTTATTCTGAAGGGATTTTCATAAGAACAATAGAATATTTGAATTTTAAAATTGGAATTCTTAGAGACTCTCTAGTACAACACGGTCTTGTTGCAGGGGAAGAAACTGAGGCCCAAAGACGTTAGGTTACTTACTTATAAAATACTTGATAGCAACTTTGGAACAAAACCATAAAGTTTATGCACATGTAAAACATTGCATTTCTTAATCTGATCAGAGAATGAGAAGTTGGAAGGAATGTTAGGGGTCCCAGTTAAGTATGAACATAATTGCAGTCAATTCTTATGTAAGTATTATCAAATAACATAGTTGAGGACCTATCTTCGCTCTGTATTGCTGCTTACAAACAACAGCCCTGAATTTAACTGCTTCTTTCAAAGTTAGATGATCTAGTATTACTTACTTGCCATCATGGATCAAGGTCTATGCTACGTGGTAAGTACCTCCTGACTGAATATTTATAGCGGCAGTTTGCCTACTGAAGAAAATCCTACCCGTGGCCAAAAGTTCTTAATGGAAATTTAGTGCTAAAAGCTGTCACTGATTACAGCAAGCTCAGCAGTACATTGACAAAAATGCTTGATAGACCAAAAAGTAGAGAGCTGTGTTACCAAGGGCCAGCAGGTCTTTTGTTGGAGTGGGGTGTCAGTATCATTTCAGGCCTCAGAGCACATTGAAATCGACAGAGTAGACGCTGTCCCCAACCCATGAGCTTTGTGACATGAGCTTGCCACATGCACACTCCAGCCTCCTCGATGGCACTGAGCAAAATCTGTTCCCAGGAACACTAGTTCTAAAAGATGTTAGCATGCATTCTATTTTTTTTTTTTAAGATATTCCATTGCCGAATAAATTTGGGAAATGTTGCATGAAATGCTGCCTACTAATATGCCTAATGACTCTAAGAAATGGCAATACAATGTTAACATATAGTGTTTCTCAATTTTAAAAGGAACGACTACTCACATCTTGAGGAGTACAATCTAGATCGGGATCCCATATCTCCAAGGATACAGGACAGTCTCATTGTTTGTGTAATACTGTTCTGCTGTCACTGAAGTTTATAATCTCATGTGTAGAAGAAATCTTATCATTTTCAGTTTCCCAAAAATATGGCGGTTAGAACCTAGAGTCATTGTGTCAGAGGGGTTTGAAGAATAAACTAAAGCAGGATATAACATAACCAGTTAAATGGATAACTATTGGCTTACTTCATCATTTTCACATACACCATTAAACACCTACAGTTCTACTTCTAAGAATGCTGAATTTATTGGTGGGGAAAATGACGCCTTTATAGAAAGCCAAGAAGATGCAGTATGATGCATTATAAGTCTAACGTAAAGAGAACGTATATAAAATCCTCCAGTCCTTCAACAAATATCTGATGAGTACCTTCTGTGTGCCCAGCAGTGACACCAAGTGAGTTGACAAGCTGGAGTTAATTGGGAGTAAAGAGGTAAGGTACGTGCCTAATAACGTTGGCTCTCACTAGACAGTGGACAACCTGCCAGTTACTTTTATTGTTTTTTGTTTGTTTGTTTTTTCTTTTTGGGCTGCACCCAGGGCATGTAGAAGTTCCCAGACCAGGGACTGAACCAGTGCCACCACAGAGACAAGCTGAATCATTTAACCCGTTGCACCCCATTTAAATGAATCTGGTTGTTTTTCAGAGTTCTACCCTTGTTTTCGATCTTTTCTCTTTCATTGTATTAGCAGTCTGCTCCATGTAGAAAAGTTCTGAATCTAGAGCTTTCGTTCTGACCCCTCTTCTGAGCTGTAGTCCTCCATTTCTCCTCGGAAGCTCTATTGTCACCTCAATAGGACATGCTTATGATTAAATTTATTATTTCCTCCTCCTAATTTAGTTCTTTTAGTCACTTAGCTCAAAGTTTAGAGCCATCTTTGAATCCTTTGAGAAATTAGTGGTTGGACTCAATGATATGTAATATCCCTTCTAGCCCTAAAATTCTAATGTTTATTCTTGTACTACATACTCAGTCAAAATGAATCACTTTCTCTGCTTTGGGCCAAGAATAAAGAATTTTGCACTCAAGGTATTTTTGAGAGTTATTTCAATATCCAACAGAGAATATCCTACTCATCTGTTCTTGTGCATTCTTTAAAGCCCATTTCAAATGCCGTCTCTTTCTTGAGACCTTTCATGAGCCTCCCAACTGGACTTTACAGTAATTGCTCTCTCCTTCAGGATCTAGAATATCATCGCACCTTTCTCAGTGTAGGTTACAGTACCTTACACCCACATACACACGCAGACACAATGTGTGTGTGTGTGGGATCAAGTGACCATGCCTAGAGAGATGCTTGGCAAAGGATGGAGCCTCAGCAGGGTGGGCAAGGTTTATGGACTGGGCATGGGCACAGAGTTTGAGAGCAGGGGCAAGCAAAGAAAAGGAGATACGTGGGTGGCTAATTTTGGGGTTTCAAAGCCTTAGAACCCTCCAAAGGGAGAGATGGCAGTAATGGGTGACTGCTTAAATATTGGAGAGGTGTTCAAACAAGCAAATATCTCAAAGATAATAGGATCCTGGATTCTCTCTGTAAAAGAGTTGCAGAGGGATTACAAATATGGAAGAGAGAAAACTAGAATAAACTGTGTGATGCTGGATTGGAGGTATTACTGTGAACATGTGGTTTTCAATATATACTGTTTAAGAGTTCTCATTGTGGCTCAGCGGGTTACAGAGCGTCCATGAGGCTATGAGTTTGATCCCTGACCTCACTCAGTGGGTTAAGGATCTGGCATTGCCACAAGCTGGCTAGGATCTCATGTTGCCGTGGCTGTGGTGTAGACCGGCAGCTGCAGCTCTGATTCGATCCATAGCCTGGGAACTTCCATAGGAATCAGGTACAGCCAAAAAAATGAAAGAAAATATAGCTGTAAATTTGTGTGTATGTGAGTATACACATATAGATGCACTGTATGTGTGTAGATGGTATGTGTATGAACGTACAAATGTTCCCTAGCTGCAAATACTAAGACAGCTTGAGCAGTTATACCTCAGTAGCAGTGAGTATGCCTAGTGCTTCTAAGTACCATTCTCCATGAAAAGGAACCAGGGCTCCCAGATAAATGGCTGCATCCAGGGTTGGGACAAGATGAGTCTTATCTTGTGCCAGGAAGTAAGGGGGAACTCAAAAGATGATGGAGGTGTGTCAGAAGGCCACAGAACAGTAAAATGTTAAGTGAGGAATATGGATAGTGGATATATGTTATTAAAAACTCTTTCAAATTTTCTGTATTTAAGAAATATTTTAGAATAACACATTGTGAAAATTTAAAACACATACACAAAGAAATAGAAGCCAGCATGAAGGGGTGAATCCCACTAATCAAACTTGGGACAATTTGAACACCAAAATAAACAGTGATAGAAGCAGATTATAAACCCTCGTAATAAAATAGGAAACTCTGAATTCAGACTGATAGAAATTAGTTAATTGAGAGTGGGGCCCAGGGACAGAGAAACAAGACAGCAAGGCTTTTTATGAAGAAGCAGTATTTATTCGTGCTGGCACTGGCCCAGCGGATTAGTATCCAGAGACTGAGCCCCAAACGCAGCGGGGCGCTGCCTTATATACCCCACTTGTTTTTTCCCCTTACGTCTAAGTTTCTTTGTCCCCCTTATCAGGTATACTATAAATTTTTAGGCAGACAACTATAGATGCACCTGCGCTCAAGGATATAGGTTATGCTACATTGCTACAGAATTGCACATGCATGTACAGATGTTGGCAGTGCTGCATGTCTCTTTCCCTTTGACCTGGAAAGGCACAGCCCCCTCCTACTACAGAAATGTAATGACAAACAAAAAACTTACATAGTTTCAAAGAATTTCTCCCACAAAATACTAATTGCAAAGAGGAAAAAGCAGTTTTACTGGAGAAGTGTGGCAGACACTACATTATTGAAATAAACATCAAAATGAGACATTAAAATTATGTGCCTCCTGATAGGATGCAATGAGAAGGACAGAGCATTGCTTCTGTGAGAGTCCTGTCAGAGATACCTACCCTTGAATCTAACCATGAGTAAACATCAGATAGGTGCAAAGTGAAAACCATTTTATAAAATAATTGGCCAGGAGTCTTCAAAAGTGTCAAGGATATGAAAGTCAAGGAAAGACTGAGGAAATGTGCCAGACTGAAGGTGACTAAAGATACATGACAAATACTTGATTCTGAATTGAATCCTTTCGTCTTAGCATTATTGAGGAAACTGGCAAAATGTACCATATCACACATTTTGATTCTGATAGTTATATCAGGATTATGTAGGAGAGAATGCTTATTAGTAAGACATACACATCAAAGTATTTAGGGACTATGTAGCATCGTGTTGGTAACAGCTCTCATGTAGTTCAGGGGAAAAATGTTCTTTGTATTGTACTTCCAACATTTTTGTAAGCTTGCTCGTTTCAAAATAGAAATTGAAAAATTACATTAAAAACGCTGAGTATACTGGAAAAATTCAGTTGGATTGGGCCCAAGAGGCCATTAGTCCCAATTCTGCCACTGACTGGATGTGTGACCTTGAGCAAGTGGCTTTATATCAGGCCCCAGACTTTTAGGAGTACAAATGGTCCCTTCCACCCAGCTACACCCACGGAAACCTCTGCCTGAGTTTCCCCAGTCTCGAGTTGTGTCTTAGACTTCAGATACCCCAAGGCTGCCCCCAAGGATTGGGGCTGGCATTAAAAACAAACAAAAATGGGTGTGGCCAAACTCTCAGGACTGCAAAGCCATTGCCCTGGCCTCAAAGTAGGCCACCGTCTCCGTCATCGCTCTTTCGGCGGTGGAGCAGTTACGCCTGCCAGAGTGGGCGCTCGATGGCTCGGCGGCCCGCAGGCGGGGCCTGGGGTCCGCGGCGCGGTGCGGGGCGCGCTCCCAATCGCCGGCTCCCGCCGCACTCAAGGCTTCTTGCTTTCCGGCCCCGCCCCACGCGCGCCCCTCCCTCCCGCTGTCTCGCTGTCGCCGCCGCTGGCGAGTCCCAGTCCCTCCCTGCTGCGCTGTGGAGCCGATAACGTGGCGGAGCTGGGACGAGCGCTGAGTTGTGGGGGACGCCGGGGGCAACCAGTCTGGGATCCCCGAAGTGGGGGCGGATCTTAGCGCGAGGGGGCGGTGTCTAGGCAGCCTGCCTGCTGGGAGGCACCGCGCACCCGGGCCTGCGCGGTGAGTTGAGGTTCTTGGGGTTGGGGGCGGTTCTCCAGGGTGGTCGCGACAGCGAAGAGGTGGGGGAAGCTGCGACTCTGGGAGCCGGAACAGGTCGAGGGATTAGGGGTCCGGGATGAGGGGCAGGAGCCTGCCGAAGAGGGGCTGAACTGGGGCGCCCGGACGACCGAATGGCCAGTGCAGTCGGTCGGTCCTTCTGGGCTCTGGGAAAGTCTGGTTTCATCCGAGCACAACAGGTAGGCGTGGACTCTAGACGCCTGCGGGAGTCCCCGGGTGTGCGGGGAAGGTCGGAAGGTCCGAGCCCGCCTCGCCGGCGCGCAGCTCCCGGGACCCGCCCTGGCGGCACCCGCGGTGTCTGGGTTGGCCGGGAGCGGGGGCGCTACCCGAGCTCCGGGCGAGGTTTTACGAGCCCCCGCGGGCGACTCTGCAGGCAGGTTTCCAGAAGCAGTGGAGAGTGGATACGGCGTAGATAGTGGAGAAGGACCTGTTCAAGCCCTTCTCTCAAGGAAAGCAAGCCTTTGCTGGGTTAGCGCTTGCTTAGTATGATGAAACATTTCTTCGTACCCTCCTCGGCCAGCACAACGTCATTTCAAGGAATTAAGTCTTTGGAGACTTTATAAAACCCTTTATGGTATTTACCAGTTGCAGCAGTGTATATCTCTGGCAAGTTAAAATGATTTTTGTAACTGTCAAGTCAGATAATGGTTGTTAAATGATTTGAGCTCCTTCACTAAAAGTCATAATTACGCTTTGATTTTTATGTGCATTTATTTAGTCAGCAAGTATTCGGCACCTTTTATGTGCAGGCTCAGAGCCCTTAAGGAACTTACAGCCTAGAGAAGAGGGCCGTAAATACGGTTCAGAACTTTCAGAGAAAATACTCTGGCAAGGTTAAATTGTAAGGAAAGCAGGAGTGGCCTTAGTGGTTGGCATTAGATGGTTGGGGAGGGAGAATTGTCTTGTTTCGTTTTCCAAACATCGTTGAGCCTGAGATTTTTTTTTTCATTGAACCCGAGATTTGTCTTACATTTTAACACCTTAGATTTTTTTTTCCTTTAATGAAATGGGCAAGCAGACAGTGTTTATAAGACTAAATGAGTTGGAAAAAGTACAGTTTTATATAGATAGCTATAGTATTGGAAGACTTGAATTCTACCTTAAGCTCCTCCACTACTGTTTATAGTTTTTAGATCACTTTTCCCTTTTTGTTTATCATTGTGTCTGACTTTAGTGACAGGAAATACATAATTCACAGTACCTTAATTTTTTTTAATGCATAAATAATGCATTCTTTAAGGAAAAAAGTTAAGAACTTTTGTCTTTAGGCAGTGCACATATCTTCCTTTGTTCCATTCACTTTTATTTGAAAAAGGAGATGGAGTGGTGCAGCAGGTTAAGAAGCCGGAATTGTCATTGCAGTGGCTGGGATCACTGCTGTGGCGCAGGTTTGATCCCTACCCTGGGAACTTCCCAGTGCATCCAGTGCTGCCAAAAAATGAAACAAAAAAGGAGAGTGAGATAGTTTATGACCTTTTATGACTTTTTCTTAATTATCTTTTGAAAAAATAAAAAGATTAAACTGTGGATTTGTTTAGGTCCCTTTGTAGTCTAAAATTCTTTTATTCCAAATCCTAATTAACGGGTTTAATGATATCTGCATTACTGAGTCTTCTGTTTCTTTAATTAAACGTAGTATAGTTGATGGGTTTAGACTAAGAGGCACCTTAGTTCTCTTACATAAAAGTGCTTCTTTATTTTAAGGAGCTTGCTGAAACTGTTATTAAATTTCATTTAAGAAAAGAATTAACTTCTGCCAGAGGAACTAGGGAGACTTGTTTGTATCATTTAATTGTATCCTTTGTCTAGTTGTAGTGTTAAATTCTTTGGATTATACTAGGGGTCAGCAATTGACAGGCCTTGGGTCAAATCCAACTTGCTGCGGGTTTTTATAGATAAAATTTTTACGGAACACAACCACACTTGATATCTGTTTATGGCTGTTTATGTGTTGTTTAGGAGTAGTTGTGTTTGATACTGTATGGCCCACACAGCCTAAAGTATTTACTCTTTGGTCCTTTACAGAAAAATTTGCTGACCCTGCACTAAACTCTTAATCAATCACTAAGTCTTTTGTGGAGTACCGTCCTGGCTCAGTGGTTAACGAATCCGACTAGGAACCATGAGGTTGAGGGTTCGATCCCTGGGCTCTATCAGTGGGTTAAGGATCTGGCGTTGCCGTGAGCTGTGGTGTAGGTTGCAGACATGGCTCGGATCCCGCATTGCTGTGGCTGTGGCATAGACCAGCAGCTACAGCTCCTGTTAGACCCCTAGCCTGGGAACCTCCATATGCCGCGGGTGCGGCTCTATGTAAAAGGCAAAAAGACAAAAAAAAAATCACCACGTCTTTTGTGGGAGAAAATAGGTTCAGGTTTGTTTGTTTGTTTGTTTTATTTTTAGGGCCACACCCGAGGCATATGGAGTTTCCCAGACTGAGGGTTGAATCGGAGCTGCAGACGCAGGCCTGCGCCACAGCAAAGCGGGATCTGAGTCACATCTGCGACCTACACCACAGGTGACAACAATGCCAGATACGAGCCACGTCTACAACCTGTACCACAGCTCATGGCAATGCTGGATCCTTAACCCACTGAGTGAGGCCAGGGATCGAACACCGTACCCTCATGGTTCCTAGTCGGATTCGTTTCCACTGTGCCATGATGGGAACTCCTAGGTTCAGTTTTCATTCTCTCTTTTTTTTTTTTTCCTTAAAGTTGCACCTGTGGCATGTGGAAGTTCCCCAGCGAGGAGTCAAATCAGAGCTGCACTTGCTGGCCTACACCACAGCCACAGCAATGCAAGATCCAAGCCAAGTCTGCTACCTACGTCACAGCTTATGGTAACCACTGAGCAAGAGCAAGGGTCAAACCCAAATCTTGATGGATACTGGTCGGGTTTGTTACTGCTGAGCCACAACAGCGACTCCACCAGTTTTAAATCTTGATTTTACTTTTTCATTGTCAGGTGAACTACTCTTTCATTGTTTTAATCTTATTTTTTCATGTCAGGTGAACTACATGATCCCATAAATGCTTCCAGATCCTAGATGTATAGTGATAGAAAAAGGTCATGGCTTTTCTGTTATGTTTACTTAGTAGTTTTTAATTTCAGCGATTTTAGCCTTTTGTAAGGCTAGAGAAAGGGAAGGATTTTTATGTGTTTCTCTAACAATTTTTTAATTTCTAGTTTTAATTTAGATCTAGTGTGGAAATTTTTTTTCATGTAGTAAACTCTTTTTAACATTTCCCTTGTGTTTATCACAAATAACAGTAAGTTAATTTTACTCAAAAAGTTTTTTAACATGAATCTAGTGACATAGAAATTGATCAGAAAGAAAATTATTGTAAGTGTAACTGTGAGCATGAAGTCAAAGGTGTATACAGCAAGACCCAAATGGGAAATTAGACCTCTCTAAACAGATACCCAACATATTGAAACTGGAGTGTATATCCTGAATCATATTTGAGCTTTTTTTGGTTAATAGTAACAACTTAAAAGATAATTATTTCTAGAAAAGAGGCATACTATAGTCATATTAATATATTATGTTAACGTTACTTGCCTAAGAAACTAGAGTGTGACAAGGAAGAAGAAAGACTTGTATGAGGTGATTTTTAAATGTTAAAAGCAGAGTATATGCTTTTGCTAATTCTTTTTTTTTTTTTTTGGTCTTTTTAGGGCCGCACCCGTGGCATATGGAGTATCCCAGGCTAGGGGTTGAATCGGAGCTGTAGTCGCAGCCACAACAACACAGATCCCAGCTGCATCTGCGACCTATGCCACAGCTTACGGCAACACTGGATCCTTAACCCACTGAGCGAGGCCAGGAATTGAACCCATATCCTTGTGGCTAGTCGGTTTGTTAACCACCGAGCCATGATGGGATCTCTTGCTTTTCTAATTTTAAAACCATGGTATGGTTCTGGAGTTCCCGTCGTGGCGCAGTGGTTAACGAATCCGACTAGGAACCATGAGGTTGCGGGTTCGATCCCTGCCCTTGCTCAGTGGGTTAAGGATCCGGCGTTGCCGTGAGCTGTGGTGTAGATTGCAGACGCGGCTCGGATCCTGCGTTGCTGTGGCTGCGGCGCAGGCCAGTGGCCACAGCTCCGATTAGACCCCTAGCCTGGGAACCTCCACATGCCGCAGGTGCGGCCATAAAATGACAAAAAAGCAACAAAAATAAAATAAAATAAAATAAAACCATGGTATGGTTCTAACTAAACTAAATAAGATATTTTGTATATGTGTTTTTGATACTATTTTCCTAGATTCTGCTTCTCTATGGATATATAACAGTATCTATGTCTTTTCTGTTGTGCTTATAGATTTCCATGTGTTGAATTCATGTATGTTTCTATATGTATGCAGAATAATACCTCATTTATTCAGTATGTTTTTTTATGGAAGAAAAATTAACAGAAAATTGAAATTACCTATTGAAATGTACAACGGGAACTCCTAAAATCCCTTAATCTTAATTCCAGAGTCCAGGAGGCTTTTTTCTTAACTCATGTGGCATCAAAATATGACCTGAACTGATACGAAGCTATTTATTGTCATTATTTATCCCACTTTATGTGACGGTATTTAACTTTTGCTGCAGAAGTATCAGTCAGTTTGATTATGAAGTGCTGCCCCAGACTGGCTGAGGGGTTAGAGATAATAGATGGTATGTTAACTGTATTTCTCGGGTGGGCCAAGATGATCGCAGAATATAAAGCAGTTATTCCAGGGAGCTACATTTGCAAAGGTAGCCTAGTTAGGCTTCTGGCAGGGAGTGAGAAGCAGTGTTTGCTGAGAAAACCCCTCAGATAGGGCTCCAGGAAGGTCCGAAATGTGGCTAAATTCTAGGCTAGGTATAAGATACTTTGTGTATTAGAAGTGGGAACATCGAGGAAGAACCAGACCATAGTGCAAATTAAGGGTGAATCTGCAAATATTAACAAGGGTCTAAGAGCAAGGGTGAATCTGAATGCTAACCAGGGGGTTAGCATTAGAGCCATAAACAATTAGAAGGTGGGGGAAGGAGGGGATTTTTAAAGCAGGTGGTGGTCTAATAGCTTAATTAGGAAGTCATGGGTGGCAGATTGCAAGAGCAGCAAATACAGTGATATTTTGGAAAATTGAGCAAGGATTCCTGGTCTCTACTGAGCTAGGGATAATGAATGGCAGCTTCTGAATTTCGCTTTTGAACTAAGTATCCCCATACTACTTGCTTTTAAAAATAAAAATATCTGTCTTAAACAGTATTTTGGTCACTGCTATCACTGTTGGTGCTTACTCTGACTTCTTGCTCTCAGTGAGTTTGCTCCTTCACTTTTAATACGGTACTGTGCTCCACCCTAACTAGAATCTAGATAACTGGATTATTAGTCATGTTTAAACTAAGAATGAATAGGCTTTGAGAGGCAGTAACGTTTGTGACCTTTGATCTTTGAAACAATTAACTGCTGTTTATCTTTTTTAACTTTTTTTGTTTTTTACTTTTTTTATTTTTTACTTGTATTTAAATAGTAGTGAGATTGCTTAGATAGTGACTCTCAGATGAGTGTGGTGGGAGATATTAGAGTAAAATTTCTCTTAAAATTTGCCTTCTGGCCCTCCAGAATGTATAAGTGAAATCTTTCTGGAGTTCCGGTCGTGGCTCAGCAGTTAACGAATCTGACTAGCATCCATGAGGATGCAGGTTCGATCCCTGGCCTTGCTCAGTGGGTTAAAGGATCTGGCATTGCCGTGAGCTGTGGTGTAGGTCATGGATGCTGCTCGGATCCTGCGTTGCTGTGGCTGTGGCATATGTAGGCCAGTAGCTACAGTTCTGATTTGACCCCTAGCCTGGGAACCTCCATATACTGTGAGAGTGGCCCTAAAAAGCAAAAAAAAAGAAAAGAAAAGAAAGAAAGAAAGAAATCTTCCTTTCCAGGGGGAGGTGAAAGAGCTGTTTTATGGAGTAAAGAGTGATAAAAATTACACAACTATTTTTGAATAACATACAATAGACTTAGTATACGGGGAAAAAAAGAGTGGTTAAAAATTAGCAAGAATAGCCAGAGACTAACTGAAACTGTTAGTACTTATTGATTTACTGTCTAGATGAAAGGGTATCCTGGAAGGTGATGTCTCTAGACCTCACACTTTATCAGAAACACTTCGAAGTGCCAGATACCTAGAGAAGAGTGAAGTGATAAGAAAGAACAAAATTATAAAGATTAAATACTCCCGTGGGTATGGCCGTAACTGTCATCAGTAGCAGGGATCAGAAACTTTATGAAGAGAATATATGAAGTAGTTGAAGCAACATGGACATTGAAACTAGACAAATACAGGTGTTGTCTTCTTTTTTCCACTTAAATAGCATCTTAATCTTGGACAGATTTCTTAACTCATTATCCTCATCTGTAAAGTGAAGACGAAATATATATATATTTATATACATATATATAAAATCTATGATTGGGTCACTTCACAGCAGAAATTGGTACAGCATTGTAAATCAATTATACGTTAATTTTTAAAAATAAAGAAATTAAAAGGTTCTAGTAAGTAAATGCGCAAGACACGATAGTTCCTTTTCCTGTCATTGCCTGTGGGGCATTTGTTCCTGCTGCTCAGTTCTCCGCCACCGTGCCCGACCACCAGTGCTTCCTTTTACCAGTCAGGGTTTTTCTCTTGTGTAATCTGGAAGAATTACCAGAGCTGGACTCCACGTGGGGCCCCCACTGGCACTCTCTTGACTGAATCTAGCTCTGCCATTCTCCTCATTCCTAATGGTCATCTGCAGTACTTGGGAAAAACAAGAGATGAAGGCAAAGGAAACTGCATCCCTTCTGGCCCTTTCTTACCCCAATTTATAAATTTCTCTGTTAACTCTTATTTCTTTCCTATTCTGTCCTAGCTTCTCTCCTGTAGGATGTGCTTGCCATTCATTCTTAGAGTTGTGTGTATCTGCCTTTCCTGTTGATTTCATAATTGCAGTGGTGAGAAGCAACTTTCTCTCCGTTTTTATCAAGTTTGTAGGAAATATTCTTTGAGTCTTGGTACACTGAATGTGTTTTCATTATGTAGTAAAACAAGGTGTCACCACTGCGCCTGGGCACATTACTTTTGTCCTATGACTTAGGAATCATGGATTAAATTCATTTTGTGGAAATTGTATTCAGAATTCCAGAAATGAAATTTTAAAATTTAGGGTGCAAGGGGCCATTCTTAGTTCAGAAAAGGTTTGGTGTGAAACTTAAAAGTATGAATACACATATTTTTATGTGAACTGATGATTCTTAAATATACTAGTTTAATTTAAACTCTTCTTTCTTTCTTTACTGATATTCCAGGAGTAGTTAAGAAAGGATTCTGTTTAGAGCTCTGAATATAAGATAATTCAAAATATTAATCATGGAGTTGCTGCCTTGGCACAGTAAGTTAAGAATCTGACTGCAGTGGCTTGGGTCACTGTGGAGGTGTGGGTTTGATCCCTGTCCTGGCACAGTGGATTAAAGGATCTGGCATTGCCCCAGCCGCAGCTTGGATGCAGTTTCTGGCCTTGGAACTTCCATATGCTGTGGGTTCGGCCATAGAAAAAAGTTAATCAGAAATGGCAACTTTTGACTTGTTATATATTCTTTTTTTTTTTTTTGTCATTTTACGACTGCACCCGCAGCATATTCCCAGACTAGGGGTCTAACTGGAGCTGGAGCTGCGGGACTACATCACAGCACCGGCAACGCCAGATCCTTAACCTGCTGAGCAAGGCCAGGGATCAAACCTGCAACCTCATTGTTCCTAGTTAGATTTGTTTCCACTGTGCCACGATGGGAACTCCTTGTTATATTCTTCTACTCCTAATAAAAATCCTATCATAGAAAGTTATTGTTGTGGCTCAGAGGTAAAGAGCCTGACTAGTATCCATGAGGATGTGGGTTCTATCCCTGGCCTTGCTCAGTGGGTTAAGGATCCGGTGTTGCTGTGAGCTGTGGTGTGGGTCACAGACGAGGCTCGGATCTGGTGTTGCTTTGGCTGTGGTGTAGGTCAGCAGCTGTAACTCTGATTCTTCTGCTAGTCTGGGAACTTACATATGCTGCAGGTGTGACCCTAAAAAGCAATAAATAA
The DNA here is from genome assembly GCA_004024745.2 of Catagonus wagneri. NCBI lineage: Eukaryota > Metazoa > Chordata > Mammalia > Artiodactyla > Tayassuidae > Catagonus > Catagonus wagneri. Next base: position 9,069,661 of record PVHT021183629.1, on the reverse strand, counting down.
ATAAATAAATAAATCAGAATAAATAAATAAATTCTATCGTAGTATGAACAAAGGGATTTTAATTTTTTTTGACTTACAGTAGTCCTTTATGGTTTGTATTTGTGTTCTATGTTAACATCAGTTTCACGGGATTTCCAACAGAGAAAAAAATAAAGAGGTAGGAGAAAAGGCTGTCGTTTAAACAAGCATAATCAAGTTATTTGTATGTATCTCAATATAAATATTCCTTCCTGCACTGTGTCGTGCTCATTACTGCATCACAAATATGGAGACCCTCCCTAGGGAGGAAAACTGCCAGCCTGGTATTTCCCAGAAGGATTTGGATTGGGATTCTGCTCCCTCACACACAACAATTAATCCTCATTCTTTGGCACTGTTCTACAAAACATTCTTTAGGAAATACCAGTTTACCTATGGAACACTCTCAACAAGTAAACTTTGTGCACTTGTAGTTTCTATAATTATACTTTTTAAATGAGAGCTTAGTAGTCTTTGTGTCAAACTTTAACCATTTTTCTAACGTTGAACTTGCAAGTTGCCTTTTTTTGAGCTGCAATGGGAACTCCCATGACTTGAAAGTTTCCAGTTTTTGCTTTTATAACGCTACAGTCAACACTTATGCTTCTGATATTTTCCTTTTTCTTTCTCTAGCGTGAATTTTTAAAAGTTGATGTTTTTATCAAATGGTTTGATATTTTTATGACTTCTTTGTATTTTCCAAAAGAGTTGAACCTGTTCGAACTGTCACTAAATCTTATCAGCTTTTCTAAAATCTCAGTATTGGCTATACTGTTTTTATATTTATAATATTTAGTTTCCTTTTTTTTTTTTTTTTGTAGGGCCATACCCATGGCATATGGAAGTTCCTAGGCTAGGATTGAATTGGACCTGCAGCTACTGGGCACAGCAACACCATATCTGAGCTACATCTGTGGCAATGTGGGATCCTTAGACCACTGAGCGGGGCCAAAGAATTGAACCCTCATCCTCATGGATACTAGTCAGGTTTGTTACCATTGAGCCACAGCAGGAACTCCATATATTTATAATATTTAGATTTAACGTACATGTAATTTTGAACTATTCAGCTAAATCAGTTATTGCACTTATATCAGTATTATACACTTAATATTTTAAAGTATTAACTAATGATAACTAATTTATTTTTAGGGTTATTACAGAGAATTAGACTAAATAAGTTCATACCAAATAATACAGGTTTGAATTTCGTTGTCATTTTCCTCCTGTTTTCTAATACGGTTTCATTTGCTATGGGCTTGTCTAAAAATAATATCGAGTTAAATCTTTCTTACCCATTTTAATCAGTGAATTATAGAAGAGCAGGGAGTACTAATAAACTGTTAGAGTCATTTATATTATCTAATTTCAGTATTATTTATAAATTAATAGTGCTAATAGTATTTTATAGTGGTGGTGTGAAGATAAATGAAAAATCCATTGAATCACAGTACCTCAGCCTCCAGGGATTCTGATTCAGTTAGTTTAGGCTCAACTTTGGTATTTTTTTTAAAGCAGTCAGAGTTGAAAACCATGAACCTACATTTTATAGGTCTGTGATCTTGACATACCTAGCTTTTTTATTTTTGGCCGCTCCAGGGCATATGGAGTTCCTGGGCCAAGGATCAGACCTGAGCTGCAGTTGTGACCTAAGCTGCAGTGCCAGATCCTTAACCCACTGTGCCGGGCTGGTGATGCCACCCACATTCCAGTGCTCCCAATACGCCTCAGATCCCATTTTGCCACAGTGGGAACTCTTTGACATACTAAGCTTTTAATTTTAACAGTTTACCTACCTCACATGTGTTGTTCCTTTTTCTGTTTTCTCAACACTGCCTTTTTAATTGTTTGACCCTTATCCTTGGAGAACTTGGGCGATGAAGCCGTATTGCTGAAGGTATGGGGGGAATATGTAGACGAGGAGTCAGGTATAAAGTAATGCTCCCCCAACCCCACCATGGCCACCACCAATACCCTGTTTTTTCCATACTTTCTGTTCCTTTCATCTTTATGTCAAAAATGCTGTTTTCCTTTACCTCCCACCCCCCCACCCCTGTGGAAAGGCTTCCTGGCATTGAGGAAGGAGAATGAGCTTTGTTGCCAAAGAGACATAGGTTCATTCTCAACTCTAGTGTTTACTGGCATTTCAGTTTCTTCTTTCATGATATAGGGACCAATAATATCCTCCTTGTTTTTCTCCTTGTGATGATTCTCAGTGATGTAAATTAAGCACCTAAAAAGTTCCTGGCTCAGTGAATAATAGCTGCTGTTGTCATTTGGGAATCTATTGGGAAAATGAAAGTCATTGCTGTGAACTACCCCATGCAATACCTGTGTCCTTCCCATTTGTGATGTTACCAAGATGCTGCCAGCAGGTGGTGTGAATAGTAAAAGTTAGGAATCAAACAAAAGTTTGTTTATTGGTTCTTAGGGGTTTCATTTCAAAAGTTAAGTCATTTAAAATTTGCAGTCTAAAGAAAATAACGTTATCCATAATGCTACCACTGTAGTAATCATTATCAACATTTTTGAATCATGAGTTGCAAAAATACCAGGAGCATCTCACAATCTAAATGATGGCTAGAGAGGCCAAACGTTTTAAGAAAAACGAATATAGTAGTGGAAAAAGTGCTATACCGACAGAAAACAGTATAATAGGGAAATTAATAATAAAAGGTTTCCTGGAGTTCCTGTCTTGGCGCAGCGGAAACGAATCTGACTAGAACCATGAGGTTGTGGGTTTGATCCCTGGCCTTGCTCAGTGGGTTAAGGATCTGGCATTGCCGTGAGCTGTGATGTAGGTTGCAGACGCAGCTCAGATCCCACGTTGCTGTGGCCCTGGCATAGGCCAGCGGCTATAGCTCCGATTAGACCCCTAGTCTGGGAACCTCCACATGCCGTGGATGTGACCCTAAAATGTCAAAAGACAAAAAAGGCTTCCTAAAGGATTTTTTTTTTTTTTTTGGCCATGTCTATAACATGCAAAAGTCCCTGGGCCAGGGTTCAAACCCTTGCCACAGCAGTGACAACACCGGATCCTTAATCACTAGGCCACCAGACACCTCCAGGAAGGATTTTTTCTTCTTTTTTTTTTTGCTTTTTTAGGGGCGCACCTGTGGCATATAGAGGTTCCTAGGTTAGCGGTCCAGTTGGAGCTGCAGCTGCTGGCCTACACCACAGCCACAGCAACGCCAGATCCGAGCCGTGTCTGTGACCTACACCACAGCTCATGTCAACGCCAGATGCTTAACCCACTGAGTGAGGCCAGGAATCAAACCTGCAACCTCATCGTTCCTAATCGGATTTGTTTCCGCTGTGCCATGATGGGAACTCCGGATTTTTTTTTTCAAGGTGAATTTTAAAATAGTTTATTGTAGGAAGAAGCAAGATATTTCATATTCACAAATCATCAAGATGAAACTGTTAGCTCTAAAATTATGAATGGTTTCCTTCAATATCGAATTTGCCCTAAAACCAGTGAAGTGTAGGTTGTCAGCAAACCAACTTTAGGACTGTGCGGCTATGCCTAGGGGTATTTAAAGTACAGTTACAAAAAGACCTCATTTTCTGTCTACCAGGGGCAGACTTCCTTAGTCTACATCTTAATTATGACCTAATACTCTGTAACTTGTGAGTCCCTACTTGTAACCTATAATTTTACAAAGCCCAAGTCACAGGTCAGGATACTATTAGGTCGAGATAGAATGATCCGTTGTCTTTCTAGATTAAATGTTGGGGTTCAGAACTAGCTGGACTAATAAAATTAGCTACCCATGGCTAGTTTTGTGAATTATTCAAGAAAATGTAAAACACTTAGATTAGTGCTTGGACTGTAGTAAGTGGTCAGTAAATAATTTGTTTCTGTCAGAAATAATGGCTGGTGTTACAGTTGGTGTTGGTACAGAGCTTTAATGAAATCTTTTTTCAAGTAGCATAACTGTACCTTGAAGAATGTATGTTCACTCTTGTTTTTGTCTTTTTAGGGCCACACTTGTGGCATATGGAAATTCCCAGGCTAGGGGCTGAATCAGAGCTGTAGCCCCTGACCTACACCACAGCTCAGTGCAACTCCAGATCCTTAACCCACTGAGCAAGGCCAGAGATCAAACCTGCGTCCTCTGGGTAGTAGTCAGGTTTGTTGCCACTAAGCCACCACGGGAACTCCTTATGTTCACTTTTAATAAACTAATCACTTTGTAATCTCAACAAAAGTGAAAATGGAAAATGAGAAAAATTAGAGAAATAAGCATGCTCCGTATGTAGATTGTGATTTAATGTAATAAATCTTAAACATAGAGTAGGTTGACTGCATTTGTATTCATCTTCCTAAAGTAAAACTTTAGAGCAGGAACATCTGTTACTTGCAAAATGCATTTGCTTATGTCATTGATCATATATATGTAGAGATCACAGATGAGTGTTAGATTTGGGGGTTTAGATGTGGGATTACCAATATGAATTGTCTACTTCTTTTGGAATAAATTATATGAGGAATGAATGTATTGAGGGCCTTGGAGGTAACTGTATGCCCTACTTATGATCTCAAGCTTTTTACTGAATTATTTATTATTGCATTGTGTTAGCTATTTGACTTCTAGATAGATCATTTTACACCACAATATTGCTGCTGCTTAAGGAAAAAAAGTCTCTTCAGCAGTCCTAATGACCTCTAAAAAGGGTAATTTGATGCTTCAGACTGGATTTTGACTTGTCCTCGTGGTTACAAGAAATTTTCTCGATACTGAGTTGGCTTTTTGTTTTCCTCACACATCGTAGATATCGAGTGCAAACTTGCTTCTCACCTTCTGTGTACTCAGTAGGTTTCTTTTGGAAATTACTTCTGTAGCATTTATTAACTTTAGCCTGAGTTGTCAGTTCACTTTGATAATTTAAGAAAGGAAAGGAGGATCTATTTAAACAAGAAGCTAAAGTTCATGTTATCACTGTAAATGTGAATTTGTTGGTGCACCATTGTTTATGTTGTTCTTACTCCTTAAAATTGCTGTTCCTGAACATAATCTAATATGTACTTATTTTCTCTTTTGAGGACAGTCAGTGCCAGGTCCAGGGTGGTATTGGGCAGGGAGGCAGGACTAATTGGGAAGCAACAACCCAGATGACTAAGAGCAGCCCATAGGCTTGAGGAGACAGTGGTGGATCAAAGCTGTCTTTTGGGGCAGCAGCATTGTCACAATTTAGAATATTGGCCCAAGCCCAGGACGAAAATAAGGTAAAGAGTAGGGGTTGAAAAGTTGATTGCTCATAGAATTTGGCAAATAATGTAAATGAAGAAGGCAATCCAAGTGGCAACTATGCTTGCTGGAAAGCCCCTGCTCCTCTCAGTTTAGTCATTCATTGCTGTTTGGGGATACAGACCCAGATTTTTGTGTAAAATCTTGTGTTTAAATGTTAGTATTTTTTTTTTCCCCAGTGTGTACGTTGCGGGCTAGATTTGGCCAACAGGGTACCAGTTTGCAACTATTGTCTTTTAAAGAGACTCTTTTCAGTTACATAATAATTATGATGATCTCATACCCTAGGTAATTTTATACTGTAAACTCTCTGGGAGGAAAAAAAATGAAAGGAAGAGAAGCCTTCCCCATGTCTCCCATCTGATTTTCTAATATGTATTTACTTACTGGCTTCTCTACAAAAGATTGAGATTTATTTAGAGGACTTTGAGTTATGTTTTATGTGGTTTAGTTTAATTATCTCTAGCATTCTATTTCTCTGCAGTTCCAATTACCTGTTTCTTTTAGCCTGGAGTTTTATTTATAATGTATCAAATTTATTGTGTGTACCCATCTTACATGTATATGATACCTTATCTTTATTTATTTATTTATTGGCCTGCCCGAGGCATGTAGACGTTTCCAGGCCAGGGATCAAACCCTCACAACAGCAGTGACAATATCAGAACCTTAACCGCTAGGCCTCCAGGGAACTCCCTTGTTTAACATTTTTTTTTCTTGTCTTTTTAGGGCCACACCCTGGCATGTGGAGGTTCCCAGGCTAGGGGGTCTAATCAGAGCTATAGCCCCGGGCCTACACCACAGCCGCAGCTATGCCAGATCCACGCCTTGTCTGCAGCTTAATGCCATAGCTCACAGCAATGCCGGATCCTTAAGCCACTGAGCGAGGCCAGGGATCAAACTTGCATCCTCAGGGATGCTAGTCAGATTCGTTTTCACTGAGCCATGAGGGAAACTCCTTGTTTAGCATTCTTGATGATACCTGTCACTTCTGTAAGTAGTAGTAGTAACTTTTTTAAAGCTAGCTTATGTTTTATTTTTATTTTATTTTTTTATTGCCACACCCGTGGCATTTGGAAGTTCCTGGGCCAGGGATTGCATCTGAGCCACAGCTGCAGCAACGCTGGATCCTTTAACCCTAGGCCAGAGTACAAACCCACGACTCTACAGTGGTCTGAGCTCCTATATTAGGATTCTTAACCCACTGCTTATATTTGTAAACAGTTTTTTTTTTAATAATTTTTCCAACTTTTGATTGTGGTCTTTGAAAAAGATACAAAAAAATTGAAGAATAATAAAATGATCACTCACATACACACTGTCTACATTCAGCTGTTAACATTTTGCTGTATCTTATGACTGCTTAACTGATTTTTTGGTTTGCTTAACTATTTGAAAATTAGTTGTAGACATCATGCTGCTTTACTGCTGTATACTTGTGTGCACCTCATAGAAATACAGTATTCCATAACTACAAATGCCATCTTATAATTTTTTTTTGTTTTTTTTAAATCACACTTTTAAAAAATTGAAGTATAGTTGATTTCTAATATCACATTAATTTCAGGTATATATCATAGTGATTCAGTTTTATACATCTTTATAAATATAAATATAGATATAAATATATTCTTTAGATTCTTTTCCCTTACAGGATATTACAAAATATTGAATGGAGTCCCCTGTGCTATACAGTAGATCCTTGTTGGTTATCTGTTTTATATGTAGTAGTGTGTATATGTTAATCCTAACATCTTATAAATTTCTGTGTGACTCTGTATGTGTGTATGTATTACACACACATGCTTAAATATTGTATATGTTCTGGAAAGGTACTGGGTTGTACCCAGGAGATGCTCACGAATCTAAAAAAACAAAACCTCCTCTGTTTTCTGTTGGATTATTTGCTAAAACAGGAGTGAAGTCTACATTGGATCTGGGCCCGAGCAGATGTGGTCTTTATTGCTGCAGTCCATGGACAGCATCCACCCTAGTGCTTTGGAAAACATGAGTTTTCTTTGACAACAAGGCTCACAGATAAGGAGACTGTCTGTACTGGTTGGGATGGGACTTCTAGCCTTCTAGCTTCAGACTACTACTAGCAGTGTATTTATTAGGCTGAAGGAACAGATGCTAAAGCGAATAAGCCCCTCCACTCCTGATTTGCACATCCAGATAAATGACAGGTTATTTACCTAGGCAAAGGCCCAGGGAGATATCAAAATTTACTGTGGAATTTTAGTAGGAGGTCTGGATATTTGGTCATTTTTGTTAATGTGTACCCATGATCCATCTTAGTAAAAAGATGCTTATGCTGCAGAGAAAACTGAAAATCCTAACACTTGAGATTAACCTTAAATTTTTCAGAATTTTAATGGAATGTCTCTTCTGTTTCGCAAGTTTTTGCGAATGAATGTCAGTATGTACTCTGTTTTACTTGCCTACTAATACAACGGTAGATTTTGTGTCAGTGTTAACTGGAGTCTACTATTGGAATTAGCCCAGTTTCTCCATAGAGCTGTTACAAAAGATGTCTGCAGTTATGCTTTATGCTTTTCAGTGGATGATTTCCATTAGTGTGATTGCCTTCCTTTTCTTTTAAAATGTTATTTTCCTCTGTTACAGGGTTTTTTCCTTAGGTATATTGACTGAAGCTTAATGAGAAGAGTCGTGACCAGCTAGGAGAATTTCCTTCAAGGAATGGAATTAGCTCATAGCTTATTGCTGAATGAAGAAGCATGCAATCAGCTGGGTGAAGTTCAGAAGGCAGAATTTAGATTTGATTGGTTGAGGTATTTGGAGAAGCTCTTGCTAGCAACCAGCAGGGTAGGTAAAATTGTAAAAAAATAGTTTTTGATGGTTTTTTTAAGTGCCAGTTAATGTTAGGTTCCTTTCATTTGCTTTTCTAGCTCTGTTTAGTATAACCTAAACTAGCTTTCAAAGGCTAGACCTTATTAAGACTTTATAATGAAATATCACAGGAAGTTTATTCTGTTCAAAAGACCGGAAGAAATTAGCCAGTACTTTTGATATTACTTTAATTAAAATATATTAAAAGATGACTATAGACAACATTGTGTTAAATTTCATTATTATCATCCTCTGCACCTTGTGTCCATATGTATAATGTCCTCATGCAGTATATTGCTAAATAATGTAATGGGAGTTTCACTTTTAAAAAAGTGTGTGCTCTTCAGGAGGAATATGAATTAAAGAGTCTGAGTAAACATAGTTCCTCTTTATGTTTATGAAATAGGCACCCCCCCAAAAGAAAACTAATCACTCATACCTTTTGCCTACATTCAGCAGTTGTTAACATTTTGCTTTTTGATTAACTGACTGACTTACTGAGCCATACGAGTTACCACTTCAGTTCTAAATACTTTTGCATAAATCTCCCAAAACTAAGGATATTCTACATAGTAATACCATATGTAATGTAAAACTAGTGCAGAAACACTATTCATGGAGGCATTTAGAATTTGACAAGTGACACAAATCCGTACATCAGATTAATAAATATTTTGTTGAGAAAGTTTAGGCCTCAGTGAGCACCTGAATACTATTTACCACTGTGATGGTATTCTGTACTCCTTTTTTAGTGAGTAGGCAAGTAAAATGGAGTAACATTATTGGCATTTAGATGCCTAAGTTTGCAACAAGAAAACTGGACTAAACGTGAAAAAGATCTGAGTAAAACAAGTAACCATTACAAGATTAGCTCTGGTGATAGGTTGTAGGTTGCTGCTTATTGATGTAGATGTATATGGGATAGAGGCTTAAGAACTAAGATGCTCCAGTTAAAGTACAAATTTGCTCTACCTTTCAAACTTAGGAAGAATGATATAAGAGAAATAGAGCCTTTGTCTTTGCTCACAAAGACTTTGGTATATTGTGGTCTTTTTTTGGAGATAGCAGCAGAACAACAAACTACCTGTCCATGAAGTCTCATGACCATGCCACTAACTTACTTGGAATATTTAGTCACAACAATTTTGCACTTTTCTGGAGCCTTTGTGTTCATAATTATCTGAAAGAAAGATTATGTTAGAGGATTACATGTAATTATGTTGACTTTGAATTATCTTTTTTACCTTCTTTTGTAGAGTGATGTAAGGGAGAAACAGAAGACTCTTGTTGAACAGCTCCTATCTTTGTTGAATAGCTCCCCAGGGCCTCCTACCCGCAAACTCCTTGCTAAGAATCTAGCAATTCTTTATAGTATTGGAGACACATTCTCTGTTTATGAGACAATCGATAAATGTAATGATCTTATTCGAAGCAAAGATGATTCTCCAAGTTATCTTCCTACTAAACTGTAAGTTAAATGTTAAAACTGAACATAAAACAAAGGAGTTACTCTTTGTTGTATCTTTCTTTTTTCTTTTTTTTTTGGCTGTGCCACGGCATGCAGAAGTTCTGGGGCCAGGGATCAAACCCAAGCCATTGTGGTGACCTGAGCTACAGGGGTGACAATGCCAGATCCTTAACCTACTACACCACTGGGGAACTCCTATTGTATCATTTTTTTAAAGAACCCAAACTACTTGATAGTAATTATGAAACAATACAGATTGTTGTACTCATTTTTTAAAAATTTTAACCTTCAAAAAGGTCTAACATTTTCCCATTGATTGAGAAACAGTCCTTTTAAAAATATTTTATGTTGAGAGGAGTGTGTATATATGTATGACTGGGTCACTTTGCTGTACAGCAGAAACTGACAGAACACTTTGCTGTGCAGGAGAAATTGACAGAACATTGTAAATCAACTATAATAAGAAAATTTTTTTAAAGAAAAATTGACAAAACATTGTAAATCAGCTGTAAAAAGTTTTAGACATTCAGAACGTAGATTTGGGAATCAAAACTGATTAAAATTTTAGCAGTTGAGCAGTTCCTGTTGTGACTCAGCAGGTTAAGAACCTGACCTAGTGTCTGTGAGGATATGGGTTTGATCCCTGGCCTTGCGCTGTGGTTAAGGATCCAGTGTTGCTGCAAGCCACACTGTAGGCTGCAAATGTGGCTAAGATCTGGTGTTGCTGTAACTGTGGCGTAGGCCTTGCAACTGCAGCTCCAATTTGACCCCTGGCTAGGGAACTTCCATATGCTGTAGGCGTGGCTGTAAAAAGAAAAAAAAAAAATTAACAGTTGAGGAATTCCCACTGTGACATAGTGGGTTAAGAATCTGATTTGCAGCTGCTTGGGTTTCTCTGGAGGTTCAGGTTTGATCCCCGGCCTGGCACAGTGGGTAAAAGGATCCAGTGTTGCCACCGCTGTGACGTAGGTCACAGCTATGGCTCAGATTCAGCCCCCTGGCATGCAAACTTTCATGTGCCACGGGTGCGTCCATTAAAAAAAAAATTTTTTTTTAATGTTAAAATTTTAGCAGTTGAATGTTTAAGAAACAGATATTTTAAATTCTTCATGTTTTGGATGTTCTTTTCATTTATTCTCAGTAGTGAAAAGTAATAGTAAATACATAGTAAAATACTCTTCCGAGATCCTGAAAGAACAGCTTCATTTCTTTCTCCATGGGACTTAGTTCATTTTATTACCTTGTTTTAGAGAAGGAAATTTGCCATGTATGGTTCCACAGTGGTAACTTTTTTTAATTTAGTTTTTTAATTAATTAATAAATATTTATTTTGTCTTTTTAGGGCCACAGGTATAGCATATGGAAGTTCCCAGGCTAGGGGTTGAATTGGAGCTGCAGCTACTGGCCTACACCACAGGCACAGCAATGTGGGATCTGAGCCTATACCAAAGCTCACGGCAACACTAGATCTTTAACCTGTTAAGCGAGGCTAGGGATCAGACCCGGGTCTTCATGGATACTAGTCGGGTTTGTTACCACTGAGCCACGTTGGGAACACCGCACAGTAATTTTATAGAAGCTTTTGTTGATCTGGTTTTTAGCTTATGGTGGAATGTGTTTTTCCATAAAGCTTTTAGACTTAATGAGAACATTGTTCTTTTTCTTTTATCTTTAAGACCGTCTTTGATTATCTGATATATGAAGCTCACATCTATTAAAAATTGTTTTGTAAAAAACGTGAGGGAATGGAATCTTTGGGCTGATATTTAGATTAGTTGAAGATACATCTTTTTTGAAATTCTTGTATTGAAAATATATTATTTGATACTCACCTCAGTGTCATTCTTTGAACTAAACAATGGAGTAGATTCTGGGAATTTTAGGCTTTAAAAATAAAATTAAGGAGTAACCGTCGTGGTACAGTGGTTAACGAATCCGACTAGGAACCATGAGTTTGCCGGTTTGATCCCTGGCCTCGGTCAGTGGGTTAACGATTTGGCGTCGCTGTGAGCCGTGGTGTAGGTTGCAGATGCGGCTCGGATCTGGCATTGCTATGTCTGTGGCATAGGCCAGCAGGTGTTGCTCTGATTCGACCCTTAGCCTGGGAACCTCCATATGCCGTGGGTGCGGCCCTAAAAAAAAAAAAAAGCAAAATAAAATAAAATTAAGTAGTCATCATTACATGTGTTAAGATTTTTTTATTCTTTTTTCATTCATGACTCATTTCTGATTTAAATGTCGTTTCAGTGCTGCTGTGGTGTGTTTGGGTTCCTTGTACAAGAAGTTGGGTAGAATACTGGGTAACACCTTTACTGATACAGTGGGGAATATTCTTAAAGCTATGAAGAGTGCAGAGGTAAAAATAGGTTTCATGGTTTCCTAAGCCAATAAAAGAGCTTTACCTATGATAAGCATATACAGTATATATGGAAATATATCATAAATGAAGTATTTCTAGATAATGCACATATATGCTTTATATATTGAATCTTTATTATAAAAGCAATAATGCCATAAAATTTTGTGTATTCGGATAAGTTCAAATGGGTAAAAATTTTTTTTGGTAGACCCATCCCTGCTACCTCTTCTCACGTCACTTTTTTCCACCTGATACTTCTTACTAGTGCCAGAGCAAGTGTTGTCGCCATGGATCCAGGTACACAGTTGGTAACCGCTGTATACTTGATGGATGGATTAGTGTTGTACAGCATCAGAAGGGAGTAAGGAATAAAATCACAGTGGGAAAGAACGTGGAGGACATAAGCATACGTAGGATGGGGATAAACTTTTAATTGCCAGGGGAATGTATTCTCAGCCATAGGCTCATTGATTTGTTGGCATCATTTACCATGTAGAACACCCTTCGTTTTGTAGCTCTGTCTTCATTGGACTTCCAAGATGCTGTAATCTCTTGCCAACTATAGATTTATCAATCAGTCTTGAAATTAAAGCCTTTGTTTATATATCAAAAATTTTGTCTATAATCCCTCATATTAAGGATAACTCAGCACCTTTAAATATTTAAAAACAACACTTAGAAAATAGCTCTCAAGTAATTTATAAAAATGCTAGGTAGTCACATACACATTTTGTTTTTGACAAAGGCAAAACATGGAAAATTCAAATGTAAAATATCTAAATTTCAAAAAGAATATAGCTGATTGAAGAACTTTAGGGAGAAGTGAAGTCATAACATAAAACTGGTGTGAGAGTCAACTCAGCAGGTCACTTCTCAGCAACAGTAGTTTCCTGAAAGGTTACGGAAGGCGATTCAGGAGGAGAGATTATTAACATCCATACATCTGGTTTTATTAAAAGGATGTATCTATAATTTTTTCTTTTCTTTTTTTTTGCTTTTTAGAAAGGGCCACACCCGCGGCATTTGGGGATTTCCAGGCTAGGTGTTGAATCGGAGCTGTTGCTGCCAGCCTACGCCAGAGCCACAGCAATGCCAGATCCTAGCCGTGTCTGCAACCTACACCATAGCTCTCGGCAACCCGAATCGTTAACCCACTGAGCAAGACCAGGGATGGAACCTGCAACCTCATGGTTCCTAGTTGGATTGGTTAACCGCTGCACCACGTTGGGAACTCCAATATAAAAATTTTTTACTGAGGTATGACCACTTTATTTTTATTTTTTATTTTTTGCTTTTTAGGGCTGTACCTGAGGCACATAGAAGTTCCCAGGCTCGGGTTTGAATTGGAGCTACAGCTGTAGGTCTACACCACAGCCACAGCACTGCGGGATCCGAGCCACGTCTGTGACCTACACCACAGCTCTTGGTGACTCCAGATCCTTAACCCACTGAGTGAGGACAGGAATCAAACCTGCATCCTCATGAATACTAATCAGGTTCATTACCACTGAGCCACAACAGGAACTCCAAGGTGTGACCACTTTTAAACGTTTTTTTCTCTTAACTCCATCGGTTGAGCTGTACTTTTTAGGTCTCATGGTTTATAGAGGATTACGTTATAGGTTTCAGACAATTTAAAGTTATTACTACGTATTTTATTGCTTCCCTACTTTTTACCTTTGTGATTTAGTTGATTCGGTTACAACATTTTGGAGATGTCACAGGGGTTCCCACCTGTGACACATGCTTACAGTGATAGACAGCATTTGGAAGTTAAGAATTTTCCCAGTAGGACTCATTTTGTTATATCCACCTGTATTAGTCACTCTTGTGCTTCTTTGAATAAAAATAACTTAACATTATTATCAGATGATACTTGATGTTGATCTTTCTCTAATTTTAACTTACCTGTAATGGCCTTAACTTCTGGAACATAGAAATCATTTGGAGCATTTAATAAAACATAATACAAGCAGCTACTATTTCTTGAGTGTTTACTACATGCCTTCCAGGCACTGTGGTGAATGGTTTTCCCCCGGGGGCTTATTTACTTCTCACACTGGCTCTTTGGGGTTCTTCTTATCCTTATTTTATAAATGAAGAAATAAGTAAGAAGAGCATTTTTTTTTTTTTTGGTCTTTTTAGGGCTGCACCCAAGATATATGTAAGTTCCCGGGCCAGGGGTCCAATTGGAGCTGTAACTGCTAGCCTATGCCACAGCTGCAACACGGGGTATCCGAACCGCATCTACAACCTACACCACAGCTCATAGCAATGCCAGATCCTAAACCCACTGAGTGAGGCCAGGGATCGAACCTTCATCCTCATGGATACTGGTCACTTTGTTACCCCTGAGCCACAATGGGAACTCCTTTTTTTCCTCTTTTTTTTTTTAAAGTCAAATAGCTACTAAATGTCAGAGCCAAGATTCAAACCTAAGTCTTTTAAAATCTAAACCCAGACTTTTAACCTTAGAGTTAAACTACTTGGACCAAAAAATGATAAATATTTATTATTCATAGTTATTAATAGTAATAGTTATTAACTGTATGAACATTTACTGTATGTCAGGCACTATACTAAGCACTTCACACGTAGTAACTGCATTTGATCCTCACAACAGCCATTTAACAGATGAAGAAACATTTTTCCAAGGATATATAGCAGTAGATGGCAGACCACGAACTCTTACCATGTTATCTCATTTATAGCAACCATTCATTGAATGCTTAGCAGTATGCAAGCTTTGTGCAAGGCACTTTCCATAATTTCCTTTACTCTTCACATCGTCTGTGAAGTTGGTATTGTATTGAAGTATAATATATATAAATAACACTTTAAAAATAGTAAACACTTCATAAAATAACTATTAGGTTTTTTTTTTTTAAATTGGAGTGTAGTTGCTTTACAATGTTGTATTAGTTTCAAGTGTACAGCAAAGTGATTCAGTTATACATATACATATATGTATATCCATTCTTATTCAGATTCTTTTCCCGTATAGGTTATTACAGAATATTGAGTAGAGTTCCCTGTGCTATACAGTAGGTCCTTATTGGTTATCTATTTGATATACAGTAGTGTGTGTATGTTAATCCCTAACTCCTAATTTATTCCCCCCCCCACATTTCCCCTTTGGTAAACACTAGTTTGTTTTCAAAATCTGTGAGTCTGTTTCTGTTTTATAAATAAGTTTATTTGTATCATTTTTTACTAGATTCCTTGTAGAAGTGATCTCATCTGATATTTGTCTTTGGCTTACTTCACTTAGCATGATAATTTCTAGGTCCATCCATGTTGCTGTAAATGGCATTATTTTGTTCTTTTTTTTATAGCTGAGTAGTATTGCATTGTATATATGTACCAATCGTCTTTATCCATTCCTCTGTTGGTGAACATTTAGGTTGCTTCCATGTCTTGGCTGTTGTAAATAATGCTGCAGTAAACATTGGGGTGCATGTATCTTTTTGAATTATGGTTTTCTGCAGATATGTGCCCAGAAGTGTGATTGCTCAATCATGTGGTAGCTCTGTTTTTAGTTTTTTAAGGAACCTTTATACTGGTTTCCATAGTAGCTATACCAGTTTACATTCCCACCAACAGTTCAGGAGGGTTCCTTTTTCTCCACACCCTCTCCAGCATTTGTTGTTTGTAGACTTTTTGATGATGGTCATTCTGAGCAATGTGAGGCGGTATGTCATTATAGTTTTGATTTGCATTTCTCTAATGATTGGTGATGTTGAACATCTTTTCAAGTAACTTAATATTTCTTGATGTCAGAATAGGTTAGTGTATATAAAAATCTAAGTATATATGAGATACATTTCAATGCTTAATACTGTTTTTCATAGTAAATTTTTTTTCTTGAAATTTTTTCCTCTTCAATAGTCACAAGGTCGCTACGAGATTATGCTGAGTCTACAAAGTATATTGAGTGGACTGGGAGCTGCAGCTGTGTCTTGCCACAGGGATATTTATAAAGCTGCTAGATCCTGCCTAACAGATAGATCCATGGCCGTTCGTTGTGCTGCTGCAAAGGTAAAATGGTCCAAAAAGCAGAATAGCTAAACATTAATATAAAGACAAATCAGTTTATCCCACTGAAAACACTAGAAACAGATCCATGATCTTAGAGCTACAACCTGTCTCATTTTAACATTTGAGGACACCGAGGCCCAAGAGTTATATAAATTTCCCAAGGTTCTTAAAGTAGTTAATTAGTAGCATGTTGTTAGAAGTGGGGATTTCAGTTAAGAGACTCTAAGTATTCCTTTCACTGTACTGTGCTTCCTCTCTATAATTGGGTAAACTAAAATTTACATGTAAGGATTGTGTTTGAAAGTGATTTGCTTTTGTTTTTATTATGCCTTCTTAGCATAGTTGGTTAGATAGTATCGTAAAGTTGTTTATATTAGAATTATTCTCAGAATTGTTCATAGCCAACAGATTGGTTCTAAAGACATTTTTCATAGCCCATTGAATTAGAAATGGGTCTTCCTTCCACCGTTTGTTGACACATTGCTTTATGTACTATAGTTTCTATGACTTCTTAGTAAGTATTCACTTTCTGGAATCATTATTTAAGATACATTGGATTCGTGTATTGCTTTTGTTAGATCTTAATAGGTTATGCAGCTTATATAGATCTGAACCTGATGTTTATATTTTGTCATCAATTTCTTTCTTTTTTTTTTTTTTTCCTGATTGAATAGTGTCTCCTTGAACTTCAAAATGAGGCCGTCTTTATGTGGAGTACAGACCTGGACAGTGTGGCCACACTATGTTTTAAGTCCTTTGAAGGTTCCAATTATGACGTGCGGATTTCAGTTTCAAGGCTACTAGGCACAGTGTTGGCTAAAGCTATAATTTCTAAATATCCAGGAACAGGTAAAGTCATAATTATTTTCAGAACGTCTTCCATAATTCTTTTCCCCAGTTGATTTAAACAAAGGTAGCATTGCTGCTACCCATTATTACTTTTAAAAAAAGGCATAGTGTAATGTAAATAAATCCATTTTAGTTTATAAACATTTCCGTAGGTCCTAAGATTTCATCTGTCAACAATTCAGTAAAAATTTGAGGAAAAAAAGAATTCTTACCTGCTTTATTCAGTTGTCTTCCTTTATGGCTTTTTTTTAAAGTAAAGTTCAAAGTGTTATCCAATAAGAGATATGGTCTAAATTTTGAGAATTTTTTTTGAGTAGCATTCATCTGATGACACACATTCTGGTTTGCTGTCTTCTTTAAGGGAGCAATGATGTAAATAATCCCAAACAACAGATACTTGAAATTTACTATATATGGACCATTTATTTTGTGTTCCTCTTTATTCCCCATTTATATACCTTTTTTTTTTTCTTTTGGCTTTTGTTTTTTTAGAGCCACAGCTGAGGCATATGGAGGTTCCCAGGCTAGGGGTCTGATTGGAGCTGTAGCTGCCAGCCTGTGCCACAGCCACAGCAACGCAGGATCCGAGCCGCATCTGCGACCAACACCACAGCTCATGGCAATGCCAGATCCTTAACCCACTGAGCAAGGCCAGGGATTGAACCCTCAACCTCACGGTTCCCAGTTGGATTTGTTTCTGCTGCGCCACGACAGGAACTCCCCCATTTATATACTCCTAGACAGTGAGCAAGGATGGAGTATTTTTTTTTTTTTTTGCCTTTTTGTCATTTTATGGCCGCGGGTTTATGACCGCACCCGCAGCATGTGGAGGTTCCCAGGCTAGGGGTCTAATCGGAGCTGTGGCCACTGGCCTGCGCCGCAGTCACAGCAACGCAGGATCCGAGCCGTGTCTGCAACCTACACCACAGCTCACGGCAACGCCGGATCCTTAACCCACTGAGCAAGGCCAGGGATCGAACCCGCAACCTCATGGTTCCTAGTCGGATTCGTTAACCACTGCTCCACGACGGGAACTCCAAGGATGGAGTATTTTTAAAAACAACTCTTGCCTGTCTTTACAGTGCATATACAGCATTGATGAATAATTAAGAACTTGCTTTATTCTATCTCCAAAGAAGAACCATCTCCCACAAATGAAAATGTAATTATTCTATAGAACCAGAGGTACTGACATTGCCTGGAAGCTTATAAGAAATGCAGAAACCCAGGCCCCACCCAACTTTCTAAATCAAATCCTCATTTGAACAAAACCCCCAAATAATTTGTAAGCACATTAAGGTTTGAAAATTAATGCTCTAGAAATTGTTTATTGTTATATCAAGGAGGATTCTGTTTTTTTCTAAGTCCTTATTTCTCAACCAGAGATGAGAGAGGACAGGGGCTACAGCCTGTCATAATCACCTAGGGGACATTAACAAACCATGTGGTCGCCTCATTCTCTAGTTGAGACCTGCAAGTTAAAATTTATAAGATTTTGTGTGTGTGTGTGTATGTTTAAAAATTGTGGTTCTTTTAATCTTGTAATTCGAAGTTGTTGAGGGCATTTAAGAGGTTAACTCTTAAGCCATGTATGAGATTGAAACTAGAAGATGTGTTTAATCAAACCCTTTTGAAAATGTGAATTGCTTATTGCTGTGACTATATCATCAGCACTACCATCTTTAACACACTTGCAGTAAAAAGAAGCAAAGTAAAGAGCTGCCTAGGAGTTCCCGTCGTGGCTCAGTGGTTAACGAATCTGACTAGGAACCATGAGGTTGCGGGTTCAATCCCTGGCCTCGCTCAGTGGGTTAAGGATCCAGTGTTGCCGTGAGCTGTGGTGTAGGTCGCAGACATGGCTCGGATCCCACGTTGCTGTGGCTGTGGCATAGGCCGCAGCTACAGCTCCGATTCGACCCCTAGCCTGGGAACCTCCATATGGCACGGGTACAGCCCTGGAAAATACCCAAAAAAAAAAAAAAAGAGAGAGAGAGAAAGTATTAAGGAAAATATGATGCTTCTAGGTGAAAAGTATATGGGAGTTTATTTTGCTATTCTTAAAGCTTTCTTTTAATTTTGAAATTTTTTCTAATTAAAAACTTAAAATATGTATGGGAGTTCATGTTGTGGCTCAGCAGAAACAAACCCGACTAAGATCTGTGAGGATTCAGGTTTGATCCCTGGCCTTGCTCAGTGGATTAAGGATCTGGCATTGCCGTGAACTGTGGGGTAGGTCGCAGACTCGGTTCAGATCCCGCATTGCTGTGGCGTAGACTGTGCCATGGCCTGGTGGCTGCAGCTCCGATTCAGACCCTATCCTGGGAACTTCTGTATGCCATGGGTACGGCCCTGAAAAGGAAAAAAAAAAAAAACCCACAAAACGAAAAGAAAAAAACTTAAAAAATATAGATGTGGACATATATCCAGAATCAACTTTATTGTAACTCGCTTTATCTGAGTTACTAAATTGCTCCTAATGGTTTTCCTTCCTTCCACGCTTGCCTCCTCTGTAGTCTTCTTTTTGCACAGAAGGACAGTGACAGCTTATATCACTCCTCTGCTCAAGATTCTCTACTGGCACCTTACTTTACTCATACCCTTGTTAAAATGATATACAAGATCCTGTGTCCTCTGCTCTCTCCCCACACGTGCACTCTGGCCTGTCTCCTACTAGAGCATTCCACAGTTCTGTGCACGTTGCTCTGCTTGAACTCACCAGGCATAAAAAATACCTGCTGTATTTTTTGCATGGCTTTTAATCACTGTTTACTTAGTTATTTGTTATGTTTCTGTCTCATCTTCTTCTTAGAATTTATGATCCACAAGTACACGGACTTTGTATTATCCATTAATGTTTTTCTCCCGAGTGCCAGTATAGATTTTTATCTGTTTCATATGGTTATCTCCTCTTTTTGCTGAGGAGTAGATTTTTTTGTTCATAACTTTGATTAATAGAAATTTATTTCTCCGCTATGTGGGACTCAAGTCTGTAACAAGGGTGAGAGCTTCTAACCATCACTTTTTGAGAAGAATGAAAGGAAGAAAATGGGCTCTTTTTTTAAAAGGAGACATTGTTCCCTAGTGACAGGAAGAAACTCAGCTGTGTCAAACTGAAGACTGACTTAAAACATTCTGCCTAAACTCTTAATTATTGCAGCCTATGGGCTGATTGAGCAGTTTTAGTAATATTTAGATTTGATTTCCTTAGCAACTGAGGATATAACAAAAGTTGTCACTGAGAGTTTTTAAAAGATGGGACATGGCGGTTACTTTATATAAGTCTCATTAAGAGTTATAGACTATTTGGAAAAATAAAATCAGGAGTTCCCATCAAGGCTCAGAGGAAACAAATCTGACTGATATCAATGAGGACGGAGGTTCAATACCTGGCCTTGCTCAGTGGGTTAAGGATCTGGCGTTGCTGTGAGCTGTGCTGCAGGTTGCAGACACCACTCAGATCTTTCATGGCTGTGGCTGTGGCATAGGCCCGTACCTACAGCTCCAGTTTAACCCCTAGCCTGGGAACCTCCATATCCCTTGAGTGTGGCCCTAAAAAGACAAAAGAAAAAAGAAAGAAAATCATGATTCTGTATTTTTTAGTATCACAATAGAATTTACAGAACTAGGGCAGTTTATGTTTTCCCTTTTTTAGAAGACTGTTAGCCTTTTAACTTTTTTGTGGACAAAGAGCAGTAGGGCATAATCTCAAAGTGGCATAGACTTTAAGACGTCCCCTGAACACTTGTGTGACTGTGTGTGTTAATGTCTGTAGTGTCCTGTAAATTTTGCCTTGTTTGGATTTTTAGTTTATTTCCGTTTCTCTTAAAAAACATGCTGGTCGAGACCATGCAAATCAAGATCATGCATTACCATTCAGTGTGTAAAATACGAATCATGTGTTGTTTTGTTCTTTGTTATAGCAGCCTCACGTCAGAGCGTTCGCAGAGTATCTCTGGAGGAAGTTCTGGAATTACTAGGAACAGGGTTTCTCCGTGGGAGTTCAGGATTTCTTCGAGCCAGTGGAGATATGCTGAAAGGAACCAGTTCAGTCAGTAGGGATGTTCGAGTTGGAGTTACTCAGGTTAGAATCACAAATCAGTATCTAAATGAAATTTGCACTGACCTGTAGTGAACGTGTTACTATCTGATTCCAGGCACAAGTGATACTGTGCAAGGTCTTCACTTGTGCTCTCATGTTTATAAATAGATACGGTGAGGCCAAAACACTGTTAAACTAGATTGTAAGGAAGAGAACCTTATTTAAAACAAAGTCAGTTGTATAATCTATTAACCGCTGTGTGTTTTCAGTTCATAAAAATGGGAGACTTTCGTGTATTTATTTATTTATTTTTAGGACCCCACCCGAAGCATATGGATGTTCCTAGCTAGGGGTCAAATCGGAGCTGTAGCCTACACCACAGCCACAGCAACATGGGATCCGAGGTAAGTCTGTGACCTACACCACAGCTCCTGGCAACGCCAGATTCTTAACCCACTGAGTGAAGGCAGGGATTGAACCTGCGTCCTTGTGGATGCTAGTCAGATTCATTTCCGCTGAGCCATGATGGGAGCATGGAGACTCATTTATCCTTTGAAATGCAAACATTTTTTATTTTCTTGTTTCTAAGCCTTGGCTTCCACGTGTCTTGTGGTTTTTCATTGTGTTTGTGTGTGCTTGTACAGTTCAGATTTAAGCTGTTAGGTACATGTTATTTGCATGGGCAATATTACTTATCCATTTTATATGGTTTTTACTCCTAAATAAAGATTATAGCATGTAATTTTCTTAAGTGCTTAGATTCTTGATCTCAACAAAATTTAAAAAGTTAAACCCCAGGAGTTCCCTGGTGGCTCTGCAGGCCAAGGATCCAATGTTGTCACTGCTGTGGTTAAGGTTTGATCCCTGGCCCAGGAACTTCAGCATGCCACTGGTGCAGCAAAAAAAAAAAAAGATAAACCCTGGGAAAAGAGTCTTTGATAAGGAAGCATAATGATCTTCGTATTCTTTCCTTGATTTATCTTGTTTTCCTAATGCCATTATGGATCAAAGCAAGCATGTATTTTTTTTTTCAAAGATTTTATCCTACCTTCTCTTGCTGCCCTCAAAGCAGACCATGTGGCTCCCCACAGTGCCTTAACCTGCTGCACCACAAGGGAACACCCAAACATGTATTTTTATTTTTTTGCCTTTATTTTTTTTTTTATTTGAAACTTCAGAATTTCAGAGGCTACAGTCTGGCATTGAATGGAGTATACTGTATTGGACTAACTCTCTTGCCAATAGCAGTTATAAACTCTGAACAAAATATTAAAAGCAGTGATTAAAAGTCTCTAGAGAGTAATCAGAAATAGGCTAGAGCTGCCGCTTTGGCACAAGGGGATC
This sequence comes from Catagonus wagneri, assembly GCA_004024745.2. Taxonomy (NCBI): domain Eukaryota; kingdom Metazoa; phylum Chordata; class Mammalia; order Artiodactyla; family Tayassuidae; genus Catagonus; species Catagonus wagneri. The sequence continues at coordinate 9,047,444 of PVHT021183629.1, read as the reverse complement.
ATCAGCATTGTCTGCAGCTCCAGGATGCAGGTTCAATCCCCAGCCTGGCACAGTGGGCTAAAGGATCTTGTTGCCTCAGCTGTGGTCACAACTCCATCTCAGATATGGTCCCTGGCCCAGGAACTGGCCCGGGCACTCCACAAACATGTATTTTTAAATTCACGTATATACTCATTGTTTGAGACTTCATGAGAATTTTTTTTTTTTTTTTGTCTTTTTTCCTTTTCTAGGGCCGCGCCCGTGGCATATGGAGGTTCCCAGGCTAGGGGTCTAACAGGAGTTGTAGCCGACGGCCTTTGCCACAGCCACAGCAATGCGGGATCCGAGCCGCATCTGCAACCTACACCACAGCTCACGGCAACGCCAGATTCTTAACCCACTGAGCAAGGCCAGGGATCAAACCTGCAACCTCATGGTTCCTAGTCAGATTCATTAACCACTGAGCGACAACTGGAACTCCTAGACTTTATGAGAATGTAAAGTGTCGTAGCATAATTATAAACTATGTGGTGGTGTGGGGTTTTATTTGTTTTGTTTATTTGTTTGTTTGTTTGTTTGTTTGCCTCATGGCACACGGAAGTTCCAGGGCCAGGAATCAAACCGCCACCACAACAATGACCTAAGCTGCTGCAGTGACAACTGCTTCCTTAACCCACTTCTCCACAAGGGAATCCCGTAAACTATGTGTTTATTTTTGTTTTTGACCACATCCACAGTAATGGGAGCTCCCAGGCCAGGGATCTAATCTAAGCCACAGCTGTATCCTACAGCAAAACTGCAGGAATGCAGGATCCCTAACCCACAGGGCCAGGCCAGGAATCAAAATGCTGCTGCAGAGACAATGCTGGATCCTTGACCTGCTGCACCATAGCAGGAAGTCCTAAACTATGTGTTTTTAAAAAAGATTGCATGCGAAAACTACTGTCTTTGTATCTCTGGAAGAAGGCAAACTTTAAAAAAAATTGAGATATGTGGATACTTAAAAAAAAAAAAAGAATACCACCCCATCCGTGGCCTGCTTGTCTCAGGACATAAAATGATTTACATTCATGAAAATAAAGAGCAATGATTGGTCACTATTAACATTCTTTTCCAGTTTCTAGAATTGAATTTCCCTTAGAGTTATGTATTAGAACATAGTTAATTTGTACATCATTGTGTTTGTATGTTTGATTTGGGTTTTCTTGTTCAGAATGTTAAAGAAATTGAATGCTTTGTTCAGATAAGTCATAGGTACTTTTTTTTTTTTTTTTGGTCTTTTTGCCTTATCTAGGGCCACACCCGCGGCATATGGAGGTTCCCAGGCTAGGGGTCTAACAGGAGCTGTAGCCGCCAGCCTTCGCCACAGCCACAGCAACGCGGGATCCGAGCCGTGTCTGCAACCTACACCACAGCTCACGGCAACGCCGGATCCTTAACCCACTGAGGAAGGCCAGGGATCGAACCCGCAACCTCATGGTTCCTAGTCGGATTCGTTAACCATTGAGCCACGACGGGAACTCCAGTCATAGGTACATTTTACATATTAGCTAGCTATGCTGACTATCCTGAAACTTTGCTGTCTGACCAAAATAAAATACATATCATAAATGAAATCTCATTTGAAAGACTATGTACTTCAGTTTCTCTTGACGAACAGAAAAATGTACTATGTTTATATAGCTAAAGTTGCTATATGAATGAGGGAAGAATAAAAAGAAATGTTAATAAAGTCTGCATATATTTTGTGGACAAGAAAGCGTTAATATAGAATTAAACTTGTTTCATTTTGAAGATAAAACTCCTTTCTTTTTTAGGCTTACGTGGTATTTGTTTCAACACTTGGAGGAGCATGGCTAGAGAAAAATTTTGCTGCCTTTCTTTCTCATATCTTAAGCCTCGTGTCCCAGTCACACCCTAAGGCCACCCAAACTCAGATTGATGCTGTCTGCAGTCGCCGTTGTGTTTCATTTATTCTTCGAGCTACTGTAGGAGGCCTTCTTGGAGAAAAGGCTCAAATTGCTGCTGCCAAGGATATATGCCAGGCTATCTGGAAGTTAAAGAAAGTTGTGGGTATGGATTTACTAAGACAATTTGTGTTAACAGTGCTGAAAACATTGTCCCTTTGGAAAAGCTGGACTGGTATATTACTATATTAATACAAAAAACACTCTCATAATACAGGTCCATTGTTTCAGAGTAAAGCAGTCTATATATAGATGAGACAAAAATTGTATAACTTGGTAATAACTGTTATGTATATGTAGGTACCGAGTGGTGGTAAAGCCCAGTGGATAAAAGTTCCTCAGAATTCATAATCTGCCTGTAGAAGTTAAAATAAATTGTCTTTGAAACAATTTGTTCATCTTAGTTCTTGTTCTGTCTTAAGTCCACCTTGTTTGAGTATCGATAAAATTGGAATTTCCACGAGTTTTCCCTTTCAGTGCCACTTGTTAAAAGAGTAATAAGAGATCTATGATCGGGTTGCTTGAACCAAATTGGTTCAGTTCTCTATGGATGCAAGTCCCCATTTTATTTATTTTTTTAATTTAAAATTTTTTTTATTTTTTTCTCTTTTTAGGGTTGTACCCATGGCATATGGAAGTTCTCAGGCTAGGAATTGGAACTGTAGCTGCCGGCCTACGCCACAGCCACAGCAATGCGGAATTGGAGCCATGTCTGCAAACTGCATCACAGCTCACAGCAATTCTGGATCCTTAACCCACTGAGCAAGGCCAGGGATCAAACATTCATCCTCATGAATCCTAGTCAGCTTTGTTAACTGCTGAGCTACAAAAGGAACTCCTAGCAAGTCCCATTTTAATAGTTTAGTTACTGCCTCAAGGTTTCATATATATCAATTGGAGGTATTAATTTTTACCTTTATACATTTCTGCTAATACCTACCCCTTATAATATATTTTATTAAGACACTTATGCCTAGTTAATTCTTATACTTCTATCAGATGCTGTAATGAGTGACAGTAATTTGGAAACCCGGCTTGGCTCCACAGACATAGCAGCCAGCCAGCATATGCTGGTATGTGCCTTGCAAGAACTTGGAAATCTCATACACAGTATCGGCACCACAGCTGCACCTTTGCTGCAGGATTCAAGTGCAGGTATCTGTTGTTTGCGGCTAATGTGAATAATTTGTTTTTACTTTTACTTTAGACAACTTTTCTCCAAGGAAGGAAAGCTCCCAAAGACAGCTCAGTTATTATGGATTCCGCTATAGATGTATTGGAGGTGTTTTATAAAATATATATAATCATGATTTAAAATATGTATATATTTGATTTTTTTCACTTTTGTAACTAAAATTTGTTCTCTTAGTCTCTCTCTGCCCACCACCGTCTTTCTAGAGATTTTAAAGTGGAAAAACAGAGACGAAAACCTGAACTCATTTGCAGTGAAATTCTCTCATTTGCAGTGAAAGTATTAGTTTCTGTATGGTACACATAATTTGCCTCCTAAAAGGTCTTTTCAGGCAGTTTCTTCTCACTTTGAAAAATATTTAATTACTTGGAGAGATAATTCACAAACCATAAAGTTCACCCTTTTAAACCCCTTTTCAGGGGTTTTGATATATTCAGAGTTGTGCAAACACCACCACTACCTAATTCTGGAATGTTTTCATCACCCCAAGAAGAGGTCCTATACCCCTTAGCAGTCACTTCCCATTTGCCCTCTTCCAAGCACTTATAACCATTAATCTATTTTCTTTCTCTGCGGATTTGCCTATTTTGGATGAGATTTAATATAAATGGAATCATACAGCATGTGGCCTTTTATGACTGCTTTATTTAATTACTTTGAAAAATCATTTTTAGTGGCTTTTGTCTTTTGGCTGCAATACACTGTTGGCGCTGACTGAAGCTTACATTAGATTTGGTTTGTAAGGTATTTAATCTAGGACACATTGTTTAAGTACCAGTGGATATGAACTCTTACCTGTTTTGATGAAGGTATATATTGAATTATAGCAAATGTAAACTTTTTTCTTACTGGTAGTGGCACTCCACTGTCTTCAGAGTGGTTTAGTAGCCCACTAGAGACCCAGTGAAGCCTTGGTTTTGTTCAACATTCAGTTTTCAGTTATGAGCAATATGGTAAATAGAGAGGGTATTTAATTATGTAAATAAATGTGCCAGAAAGGATTTAAAAGAAGAGGATGGAGTGAGATGTGACGTTTCTTCTCCTGATGTTTTTGTTATTTATGGATAATTTTTAATTTCAAATTAGTGATTTCAAGATAAAGTAAGCAGAACATTGGCTTACCTAGAAAATAAAAGTTTTCCTTTGCGTTCTGACTTAAGGCAGTGTACATGAGATATATATATATATATATATCTTTTTGTCTTTTTAGGACCGCACCCATGGCATATGGAGATTCGCAGTCTAGAGGTCCAATCGTAGCTGTAGCTGCCAGCCTATGCCAGAGCCACAGCAACGTGGGATCTGAGCCACATCTGTGACCTACAGCTCACACACGGCAAGGCCGGATCCATAACCCACTGAGCAAGGCCAGGGATCAAACCCGCGTCCTTGTGGATGCTAGTCGGGTTTGTTAACTGATGAGCCAAACCGGAAACTCCTACATGAGCTATATTAATAGAAGTAAATCTTGGGTACAAAATATTATAATTATGTATCACTTAATTTTTTTATTCTGATTTGGCTTTTGATAAGGGTAATATATTTCATATCCCTGTGGCTACTTACTCTTTCAGCTAGTTGATTGCTGCGTTTTACTTGTGTAGCTGAGTCATTGTTTATTTATTCTGTCCTTCCAGGGGTCCTTGACAGTGTCATTTCAGTTACTCTTCATCCTAGTGTTTCTGTTCGACTAGCAGCCGCCTGGTGTCTACACTGCATTGCCGTGGCACTACCTTCCTACCTAACGCCTCTCTTAGACCGTTGCCTTGAAAAGCTTACTGTTCTTAGGTCTTCACCTGAAGCAGTTACTGGCTTTAGTTTTGCGGCAGCAGCTCTGCTGGGAGCAGTGAAACATTGTCCTTTAGGAATTCCTCATGGAAAGGGCAAGGTAATGATTTCATTCTTTACATGTGAGAGTGATGGTTCAAGTTTTTCCCAAAAACATTATCTTCCTATGTATTACCCAGTGAGAACTATGCAGGACAGATTTCTGAGCTATCAGCTATACTAACTACTTAAGTTGTAAATATCACATAATTATTATGAAAAATGAAGAGATGGTTAAAAATGTCATGTGCACACTTAAACAGGAGTTGCTTTCTGTGCTTTTTGTTAGAAATATCTCCAGTTAGTAATAGATTTTTGTTCTTAAAGGCTTTTTTCCCCCATTTATTCAGCTCTGCCATAAAAGTGTGTTTTAAGATTGCATTGTAAAGGACTAATAGAGCTTCAAAAGAAATCTTAAACTTCATTTAGGAATTTTATAGTTAGTGATAGTCTTGGTAGTATTATTTTGGAGTTAGTTACATATACCTAGTAAGATGAAATAGATAAATTCATCTTCTTAGGAACCAAGATTTCCCATCTAAACAAGAGCTACAATTGTAGAATCAAGAAAATGAAGTAAGGAATTCTCACTGTGGTGCAGTAGGATCAACAGCGTCTCTGTAGTGCCAACATGCAGGTTTTACCCCCAGCCCAGCACAGTGGGTTAAAGGATCTGGCATAGGTTCCAATTGAGGCTTGAATCTGATTCCTGGCTTCGGAACCCTGTGAGCTGCGGGGCAGCCAAAAGAGAAAAAAAAAATTGAGTAAAAACCCCATATATTACATTTAAATAGAAATTATCAGTATGAACTTGTAATTTTATTTCACTTTGTCCAGACATAAAAGCATTGACAACCCAGTAGCAGGGAAGCCTCCTAGTGCCCACATTTTGGCTCTGAATACCATTTTCAGCCAAAAAGGGATCAACACTCCTTGGAAGAAAGGCTAGTTCTAGTTCTGGGGCAGGAAAGTATAAGCCTGGAATATCTTGTCATGTCAGACAGCAAGGAAGTTATCAGAGGCTGTGTTCATTTGGAAAGGATACGGGAGATAACTTTAGGCTTTCCCTCTGATCAAAGATAGGATAATGTGTGCATTAAAAAAAAAAAATGACAGTAGTGGATTGAAACAGAATAAATATATAAAACACCGTGAATTCATCATAATGATAAATTGCATCACTTCTGAAAATATGGCTTTTGAATATAGTACTTTCAAGGAGATAAATGATACAGAACCTAGTAAGTAAATAACCCAGGTTCAGTGTACAAAGAATTTTGAAGAGAACTAAAGTTTTTTTTTTTTAATGAAATATAAAATGCAAAATAGGCAAAGCATGGTGTGGGAGTTTTGTTTCTTTTTGAATAGGAATTGTAAATTGTCAGAGAATATTGTTTGACAGTGAAACCCCTCGTAATCTGGGCCTCATATATACATAACAAGAATTTTTTTAAAAACAAATTACCATTGTTCCTTTCCTTTTTTTACTTTCACTTCTACATAATTATTAATAAGTATTACAGTATATCCTCTGCAGTTTAGGCTTTGCAAAAAAATACACCATTACTTCAAAATTTCTTAAAATATTTTGAGTATTGCCAATGCCATTGGAATGAGGTGACTCACGGCTTCAGGGGTGATATTATTCAGTTTGAATTTATTATGTTAGTTATATTCCAAACTAACCCGTCCCATCCTCCCAAGCAAAGAATTGCCATTGCAAAGAATTGCCATATTTAATTTAATTTAATGTGCTCAGATCTTATTAATTTAGACAGGCAGGATTGATTTGTTTTGTCCCCACTCTTTTTGAATGCTATCCATTGACTAGAGGCTGTAAGTAGTCTTTAGCAGTGAGTTGGTGTGTTGTTTAAAAATATGCTAGCCTTCCTCTTTAGAAAAGGTATGTGCCAACTCATAATATACTTACTGCTTTTCTAGAAGTGATTGGTTACAGAAACGTTTTTTCAGATTTATTAGATGCCTATGGCCTTTGTACTCTAAAAGCATGCATTATCCATAAATGTGAACTATCTTGTTTTTCCTCTCTTGTTTTAGAACACTGTTATTTCATGGGTTTTTAAAATAGAATGTTTTAATTAATCCCGGTCTACTGCAAAATTCCTTCATTGTGAGACTCTTGACTGCTTTTAACTATGGTTGTATGGTATACTGCCTGTGGAGAGGTTATTATCAGCCACTCGGGTATCAAAGTAGTGTGCAGAATTTTAAAGGGGGAGATTCCTGAAATGAAACTTTCTTTGGTAATTGTATATCTAAGAAGACGGTTGCTTAAAACTAATAAATTTTATACACCTAAATTTGAACTGTTGTATAGTATTGTCACATATACTCTACAAAGAATTATACAGTTGCTGTGTGCAACCTAATTATCCTTGAAAACTCTACATTTTTTAGTTTCCTGTATGACATTGTCCTATGGTACAGTCTACGTGAATGGCAGATTTTTTCACAAGATTATTATTAGCTGCTGTCATTTGTCCAGTAACCTATAAGCTGATATACTTTTTTTTTGCCTTATTCTTCTATACATAAATAGATTATTATGACATTAGCAGAGGATTTGCTGTGTTCTGCTGCTCAAAACAGTCGCCTTTCAGCTCAGCGCACACAAGCTGGATGGTTGTTGATTGCTGCACTGATGATGTTAGGTAATAGTCTTACGTAGAGTTTACATAACTACAAACTAGTTTGTGTTTTCTGAATATAAATATTCTAATGTATGATTTTACAAGACCAACTTAATATATACCAGAATTTAAGTATCCACATAAACATTTTTCTCCTAGCAGTCACCTTAGAAAGGCATGTGCTTATTTGCTTCATTCCTCAAAACATTTTCAGATCTCATTTGAAATTCTCTTCAAGACCAGTTTATTAACCTTAAGCAGGATAAGCCAGTTTGATCATTTCTGAGACTTAACTTTCAGTGACTGACTTTTCCAAAATCATTCACATCTATCTTCAGAAAAAAAAATTTACACAATATAAGAAAAGGCACGAGAATGTAGAATACTCCATGAGTCCAGTTCTTTAATTGTTCTGAGAATTGGTTACACTAATAAGGTAGTTAAATTGAAGGGGGTAGGGTACATTTAAATTATATTTATTAAAATTAAGTAATTTTTTTATGATTATGACTGTTATATTTATACCCTGTAACTTTAAAACACAATTTTATTACTTTTCTTTTTTTCTTTTTTTTTGTCTTTTCTAGGGCCGCACTCGCGGCATATGGAAGCTTCCAGGGTAGGAGTCTAATCGGAGCTGTAGCCTTTGGCCTACACCACAGCCACAGCAACGTGGGATCTGAGCTGTGTCTGCAACCTACACCACAGCTGACGGCAACACCGGATCCTTAACCCACTGAGCAAGGCCAGGGATCGAACCCGCAACCTCATGGTTCCTAGTCGGATTCGTTAACCACTGAGCCACAATGGGAACTCCCAATTTTATTACTTTATTAAAGCCATACTTTTTTTCTTTTTCCTTTTTTTCTTTTTTTTTTCCTTTTGCTTTTTAGGCTGCACTTGCAGCATGTGGAAATTCCCAGGCTGGGGTCAAATCAGAGCTGCAGCTGCTGGCCTACACCACAGACACAGCAATAACAGATCTGAACCATGTCTGTAACCTACACCTCGCCTCACAGCAATGCGAGATCCTTAACCCACTGAGAGAGGCCAGGTATCAAACCTGCATCCTTGTGGATACCAGTTGGGTTCATTACCGCTGAGCCACAATGGGAACTCCTAAAGCTATACTTTTAAGTCTCTTTTTTTTATAGTTGTATGATGTAGTGCTAAGATATATAGATGGATTTGACCAATAAATCATTTAGCATCTCTAAAGTAATCTGATCTCAAAGGAACTTAATTAAAATAAGCAATCAAATAAGGGCACTTAAAGAAATATTTTTAGATAATTAAAAAGATTTATTGAACTAGATCAGGCTTCAGCCTATGAGCCAAATCTGGCTTTCTGCCTCTTTTATAGAGCCTGTGAACTAGGAATGGTTTTTATGCTTTTAATAGTTTTAAAAAAAAATTGTGATACATGAGGATTATATGAAAGTCAGTTTTTAATGTGCAGAAATACTTCTTACTAGAGCACAACCACAGTCGTTTATTTACATAGAGTCTGTAGCCTTTAGGCACAGCAGTGGCAGAATTGAGTAATTGCAACAGAGATGTATCACTTTCAAAGCCAAAGATATTTACTGTCTAGATCTTTATAGAAAGTATTTGTTGGCCCCTGGTATAAATAATGAGTTTGCAGTGTGATGGGGAAAATGTAGTCAAGCTTTTATTTGCTTCTGGCTAGGTATTTCATGCCTGCTGTATTGATATTCATGGTTAATTAAAGGGGAAAATAAACTACTAAATAAATGCAATATTTTAATGAACAAAAGCTTTCAGAACAGGATAATTCCATTGGAAGAAGGCAAGAGATCCTTTCTCCTCTATCAAGGAGATGAGCACATCATATTTTAATGAATATTCATATTCAGCATACCAAAGAGGATAAAAAAATAAGTTCATTTAATTACTATGTTTTCTTGACCTTTTTTAAAATTCGTTATCCTTTATTATAGGTTTTTAGAATGTGTTACTAGTATCCTAGCAACTTTTAAAGAGGATCAGTGAGACTTTGCTTTTAAATACCTTTTTTTTTTTTTTTTTTTTGTCTTTTTGCCTTTTCTAGGGCTGCACTCGCAGCATATGGAGGTTCCCAGGCTAGGGGTCTAACAGGAGCTGTAGCCACCGGCCTTCGCCACAGCCACAGCAACGCGGGATCTGACCCACATCTGCAACCTACACCACAGCTCACGGCAACACTGGATCCTTAACCCACTGAGCAAGGCCAGGGATCGAACCTGCAACCTCATCGTTCCTAGTTGGATTCATTAACCACTGAGCCACGACGGGAACTCCTTAAATACCATTTTAAGCTCATAGATTTTTATATATTTAATGTGTTTCAGTCCATTGCAGTCATTATTTCTTTGTTTCTCAAACTGTCTCATCTTTAACTCAGTGGGAGCGCCCCTTCTAGTTGGTTTTTCTATCTTTCTAATATAAACCTGGTCTTTAATAACGTCTTCCTTTTTGGCATGACAAGTTGTCCCAGCTTTTATATCATATGTCTCTACCCTAGGCTTGCAACCAGTTATTTCTCCGAGTAGCTCTGATTATATTTTGTGGGAAATTGAATTTAAAGTCTGAATGCTTTATTAATTTTTGCTTGACAGTCTGAACACCTCTTCATTTTCAATATTTCCTTTAACCATTTACGATTTTCATCATTTTACTATATTCATCGTCCAGAACTAATGTAAACTATGAGGACAAATTAAGTTCATTCCTCAATTGTGAACCCCAACTTTTTTTTTTTTTTTTAATGGTGGCACCTGTGGCATATGGAGGTTCCCAGGCATTTGGAGGTTCCCAGGTTCCCAGGCCAGGAGGTGTCCTTTCAAAGCCCAGTACATACAGGTCAGTGCTGTGCTTCCATACTGCACAAGAAAAACATGCAGTCAGCAGAACATGGGAATATGAAGTAGGGAGTACTTACAGGAGAAAACCTGAGAATTTTACAGAAAGTTACTTGGAGGGAAAAACTGTGTATTTTGGTTTTTATACATCTTAGTTCTTTTTTCTTAACTGATAATGTTTGTGCTATGAAATACATACAGTTGGCTCTCTGTATCCATGGCTTAAGAATCCACAGGTATGGAGGACAGATTATACTATGCCACTTGATATAAGGGACTAAAGCATCCTTGGGTTTTGGTATCTGCATGAGTCCTGAAATCAGTTCCCCCGTGATATCAAGGAACAACTATAAAAAACTCATTGTATATTACCTTTTATTATTGTGTTTGTGAATTTAGTTCACAAATGTTGTTTCTCTGAAATCTTATATATAGAAATAGGCATATATATATATATATATATATATATATATATATATATTCCATTCAGATGTATTACATCTGAATTTTGGCCTAGAACAAGTTGGAATTATTCTCAGGATACGATGTTGTTTGTTACCAATACAGTAGTATCTTGCATTCATGCAGTACATTAGTTTTTTGGGCTACTTTAAAAGTACACCTCATCATTTGAATCTGATAAACCTTTGGAGACAAGCAATGCAGGTGATTTTGGCTTCATTTTGTGGTTCAAAGAAATTGAACCTCGAAGAGGTCCCAGCAGTAGTGGAAGAGCTGACATTAGAGCCCAGACTTTTACTGTTAGTTCCTTGTTTTTCCTCTTTGTCCTCCAGTGCTTTCAGATAGTCATTCATCTCCAACAGTAGATTCTTTGGAACCGGAAGGGACAAAGTAATCCAGCAATAGTGGATTGAAATATGTTTGAAGAGGGAAGGGTTTTTAAAGAGGAACCACTTTAGGTTCTTTTACAAGTGACAAGTTGAATAAATTACAGGTCCTGCGTTTGTCAGTCATCATCTTGCTCGAGTTCTGCTGTTGTGGAAGTGTGTCTTTCCTGTGTCTCCTAAAGACCTAGAGACAGAAAAGAGCCGAGGAGATTCATTTACATGGCAGGTAACCTTGGAAGGACGAGCTGGTGCTCTCTCTGGTAGGTTGAGTTTAGTCTTTTCTCCCCCTTTCCATTGGCTTTTCCACCCTTTAACTTTACACATACTTGTAGACTTTTATTTAAGTTTGAGGAGAAAAATCTACTCCTGGTAATTTTTGTTACTAAACATAATTGATTAGGTGATGATTATAACAAGTATGATGTAATAAACTAAATTTAAGAGTACTTGTCCTTAGGATGTATGTTTTATTGTATGCAATCCAGTTGAAAAATGTCAAGATTGCTTTGTGTTAAGGAGGTGTTTATTCCTCTTTTCAGAAATACTAGGGCTGAATTTAGTTAGCATTGATTAAACATGGTTTCCATTTAGTTTTTTATATATAAAAGTTGTACCCTTCTGTAACACATAGACCATTAAAAATATTATTTGCCATGGAAATTTGAACTAAAGATGTACGGGATCCCTGATAAGACATGGAATCGTTGAAGCATTGATTTTGGTTTTGTTTATTAGTGGCATTTTCACTCTTAAAAAAGAAAAACAAATTTAAAAGAAAAAATAAAATGACTAAAGCAAAACCAAAATGTGCTTCCTTGAAACTGAGTCTAACTTTAAAATATAGTCTAACTTTATTCTACATGTAAAATAACTTATAAAGACTTCTAGAGTTCTTGCTGTGTGGCACAACGGGATTGGGAGCATCTTGGGAGTGCTGGGTCACAGGTTTGATCTCCAGTCTGGCACAGTGGGTTAAAGATCTTGCAGTGCCACAAGCTGCGGCTTAGATCTGATCCCTGGCCTGGGAGAGGCCAAAATGAAAAAAAAAGAAACAAAATAAAAAACACTTTTGTAAGGGGGAAAGTTTTGGAGTTCTCTTATGGCGCATTTGATTAAGGATCCAGTGGTGTCACTTCAGCAGCTGGGGTCACTGCAGTGGCACAGGTTTCAAGAACTTGGCCCAAGAACTTCCACATGCCATGGGCGTGGCAAAACAGAAAAACTTCTGTGATTTGAGTAACACCTGTAGACCCTAACATGCTGACTCAAAAATCTGCCTAGTTCCTCAGAACTAGTGTAAAACCGACCAAGCTTCTACTTCTGAGTTCAGGGGCCAAGTAAAACCCCAAGAAAGCAGCATTTGTTAACTTCGTTGTTGGTCTCTCAATAATTCTAGGAAGTTTTGTTTTTGTTTTATGGCAGTACCTGAGGCATATGAAAGTCCCCTGGCCAGGGGATGGAATCTGAGCCGTGGCTGCAGCATACACCACAGCTATGGTAATGCTGGAACCTTAACCCCTGTGTTGAGCAGGGGATCAAACCCTTGCCTCTGCAGCTACCTGAGCCACTGCAATCAGATTTTTAATTCAGTGCACCACAGCCGGAACTGTCTTGGTTTTTTGTTTTTTTGTTTGTTTGTTTATTGCTTTTGGTATCATTTTTTTTAGTTTGGAGGTAGAGGACACTAGCTTCCTTTTTATACTAGTGTTTAAAGTTTTATCACATTTCTTTATTCCTCTACTAGAAACGCAAATGCTATACCATAACTGTGCTTTTTTTCGTGGTTCATTACATTCTGCCAAGTAAAATATCTTCTATTTTTCAGCTATCAAGAGCTTTGTTTCCCACTGTGGTGATCTCCTTACTGAGGAAGTAATTCAGCATCTTCTTCCACCACTTCCTTGCGCTGTGGATTTGCTAACTCAGTAAGGCTTTGCTATTTAGATTTGATAAAGATTTTTAGTAGCAATCAGTTACCTTCTGATTTAATATCTTATTAAGTACATGAATAAGACCAAGTTTCTATGGTTGGTGAATGATTTTCCATTTGCAGAGGAAGGCAAACATTTAGTTACATGATTCTTTTTTTTTTTTTTAGGCTAGGATCTTGAAAGAAAAATGCATATTAAGAGGGAAGGAAAGTTACTTGGTCAATAATGTATCTTCCATATAGTCAGATTTAACCAAGAAATTAAATATTAAGCCTGTTAAGCTTTTCAGGTACGCGTTTTACTGGTTTTAGTGCTATTCTATATTCGTTAAGAACCAGGAGATGCTTGTAAACAGTTTCAGTTTTTTGTTGTCTGTGTTTTTCATATGTTTGACATACATCTATATATATGATAATACATATCATGTATATATGATAAAATTTTCTTTTAGGAGTTCCCGTCGTGGCGCAGTGGTTAACGAATCCGACTAGGAACCTGAGATTGGGGGATTGATCCCTGGCCTCGCTCAGTGGGTTAAGGATCCAGTGCTGCCGTGAGCTGTGGTGTAGGTCGCAGAGGCGGCTCGGATCTGGCATTGCTGTGGCTGCGGCGTACGCCGGCAGCTGTAGCCCCTATTCGACCCCTAGCCTGGGAACCTCCACATGCCGCAGGTGCGGTCCTAAAATGACAAAAGATTAAAAAAAAAAATTTCTTTTAAATCCAGTATATGTCATGGTCACTTATAATTTCCCAAATAAAATGTATAGTTTAGAGAAAATCTTTTAAAAAATATTTAATGATATAACATTTTATATATGCATAAAAATATAGTTAAGATTATGGCTTACAAAGCATAATGACAGGAGTTCCATTGTGGCTCAGTGGTAATGAACCCAACTAGTATCCATGACGATGCAGGTTTGATCCCTGGCCCTGCTCAGTGGATTAAGGAGCTGGTGTCGCCATGAGCTGTGGTGTAGGTCAAAGGCACAGCTTGGACTTGGGGTTGCTGTGGCTCTGGCAAAGGCAGCTTCAATTGGACCCCTAGCCTGGGAACTTCTATATGCCACAGGTGCAGCCCTAAAAGGGAAAAAAGAAAAGCATAATAATAAAGTAAAAACCTGTTAATTCAGCACAACCAGCTCAGAGGTTAATGAAGGTTTGCTATAAAGGGCCAGAGAGTAAATGTTTTATGTTCTTTGGTCCAGTCTCTGTTGCACCTACTCAATTCTGTTTTTATAGCTTAAAATCAGTCATAGCAAATTTGTAAGTGAATGAATGCAGCTGTGTTCCAATAAAACCTCATTTACAGAAATCGGCAGTATGCTGGATTTAGCTGTGTCAAACTGGAACACTGATACTACTGAAGCTACCTGTGTGCTCCTCTCTGATACCATTCTTTCTACCCTACTTTAGAGGTACTCACTCTCCTGAATTTTAGAGTTGTCCTTCTCTTGCATTTTTTTAAAATTATTTATTTACTTTTTGCTTTGGAGTGGGGGGTTGCCGCACTTCTGGCATATGAAAGTTCCCAGGCTAAGGGTCCATTTGGAGCTGCAGCTGCCAGCCTACTCCACAGCAACGTGGGATCCTAGCCACATCTGTGACCCACACCACAGCTCACTGCAATGCCGGATTTTTATCCACTTGGTGAGGCCAGGGATTAAACTCACATCCTTCCTCATGAATCCTAGTTGGATTCGTAACCGGCTGAGCCACAGTGGGAACCCCATTCTCTTGCATTTTTAAAAAGTGTATCATGTATGTATTTCCCTGAACTGTGCCTTGTTCAGTTTTGCTTGGTTTTGATCTAGCAAATGGTATCATACTTGTTTTACTTAACGTTATGTTTGTAAACTTCTTTGTGTAAGTTTGTTCATTCTTTTTGGTTGCTTCATAATATTTAATTTTGTGAATATACAATAACTTATTCGTCCTCCTGTAATGAAACATCCAAACTGTTTTCCCAAGTTCTTGTATATGTATATCAATAGTATACGGAGTACCCTTCTTCACCAGCATTTACTCAGACATCAATTTGGTTAATATAGGATGTGTAAATTGGTACCATTGTGATCTTCACTTATATATCTGATTCCTGATGATTTCAGTGTCATGCTATATGCTTATTGATCCCAGCATTTACCATTCTATGAAATCTCTATTCATGCATATCTTTACTTTTTGGCAAGTTAGTGTTTTGATTAACAGACTTTTAAAAATAAATTCTGCTGTTGTGGCTCAGCAGAAATGAATCTAACTAGTATCCATGAGGACACAGGTTCGATTCCTGCCCCTCTCTGAGTGGGTTAAGGATCTGGTGTTGGTGTGAGCTGTGGTAGGTCACATATGTGGCTTGGATCTGGCATTGCTGTGGCTGAGGTGTAGGCCAGCAGCTACAGCTCTGATTCGACCCTTAGCCTGGGAACCTTCGTATGGGTGGGTGCAGCCCTCAAAAGATGAAAATTAATAAATAAATACATTTTATTGGAGTATAATTTACTTAAAAAGTTTTCTTACAGAAAAGTGACTAGTGGACTTGGAGAACAGACTTGTGGTTGCCAAGGCTGGGGGAAGGAAGTGGGATGGACTGGGAATCTGGGGTTAATAGATGCAAACTATTTGGAGCGGATAAGCAATGAGATCTTTGCGTATAGCACTGGGAACTATATCTAGTCACTTCTGATGGAGCATGATGGAGGATAATGTGAGAAAAAGAATGTGTATATATATGTGTGACTGGGTCACTTTGCTGTACAGTAGAAATTGACAGAACACTGTAAGCCAACTGTAATGGAAAAATAAAATTGATTAAAAATTAAAAAAAATAAGAAATAATTATAAAATAGTTGTTTTAGTTGCAAGTATACAGCAAAGTAAATCAGTTATACCCATATCCATTCCTTTTCATATTCTTTTCTCATATTGGTTATTAGCTAGTATTAAGGAGATTACCTTGTGCCATACAGTAGGTCCTTGTTACCTATCTATTTTATATATAATAGCATATATATGTCGATCCCAACCCTCTTGCTTATCCCTCCCCCCTCCCCCAGTGTTTCTCCTTTGGCAACCATTAATTTGGTTTCAAAATCTTTGAGTCTGTTTCTATTTTGTAAGTTCTTTTGTATTTTTTGTTTTGGCTTTTGCTTTTTAGGGCCGCACCTGTGACATATGGAAGTTCCCAGGCCGGGGGTCCAATTAGAACTGCTAGGGGTCCCATTGGAGCTGCAGCTTCCAGCCTACACCACAGTCACAGCAGCTCGGGGTCTGAGCCACATCTGCGACCTACACTATAGCCCATGGCAATGCTGGATCCTTAACCCACTGAGCGAGGCCAGGGATTGAACCTGCATCCTCATGGATACTACTCGGGCTCATTTTTGCTGAGCCACAACAGAAGCTCCTATATGTTCTTCTGTATCTTTTTTTTTTTTTCTATTTAGAGCCGGATTCTCAGCGTGTGGAAGTTTCCAAGCTAGGGGTCGAATCAGAGCTACAGCTGCCAGCCTGCACCACAGCCATAGCAACGCGGGATCCGAGCCACTCTGCAACATACACCACAGCTTACAGCAATGCTGGATCCCCGACTCACTGATCGAGGCCAGGGATTGAACCCTCCTCCTTATGGATACAAGTTGTATTCATTTCCTCTGTACCACAACGGGAACTCCTGTATCATTTTTCATTAAAGTTCATATATTAGTGATTTCATATGATATTTGTCTTTGACTTACTTAACTTAGTATGGTAATTTCTAGGTCCTTCCATCTTGCTGCAGATGGCATTATTTCATTCTTTTTATGACTTAGTAATATTCCATTGTTTACGTGTACCACATCTTCTTTATCTAGTCCTCTGTTAATGGACATTTAGGTTGTTTCCATGTCTTGGCTATTGTAAATAGTGCTGCAGTGAACGTTGGGGTGTATGTATCTTTTTGAATTACGGTTTTTTCTGGGTATATGCCCAGAAATGAAATCATTGGATTATGTAGTAGTTCTATATTTAATTTTTTAAAGAACCTTCATACTTTTTTCCACACCCTCTCCAGCATTTGTTTGTAGACTTTTCGATGGACGGCCATTCCGACTGCTGTGAGGTGATACCTCATTGCAGTTTTGATTTGAACTTCTGTAATAGCGACGCTGAACATCTTTTCACGTGCTTTTTGGCCATGCAGACATTTTTAGTTTAAATGTCAAATTCATCAGTCTTTTACTTCTTGGTTAGTACTTTTAATCTTTTGATTAGAAAAAATAATCTTTCTTCAGGATTATAAATGTACTTTCTTTTATCTCTGAAATGTTTAAGGTTTTGTCTTTCATATTTTAAGTATTTAATCCATCTAGAATTTATTTTTGTGCTTGGAATGAGACAGGGTTTCAGTTTCAGTTTCTTTTCTAATGTGAATAAGATATTGATCCATACTTTCCTGAAGAAATTCATGCTTCCTTTCTCTGATGATTGCCATTGGCCTCTGTTGTGTATTTTATTCCCATCTAGACACGGTCTGTTTCTGTGCTCTCTATTGTGTTCCATTGGTGCATTTGCCCATTTCTGGGCCAACAACACATTGTCTTTATAATAAATTTTAGTATCTGTTGTTGCAAGCTTTTTGGCCTTATTATCTTTAGGCATAATTTGTCCTTTTTTGCAGTTTTGATTGTTTTCTGAGGAAATTTTAATTGGAGTTAAATTGAATCTATAAATAATCTTGAAGATAATTGATATTTTACACATCATTAATATGATATATCCTATTGTTGCAATTGTTTACAAAGTGTAAAATTTTTTCTATATAAAAATCCTAAATATCTTTTAAAAAAATCAGTTCCTACATACCTCATATTTTTCCTTGCAATTATTAAATAAGTGTGTAGGAGTGAGTGAGTTGTGTGTGTCTATATAACCTACTAATATTGTATAAAAGTGTAATTGATCTTATACCCAGCAACCTTGCTAAACTCCTATACTGAGCATTTTTTGTAGATTATTAAGGATCTATCTTTATGATATTTATTCAGATATTCTTTTGTATTTTTTCTTTCTCCTTAAATGCTAACTAGATGACTGCCGTTTAAAACTGAATAGAAGTGATTCCTTAAAGGGGGTACTTCTCATGTTTCACAAGTAAGAATGATGTTTTCTACAGCATTTATAGTAGATACTCTCTGTAAATTAAGAAAGTACCCTCGTAGTTATGCACATTTTGTTTTAATCATCAGTGGGTTTCAATTTTTATAAAGTGGTTTAATCTGATAACTTTAGTGTAACAAATTTTATTGACCGATTTTTCACTTGGTTGCATTCTTGGGATAAACTGGGCTTGGAAATAATATCCTTTTTTGTAAATTTCTGGATTTGGTTTGCTTGTATTTGGGCTTCTCCACATATATTCATCAGTGAGACTGCCCTGTAATTTTCTTTCTTGCAGTGCCCTCCTCTAGTTTTTAATCCAAGTGAAATTATCCTCATAGAGTGAAGTAGGTGAATGTTTCATCAAGTTCTGTGGAGGAGCATTTGTGAAATTGGAATGATGTGTCACATGAAATCACCTGTCTTAAACAGCCTGGACCTGTTTTCTTTGTGGGGATTTTTTTGTTTTCTTAAACTACATATTGCATTTCCTTAATTGGTTTAACTATTTGAGATCTGGTTTGGTGTTTTTTTTTTTTATTATTACTCAATGAATCTTATTACCTTTATAGTTGTACAGTGATCATCATGACCCAGTTTTGTAGCATTTCCATCCCAACCCCTCAGTTCATCCCCCCACCCCCTAACCTGTCTCATTTGGAAACCATAAGTTTTCCAAAGTCTGTGAGTCAGTATCTGTTCTGCAAAGAAGTTCATTGTGTCCTTTTTTTAGATTCCACATGTAAGTAATAGCATTTGATGTTGGTGTCTCATTTTCTGGCTGACTTCACTTAGCCAGATAATTTCTAGGTCCATCCATGTTGCTGCAAATGCCATTATTTCTTTGCTTTTAATGGCTGAGTAATATTCCATTGTGTATATGTACCACATCTTTATCCATTTGTCTGTCTATGGACATTTAGGTTGTTGCCATGTCTTGGCTATTGTATATAGTGCCACAATGAACATGGGAGTACATGTATCTTTTCAAGTCATGGTTTTCTCTGGATGGATGCCCAGGAGTGGGATTGCTGGATCAAGTGGTAATTCTATTTTTAGTTTTCTGAGGAATCTCCATACTGTTTTCCACAGTGGTTGCACCAATTTACATTCCCACCAACAGTGTATTAGGATTGCCTTTTCTCCACACCTTCTCCAGCACTTACTGTTTGTTTTGATGATGACTGTTATGGCTGGTGTAAGGTAGTACCTCATAGTGATTTTGATTTGTATTTCTCTAATAATTAGTGATGTTGAACATCTTTTCATGTGTTTTTTGGCCATCTGTATGTCTTCTTTGGAGAATTATCTGTTTAGATCTTCTGCCCATATTTTTGATGGGGTTGTTTGTTTTTTTGGTGTTGAGTTGCTGAGGGTATTTATAAATTTTGGAGATTAATCCCTTGTCAGTTGCTTCATCTTCAAATATTTTCTTACAGTCTCTGAGTTGTCTTTTCATTTTGTTTAGGGTTTCCTTTGCTGTGCAGAAACTTTTAAGTTTAATTAAGTCCCATTTGTTTATTTTTGTTTTTATTGTCATTACTCTAACAGGTGATCTGAGAAGATGTTGCTGTTGTTTATGTCGAGAGAGTGTTTGGCCTATGTTTTCCTCTAGTATCTGGTCTTATATTTAGGTATTTAATCCATTTTGAGTTTATTTTTGTGCATGGTGTTAGGAAGTGTTCTAATTTCATTCTTTTACATGTGGCGATCCAGTTTTCCCAGCACCACTTATTGTATATTCTTGCCTCCTTTGTCTTAGATGAGTTGACTGTAGGTGCATGGGTTTAATTCTGGGCTTTCTATCCTGTTCCACTGATCCATATTTCTGTCTTTGTGCCAGTACCATATGGTTTTGATGACTAGTTTTGTAGTATAGTCTGAAGTCAGGGAGCCTGATTCCTCCAGGTCCATTTTTCTTTTTCAGGATGTCTTTAGCTATTCTGGATCTTTTGTGATTCCAGATAAACTTTAAAATATTTTGTTCTACTTCTGTGAAAACTGTCCTTGGTAATTTGATAGGGATTGCATTGAATCTATAGATTGCCTTGGTAGTATAGTCATTTTGATAATACTGACTCTTCCAATCCAAGAGCATGGTATGTCTGTCCATCTGTTTGTGTCATCTTTGATTTCTTTCATCAGCATCTTACAGTTTTCAGAGTACAGGTCTTTTGTCTCTTTAGGTAGGTTTACTCCTGAGTATTTTATTCTTTTTCATGTGATGGTAAATGGGATTGTTTCCCTAATTTTTCTTTCTGTTCTTTCATTATTACTATATAGAAATGCAGTCAATTTCTGTGTATTAATTTTGTGTCCTGCGACTGCCAAATTCATTGATGAGCTCTAACAGTTTTCTGGTAGAGTCTTTAGGAATCTCTAAGTATAGTATCATGTCATCTGCAAAAAGTGATAGTTTTTACTTCTTCCTTTCCAATTTGAATTCCTTTTATTTCTTTTACTTCTCCGATTGCTGTGGCCAGGACTTCCAAAACTATGTTGAGTGGTAGTGGTGAGAGATTATTGTTTGGCCTGGGGCTTCTCAGCACTGATGGATAGGGCCAGATTTTCCCAAAATGGCCACTTCCAGAGAAACACATGCTGATGAATATTCCTGAGTGCTTTGCCTCCAAAATCCTTTCCCCACAATGAGCCACAGTCACCCCCTGTTTTCCAAGGATATCCTCGAAGAACAGCAGTCAGGTCCAACCCAGATTCCTTTGGAGCTTCTGCTTTGCGCTGGGACCTAGTTAGTGTACATGAAAGTCTGTATGCCCCTTTCAAGAATGGGATCTCCATTTCCCCCAGTCCCATGGAGCTCCTGTGCACAAGCCCCACTGGCCTTCAATTTCAGATGTTCTGGGGGCTCTTTCTCCCTGTGCCCGATCCCCAGAAATGGGGACTTGAGGTTGGGCTCAGAATTCTCACTCCTGTAGGTGAGTCTTTGTGATGTATTAACTTTCCAGTCTGTGGGGCTTCCCACCCGGGAGGTATGGGAATGCTTATATCATGTAATCGCCCCTCCTATCTCTTGATGTGGCTTTCTCTTTGTCTTTTGGAGTAGGATATCTTTTTGAAAGTTTCCAGTCCTATTGATTGGAGGTTGTTCAGCATTTGGTTGTAATTTTGTTGTTTTTGTGGGAGAAGCTGAGATCCAGTCTTTCTATTCTACCATCTTACTCCTGTCTCCAAAGAGTCGATGAGTTGTTTTTTTTTTTTTTTTTTGTCTTTTTGCCTTATCTAGGGCCGCACCCATGGCATATGGAGGTTCCCAGGCTAGGGGTCTAACAGGAGCTGTAGCTGCCGGCCTTCGCCACAGCAACGCAGGATCTGAGCCACGTCTGCAACCTACATCACAGCTCATGGCAACGCCGGATCCTTAACCACTGAGCAAGGCCAGGGATCGAACCCGCAACCTCACGGTTCCTAGTCAGATTCGTTAACCACTGAGCCACAAAGGGAACTCCCGATAAGCTGGTTATTTTTAAGAAAAAGCAGACCTGGTTTGGTGGTTTGTTTGTTAGATTTTGCAGGAATTTTACGTTTGCATCCTCATCTTAAATTTTTTTTTTTTTTTTTTGCTTTCTAGGACTGCCCCCACGTCATATGGATGTTCCCAGGCTAGGGGTCGATTCAGAGCTACAGTTGCCAGCCTACACCACAGCCACAGCCACGCCAGTTCCAAGCCACATCTGTGACCTACACCACAGCTCACGGCAACGCAGATCCTTAACCCACTGAGTGAGGCCAGGGATCAAACTTGCAATCTAATGGTTCCTAGTCAGATTTGTTTCTGCTGTGCCACATTAGGAACTCCCATCTTAAGATTTTTGGTATGAAATTGTTCTTTGTATTCTATTCTTTAATTTTTTTGGCATGTCTACAGTATTTGAAATTTCCCAGGCCAGAAATCAAACCTGTGCCACAGCACCAGAGTCACTGCAGTGACAACACCAGTTCTTTCGTGGTTGCCATGAGAGAACTCTCATCTTCTTAATCTTTGCTATATCTATAATGTCTCTTCATTCATTCCTGATAAGTTTTCATCATGCCTATTTTATTTTTCCTGATTTATCTTATGAGAGGTTTATTTTATTAGTCTGTATGAAGAATAACTTTGCATATGTTGAACTTGTTTTGTGTTTCATTAATGTTACTTGTTATTACTCCTGTTTTCGTAAGTACTTTCTCTTTTTCTAATACCTATTTTGAATGCTTAGCTCATTGAATTTCTCTAAGTTCTTTTAATATAAGCTCAGGTCATAAATTTCTCTATGTTGGTCCAATTGCTGAACCCAAAAAGTATTGAAATGTTTTATTTCCATTTTTCAGTTGTATGCATTTTTAAATTTGATTATGATTTCTTTGTAGTTGATTAGAAATGTGTTTTTACTTTTTTTTTTTTTTTTAGGGTAGCATCTATGGCATATGGAGGTTCCCAGGCTAGGCGTCAAATCAGAGCTACAGCTGCCTGCCTCCAGCACAGCTACAGCAACGCCAGATCCAAGCCGCATCTGCAGCCTACACCACAGCTCACGGCAATGCTGGATCCTTAACCCACTGAGCAAGGTCAGGGATCGAACCCTCAACCTAATGGTTCCTAGTCAGATTTGTTTCTGCTGCACCATGACGGGAACTCCAGAAATACATTTTTAAATTTCTGTGTATATGAAGCAGTTTTTAGCTTATGTCTTTGCTACTGATTGTTAATATAATTGCATTGTACTTAGTGAATATAATCTGTATGTTATCTGTGCTTTTAAATTTGAGACTTGTTCTATGAGAGTTGTGGGTTTTTAGCTACATTGTTTCATTTGTTTTCACCTAACATTTTAGCTGTTTAACCCATCAATAACTGAGTGATGTGTTAAACTTTTCATGGTTATGCTGGGTTTATCAGTTTTTCTCCAGTTTTGTTTTTCCTTTTTCATATTTTGAGAAGGCAGTTGTATCTTCCCAGTGGGTTGAAGCTCTGTTTGTCCTAAGTAATACTTTTTGATTAAAGTTTATTGTTTATGGTTTTATATATGTGGTATTTCATTTTCCTTGTCATTCTGTTTTTAGATGTATCTCATAAACTGCATGTAATTGGAATTTACAAAAACTGAATCTCAGAATTTGTGCTTTACACTGTTAGTTTGTGAATTTATTTATCCAGCATGGTATATGTTTTGTTGGACTCATGCTTTTCAGTTGTCCTGGAAAAATGGCTGTAATCAGTTCAAATATAGGCTTTTTTCCATTCTTGTTAAACTTTTCTTCTTGGGCTGTGATTAGACAAATTTTTAGTCTTCATTTTATCTTCCATGTCTCTTAATCTTTTCCTGATATTTTTTTCCTCTCCCTTTTGCTCCTTTGTGGATGATTTCTTCTGTGTCTTCTGTGTCTCTTCCAACTCACAAATTCTTTGTTCAGCTGGGTTTGATTCAGTATGCCTTTCCCTCTGCCAGTACCTGAGACCATTTAAACTACCTTCAAGAGATCCTATCCCTACCTTGCCATGGGCACAAGCTCGATTTCAGGCTCTTGTGTTAGTATTGGCATTGGTATTCCCTCTCTGATTTTTACTCATGTTCTGTTTTATTCTCTTTCTGTTTGTTTGTTTGGCAGTTGGGAGTTGGACTCGGAAAAGTCCCTCTCTTCAAATCTAGCAATGTGAATTATCTTTTATCCAAGATCTAGATGTATTTATAGCACAAAGGCCCTTTCAAGTCTCTGATCTGCCCTCCTTATAGAAGCAGAAACCTTAGGGAATGCTTTCTTAAGTTCTTATTTTGTTGTGTTCATCTCATTTTCTTTAAACACACAAATAGCTCTCTGAACGAAATGCTATTGTATCTAAACCAAAAGAATATTGCAGAATTTTATTTTTTTTTTTCCACAGCCGCAGCTTATGGGAGTTCCCGTATCCGAGCCATAGCTGCAGCCTATGCCACAGCAGCATCATTGCCAGATCCTTAATCTGCTGCACCAGGCTGGGAATTGAATCCATGCCTTAGCAGCAACTCTAAGCTGCCAGTGCCTGATCCTTAACCCACTGTGCCACAGCAGGAACTCCTCAGGATTTTTTAAAAAATAGACCTTGTGATTTCTTAACGTCTTGTCAGTATGATTTAAATCATTTTCATACCATAATTCACTCATCTTGTTTTAGAGAAATAAATGAATATAGTGGATTTATTCTTAAATTCTATGAAAAAATTCTATCCAGCTCTTAGAAATGTTGTTTTCTAAGCTGAATGATATAAAATGGAACTGTCTTTTTTTAGTAAAATGGTTAAGTCAGAGATACCTGTCTTTCCTTCTAGAAACTAAAAATAGCACTGTTTTTCTAGAAAATACAAATAAATAAACATTTCCAGAATTTCTTAGAGTACCTAGAAACCTCGTGCCATTACAGCTTATTGGATTTATACCAGTGGCACAAGTAATTCCATTGTATCTCTTTATTGCTAAAGGAGATGAAAACTTTACTCCAGTTGATAACGTGGTACTTTGCCCCAAAGTAGAAATCCTTTGGAGTTCCCTGGTGGCTCAGTGAGTTAAGGATCTGGTGTTGTCACTGCTATGGCTTAGGTCATTGCTGTGGTGTGGTTTAGATCCCTAGCCCAGGAACTTCTCATGCCGTGAGAATGGCCGAAAAAATAAAATGTTAAAAAAAGGATAGAAATCCTTTAATAGATGAGTGAACACAGTAAAATGATATCTTAGTACTGGTAGTGAGAATAAGATGAAGAATAATGAAAGCGAAAGAAGAGTGAAGAGAGGAGGTAATAAGCAGTTTTATGACTGCAACTTTAGGGGAAACATTGGCTTAGCCTGTGCTTTATTAAAAGCTTGTGTTTTATGATTTTGTGTATGTTGATGATTCGTTTTTATTTGGTGATTGCATTCTGGATCAACCTCCTAACAAACCCTTGGATTTTTCTCTAGGCATTTGTGTCTCCTCTTGCTTGTTTCTTTAGCTAGTTTCTTTTCTACATAGCAGGGTTTAGTCTTCACAAATGCAATGTTGTAAATTTTGGAGTTTAGTAGTTTCTAGACAAAATACTTAACAGCCTTAGGAATCTAAGTTGAATATATAGTTTTGTCCTATGAATTGTGATAGAAAAACAGCAGAATAGTTTTCATGTGTGATACTTATAACTCCTTTTTTAACTTAAAATCACACGCTAAAATTAATAAAAGCACTAGTGTTTGCTAATTATATAGAGCTATTTATATGTCAACATGTCAATATTAGTACATTGTTATATAACTTACACACTTAAGATATACTTTTTCTCTTACTTTAAGGCTTTCTTCAATACTGAAAACATATGGAAGTTCTTTGAAAACACCATCAGTAGTTTATAGACAGAGGCTTTATGAATTACTGATTTTACTACCACCCGAGACCTATGAAGGTATGTGCCTCACACAAAAATGTTTTACTGTCTATGGCTAGTACAGTGCCTGGAAGTTAACACCTGAACAAATTAACTGTATGACAGTTATCTGGTTCCTTGTTTCAAAGTTTAGTTGAGTTTAGTCTTAACTCAGTTATTCACTATTTTATAGTAAATAAAAGACATTAAAAAAGGCATTACCTCCTCATGTCTTACTGTTTTCTCTCTTCTGGGGAAGAATACCTAGTTCACTGTGTGGGAGAGAATGAGTCACAATGATTGGTCTTGATTCTACTCCAGGGTTTTCTACAAAATATCTAATGCAAATCTATTAGAAATTTGGCCATTGCCAGTTTCCTTTTAGAGTGATTATCTGTTGTACACGTTCTGTTCCAATATTCTGTCCTTTTTTTTCCTTTTTTTTTTTCAGGGCTGCACCTAAGGCATATGGAGGTTCCCAGGCTAGGGATGAAATTGGAGCTACAGCTGCCAACCTACACCACAGCCATAGCAACATGGGATCCAGGCTATGTCTGCAGCCTACACCATGGCTCGCAGCAATGCCAGGTCCCTGACCCACTGAGTGATGCCAGGAATTGAACCCACGTCCTCATGGGTACTAGTTGGATTCATTTCCTCTGTGTCATGATGGGGACTCCCACTATTCCATTCCTAACTTTGCCCAGATAGAAGTTTAATACTGAGCTGCCAGCGCCTTATTGATTTTAAAGGTTTTACTTTATTAGGCTCAAAGATGACTTTGAAATACCGCTGTTAGTAAAATAAACTTGCCTGCATTTTACAATTAGTACTAAAACCTTTCTTGTAAATTTAAAATACAGTTTCAAGAAAATATTTGGCTACCACTAGTGAGTAACGTAAAATGCTTGTTTGAAGAGGTGAAAGTTGAAAACGGTCTCTAGTAGGAATGGCTGTTTTTTTTAGTCTTTATAATTTTCAGCCAGCCATATTGTTAATCATTACTTCAAATCTAACTTAGCATTTATCATTATGTGAGTGGTATTCTCCCTATCACCTCTCTTCCTGGTTCACAGATGTACCTAGTAAAATGCTTGATATAAAATAAGCATTTTGTATTTACTCCTCTGGGAAAAAATGGATATATTGTCATTTCTCAGAAACTATATCAGAAGAATCATTTCTGTATGCCAGACACTGTGCTAGAAATTATATATTATCATCTCATTATTTTAGGATCATACAATGAGCTAGTTACATTTTCTTCAGTTGATAGAGGCACAGAGAGTTTACAAAAATCAACCCAAGTTTATATATCCAATAAATAGTGGAATGAAGATTAAAGCATAAATCTGATATTAGTTGCTAAAGTGAGATAAAAAAAGTAATCTTAAAAGATAGTAAGAAATTGTAGGAGTTCCTGTTGTGGCTCAGTGGTAACACACCTAATATCCATGAAGACGCAGGTTTGATCCCTGGCCCTGCTCAGTGGCTTATGGGTCCGATACTGCCATGAGCCTGTGGTGTAGATCACAGACATGACTCAGATCTGGCTTTTCTGTGGCTATAGCATAGACCAGCAGCTGAAGCTCCAATTCGACCCCTAGCCTAGGAACTTCTATATGCCGTGGGTGTTGCATTAAAAAGAGAGAAGAAAAAAAAAATAGAAATTGTATATCTTACATGAGACGTATTTAAGAATTTAGGAGTTCCTGTTGTGGCTCAGTGGAAACAAATCTGAGTAGCATCCATGAGGAAGCAGGTTTGATTGGCCTAGCTCAGTGGGTTAAGAATCTGGTGTTGCCTTTAGCTGTGGTGTAGGCTGGCAGCTACAGCTCTGATTCGACCCCTAGCCTGAGAACCTCCATATGCCTCGGATACAGCCCTAAAATGACAAAAAAAAAAAAGAATTTAAGTAACTTTTCATTATCGTTGTCTAACATGTGCAGATTTTGTCATAAATCATTGCTTAATTTTCTAAAGTTTATTGAGTAAAAAAAATGGGTTCTTAGTTTTAATTTCCTATCTTAGTTTTGTTATGGATCTCCTTTCAAGTATTTTAATTTTCTCTACACTGAAAATTGCTCATTAGCATAAAAAAGTCAGTGATGTATTTCTACAGCAAAAGCATATTTGCGTTTGAGGTTGAATCATGTTTGCTTTGTGCAGGGACAGTTAGCCAGCAGTCAATTTAAATGAGAAATAGAGATTCACTGCTATTTTCATACCTAGCTATAGTACCAAACTTACCTTGCATATTATGCTACCAGCAAAATTATTTTTCTGAGTATCATATACTGGTAATTAAACTAACAAACATTCTCTCAGGCAACTCTCATTTGCTTCATGAAGCTTTTATTGATTCTTGTCTGCCTTCCCCAATTGCTGTATGTAATCTCTCCTTTCTCTAAATTTAACAGTGCATCTGCTTTCGTTTTCATTTTTATGAAATGTGGTACTTCCTACCTTCATTCTGTAGTTAATGTGTGTATTTGTGTCCTGTATTGTACATCTTCTCAAAGGGAGAATTTTATACAATAACATTTGTTGATATTTTATTAAACACTATCTTAAACACAGTTTGAATGAATGAATGATTGAACATAGTAGTTAAAAGCTCAAGTTCTGAAGCCTGGACTGCCTGTGTTTCAATCAGACTTTGCCATATGATTGCTGTGTGGCCTTGGGCAATTAACAAATTCTCTGTTTTTGTGTCCTCACTTATAAATATCAGTAATAACTGGACCTCATGAGGTGGTTATGAAAACTACAAGTAAAGCTCTTAGGACATTTACTGACACATAATACATCTTCAGTGAATATTTGCTTTTACTATTCTTTTTTTTTCTTTTCTTTTTTCTTTTTCTTTTTTTTTCTTTTAAGGGCTGTACCTGCAGCATATGGAGGTTCCCAGGCTAGGGGCTGAATCAGAGAGCTACAGCTGCTGGCCACAGCCACACCAGATCCAAGGCACATCTGCAACCTGCACCACAGCTCACCCCAATTCCGGTTCCTTAACCCACAGAGTGAGGCCAGTGATCGAACCCGCAACCTCATGGTTCCTAGTTAGATTCGTTTCCACTGCCATGACAGGAATTCCTGCTTTTACTATTCTTAACTGCTACTGAGATACAAAAAATAATAGCAGGTGAGCCCTTCCTTCTAATAAGTAGACTCGCTCAAGTCTTCATTTCATCCTGATACTATTGCTCAAAGAAACACAAAAGTGAATGTTTCTCCAAAATGATTTTTATTCTTTCCTAATGTGCTTAAGTTATAAGCTGGCCAAAGCTATCTGTAAAAACTCTAGGTGGCTAAAGTTTTCTATTGCTAATCCATCAGAAATTAGGATATAGATATCTTTCAAATGGCAATTTAGGTCAATGTGATAAATAGACCAATTTTTAAAAAAATGTAATATTTAAGGGAGAGAGCCATACATTATCTCATGTCTTATGGATGATCATAATGCCACCTGTGAACTAGTTTGGTGCCCCACAAACATGAACGAAAAAATAAAACCTCTCTACATCCAGGTTCCGGTTTATAAAACAATGTAGACGTTAAAAGAATACAATAAACTGTCTTGGGGGCTATAATCATAAAAATCCAGAATATGGAAACTTTTATAGAGCAGATAACCTCATCTTTTCCAAATAAATCACAAGCAGGAAATAAAAGTAGAGGGAAAAAATTTATTATTTATTTATTTATTTATTTAGTCTTTTAAGGCCATATGTGCAGCATATGGAGGTTCCCAGGCTAGGGGTCGAATCAGAGCTGTAGCCCCCTGGCCTACACCACAGCCACAGCAATAGCAATGTGGGATCCTTAACCCACTGAGCGAGGCCAGGGATCGAAACTGTGTCCTCATGGGTGCTAGTCAGATTTGTTTTCACTGAGCCACAGGGGAAACTCCTAGGGAAGAACTTTAGATTGAAAGAGTCCTAAGATAAATCAACTAGCTATAATGTGTAGACTTCATTTAGGTCTGGATTCAAACTTGAGAACCAAACAAAAATGGACATTTATGAAGGAATTGAAAATTTGAGCACTGAATGGGTATTTAATGGTTAGTGGTTTTTAAAACACCAAATCATGATAATGAGGTTCTTTAAAATGTCCTTAATGTTATACACAATGAAATATTTATAGATGAAATATTTTATTTTCCAGGGATTGTATTAAAATAATACAAGGGATGGTGAGATAATATATTGAGAGTTTGAGTAAAACGAGATTAATCCAGCTGGTTAGGATGAGTGACAGTCATGAAGGAGTGGTGGGGAGTTAGGTTGTCATAATACTATTATGCCTATTTTGTCTGCTTTTTTGTATCTGCTCCTCTTTTTATTTTGTTTTTATGCTTTGTGTCATTTTATTTAAAACAATAGTAATAGTATTTATTCAGTATCGTAAAGTATGTGCACACACATTCTTTGAGACGTCTTTTTAGTATCTATTCTTATCCTTGTGACCAGCAGCACATAGTTGAACCATTCATTGGTGGGGCATTTTTTCGAGAAGAGATACATAATCTTTGGCTGTGATAAAGTTAGCTGATTTAGAGACTAAAGTTCACCCTTAGCTTTTTAACCCCATTTTCTAACCAGTTTACTGCTATTACTAAATTACTAATTGCTCTTTTTCTCTGATGCAACAGGAAACCTCTGTGCTATTCTGAAAGAGCTGGCTGCTGACTTGACTGCCCCTGATATACAGGTGGCAGCATCCGCATTTTTACTTCCACCCCTCTGTCATCAGGATGATCTTCTAATATTAAGTCCTTTGCTGCAAGAGACGGACCATAGATTCATTGAAGAACAGGTATCGTTGTTTTTCAGTAACTCTTGTGTTGATTTACTCTATAAACAGTGATTTTAAAACCTCATATGTAATGTTTTTTCCTTTTAGCTCCTGCTTGGTAATGGTATTGCTTGTGGAAGTCTCGAGTATGACCCTTATTCTATTTATGAGAAAGATGTAGAGGGAGATTCAGTGCCTAAGCCCTTACCTCCAACACTGTCAGTGATCAGCTCTGCAGTCAAGCTCTTTGGAGTTGTATGTGCTCATGTGGGAGAAACTCAAAGGTAAACCATCTTCAGTAGTTCACTTGCCTGAAATACATTTCAGGATTGATCATTGATTCAATGAATGCATAATAGAGAACTGGTGGGTAAGAAGGATGTTGTCAGAAACTCTCATTAATATAAAGGATTTCTTTTTGTTTCATCTTTTTAGGACTGCCTACATGGCATATGGACGTTCCCTTGCTAGGTATAAAGCTGTGGAGGCTTTATCAAGCAAGCCATTATAGGTCCAAGGATTAATCTTCAGTTTAGTGGACTTCAAAAATTTGATTTAAACAGATTAGTCTTGAATTTGGTAGATTCAGTTCTCTATGAACTTTGGTTTTTAAAAATCAAAGCTGCTAATGATTTCTCATTCAGAATGAGTTTCTTAGTAACAGGATAGTACCTTTCTTGGGGTTCAGAAAACACTGTTCATACCCAGCAACCAGGAAATTCTGAGATACTAATTTTTTTTTTCTTTTTAGGGCCACACCTGTGGCATATGGATGTTCCCAGACTAGGGGTTGAATCAGAGCTACCAGACACAGCCACAGCAACATGGCATTTGAGCTGTGTCTCTGACCTACACAGCCACAGCAGTGCAAGATCCGAGCCATGTTTGCAACCTACTCAGCAGCTCACAGCAACACAGATCCATAACCCACTAAGCCAGGCCAGGGATCAAACCCACATCCTCGTGGATCCTAGTCGGGTTCATTTCCCCTGCGCCACAATGGGAACTCCATGAGATAATAAATTTTTATCTGAGATACTAAATGGGGAGTGAATATCACCCATAGGCTATGCCGGTTAACAGTTTAAGGGGTTATTAACTAGCCTCATTCATTCATGTTCATTCTGTCTCTTTCGTGCTAGACCTGCAGCGGTGCATTTGACTAGATCCTAGCTTTTATATCATTTTATCAGTTATGTCTTCCAGAGAATGAAATTAGGGAATTTACCTTGATCTCTGTCTCCCTCTGTCTTTGCTTTTTAGGGCCCCAGGTATGGCATTTGGAAGTTCCCAGGCTAAGGGTCAAATTGGAGCTACGGCTGCCTGCCTACACCATAGCCACAGCGGTGCAAATTCGAGCCACGTCTACAATCTACACCACAACTCACAGCAACACCATGTCTTTAACCCACTGAGCGAGGCCAGGGATCAAACCCACATCCTCATGGATCGTAGTCGGCTTTGTTACTGCTGATCCACAACGGGAACTCCTTTCTCTTTTTTTTCTTTTTTCCTTTTTTTTTCTTTTTTCCAGCTGCAGCTGTGGCAACACGAGAGCCTTAACCCACTGTGCTGGGCCAGGGATTGAACCTGTACCACCGTAGAAACAATGCCAGATACTTAACTCACTTAACCCACAGCAGGACCCCCTACCTTGGTCTCTTTGATGAAGATTCACAAAAATATTTGAGTCTTGTCAGAAACACATTTCTGAAACAGGCTTTTGGATAGTTTAGTTTACTTTTAGTGAATAAAAAAATGAATAGTATTTATGTTTACTTTTAATACCTTTGTGTCTCTCGATGGAGAGAAGAAAAGCATAGTGTTCTCAGTAGTAAAAATTTTCACCATTATATACCCTTGCTGAAAATATAAGTAAGGGAAATCAGCTATTCGGATTTTATGTCTTTGCTGTTTCCTCAGTTAACTTTGTGTTTTTATTGCATCCAGACTCAAAAACTTTGTTTTGAATCTAATTTCATTCCAAAATGAATAATCATATAATTGATATTACTTACATACCAAATCAGTATTTGTTGAAAACTGGACCTCTCCATCTTCCTGGAGATTCAGAATGCTTTGTGTGGACTCTGTCACAGAGCTGCTGTGTAACACAGGGAACTATATCTAATCTCTTGTGATGGAACATGATGGAGAATAACGTGAGAAACGGAATGCGTATCTATGTATAACTGGGTCACTTTGCTCTACAGCAGAAATTGACAGAACAGTGTAAATCAACTATAATAAATTAAAAAAAATCATATTACATGTAAAAAAATTTTGCAGATAGAGGATGAAGAAAAAAAAATTGGGGCTCTAGTAGTCTCATTTAATCTTTAGCCTATGAATGTGGTCAAGAAAAAATAGTACGGATCAAATTTTATTATAGTAATTTTAGTAAAATTAACTTACTATAATTTTGGTCCTTTAAAATACAAAGTACTAAACAAAGTAATTTTAGTACTTTAAACAAGATACAGTGCCATTATAACAAGTGATTATGATGTGATCTAATTTGATGTTTTATGTTTTAAACTCATAAGCCTAACTGTACAGTTATCCTTAATTTTTCTTCCTGAAGGGCAATTTGGGCATAAATATTTTCTTGAAATATAATTATTTAAATATGGTCTTGGAAAACAGGCAGAAAAAATTTTATGATATCTTTATCATGTTATTTATACTAAAAATTATAAATGCCCTAAATGTCCCAAACTTGGGAATCAGTTAAAGTATTGTATTACCAGACTATATAATACTAATAGCTATTTAAAATTATCTCAGTACATGTGGAATCTACAAAATACAACAAACTAGTGAATATAACAAAATAGAAGCAGGATAACAGCTATAGAGAACAAACTAGTAGTTACCGGAGCAGAGAGGGGCAATATATGGGGGTAGGGGATTAAAAGGTACAAACTATAAAGTATAACCTGTAAAGATTGTGAATTACTATATTGTCATGCATAACTTACATTGTACATCAACTATACTTCAATTTAAAAAAAAAAATGTAACAGGAGGCCAAGATAATTAAGAGAAATAAAGTTATTTTAGTATGGCAGTTATTAAGGTAGAATCGAGTTTAGGCAAATAATAAAGTTATTAACAAAGTGTGTACACTGTGATCCTAGTTTTCTAAAAATAATATACCTGGGATAGGGATGGGACCGGGGAGAGACTAGAACAATGATGCCAAAATGTTAGTGGGGTCTTTCTAGATGGTGGGATTATGGGTGAATTTTATTTTTCTTTCCTGCGCTTTTCTGAGTTTTTGAAATTTATTATGATGAACAGAATTAATCTTTGAATAAGGATGAAAATATTTAAGTGAATAGGATACTTAGAATTACTGTGGTTTTCCCAAAATTTTTAGTGATCCATCATGTTTATTATATTCCAATTAGTTGATATTATATATACATTGTTTTCCTCAAGTCTTAACACACGACTTTACAGTTTCTCTTTTTTTTCTGACTTCCTCCATAGTTGGGTTTTTTAAAGTATAACGTCCATATCTATCTGTTAGGGTTTTGGGGGGGTTTCTCTGTGCGTGGGTTTTATTTTTTTAGGGCTGTGCATGCAGCGTATGGAAGTTCCCAGGCTAGGGTTTGAATCGGAGCCACAGCTGCCAGCCACAGCCACAGCCACACTAGATCTGAGCCATATTAGTGACCTACACCATGGGTTATGGCAATGCTGAATCTTTAACCCACTGAATGAGGCCAGGGGTTGCATCCTCATGGATATTAGTCGGGTACATTGCCACTGAGCCATGACAGGAACTTCAGGGTTTTTGGGTTTTTTGTCTTGTCTGTCTTTGTTTAGTCACACTGGAAGCCTGTGGAAGCTCCCAGGCCAAGGATCAAATTGGAGTCACAGCAGTGACAACACCAAGTCCTTAACCAGTAGGCCACCAGAGATCTTCTGTTCTCTTTTGAAAGCAGCATTCACCAGAAGCAGCTGTCCCTGGTGAATGTTCAACAAGCACATTTGGCAACTAAATGCCAAACCCAGATACTACAGAGATGAAGATAAATTGTAAGTGTAAGGTCCCATGCCTGTTGTCAAGATAGTTCACAACCAAAATTTATCGTAAACATTTTCTCAGTTTTCCTGATTTAAAGGGAGGGAAGTAGGGGGAGGAAGTTCAGAGCTCTGAACAGTGTTTTTAAACATTGGAGAAATTGGTGGGAAAAAATGGGGTGACTTTTCTTGGTTACATATCTTTAATTCTTGGTTACATATCTTTAATGTAACAAATGGATTTATTTATTTATTTTGCTTTTTAGGGCCGCACTCGCGGCATATGGAGGTTCCCAGGCTAGGGTTCTAATAGAAACTACAGCTGCCAGCCTACACCAGGGCCACGGTAACGCCAGATCCTTAACCCACTAAGTGAGGCCAGGGATTGAACCTGCAATCTCATGGTTCCTAGTCGGATTCGTTTCCACTGAGTCACGATGGGAACTCCTCAACAGTTGTCTTTAAAAGCTCTATGTTGTAAGGACATGAAAAACAATTCACTGAAGCTGCATAAAAATCTACTGGATACATTCAACCCCAGACCAAAAAGTAATGTGTATATTCATCATAATTAGAATTTTAAAAATTGGAAAATTGCTCTCCACCAATAGAATAGTTTAATAAATTATAGTATGTGTGCAATAAAATTTGACTTCCTGAAAATGATCAAAAATTAAAAATGATTTGGAGTTCCCTGGTGGCCTCGGGGTTAAGGATTCAGCATTGTCATTGCTGTGGCTTGGGTTTGATCCCTGGCTTGGGAATTTCCGCATGCTACTGGTGGGTGTGGCCAGGAGAAAATTGTTTGAAAAGTGCTAAAGAGATTGTTTTACATTTGTTTTTCTTATTTAACATTACCTCTTTAGCAAATGTAACTTGCTTTTTACATATATGTTGTATGTTCCCAATTCGTGTTTAAAGTATAGTTGGAGTTCAGAAAGCTCTGCTGCTTTTTATTAACTAAGGTCAGTGCTACCTTTAACATGAAGCAGTGTATTTGAGTACAATAAGTTCTGTTATTAAGAACAAAAATGTTGATGCAAGGAACTTTTAAAATATCCTTTGTTTGGACAATAGTTACTGAAAGAGGTGAATTTTCCCAGATAAATCTATATAGTGATACATTTGTTGTCATTTTCCACAAAATAAATCTTCCGCACTGTCATAATGACATATTAATTAGAATGTTTTTGTATTGGTTGTATTTTCACATCCTAAATTGCTTTGTTTGGTGTGTTCAGCACTTCATGTCATTTAAGTAGTGCCAACAAAATGCAACAAAACAGATTAGCAGTGAATACTCAGTAGTACCCTTTGACTTGCTTGATCTTTAAATCTTATTTCTGATTTTTAGGCTTCTTATATTGGAACAGCTTTTGGACAGTATAAAGCATACAAAAGGAGCTCGTCAACAAGTAGTTCAGTTACACGTTGTTTCTTCAGTTTCTAGTTTCTTGAAGGTAATTCTTTTTTTCTAAAATTCGAGTTTGCTTGATTTTTTTTTCGTTGTATATGGTCAGCTAAGTAGTAGAGAGAAGATGTTTTATTTATTTTATTTATTTATTTTTCAATATTTCAATTTAATTCTTATTGTATATGGGAAGGTGTTTTTAAAGCGTTGGTTATTTTTTTCCCCTTCATTTTGCTTAATGTTTCAGGATTTGTAATTCCCCTTTTAGTTTTTTCTCCATATAAAACTTGTCACTCAGAAATTAAACCTATAATCTTGCCTTAGAGCCATGCTTTCACCTACCAAGCCTAATATTCTAGTCCTGAGATTGGTAGGCTATGGCTGAAGGACCAAATCTGGCTCATTGTTCTTTTTATGACTTATTGTTTTTAAGTAAAGTAGAATAGTTTTCATTGGTCATTTATTTTATGGAAATCCCTATTAACATTCTTTTGAACAAGTGTATACCACAGTGATAACTTACCATATTGTTTGTCTGGAAGATTAAATTCTAAAGTACTTTGTGAAAAAAATAAAATTATGTTTGCATGTTCCGTGTGGATTTTTTGTGTTCTGATTTTATATTTCAAAGTAGTAATCACCAAATAGAAACATATTTGGTTAACCAGAATATACATGCCAAACTGGAAATGAGAATCTACTACAGTTGTAAGTTTGGATTGTTTTTTTGCATATTTCAGTATGTAGCTGTCTCTAAGGGACATTTGGGTCCAGAAGAAATGAGAAGACCTGTGCTGTCGTTGCTGATGGGAGCCTTAGAAAGTCCCAGCCCCCTCTTAAGATGTGCAGCTGCACAGGCATGGGCTAGATTAGCCCAGGTGGTTGATGATGGAGCTTTTACTGCTGCATTAGCTCAAGTTAGCTTTGACAAGTGAGTGAATTTCTTTTTTACTGCTCATGAGGTATGTGTCAAAACTGGGTATAGCTTCTTGATTTGTTGCAACTACTGAAACTTCGTTTTGATGATTAACTTTTTTTTTTGGTCTTTTGTCTTTTGTCTTTTTAGGGCCGCACGCTTGGCACATAGAGGTTCCCAGGCCCGGGGTTGAATCCGAGCTGTAGCCACCAGCCTATACCACATCCATAGCAACGCAGGATCCGAGCCACGTCTGCAACCTACACCACAGCTCACGGTAGCGCCGGATCCTTGACCCACTGAGCAAGGCCAGGGATCGAACCCGTGTCCTCATGCATACCAGTCAGGTTCGTTAACCACTCGGCCATGATGGGAACTCCTTGATGATTAAGTTTTAAAAATTGAGAAATGTAGATACTTTTTAAAAAAAGAATACCACCCCTACCCCCGGCCTGCTTGTCTGGAACATAAAGCTATTACTAGTTCTTTGATTTTAGGTGTTTTACTTTGCTTTGCTTTCCTTTGATTTCTTTGTTTTGGCCACACCTGTGGCATATGGAAGTTCCTGGACCAAGGATCAAACCTGCCTCACAGCAGCAACCCAAGCCACTGCAGTGACAACACTGGATCCTTAACCTGCTGTGCCACAAGAGAACTCCTGGGTTTTATTTTTTATTTAAAAAGATCACCATCTGTATGAGTGATGTCTTAAGCCATCAGTGGACTCTGGGAGTGAGAAACTTACAGAGTTTTATCATGTAAAATATACATGCTAGGTAGTAAGAACAATCTACCCAAAAGAGAAAAGTCTGTAGGCTGCAGATGAGGAAGCATAAACTCTGATTTCATTTCTACCAGCTTTGTAACTGTGCAGGTTATTTAATCCTCTCATCCAGTTTTCCTCTTTCAAATGGAAGGTTACTTATACTTACCTTGCAAATAAGAGTGTTAAGTGAGATAATCAATATGAAAGTAGTATATAAAAATAAAACAACTACAAATAAAGTTCATGGTTATATATATAAATTTATATTAGTGGTAGTGGTTGTAGTGCAGGTGGCACTTTGACCTTCTTCCCATCTGCTGATTATGTGAGTCTCATTTGGTTATGAGCTCACCTTCTGGAGTCAGATTGCTAACTTGGTTCAAATCCTAACTCTTCTGGAGTTCCGGCTGTGGCTCAGTGGTTAACGAATCTGACTAGGAACCATGAGTTTGCAGGTTCAGTCCTTGGCATCACTCAATGGGTTAAGGATCCGGCGTTGCCGTGCGCTGTGGTGTAGGTCGCAGATGCGGCTCGGATCCCGTGTTGCTGTGGCTGTGGCGTCGGCTGGCAGCTACAACCCCTAGCCTGGGAACCTCCATATGCCACAGGTGCAGCCCTAGAAAAGACCAAAAAAAAAAAAATCCTAACTCTTCTATTTAATAGTTGGTTACTTTGTAAGAGTTACTTTGGCTAAAATCACTAAGTCATTTTGGTTTGTTCATTTGTAAAAAGAAACTGATAATGGTATGAATCTCAAGATTGTTGAGAGGCTAAAAGGAGCAAACTGGTATACAATACATAAGAAAACTCGTAGTAGATACTGAATTCCCTTCCTGCACTTCATTTTCATTTTATTTTTTAAAATATGTTTTTTATTAAGGTATAGTTGGTTTACAGTGTTGTGTTAATTTCTTCTGTAGAGCAAAGTAACTCAGCCCTACGCATATATTTTCCATTGTTTATCCTAGGATATTGAAGATAGATCGCCATCTATACAGTGGGACCTTGTTATTTATCCGTTCTGTATCTAATAGTTTGCATCTACTGACCTCAAATTCCCAGTCCATCCCTCCCTCTTGGCACCCACAAGTCCTTTCTCTTTGTCTGTGAGTCTGTGTTTTGTTGATAGGTTCAGTTGTGACAAATTTTAGATTCCAGAGATAAGTGATGTCATATGACATTTGTTTTTCTGACTTATTTCATTTAGTATGATAATCTCTAGTTGCATCCAAAATGGCATTATTTCATTCTTCTTTATAGCTGAGTAATATTTCATTGTGTATGTGTACCACCCCTTCTTTATCCAGAGAAAGAAGCTCCTATGGTGGTGCCACCCCTCTCCTCCATGTCCCCCAAGAGTGGCCTCTTTCCTCTCTGGTGGGCCCAGGCTTCTTCCATGTACATCCTTGGATGCAGCAGCCCACACTTCAGCCCCTTCAGGTTGTCCGCACGTACCCAACCCCAGTCTTTTCCGGGGGCCTGACCTCTGAAGCCCAAGCTTCAGCACCCAGTCCCTGCCCACACCAGCAGACAAGCAGCCCAGGCTAGGGAGTGCAGGGTGCTTGTGTTGACAGTCTCTGCCCACGTTTGCTGCTCTCTCCTCCAGGCTGCAAAGCTCCCCCTCCAGCAGGAAGCTTTCCTCCTTCGCAGCT